>OX451740.1:475440515-476110494 GCA_948472305.1 Vicia faba
GAACCTAACAGAAAACCCTAATTTGCAGACAAAGATTATAGGTTACGGACTCAATTAGACGAAAGCAAGGTGTTAGGCACCTTTCATCTACCTTGTTCACAAGGATATTAATCTCTAGGTTTAGGTTTAGGGTAAACAAGGTTTTAAGTTTTAATTAGAAATACTCGCCATGATTTTAGATCGCGTGCCTACGTATCCTCTTATGAGGAATCATAGTCCCAATTCGTAGTTCGTATGGGTTGGTGTATTTTAGGGGTTTGCAAACATATTTTGAATCACTTCGCACTCGGTCGGGAGTAGTGATTGCGGAGATTTTGACTGAGCGCGCAATAAGTCAAAATTAGTCTGAAACCCATTTGCAAAAAAGACTGTTGATTAGCTTAATTTTATTCGCGAAAATAGTTTGAGATTGGTTTATGTTTTTTAATAATATTAATTGCAAAAATTCTTGATTAATGCATGATAAAAAGATTTAATGCAAAAAAAAACATAATATATGCTATTTTGATATAAAAATAATTTATCTTCATGATATAATAAATAATAATATATATATAATAATAATAATTAATATAAAAATATGATAATAATAATCAATAATAATAATTATAATTATAAGTAAAAGAGAAAGAAATAAATAATTAATATAATATAATAGAAATAATAACAAAATAATTATAAATTTAAATAAACCTGGGGGGTTGTGTTTTCAGTTATGTATCAAAATAGGGGGTGTTGTTTAGTAATATGGATTTAAGCCCAGGATAGTCCAGGCAAAGAGGGGGTACGTTGCATTTGGAGTTTTAGTAATTGTTGATAGGGGGTGTGAATAATAACGGGCCTAAGCCCAACATGTTTGAAAGGGGTTTGCAGCGTAATCTAGTGTAATGAGGGCGCACAAAGCTTAAGATAGACCTGGCCTTATGATCGTCTAATCAAGATCATACAGACATGATTAAGGGGTTCATGATAATTATGATAGTCGCGCGCGTACATGATTAGACGGATAACATAACTTGTTTTTTATATTTCATTCCCACATAGTTTGTTCTTTTGTTTTGGTTTACAACCCTTCGTCTTCTCAACTTCCTCTCTCTCTCTCTCTCTCTCTCTCTCTCTCTCTCTCTCTCTCTCTCTCGCCGTTCACTCTTACAAACCCTTCATCTTCTTCCTTATCACCCTGGGTCGAAAACCCCCATGGCAGTGCGATGCCTCGAGCCCAGCTCCCCTTAAGATATTACAAGAACAAGCAAACGAAAGCTAAGAAATTTTACCCTCGGCGGCTTCGTTGTTCCAGTTTTTTGAGCTTTTCTGATTTGGTACTAAACTTGTCTTCCTCTTTTACAGGTTGCGGTGAGTTAGAGGTGGTGAAGGTGAAGGTGGTTGATCGGTAGCAGTGTCCAAGGGTGATTAGGGTTTTCGATATGGAAACTCTAATCACTTTTCTTCTGGATCTCCAACGGCAAAAGGTTTTTTTTTCCAGATTTCTGGTCTCACCGTCTCTAAGCTTCCTCTTTCTGTCCAACGACCCTCTCTTGTGTTCTTTTAGTTTTCTATTTATAGGGTTTAGCAGTTAGGGTTGTTACAATTTGTTTAGCCCATATTTAGGGATAACTAGAGAGAAATTAGGGTTTTATAATGGATTCAGAAATCACTTCATTCTGCAATATTTGATTTATTGACAATTTATTCAGTTTGTAAGATTTGATTCAACTTGTATAATTTCCGAGAATTCCTTTGTATAAAAACATATTTGTTTTTTAATTAATTCATTAATTTTGAATTTGGACCTGTAATGCTTGTGCTAACATAATGTTTCTGGAGATTGGATTGTAATTTATTTTAGGACTCGATCATTTTAGGTTTTATACTATAAAAGATCTGGATTTGGCTTTTTTAGCAGATTTGATTTGCAGATTTAGTAATAAATTCCTATAGTACTTGTTATTTTGAAGAAAACGTGCGTGAGTATTTGGATATAATTGATTTTCTGGATTTAATATATACAAAGATTTTCTAAGATATGATTTGGTATCCATATTTTGTTCTAGGATAATGTTTCCAGACTTGAGCAAAAGATTTGATTTCATTGTTGATTTGAACAGTAAATGCTTATGGAGTAAAACGTGTATGATCTTGGACCATATTTGCACAGTACTTGTTAACCCAGTATGGGCATGCGCGTTATTTGAACAACACCCCCTTTTTTTTTACTATAGCATGCATTTTTTTAGTATAGTTGGGCCCAACTTTCTTATTTCTAAACAAGACCCCTTATTATTAAAAACATGATTTGTTAATATTAATAATAATTTACAAAATTAATTAGTGTAAATCAAGCCAACAATAATTTAAAAATACAAAATGGGCCACCAGTAATTTTTCACCGCTTGTTTTCAATCCATATTGGGCCTCAATTGGCCCAAACAGCAAGCAACCAAATAATTGTAAAAATAATTTCTTTAAATAAACAGTTAAAACATTAATGGGCTTAGTTTAAAAAAACGTAATGGGCCTGTATTCCAAATTATACCCCCCCTTTTTGTTTTTTTTTAAAATGGACTTTTAATTTTAAGGTAACAACGACTACCATTCTTAAACGGGTTTTAATAATTATTATTCTTTTGAAATAACTTCCATTTTCGAATCGCATGGGACATTGGCCAACATGCTTCGCGAATCGGTTTATGAGTCTTTCTGATTTAGAAATCCCCACTCTCGCGGATTAAGATACACCCCTAGTCTTGCATAAAGATAGGACACCAGATACTGGTGTACCATCTTTAATTAAATATTTCTTCTCTTTTAATCTTTAAAAATGAAATCATCAAGGTAAGACAAATTTGGGTTACGGCAGTTTCCCCTATTCAATTATCTTTCAATCGAATAGCGTGAGAAAACTCGAGTCTCGCGCATTTTGATTGGAAGATTATTGAATACTTGAAGTATCACAAAATTTTTCTGACAAACATAAGGTTATGCTGATGTAGCATACCCTTACAAGTCTTAAGGAAGTAGGAAAAACTGATAATATATCACTCACCCCGGGTTTGATAATGAGGCAGATAGCGCAATTCTGTATGTCTTGGCTTATTCACTCATCTGGAGGGCGAGTATAGCATTGATTGATGATGCATGGCTGCTTGAAGACTGAGGCCATGGGTTATGTTTTCGAATCGCGGTATGACGTCTGAGGCAACGTTTTAAGCATGAATACATTGCGTCCCAGAGGCTATGTATTTGAGTCTGAAGAACGCATCGCGGATTAGAGGCAATGTGTTTGGTTCGCGAATCGCTGCGTGAAGTCTGATGCGATAGGCTGGTTTTTGATTTTGAACCTTACTACATGAGGTCTGAGACGATGGTCTGAGTTTGGGTAATGCATTGCGGCTTAGAGGCAATGTGCTGGTTCAGATGATATATTGCGGCTTAGAGGCAATACGTTGACCTGGAAAGATACATTGCGGCTTAGAGGCAATGTATTTGAATTGAATGGTATATTGCGACTTAGAAGCAATATACTTAGCTTTGGAAATGCATTGCGGATTAGAGGCAATGCAATGGGTTTTGAGAATATGTTGCGGCTTAGGGGCAATGCAATGGGTTTTTGAGAATGCGTTGTGGCTTAGAGGCAATGTATGGAGCATTGAGGATTCACTTGCGTCATAGAGGCAAGGTAATGGGTTTTGAGAATACGTTGAAACTTAGAGGAAACATAATGGGCTTTGAAGATATGTTACGGCTTAGGGGCAATATACTGAGCTTGTAAGGGACTCATCACTGCAGGAAGACTTAGGTGATGGGCTGAATGTGTTACGACATGAAGACGGAGGTGACGGGTTGAATCGTAGGAGGAGTATTGCATGGATTGACCCTTAGATGGTTGAATCGAGGGTAAAATTATTTGTCTGTTTTCCATGCGATATATGTATGCATGTGCATTGAATGTTGTGGGTATGCAAAATGTATGATGTTGGACATTGACATGGAACCCTGACTATATGCGCATTTTATGCAAGAGTGCACAGTGTATGTATGCTCAGGATATGCACAATGTATGTATGTATGTATGAAATGCGTGTAAGATATGTGTATGCCTTGGAATATTATGAAGATCCTTTCTAGCATTCTCCTTTAAACCATTGGCTTAGAGTTTACCAATTCCTGGCATTGTATGTTGT
Organism: Vicia faba; assembly: GCA_948472305.1. NCBI lineage: Eukaryota > Viridiplantae > Streptophyta > Magnoliopsida > Fabales > Fabaceae > Vicia > Vicia faba. The sequence continues at coordinate 475,444,697 of OX451740.1, forward strand.
GTCATCATAGCACTGTTAAACTTGAATGTTAGAAAAATTTTAACATTGATTTTGTATAGATGTATGCGTAGACGTAAATGATGGCCTATGCATAGATTTGTAGGCGCAGATGTAAGCATAGACCTTGTATCGTAAGTTAGGCATAGGTGCTGACATGGATGTAGACTTTGTGTAGGGACGTGTATATATATGTAACGACTTTGTATCATCGAGTGCAGGCATAGGCGCAAACATGTGCGTGGTCATAGACTTCGTGTATGAATACATAGATATGCATAGGTACAAACGCAGACCGGTATATAGATTTTTGCAAGACGTAGGAGTAACTGTGTGCATGGACGTATACATGGATTTTCCTTCGATATTTTTCTAACCCAAGTGTTTTTTGATATTTTTCAGATGCTTTTATTCTGTTAATTCCCCGGAATTAGTTCAAGACAATATTCATGAGTAATAATCGTAGTATTTTGTAAACAAATCTGAAAAAGAAAAAAACATGATTCGAAGGATATAACGAAAACAAATGTTTTATTGATATGCCTCGGAGTGGGCGAGAATACACGATGCAATTCCTAGAAAGAGGTAATTACAGAAAGTCTTAAAACAGTAAATGGCAATGAAAAATGATAATTGCTACTGCTGTTCCCCCATATCTTTTAATGATCTTAATCTCCCTTGCCTCTGAGTTGTATGATTCCAATCTATCCTTCCCTTCATGGTTCGTAGTCGTAGCTCTTAGATCGCAGTCTTTTTGTCCTTTATTTCTTTGTATGAAATCCCTAACTTTTGCCTGGATTTCCCTTTCGGGTTTTTAATCCACCGGGATAATTTTCTTGTTGTGTGCCCCTAATTTTTTCCTAGATCACCCTTTAGGGTTTTCGATCCACCGAGACGCTCTTTTTTTGTTTAAGTCGCACCTTTTAGAGGTTCGATATTAGCGAGCTTTTTATACATAGTATTTTTTGACTGCGTCCAAGTTGGTTAGATGCGGTAGTTCTTCCCCATCCATTGTTGTGAGGATGAGACCACCTCTAGAGAATACTGTTTTGACTATAAATGGACCTTCGTAGTTGGGTTTCCATTTACCACGTGAATTGAGGTGAGGTAGTAGATTCTTTTTGAGAACTAGATCCCCTTCCTTAAATATTCGAGGGCATACTTTCTTGTCAAAGGTCCTCTTCATTCTCTTTTGATGTAATTGACTATGACACAAAGCCGTTAATCATTTTTCTTCAATGAGGTTGAGCTGGTCAAGTCGGGCCTGCACCCATTCCGCTTCTTTCAGCTTTTTTCCCTCAGGACTCAAAGTGATGGTATCTCAACTTCCACCGGGAGTACTGCCTCCATGCCATATAATAGTGAGAAAGGAGTCGTGCCTGTTGATGTGCATACAGAAGTGCGATAGCTGTGCAGAGTGAAGGGAAGCATTACATTCCAATCTTTGTATGTCTTCATCATCTTCTGGATGATTATCTTAATATTTTTGTTGGCTGCTTCGACGACCCCGTTCATCTTTGGTCTGTATGGTGAGGAATTGTGATGCTCGATTTTGAAGTCGTCGCATAGTTCCTTCATTATCTTGCTGTTTAGATTAGACATATTATCTGTAATTATCCGGCTTGGGACACCATATCTGCATATTATGTTATGTTTGATGAAGCGTGTAACCACTTGACTTGTTACGTTGGTGTAGGATGCTGCTTCTACCCATTTAGTAAAGTAGTCGATGGCTACCAATATAAAGCGGTGTCCGTTGGATGCTTTCGGCTCGGTCATACCAATCATATCAATTCCCCACATTGAGAATGGCCAAGGGGAGCTCATGAGTTCAGAGGAGTCGGTGGTGCATTTATCCTGTCGGCGTAGATCTGACATTTATGGCATGTCTTCGTGTAATGATAGCAATCAGCTTCCATTGTTAACCAATAATATCCTGCCCGCAGAATCTTTCTAGCCATGGCGTGCCCGTTTGTAGGGGTCCCGAAAGTGCCTTCGTGGATTTCTCTCATGAGTGTATCTGCTTCTTGTTTTTCCACACATCTGAGTAATATCATGTCGTAATTTCTTTTGTATACCACTCCATTACTCAGAAAGAATTTTGAAGCTAACTTTCGCAAGGTTCGCTTGTCAATGATAGAGGAATTTTCCGGGTATTCCTGCCTTTCCAAGTACTTCTTGATGTCATAAAACCAAGGTTTATTGTCAGGTCCCTCCTCAATAGAAAGGCAGTGTGCAGGTTTTTTGAAATTCCTGATCGTAATACGCGGTTCATGATTGGGCCAAGTCACTTTGAACATAGCTGATAGGGTTGCCAGAGAGTCTGCCATTTGATTTTCTTCTCATGGGATATGATTGAAAGTGATTTCTGTAAATTCTGCAGCTAACTTTAAAACATGATCCCAATATGGAATTAGTTTAGGGTTTTTAGTATCCCATTCGCCATTAACCTGGTATATGACTAATGCAGAATCCCCGAACACCTCCAGGTGCTTTATTCTTAAATCGATGGCAGCTTCCAACCCTAGTATACAGACTTCGTATTCGGCGATGTTGTTGGTGCAGTCAAAACATAACCTTGAAGTGTAGGGGTGGTGATGATTCTTGGGGGATGTTAATACTGCCCTTACACCGTGACCTAGTGCATTTGAAGCTTCGTCGAACCTAAGTGTCCAACGTGCCCTTGGCTCGGGCCCTTCTTTGGGTCCTGGTATTTCGTAGTCAACTATAAATATGACATCCTCGTCGGGAAATTCGAACTTCATGGGTTGATATTTTGATAGCGTTTGGTGAGCTAGATGATCAGCTAGTATACTACCTTTGATGGCCTTTTGCGTGACATATTGGATGTCGTACTCTGATATTAACATCTGCCATAGTGCAATTCTTCCGGTAAGAGCTGACTTTTCGAACACGTATTTTAGAGGATCCATTCTTGCTATTAACCATGTAGTAGGGGTTAACATATATTGTCACAACCTCTTGGTAGCTATGGTACGGTGGGAGAACTGACTTGATTGTTTTGCATTCGAACGCAAATGTTGCAGTTAGCAAGAGTTGCCACCGACTTTTCTTTTATCCAAAAGGAAAGGTGAAAAAGCACAGGAAAGACCTTTGAGATTGTTTCTTGAGTTCGGGGGGTAGATTATGAAAAGGGAAGGTATTAGCACCCTTTTCATCCATGGTTTTTAATGGGGTCTTAGTTACTTGCTAGATCACTTGCTTTTGTTTGAAATTGTGCTTTGTGTGGTTTTGAAAGTATTTTGTAAAAGAGGCCATTGTTTAGGCAATCTTTGTAATGATTCTCGTTCGTAAGAATGTATACAAAGATGTTGATATTTTTTGAAAATGTTTTCAATGTTTGTAAGATGTTTGAAAATGTGTAGGTGTTTGTTTTTGAAAATAGCAAGGATATTTATTTTGAAATGGAGCAAGTAACTAAAAGTAATCTACCTACTCAAATGTATTTCTTGTTCATTTTTTTCCTTGATATTGTTGTCTTACCATTGATTTGGTAAGCAACCCTATCTTTGGATGTAAACGGGACGGGCGGGGGTCATCGTATAGCCATGATTAGCAATGTTGCAAGGTATCTTAGCATTTTTGAGGGACTAAGATCATTTTTGTAAGGCAAATTTGAATAGCGTCATCGAGGGACTATGATCTTGTATTTGTTTATTTTTGCTAAGACACCTTACATGCGTAATATGGCCATTTTTGTAAGGCAACCAAGTGGGATAACCCTAGGGGTGTTTTGTGTGAAAGTGTGTCATTTTCATGCTTGATTTTGTCTTGATTTAGGGTTTTCTATTTGATTGATTTTATCTTTCCATACAAACCCTAGTTACTAGCATGTTACGTAAAAGCAATAAATTGCGAAATCTAAAAGATTACTACGCTATTACAACACTTGTGGGAGGAGGGTATACAATTTATGAATGAGGATTGCAATAATATAAACCTAATTAGTCTATTACAACCAAATTGAATATGTACAAATATTGGAATTAATAATATACAAGATGAATTAAATATGCAAAGGCATGTAAATGCAAAGAAGATTTTGTTTGGTTTTTTTTATATGAAAAAAAGTTTTTACCTAAACCTAATAAATACATCAAGATTAAGTTAAATCAATTAAGAAAAGAAATTATTTTTTAGAAAAGATTTTTTTGAATAAACCCTAATTCTATTTGATTAAAAGAAAACAAATTTCTTTAAGAAAAAGTAAGTATTTTTGTATTTTTTGTCTTGAAAATAATACATGGCATTATGAGGTATTTTGGTCCTTTTATATTAAAATAAATATTTAATGGGTTTAAAGAAAAAATAAATATTGAACTAGTTCTAATTTAACTTACAAATTTAATTAATAAAAATGGATAATATATATAGCTAAATAAAATATTTTTTGTGAGAAAAATAAAATAAAATAAGCTAAAATATAAATCTATCATTTTTATATTTTTTATGATTTTTAATATTAAGAAAAATATATTTAATAAAATAAAAATGAAAATAAAATAAATAAATAAAATTATATGGGCCAGGGGTGTGATAAGCAATCAGGAGGTAAGTGTTAGAAAAAATCACAAGGGCCAAAGTTCAGAGGCCCACGCTGCAAAGGGACAAAAAATGGCAAAAATGTGATAAAATGCAAAAGGCATGCGCTAAGGCTCGAACCCGTGACCTATAGCATTTTTGCGCGTTGCCTTACCACTGGGGTGGCGGTACATCCGTTTATAGAAACACAAACATAAATATATATTAGAAAACGCCCCCTGAAGGCAACTTCATCTTCAACCTTGTGCCATGGCAGGACCACCTGTATCTCTCTCATTTCTCCATGAAAATGGAAAGTCCAAACATGAAAATTATGGTGTTTCTTCCCACGAGTTTAACCATATAATTTATGTAAACTAACAATCAAAGATCAAAGCTAATTTTACTTACCCTAATTTGAAACCTAATTTTTACAAAAATTTCAAATCCAAAATTCTCTATACACAGTTAATATAAATGAAAACTATGAACAAGGTTAGCTTTAGTGCAAGGATATCTACATTTTTCTTTCACAAATCAGGACCAAAGGATGCTTGTATGAAGAGATAGAAGTTTGAGTTTTTACCTCTTTCAGTTGAGATCGTGAATGGAGTTTGAGAAAGTCTTGAGAAGGCCTGAGGATCTGTTTAGCTTGCCTGGACCTCCCTGAGTGTATTCCAATCCTTATCTTGTCTTGAAAGTCTCTGAATCTCCCTACTCAAGTCAACCTGCAAGCTTGATATTTTAAAATGGTTGATGGAGGAGGAGGAGTTACAGTAGGGAACAAGGGTCTGGATCACTTAGGTGTGATGTATATTAAGTGTTTAAGTGGTTAAAACTCAAAACACACGAGTGGATTTGAAGATGGCTGAGTAAGGTTCAAAACTGTCAAGATATGACAGATTTTCAATGGCAAAGTATTTGGGAGTGTTTGAGTCTTATCATTTGTCTATTAGGTTGCAATACACTTGTGTATAAGTATGGAAGAGGTTAGACATCAAGCTTTCTGAGATATAGCCTTTTGGCTCTATAACTTGCTTTTGAAGAAAAGTGAGGAGATAAGTCTCTAAGTTTGTACAAGCATGGTCTGGTTTGGTAGAGGCTTCATGAAAGTTTCTTTTGGTTTTGGCTTTGCTTGTGTGCAGAGAAAACAAGTGCAAGGCTCAAGAAGTGGAAAATTGCAAAAGTAGTGCTTTATCAAAATGGAAATGGCACCTTTGTGCCAAAAATGGAATTGTTCTTATACAATGCATTTAATGCTTGGCTTAAAGCTTTCAACATCTGTGAAAACTTTTAATTATGGAGTGAAAGTCAAGTTAGGAGCCTGCAAAGTAAGATTTGTTCCGCATGCTTGAGGATTTGAATTTTTGTTCTTCATGAAATGGCTTGAAATCAAAGTGATAAATTGCTAACTTCATCTCTTCGATTCTCCCTAATTAATAATGATCTCAAGGAGTTCTTGGACATTTTGGAAATCTTGCAATGTACTCTACAATCCATATTTGAATTGATTTTTAAGATTCCCCATGGAACTATGTGAAAAAATGTCATGAAGTTAGGTCAAAAAACTGCCTAACTAGGGCAAAATTTCACTAAGTTATTTTAGTTCATGGGCATGTATTCACAAAATTATATCTTGAGATCCAAGCATTTTTAGGAGAAATTGTGTGAATAAAAGTTGTAGCTTTCATGGAGATCTACAACTTTCATGTTGGAAGTTTCCTTTGAATCATCTTGCATCATGGTGAAAATTTGGCTCAAATTTGAGAAAAAATAAGAAATTTTCTATACTTAGAAAATTTTCTAAGTTAAAATTTTCAACTTTTCAAAACAAAATCTTGAATCCTTGATTTCTTGATGAACAAGTTTCTCATTTTGACATGTTTTGATGAATTATGATCTTTGGCATTTGATTTTGACCAAAAAGTCAAAGTTTGACTTTTTAGTATACTGTTGACTTTTGATCAGTTGACTGAAAAATTCATCTGTCAATCCAATGGATTTGCAATGTTTTGAACCATGTCGTTAGGTCAAGATGATGCAATTTAGCTCTTGAAATCATGCTTCAAACCAATTGACCATTTGCTAGGTCAAAAATCAGAAATTGCCCTTTCTCAGTCAAAACCCTAATTTTGACCATTTTGACCTTTTGATGATTTGATCAAATTTCTTGAGGAATTGTGGTCCAAACTTGATCAAATGATACACATGAGTCTAAGATGTTGATGTGGATAAAAAATTATGAAGTTTGACTGTAAGTTGGCTATGGTTGACTTTTTCCCCCAATACAGTTGATTTTTAGGTCAATTATTCAATTGACTGATCAAAATTGTGATCCAAGGCTTGAAACTTGACATGAATAATCTTGGGGGTCCATAATTGTCCTTGTAAGTCATATGAAGCATTGATGGTCCAAAAATCCTTGTTCAAACTCAAACCCTAATTTTGGTCATCAGTGCATGAGGAGGTGTCTTGAGCTGGTCAAACCCTAATGCAGTCTTGAGTCCAAGAGATCTTGTGAGGAAATCTTTAATAAGTGAGAGGGAAAATTTTGGGGTAGAACAACTGCCCCTGTTCAATCTTCTTAAACCTGAAGAGTTAGACTGGCGAGTTTTTTCATTCGTGACTCGAAGGTGGAAGATGATTGGACACTAGAGTGCCCATAAATTTGCACTCGATGATGTGATGATAGAAGGAATGGGCTTACAGATGCCATTTGGAGAGGTCATAGAAAGTTGTAGGAGATGGGCTTAAAGATTCCATCAAAGGTGATTATTGAATTGTAATTTATAAGCTGAAAGAATGAGTATCAGAATGGCGTCAGTGTCTGGAGCATATCTGAACTGTATCAAAGAGTTGATTTTGAATGAGTATCAGAATAGAGTCTGTGTCTGGAGCGTATCTGCACTGTATTTGAAAGTTGAATCTAAATGAGTATCAGGATGGCGTCCGGGTCTGGAGCGTATCTGAACTGTATCTAAGATTTGAATCTGAATGAGTATCAGAATGGCATCCGTGTCTGGAGCGTATCTGAACTGTATCAAAAGGTTGGATCTGAATGAGTATCAGAATGGCATCCATGTCTGAAGCGTATCTTAACTGTATCAAGTTGAAATCCGAATGAGTATCAGGATGGCATCCGTGTCTGGAGCGCATCTGAACTGTATCAGGTTTTGAATATTGTTAATGATAGCCGTTAATCTTATTCTGAAAAGGGTAAAATGTTAGCTAAAACAATATGTTTATGTTGTATGGAATGCATAGTATAATGCATTTGCGTTATCAATGTTTATGATATATGGATGCAATGTATGCGTATGTGAGCTGATTTGTTGTATTGTAGTTGGATTGGGGAAAATAAATCCCTGACTGCTGTTGAGGACATGTAAGTCTTCATGCTTTGAAGTCGAAGTGTTGATGAATTTCCATTTTGAGAAATAAGCTCTGTTGTAAGGGAAAATCCATGTACCGCTTGTAAAATCCTCCTGAGAAATTTAACGACTTCTACTGGGGATCAACAAATTGAAGCTTTGTTCCGCTGGGGATTTAAATGACGTACTGTAGGGGTTTACTTATGGAATAGCTTATAGATATTTTCCTATCCTTTCAACCTATCAGTAATTTCTTCTTTTCATTTTGTTTATTTGTAAACAGTAATTATGTTCAAATGCATATGCTCAACAATGAATCATTGGACATTTTTGTAAACAAAACAAGCGTAAAGAAAAGACAAATAGCTTTTGCACTTTCAAAGGAATATTTTGTATTGACATTGAATAAGTATTTTTTGTAAAAGGAGACGAACATTCTAGTAAGAGAATGTTGTCGTAAAAAATGAAAATTTTAATACAAAGAAAAGATAGATATGTGTACAAAAAAATCCCATAGGGTTTCCATTCTGCTATAGCCTTCGTATCTTCGAGCATCTTGTCTATTTGTTGCCTCATCCGAAGATGATTGAATTGATCAGAACCTCTGAGTTTGTCATTGGAAGCCAAAGTTTGTCCATAAAGTGATCCAACGGGTCATAGTCATACGCTTTAATTCCCTAACTTTTTCTTGGACCTTCCTTTCGGGTTTTCAGTTCACCGGGAAACCCTTTTTTGCCCAAGTCTCCCTTTCGGGTTTTCAACTTGCCGGATGTACAATTTTTTTTTGTTTTATCCCTAGTTTTTGCCCGAACCCTTTTGGTTCACCAGGATGCCCTTGTTTTGCCTCGTTCACAGGGTGTGGCAGGTCTTCGCCATCCATGGTGGTCAAGATCATTTCCCCACCGGAGAAAATGTTTTTGATTACAAATGGTCCTTCATAGGTAGGAGTCCATTTTCCCCTGGGATCACCTTGTGGCAAGATGATGCGTTTGATCACTAGATCTCCAACTTGATACACTTGGCATCTGACTTTCTTGTTGAAGGCCTTGATCATCCGTTTTTGATACATTTGACCATGGCAAACAACGGTAAGTCTCTTCTCATCAATCAAATTCAGTTGATCAAGTCGAGTCTGGATCCAATCATCTTCGTTCAACCCTGCATCCTTCATAATCCTCAGAGAGGGGATCTGAACCTCAATAGGCAAGACAACCTCCATGTCATAAACCAAAGAATAGGGTGTTTCCCCGGTTGATGTGCGAGCCGTGGTACGATATCCGTAGAGAGCGAATGGTAACATCTCATGCCAGTCTTTGAATATGACTATCATTTTCTGAATTATCTCTTTAATGTTCTTATTTGCAGCTTCGACAACACCATTCATCTTTGGCCAATAGGGAGAAGAATTGTGATGCTGAATCTTGAATTGCTCGCACAAGGCAGTGATTATAGTGTTGTTGATATTTGTACTGTTTTCAGTGATGATCCTTTCGGGGATACCGTATCGGCATATTATATTTTGCTCGATGAAGCGGGCAACAACGTTCTTAGTAATGGAGGCGAATGATGCTGCTTCAACCCACTTTGTAAAATAGTCAATGGCCACTAGGATGAAGCGGTGTCCATTGGAGGCTGTCGGCTTAATTTCCCCAATCATATTAATTCTCCACATAGTAAAGGGCCAAGGAGCTGTTAAGACATTCAGAGGAACCAGAGGTACATGCACCTTGTCATCATAAATTTGACACTTATGGCAGGTTCGAGAGTGCTGATAGCAATCTGCTTCCATGGTAGACAAGTAATAACATTCCCGTAGGATTTTCTTTGCCATCGTATGCCCACTAGAATGGGTACCAAAAGTGCCTTCGTGCAATTCAGCCATGATCCTTTCAGCTTCAACCTTATCTACGCATCGAAGTAACACAGAGTCATGATTCAATTTATACAGGATGTTATTACTAAGGAAGAACTTAGCAGAGAATCTCCTTAAGAACTTTTTATCATTGATTGAAGCTCCTTCTGGATATTCTTGAGCCTCGAGATACCTCTTGACTTCATGAAACCAAGGCTGGTCCACTACTTCTTCAGTATTAATCTCGTGACAGTGTGCTGGTTCATCCATTCGTTCATTGGTGATATGAGGAGCCTCGTTATCCCAATTAAGTTTAAACATAGATGACATTGTGGCTAGTGCGTCTGCTAGCTGATTTTCTTCTCGCGGGAAATGCTTGAAGGTAATATTCTCAAAGTGTGGTAGCAATGTCAAAACATGTTCTTTATAAGGGATAAGGTTTGGGTGTTTGGTGTCCCATTCCCCTTTGATCTGGCTGATAACCAAAGCTGAGTCTCCGAATACATCTAAGGATTTGATTCCCAAGTCTATTGCAGCTCTGAGACCGAAGATGCACGCTTCGTATTCTGCCATGTTGTTTGTACAATTGAAGCAAAGTCTGGCAATAAAGGGAGTATGACACCCTTCTGGAGATATGAGTATAGCACTGATACCATTGCCAAGCGCATTGGATGCTCCATCAAAGAACAGGGTCCATCGGGATCCTTGTTCAGGTCCGTCATATGGCCTGAATTCTTCACAGTTGTCTAATGTCATGATGTCTTCATCTGGGAATTCGAAATTCATGGACTGGTAGTCTTCTACAGCTTGGTGAGCAAGGTGATCAGCTAGTACACTCCCCTTTATAGCTTTCTGGGTAGTATACTGTATGTCATATTCTGTCAGGATCATCTTCCATCTCGCTATTCTCCCAGAAAGAGCAGGCTTCTCAAAGATGTATTTTATCGGATCCATCTTAGATATCAACAAGGTAGTATGAGTCAGCATATACTGTCTTAGCCGGCGAGCAGCCCATGCCAGAGTGCAGCAATTTTTCTCGAGCAGTGAATATCTGGTTTCACAGTCGGTAAACTTTTTGCTCAGGTAGTAAATAGCGGTCTCTTTTCGGCCAGACTCGTCATGCTGCCCCGATACACACCCCATTGAGTTTTCTAAAACAGTCAGATACATGATCAATGGTCTTCCCTCAACTAGTGGCATCAATACAGGAGGCTCTTGCAAGTATTCTTTTATTTTGTCAAAAGTAACTTGGAATTAATCATTCCATTTGACTACTTAATATTTCTTCAACAGTTTGAAGATTGGCTCACAAGTAGCTGTTAGGTGAGAAATGAATCTGGCAATATAATTCAAACGTCCCAAGAATCCTCTGACTTCCTTTTCAGTGCGAGGATCAGGCATCTCTTGTATTGCTTTGACTTTGGAAGGATCTACTTTAATACCTTTGTTGTTGACGATAAAGCCTAGGAGTTTACCAGACCGTACCCCAAAGGTGCATTTGTTTGGATTCAACATCAGCTTGTACTTCTTTAGTCTCTCAAACAGTTTTTGTAAGTGATCAAGATGCTCTTCTTCTGTTTGAGATCTGGCTATCATATCGTCCACGTAGACTTCTATTTCATGATGTATCATGTCGTGAAATAAAGCTACCATGGCACGTTGATAGGTTGCCTCAGCATTCTTCAGTCCGAATGGCACCACCTTGTAACAGAATATGCCATACTGTGTGACAAATGTTGTTTTCTCCATGTCCTCAGGTGCCATTTTGATTTAGTTGTAACCTAAGAATCCGTCCATGAAGGAAAACACTTTATGTTGTGTCGTATTGACAACTAGGATATCAATGTGGGGGAGTGGAAAATCATCCTTAGGGCTTGCCCTATTCAAATCTCTGTAGTCCACACACATTCTCACTTTGCCGTCCTTTTTTGGCACGGGAACAACATTGGCAACCCATTGGGGATAAGAGGTGATAGCCAAGAATCCAGCGTTGAATTGCTTCATGACCTCTGCTTTAATCTTTTCTGACATATCCGGCCTCATTCGACGAACTTTTTGCTTTACTGATGGAAAATCCTCTCTTGTAGGCAGACGATGTACCACAATATCTTCATCAAGTCCTGGCATATCTTTATACGACCAGGCAAAGACTTCGACATATTCATGCAACAACTGAATCAAACGCTTCTTGACACTGGGTTCCAGATTAGCACCCACTTTGACCTCTTTTCTGTCTTCTTTGGTACCTAGATTGATCGTATCCACAGGTTCCTCGTGAGGCTGGATGGTTCTCTCTTCTTGCTGTAGTAGTCTGGCAAGTTCCCCTGGTACTTCACAATCTTCCTCACCTTCTTCTTCGGCTTGGTAGATTAGATTCTCAGAGTCACAAAAGGCCATAGCAGTATCGTTACCCATGGGATCCAGAATGGATGTATACCTGCATTGTGAGTTTGGGTGTGTGTAAGGGTATAACTATCTTTGAAAGAAAGTAAAATGTAAAAGAAAAAACAACGAGCACAAAATTTTGTATGCGAAAACATCCATGATTCATTGATGTCATATGAAAAATGAGATAATAACCCTTACAAATGGACCATTGTGCCTCAGGTAAGACACAAGGTTTTGAGAGTACGAATTGTTTTGAATATTACAGATCCAACAAAATGTAAAGATAAATTACTGAGGGATGAAAGTTAGTGGGATGAAGTATCTAGCCTCCCAATTACTGAGCCCTCCATTGATAGTCAGGAAGATCCATTCCTCCAGGTTGCAACCATCTTCACCATCTTCCATTAGGTTGACTTCACGGTTGCTGATCTTCAAGGGTGGCCCTCCAGCACGGGCACGGCGTACAGCCTTTTGAGCACTTGAAGTGAAACCTAGGCCAAACTTGTCAAACTTATATGGGATATCTAGGAGTTGTCCCCAGATAGTGCATCCTCCTTCTTCTACTACTGCTTTGGCATCTTTTAGCGATGACATCCAGAGTGGAGGCCTTGTAATCTTGGGAACAACCTTGGTCACTGCCACCTCTTGAGGGACCTCTTCAAAGTGTTGAAATGGAGTTTCAATGAATTCACCGTCCAATTCCACATATCTGAAGGAATTGAGATGGCTGATCATGTATTCTTCCTCTCCATGAACGGTGATAATCTTCCCTTGAACCGCATACTTCAGCATCTGGTGCAGTGTAGAGGTAACAACGCCAAAATTATGGATCCATGGTCGGCCTAGCAAGCAGGAGTATGAAGGGCGGATGTCCATCACATAAAAGGTTAAATCGAAGGTTTGAGTTCCAACCTTTTTGGGAATGTCCACCTCCCCATGTACCATCCTCTTCGAGCCGTCAAAAGCCATTACCACTATGTTGCTTGGCTTCAAAGTCAACCCCTCACAGTCAAGTCTATCAAGAGCTTTTTTGGATAATACATTCAAAGATGAGCCAGTGTCCACCAAAACATGCGCCAAAGTAGTGCCCCTACATTCCACTGAGACATGTAAAGCCTCATTATGCTTTCTTCCCCTCGGCGTCATATTAGCATCTGAAAAACCTAAACTATTGTCCGCAGTTAGGCTGGCCACGCAGTCTTGAAATTGATCAGCAGATGTCTCTTGAGGTACATGGGCTGTTTTTAGGAATTTCACCAAGGCTTTTGCATGCGCCTCAGAACACAGTAGTAATGCCATCATGGAGATTTTAGAGGGAGTTTTCCCCAGTTTTTCAACTACATCATAGTCGCTTTTCTTTATAATTTTTAAGATCTCCTTCATTTCCTTCTCGGAGGTCTCAGGGATAGTCAATGACTGAGCCTTCGTTCGGACAGGCTCAACCATAACACCTTTTCCTCGGGCCTTGGTTAACTTGGCAGCAGGAGTGTCAGTAAGAATGATTACAGGGGTTGTAACGGCTTTGTCAATTGGAGTACTTGCAGAGATGATTATGGGTGTAGGAGCAACCTTTGGAGCAGCTACATGGATAATTACGGGTCCAGAAACTGCTTTTGGGGGAGCAGTTTCCTGGAGAAAAGATCCTACCACTTTGGGTAATTTTGCTAGTTCCGGTAATATTACTGATGTCAGAGTCTTCTTTCTCGGAATTTATCTCTTCGGCGGCCGACCAGTCTTGCTTAATACCATGGTAATAGACATCCCCTCCATAATTCCATGGTATGGTTTTGTCTGATGTATATGGGACTGGCTCAGGCATTGTGATTATTAAGGGAGCTACTTTCAGAACTGATGTAATTCTAATGGGTCTTTTGGTGGAGACCCTGGAAGAATTAGCGGAAATGGTAATGATAGAAACATCTTCAACAGGAATACGTAGAACACAAATGCATGCATTCAACAAAGGACAACCAGTTAGTGAGGATAAGCAGAGATGGAAAACCTTATTACAGCCTAGGAACATACCGGCTTTCAACAAGTTTATCTTAATAGTCGGAAGTGGGGTCATGAGCTCGTCAACTGAGGTAACAAACAAATCTTCTTCAATGGCATTAGTATTGTGCCCATGTCTGGGCATATGAGCAGAAATGACATTTGGCTTCTCGGGTGCATCAAACTCAATTTCTTTTGCTTCACTGAGGTCATGTATTTTGTTTTTTAGAGCCCAACAGTTATTAGTATCGTGACCAGGACTTTCAGAGTGATATGCGCAATGGGCATTGGGATGATAATGAGGAGATGTTGTATTGGGGGTTTTTGGAGCTTCTTTCAAGGTTACCAGATTGGATCTTAGAAGATGCGGTAATACTTGAGACAGAGTCATGTTGATTTTGGTAAACTGCCTGACTGGCCTTTCTACCCTTGGTTGATTATTTCTTTGTTGATCAGACGTAGGCTTTGGGAACATAACAGCCCCCGCCATTGGTCGGCTTTCGGCCCTATCTTGGTTTCTTTGCGGATATACGGAAGCCACCTATTTCTTTCTGATGAAGGGCTTCCTTACAACTGTAGAGGAAGATGTGTCTTTCTGAATCTTTCCATTCTTTATACCGGCTTCTATCCTCTCTCCAGTCAATATTAGTTCAATAAACCCTACAGATGAACTTCCGATTAAATGATTGAAGAAGGGACCAGATAAGGTGCCTAAGAACATGTCTACCAATTCTCTCTCGGACAGAGGGGGTTGAACTCTTCCATCCAAATCTCTCCATTTTTCTGCATAGTCCTTGAAACCTTCACTGGAAACCATGGCCATACTCTGGAGTTGAGTACGGGTAGGCGCCAAATCAGCATTATATTGATATTTCTTGTAGAAAGCTGTAGCAAGATCTCCCAATTGTGAACATTAGCCCTTTCTAGTTGGTAGAACCAGTCAAGTTGAGTCCCAAACAGGTGATCTTGGAAGAAATGCACCCATAAGTCTTTATCAGCGGTATCAGGTTGAATTTTCCTCACATATGACCGGAGGTGCATTTTAGGGCATGACACTCCGTCATATTTGGAAAATATAGGCACTTTGAATTTCGGAGGAATCACAATCCCCGAAACTAGTCCCAATTCCTCAAAGTCCAAGCATGGTACCTTTTGGATTTCCATCGCGCTCAACCGCTCTTCAAGATGTTTATGCTTGTCATCAGCTGGAGGGTACTGTTCCTCAGAGTAGTCCTCTTCTTCTTCCTCCTCTTCTAATTCTGATGGGACAACTGTTTCCTTGCCCTTCCCTTCTCCTTCACCGCATGTTGTTGCAAAATCCAAAGTCCTTCTTGTCTTCCCATGAAATCTTCTTCCCATGTTTAAGACTCTGGTTACCTTCTTTGTTTTCTTTTTCCTCTCTTCAGCCAGCAGAGTCTTCAACTCTTCTTGCCCCTTAGCTAGGGTCATGAGCAACTGTTGAAACTGCGTATTCTGAGCTTGGAGATCTTTCATTGTTTGCTCGAGATCCATCTTACTGAAATAAATAGTAGAGAGATGAGGAGACTTGTTGTAAAAGACATGTTTATGTTATGATGAATGATATATGTATATGCAATGTTTTCAAGGATTTCAAAGATTCAAATTTTTTTTAGACAAAAAGGAAACACACGTTATATTAATAAGATAAAGTCTGAGTACATTAATGCCCCTTGGGAAAAATAATACAAAACTCTAAGATAAAAAAGTAGTGCGCATCCTCTTTGGTGCAATGTAGGCATTCAGAGTCTGATCCTCATAAAGTAGCCTAGTGAGTTCCAAAACCTTCTTCTCGCTTGCGTAGAATTGGGCTTCGAAAGTATTTCGCTCTCCTTTGAGTTGTATCTAATCCCTTTGGAGGTCTTCAAGATATATGGGAATGCCAGGATGTAGGATAGTGTATGGAACGTCTCCCTCCATGACAGGCTCAATGACTACCGGGAGAATGGAGGGGTAAGGCATCATAAGACTCTGAGCGCGGGTTCGTACCCATTTGAGGTAAGGATCAGGAGGGATGGAATTATTGTGTCCCAAAGTCTTTCTATCTACCTTGTTTAGCATCCTCCAAGCTCGGATAAATCTCTGGCGAAGACCTTGATTGTCGTTGTCGTAGTCGAATACCAAACCTTGAATCAACATCTCGTGCAGGCCATCCCTTCGGGCGTAACCAAAATGTCTTAAGGATAAGCAAGGGTTGTAGCTGATTCCTCCCCTAATTCCAAGTAAAGGGACATTAGGAAATTCTCCACATCAGTCAACAATGATAACATTCTCTTTGGATCGGGAGCACCAATGAATGTCTGAATACTTGAGCGTCATCAACCTTTGTGACCACCTTGAACCTTGCTCATTCTTTAATATTGATTGGGGAAGATGAGAAATAAACCATCTTGCCAAGAGAGGAGTGAAACACATAAGGACACCTCTTTTCTTCATTGTGCGAGTGTGAAAAGAGTGTAGGATATCTCCTAGCAATGTAGGTATCGGGTTGCGGTAAATGAAGATTTTGACGGAGTTGATATCTATGAGTTGGTCAGGATTTGGAAACTAAACCATCCCATAGACGAGGAGAGACATAATTTCTTCAAAGGCTTTCAAATCCAAGGAATTCAACAACTTTGGGCTTTCTCAAACAGAAACTTTGCTAGGAAGCCTTTGACACCACTCCTTGTTTCCCATTGAGTTGTGATATCAGATGAGTGCAAGTGTAGAGCTTGAGCAATCTCTTCTGGATTTGGATCTCTTTCCGTACCGTTGAAAGTTAGTTAATTGAGAATGGGAATCCTCAAGAGTTGGGATTATTCTTCCAAAGTTGGCACAAGTTGATAGTCGGGAAATGTGAAGTAATGGTGCAAAGGATCAAAGAACTGAAAGAGCACCTTCATCATATCCTCATCTGTGTTGGAGGTGACCAAGTTGAGTAGACGACCATGTCTCTCAGTGAATGGATAGTTCTCAGGAATCCTTGAAGCTATCTCCTTAAGCTGTGGAGGGATTCTGACGAGGTTGACTTGAATAGTTTTCCTGCGAAGTGAATCCATATCCTACAAAACAAGAACAAAGATGAATCCCAAAATCCTTAAAATGGTTAGTGTATGTATGTGATGTTCATGATGTCCATGATGTTATGTACAAGTATGCATATACAAGCAAAGCAAATAAGTCCTTAGTTTAGGCTTGCATGGAGTTTTATAGGTAAGTACCCTCTTGAAGTTTAGTTGGCTTAAACCTGTCCTAGTAATAGTAACCAAGTTCTAAAGAGCTCAATATCACTGGATTATTTCCTTGGTCATTGTTTCAGCTCAAGCCTCTTTAATAGAGATCGAAATATCCCAAGAAACCAAACC
The DNA here is from genome assembly GCA_948472305.1 of Vicia faba. Lineage (NCBI taxonomy): Eukaryota > Viridiplantae > Streptophyta > Magnoliopsida > Fabales > Fabaceae > Vicia > Vicia faba. The sequence continues at coordinate 475,462,204 of OX451740.1, forward strand.
TCAATGAGTGTAGTATCGAGTATTTACCAACTTCGGACTGCACCAAAGCCGGTCATCTCACTACATCCTAAAGGCCAAGTTGGTCAAGTAAAGGTTCTAGAAGTTCATTAGTGCTTCATGACATCACTCAGTGGCCTCGTATTTCTTTGATTAACTCAAAGGCTACCGGTACCCACAAATATGTCGCACTAATGCAGCTATTTCTTAGACCATGTTGGTATATCCTGCATAGTTTCCACAAGGTATTTCTACTTACCTATAATGTATCCCAAATCCGGGTAGAGGATTCAAACCCAAACAAATAACCATAATGTAAAGCATACAAGTAAAACAATGTAAGCAAGTAAATATGATCTAAACCCTAAGGTAACCCCACTTTTAGTTTAATTTCCCCAGCAGAGTCGCCAGTTCTGTGGTACGGTGGGAGAACCGACTTGATTGTTTTGTGTTTGATCGTAACTGTTGCAGTTAGCAAGAGTCGCCACCGACTTTTCTTTTATCCAAAAGGAAATGTGAAAAAGCACATGAAAGACCTTTGAGATTGTTTCTTTAGTTTGGGGGGTAGATTATGAAAAGGGAAGGTATTAGCACCCTTTTCATCTATGGTTTTCCATGGGCTCTTAGTTACTTGCTAGATCACTTGATTTTGTTTAAAATTGTGCTTTGTGTGTTTTTGAAAGTATTTTGTAAAAGAGGTCATTGTTTAGGCAATCTTTGTAATGATTCTCGTTCGTAAGAATGTATACAAAGATGTTGATCTTTTTTGAAAATGTTTTCAATGTTTGTAAGATGTTTGAAAATGTGTAGGTGTTTTTTTTTAAATATCAGGGATATTTGTTTTGAAATGGAGCAAGTAACTAAAAGTAATCTACCTACTCAATTGTCTTTCTTGTTCTTTTTTTCCTTGATATTGTTGTCTTACCATTGATTTGGTAAGCAACCCTATCTTTGGATGTAAACGGGACGGGTGGGGGTCATCGTATAGCCATGATTAGCAATGTTGTAAGGTATCTTAGCATTTTTGAGGGACTAAGATCATTTTTGTAAGGCAAATTTGAATAGCGTCATCGAGGGACTATGATCTTGTATTTGTTTGTTTTTGCTAAGACACCTTACATGCGTAATATGGCCATTTTTGTAAGGCAACCAACTGGGATAACCCTAGGGGTGTTTTGTGTGCAAGTGTGTCATTTTCGTGCTTGATTTTGTCTTGATTTAGGGTTTTCTATTTGATTTTATCTTGCCATACAAACCCTAGTTACTAGCATGTTATGCAAAAGCGATAAATTGCGAAATTTAAAAGATTACTACGCTATTACAACACTTGTGGGAGGGGGGTATACAATTTATGAACGGGGATTGCAATAATATAAACCTAATTAGTCTATTACAACCAAATTGAATATGTACAAATATTGAAATAAATAATATACAAGATGAATTAAATATGCAAAGGTATGTAAATGCAAAGAAGATTTTGTTTGGTTTTTTTTATATGAAAAAAAGTTTTAACCTAAACCTAATAAATAAATCAAGATTAACTTAAATCAATTAAGAAAAGAAAGTATTTTTTAGAAAATATTTTTTTGAATAAACCCTAATTCTACATGATTAAAAGAAAATAAATTTCTTTAAGAAAAAGTAAGTATTTTTGTATTTTTTGTCTTGAAAATAATACATGGCATTATGAGGTATTTTGGTCCTTTTATATTAAAATAAATATTTAATGGGTTTAAAGAAAAAATAAATATTGAACTAGTTCTAATTTAATTTACAAATTTAATTAATAAAAATGGATAATATATATGATTAAATAAAATATTTTTTGTGAAAAAAATAAAATAAAATAAAATAAAATAAGCTAAAATATAAATCTATCATTTTTATATTTTTTAATGATTTTTAACATTAAGAAAAATATATTTAATAAAATAAAAATGAAAATAAAATAAATAAATAAAGTTATATGGGCCAGGGGTGTCATAAGCAATCAGAAGGTGAGTGTTAGAAAAAATCACAAGGCCCAAAGTTCAGAGGCCCACGCTGCAAAGGGACAAAAAAGTGAGAAAATGCAAAAGGCAGGCGCTAAGGCTCGAACCCGTGAACTATAGCATTTTTGTGCGTTGCCTTACCACTAGGGTGGCTGTACATCCGTTTAAAGAAACACAAACATAAATATATATTAGAAAGCGCCCCCTGAAGGCAACTTCATCTTCAACCTTGAGTCATGGCCGGACCACATGTATCTCTCTCATTTCTCCACGAAAATGGAAAGTCCAAACATTAAAATTATGGTGTTTCTTCCCACGAGTTCAACCATATAATTTATGTAAACTAACAATCAAAGATCAAAGCTAATTTTACTTGCCCTAATTTGAAACCTAATTTTTACAGAAATTTCAAATCCAAAATTCTCTATACACAGTTAATATAAATGAAAACTATGAATAAGGTTAACTTTAGTGCAAGGATATCTACATTTTTTTTCACAAATCAGGACCAAAGGAGGCTTGTATGAAGATATAGAAGTTTGAGTTTTTACCTCTTTCAGTGTAGATCGTGAATGGAGTTTGAGCAAGTTTTGAGAAGGCCTGGGGATCTGTTTAGCTTGCCTGGAACTCCTTGAGTGTATTCCAATCCTTATCTTGTCTTGAAAGTCTATGAATCTCCCTACTCAAGTCAACCTGCAAGCTTGATGTTTGAAAGTGGATGGAGGAGGAGGAGGAGTTACAGTGAGGGAACAGGGGTCTGGATCACTTAGGTGTGGTGTATATTAAGTGTTTAAGTGGTTAAAACTCAAAACACACGAGTGGATTTGGAGATGGCTGAGTAAGGTTCAAAACTGTCAAGCTATGGCAGATTTTAAATGGCAAAGTGTTTGGGAGTGTTTCTGAGTCTTAGAATTTGTCCGTTAGGTTGCAATAAACTTGTGTATAAGTATGGAAGAGGTTAGACATCAAGCTTTCTGAGATATAGCCTTTTGGCTCTATAACTTGCTTTTGAAGAAAAGTGAGGAGACAAGTCTCTAAGTTTGTACAAGCATGGTCTGGTTTGGTAGAGGCTTCAATCAAGTTGCTTTTGGTTTTGGCTTTGCTTGTGTGTAGAGAAAACAAGTGCAAGGCTCAAGAAGTGGAAAATTGCAAAAGTAGTGCTTTATCAAAATGGAAATGGCACCTTTGTGCCAAAAATGGAATTGTTCTTGTACAATGCATTTAATGCTTGGCTTAAAGCTTACAACATATTTTAAAACATTTAATTATGGAGTGAAAGTCAAGTTAGGAGCCTGAAAAGTAAGATTTGTTCAACATGCTTGAGGATTTAAATTTTTGTTCTTCATGAAATGGCTTGAAATCAAAGTGATAAATTGCTAACTTCATCTCTTTGATTATCCCTACTTAAGAATTATCTCAAGGAGTTCTTGGACATTTTGGAAAGTTTTCAATGTGCTCGACAATCTATCTTTGAATTTCTTTTGAAGATTCCCCTTGGAACTATGTGAAAAATTGCCATGAAGTTAGGTCAAAAAATTGCCTAACTAGGGCAAAATTTCACTAAGTTATTTTAGTTCATGAGCATGTATTCACAAAATTATATCTTGAGATCCAAGAATTTTTAGGAGAAATTGTATGAAGAAAAGTTGTAGATTTCATGGAGATCTACAACTTTCATGTTGGAAGATTCCTTTGAATCGTCTTGCATCATGGTGAAAATTTGGCTCAAAGTTGAGAAAAAATAAGAAATTTTCAAAACAAAAACTTAAAACCTTGATTTCTTGATGAACAAGTTTCTCATTTTTACATGTTTTGATGAATTATGATCTTTGGCATTTGATTTTGACCAAAATGTCAAAGTTTAACTTTTCAGTATACAATTGACTTTTGATCAGTTGACTGAAAAATTCATTTGTCAATCCAATGGATTTGTAATGTTTTGAACCATGTCATTAGTTCAAGATGATTCAATTGAGCTCTTGAAATCATGCTTCAAACCAATTGACCATTTTCTAGGTCAAAAATCAGAAATTGCCCTTTCTCAATCAAAACCCTAATTTTGACCATTTTTCCCTTTTGATGATTTGATCAAATTTCTTGAGTAATTGTGGTCTAAACTTGATCAAATGATACACATGAGTCTAAGATATTGATGTGGATAAAAAATTATGAAGTTTGACTGTAAATTTGCCATGGTTGACTTTCCCCCCCAATACAGCTGATTTTTAGGTCAAATATTCAATTGACTGATCAAAAGTGTGATCCAAGGCTTGAAACTTGACATGAATAATATTGGGGGTCCATAATTGTCCTTGTAAGTCATATGAAGAATTTATGGTCCCAAAATCCTTGTTCAAACTCAAACCCTAATTTTGGTCATTAGTGCATGAGGAGGTGTCTTGAGCTGGTCAAACCCTAATGCAGTCTTGAGTCCAAGAGATCTTGTGAGGATATCTTTGATAAGTGAGAGGGAAAATTTTGGGGTACAACAATAGCCCAAGCCAATGCACAACAAGCTTTCTCTAGGAGTGAGTACCGGGTTTCACAGTCAGTGAATTTCTTTGCTGAGGTAATAAATCGCATGCTCCTTTCTACCAGTTTCATCCTGTTGTCCTAAAACACAACCCATTAACCCTTCAAGCGCTATCAATTACATGATGAGTGGCCTTCCAAGGACCGGTGGTATTAAGATTGGTGGCTCTTGCAGATACTGTTTTATTGTCTCGAAGGCAGTTTGACAATCGTCATTCCATACTACCGTCTGATCCTTTCATAATAACTTGAATATTGGTTCACACATAGCTGTTAGATGCGATATGAACCTTGAGATGTAGTTCAATCTCCCTAAGAAACCACGTACTTCTTTTTCCGTCCTTGGAGCGGGCATCTCTTGTATAGATTTCACTTTGTCGGGATCCACCTCGATACCTCGCTGGCTTACAATAAAACCTAACAATTTTCCTGATCTGACGCCAAATGTGCATTTATTCGGGTTCAACCTTAGTATGAAATTACATAGCCGCTCGAATAACTTTTGTAGATGTATGATATGTTCCTCCTCCATATGGGATTTGGCAATCATATCATCGACGTATACTTCAACCTCCTTGTGGATCATGTCGTGGAATAACGTGACCATTGCCCTCTGATAGGTTGCCCCTACGTTCTTGAGACCAAATGGCATTACTTTGTAGCATAAAGTTCCCCAAGTTGGCATGAAGGTAGTCTTTTCCATGTCCTCAGGCGCCATTTTGATTTGGTTATAGCCTGAGAAACCTTCCTTAAATGAGAATACCGAGGCTTGAGCTGTATTATCTACTAGGACATCGATGTGGGGTAACGAAAAGTCGTCTTTGGGACTCGCCTTCTTTAGGTCTCGATAATCTACGAACATGCATACTTTTCCATCCTTCTTGGATACTGGTACAATGTTAGCTATCCAAGGTGGATAATCTACCACTACTAGGAACCCTGTGTCAAATTGTTTGAGAACCTCTTCACTGATCTTGCTGGACATATCTAGATGAGTTCTTCTGAGTTTTTGCCTGACTGGAGAATAACCTTCTTTGAGAGGTAGTCTGTGCAGCACTATGTCTGTATCCAACCCTGGCATGTCCCTGTAGGACCAAGTGAATATATCCATATACTCATGTAATAACTTGATTAGCTTGTCTTTGACGCTCTGCTGCAACATTGCCCCTAGCTTGATTTATTTTGGATCTCCTTCGGTGCACAGGTTAATGGTCTCAATAGGCTCTTGATATGGTTGTATGATGTTAGCCTTTCGCTCGATTTCCCTTGCCATTTCCTCGGAGAGTTCAAGATCTTTGTCATCTTCCTCTTCGGCTTGGTGGATAGGAACATCAAAATCGTATCGGGTCGTAGCAGTAGCGTTATCAGTAATTTTGGGCATGGATCTACACATTTATCATGTTTTGGTGCATATTTTAGTGCTTGGAATTTGAAAATATGTATGCAAAGAAGGTATTGTCATTTTTATACTTAATAGATTAATGCGAAAGAAAGACAAGAATATTAATTGAAAACATAATATAACTTTTATTAATTATAAATATTGTCTGAAATAAGAACAAGGAAAACCCTTACAAGCAACCCCTATGCCTCGGGTTTGACATAGGTTCTTTCAAAACAAGAAATATTACTTAGAAAAGAAAAATATCTCAGGAATCTCCACAATAGTCCATCCTTTAAGTCTTCTCCCGGGGCACCCTCTCTAATGAAGTCGGTTGCCCTTTTGGTATTGATTTTGCTTGATATCATTGTAACGTGCCCGCCATGCTCCGTTCCTTTGCTGACGAAAGTCTCTCGGATCAGAGGAAAACATGCTTTTCCTTTTAGAGTAGCCTTTGATGATTCGTAACCCAAACCAAAGCGATTCTTCTTCTCAGGAATTTCTGGGAGCTTTCCCCAGCGTTTTGAGGCATCACCTCCCATAGTCATTTGCAGATCTCTCCATGATGTCACTTTAGTCTTGTTACCCTTCTCAACCGGTAATGTTACCATCGAAGCAATTTCCAAATCCTAGAATGGGGTAGCTATGCAATCTTCATCGGCACTAATATATCTATATGATTAAATATGGCTTACAAAAATGTCTTCCTCGCCATCAATTATGATCAACTTCCCTTCCACTAGGAACTTCAAGTTTTGATGCAGTGTCGAGGTTACTGCCCCTGTCGCATGGATCCAAGGTCTCCCCAGTAAACAAGTGTATGCTAGTTCGATGCCCGTGACCTGAAAAGTGATGTTGAAGATATGCCGCTCAATCTTGACTGGAAGGTCCACCTCTCCTAGCACCGAGCTTCGAGAGCCATCAAATGCCTTTACTATCATAGAACTTGGTCTCATTGTCACATCTTCTATTGTTAACTTTACGAGACTTGACTTTGGAAACACATTAAGAGAGGAACCAGTGTCAGTAAGAACCCTGGACAAATGGGTAGTACCTATCTGCATAGTAATGTGGAGTGCTTTGTTAAGGGCCCGACCCTGCGGCGGTAACTCACTGTTGCTGAAACCCAGGTAGTATCCAGACGTGAGATTTGCTATGACATTGTCAAATTGATTTATTGAAACTTCTTTTGCAACATGAGCTGAACTTAACACCTTCATCAAATAATCCCAGTGTGCTTCAGAGTTGACTAGTAATGAGAGTATGGAGATTTTTTCTGGAGTTTGATAGAGCTGATCCACCACTCTGTAGTCACCCTTTTTGATTATTTTTAGAAACTCCTCTGCCTCTTGATCAGTAAAGTCTTTGTTCATAGATTATGTTTCCTGATTTGTATCAACCACTGCTTTTCCTTTGTCCTTCGTTGGAATCCCATCTGTCTTTTTTGATGGTTAGGCTCCATAGATTCGTCCACTTCGAGTTATATTGCCCGTTCCTGCTACGTTTGAAATTGCAGGTCCTTGACTTACGGATGACCCGCTTTCCTGCTTCGCTTCATTGATGTATACGGCTGAGTCATAACTCCAAGGTACTACCTTATTATTCTCGTAAGGGATAGGTGATGGTCCCTTAATTGCCATTGTGGATTTTGGGGTTATGGGTATTAAAAGGGTCTTCTTAGGTACCCTTCTGATGATCTCTGCTGATTCTCCCCAGGGAATGACTAAAGTCTTCTTGGTAAGGCTTGGACCCTGGCATGGGATTACCAGTGGTTTTTTTTCTTCCAATCATGGGTATATATTTTTCTCCAGGGTACAGTACAAATTGGACTATCCCCCGATCCACCATATTTTCCAGAGTTGTTTCAAAAGCTTTATTATTCTTTAACAAGAATCCACATTTGAACAAGTATTCCTTCAACAAGTTGATAGGGGTTTTTTTCTTTATGGTTCCCCCAAAGTCAGTGACCACCTCGATTGCATTTATTGTCGGTCCATCATGCGGAGGCATAGGGTTTGATTTGATATTAGCCTTATTGAAGGTGATGTCTTGAGACTCTAGCAAATCTTGAACCTTATGCTTGAAGGCCCAACATTGGTCTATGGTGTGCCCTAGAGAATTAGCATGGTACTCACACCTAGCGTCGACATTATATCTTTGCGGGAGTGGCCCGACCGGAGGAGCTAAAGGCTTGATTTCCACCAGGGATGCCTTAACCAAGTGTTGTAACAATTGGCTTAGTGGCATGGGCAGTGGATCAAAAATTTCTAGGTGGCCTTTTAAATATGTCTTGCCTTTGTCCCTGCGGGATCACCAATGGTTGTGAGGTCCTTGGTTGTGAGGCCACAACATTGACTTCTCCCTCCTTCCTTCTTGGGAATTTTGAAGCCGGTCTTTTTGAATTGTAAGGGGTGCTTGATGACCCCCCTGATATCTTTCCGCTTTTCAAACCAGTTTCGATTCTTTCACCAATAGTCACTAAGTCTGAAAATCCTGATGTGACACTTCCCACCATTTTATTGTGATAAAGCCCTTGTAGGGTTCCCATGAACATGTCTACAAGTTCCTTTTCCAACAGTGGGGGTTGTACACGGGATGCCATCTCCCTCCACCTTTGAGCATATTCTTTGAAGGATTCTTCCTTCTTTTGTGACAAATTTTGGAGTTGCAAGCGAGTAGGTGCGATGTCCAAGTTATATTTGTAATGCCTCAAGAAAGCATTAGCAAGATCCACCCAAGTTCGGATATGCGTTCGTTCCAGCTGCATGTACCAGTCCAAAAATACCCCACTTAAACTGTCTTGGAAACAATGAATCATTAGTTTCTGATCATGGGCATGGGCATGCATCTTCCTGCAGTACATACGAAGATGATTCCTCGGATAAGTGATCCCTTTATACTTTCCAAAGTCGGGTACTTTGAATTTTGGCAGTATCACCACATCAGGGACTAAACCCATTTCTAGAGCATCTACTTCGAAAGCGTCGAAGCCTTCCACAGCCTCCGGTCTTTCTTCCAAAGCTTTATACTGATTCATTACCAGTGGGTTATCTGAGGCATGAGCTCCAGTTGTCTTCAAGGGTGCCTGGTGAGCATCCTCTAGGTCATGATCTCCGTATTGTAAGTCTAGGTAATTATCTGCGTTATTGGTTGGAATTTGTAGGGTATGTGATACCCCTACTTTCGACGGTGGTGGGATGAATCCTTCAGTTTCAACCTCTTTCTAGGCCATTGCGGACTTTTGGGGTCCTGCTTCTGGCTCATTCCTTAGTTGGTGATCGCTCGATGCACCAACGGTTTGGGCTACCTCTTCAAAAGCTACCATGGGAATTTGATCCCGCCTGTCGATAATGTTCTTCAAATCTAGAAGAACCTGGCTCAAATCTCCTTTCATTGAGCTTACGTAACCCTTCACCTGATCAAGATCCTCTTTTTGAACACAGCTTGAGTCTCCTCGATCTGTTCCATTGCTTTCTGTTGATGGGCCCTTGTTTGATATGGAGGCCAAGGAGGTGGAGGTCTTCTTTTACCAATGGCTTAACTAGAGAGATTTTAAAAGCAAATGAGTTTTTTGATATGACATGCAAGTGTTTTATAAATGCATGCGTGCAAATGGATGTTCATGATTATGAAATGATTTTTATTTTAACTGCCTTATTCACTTGGGTACAATTTGTATCCACTTATTATTTTATCTGATGACTAGCTTTAAAATAGACACGCCTTCAAGATAGGGAAACAAAATGCCTTTATTAAGAGTAACATAATCCAGATATTGAAAAAATATTACAAATTGAAATCAAAACTTGTTTGTGCAAACATAATTAAAAAGAATTAAATTTCCTAAGTGCGCATGCAAATGTATGCTCTGAAGCCATCAACCATTGCTCGGTAAAGCTGTAGAAAGTCTTCAACGTCCTTCGGAAGAGGAACCATTACATTCTCTGTATCTCTTAAACTTTTAGGGATGTTCTCGATGAGATTGTTGGCTAAGAAGACGAGTTTTTCATGTTTGTCCTTGTAGTGTCTGTATTCCTGATAAAGATGTGGGATTATCTTGTGGTTATCCCTCCCAGCTTGGGCGATCTTGGTATACTGCTCTTCCAATACATCTTTTCACCCCTCATTTCTGTGTAAAGCCTTCGTTGGATGAGAAAATCTTTTTGAAGATCCTGCAGCTCGAAACATACATGCTCATATTCTCGAGTACTTTGAGTCAAGAGTTTCTCTGCTTCTATCCTTTCAAGGCGTGCTTTGACCTCTGATTCGTGGCTGTCTTGGAGTTCGGTGGTGAGGTACTTTATTTTCTCTTCTTGATCTAAGGAAACTTGTGCCAAACTTTGGATCTGGGCTCTCAAACTTTCCTCTAGCACTTTTTTGTCATGTGTCGCCTTTTCATACCATCTAGTTAACCTCCCGATTTCAGTAGCAGCCTCTTCTAACCTTTGGTTGTGAGAATCTAGGTTGAACGTTGCATTTAAAATCCCTTCAGTTGTACGCTTTCGTTAGAGACTTTCTTTCTCCAAGTCCTTTTGACTTTTATCAATTTGCTCGTCCTTTGACTCAAGTATAAGCTGCATTTGTTTCTTTTCTCTGGTTAGATTGAGGAGTCTGACTTCTAGCGCTTCTTTCTCTTTTTGAACATGCTTTAAGGAATTTTTCAGATTGTCGAATTCTTCCAAAGATATAAGTATTATCTCTAGGACCTCTGACTTGTACTTTGGATCTTTCTCGAATGGCAGCTTGATAATTTGTACCCTATCTTGGACCCATTTGGTGTAGGGTTCTCTTGCTATGGCATTCTTTCTTTTGACCTTCCTCTTGTTAACCTTATTCCAGGCCCGAATAACCTTGTTGAGAAACTCTTGGTATTCTATACCCATATTGTGGATGATAAATGGTCGGATTTGTTCGTTCGAAGGGTTGTCTTCCAAAGGATACCCTAGCTATCATAGGGCCAGATATGGTTATAGTTAATACAGCCTCGCGATCCAATCAAAGGGATATTAGGAAAATCCCCACAGCTAATAGTGATGTCACCAATATCTAACTTTCTTGCATACCATAATATTGAGTTTGCAGTGAGAGACCTTAATTTCTGTGGCCACTCACACTTGGTCAATTTTGGGATCATATAGTCTTCCTTGTAAAGATGAGTCATGAACCAAGTATATAGGAGATGGATGCAACAACTTATCGTGCCTCTTCTTTTTTCATACATCATATGCAAAGTGTAATAAATGTCAGCAAGCAAGGCGGGAGTAGGATCCGTATTAAATACTTTCGCTCCAAAAAATATACTAATGTCCGCGGGGTCAATATAGTCCACAGTCCGAGGAAACAAGATTACACCAAATACCAACAGCCCTAAACAATCAACACAAGATTTCGACTCCTTATAATTAGCAAATTCTAGTTCCTTAGCTTCTAGGTATATTCTTTTGATTCCTTGTATCAGACCTTCTCTTTGATAATTCTACACCAATTCAGGATAGGGGATCCCTAGGCCTTTCGCCAAAGCTTTGACTTCAATAGTTTGTCCAATACCTACATATGCCTTTTCTTTGGAGAAATCCATGATTCTGTCAAATTCCTCCAGAGCTGGTGCTAGCTGGAAGTCTTGGAAGGTGAAACATCTCAATGGAGGGTCATAAAACTGAATTAGGGCAGAGACTGCATCCAGCTGTACTTCTACTTTAGTCAAATCAAGGTTATCTCCATAGCAGAGAGTGTACATCTTCAGAGCTCTTCTGGACAATTTTCCCTTTATAGTTTTTATTTCAGAAAGGTCAGGCTTGCAGGCGTTGATGCGGACAATTTGTTTCCCTTTGGCATCCATTTTTAAGACAGTCACTAAAAATATTGATTTTGTTATCTTTTATTTTGTACCCTGTGAATATGACAGATAAAAGGAACAAATGATGAACATGAGATATACATTAATGTATGAATGTATAAGTGTTGGATGGAGTAACGATATTTTTTGACAATTTTTTGTGATGGATACCCCTATGAGGTAGGCTCCTTAATTTTGACCTACGGTAAGTCTACCCTCCCTAAAGGTGGCTTCTTTAAGGGTGTCATTGAAGAAGTGAAAAACACAAGAAGGGGGGGAGGAGGGGGGGGGGGGGGGGTGAATTGAAACTTAAAATCAAAAGCGCAGTAGACACGGTATTTTTATCCTGGTTCATTTGATCTCAAACTACTCTAGTCCACTCGTCAAGGTGATTTTGCCTCTCTCCAACGAGGACTTAATTCACTAATCAAAACTGATTACAACATACCTTTGACAACTGCCAAGCTTTCTTGAGTACAACCACAACCCAGTTTATCTCAATGAAAACTAGCTTAATCACAATGAAATAATATACTTTGTACTGTTGTTTTTCCTTACAAAAAACGTATCACAACTGTGATATTTTACACAATTTTGAGCGTATATATGAATATGTAAGATTGCAGCGTTTGAGAGGTATATTGCAATAGTCGTCAAAATCGTAAATGATTTGTCCTCTAAGCTTGTTTATATAGGCATGGAAATCTTGTCCAACATAAAGCATGATAATGGACATTCAATGCTGTTTCCATATTGAGAAGAATCTTGTCTGAATGAAGTCGTTGCATATGATGTTGTCTTGATTGAAAAGTAACACTTTAGAACTTAGAATCTTGCATGCTGCAATTTCTTCAGAACATTGATGACTCATAGATGTGAGGATCTTATGGTATATTAAACTTCTGTTCAGAATTAGAGTATTCTTCACTCCAGCGCAGATTCTGATCATCATTCTTCAGCGCGGATTCTGATTACCTCAGCTTGAAAGCTTTTGTAGCTTAATTTCTGATGTTGTTTCAGTCAGAACTTCTGCATACAAAACAACACAAATTTAGAGTGCATATTTGTTCTTTTTGTTTGTTATCATCAAAACTCTAATTAAGGGTCGTAGACTCAAACTATGTTCTAACAATCTCCCCCTTTTTGATGATGACAAAAACTAGGATTTTCAATTAAAAATATAGAACAAAAAGCTTTAAGAGATTCTCTCCCTGAGTTGATTATTCAGATAGAGATGAGTTACTTCCCTGAAGTTCCTTCTCGTCAGAGCTTTTGATGCATCTTCTTCTGTTCTTATCAGAATATGTTCCTGTTCAAGCTTTTCAGAAAAACATAGAGGTTAAGATATTCAGAAGGTTTTGAGACTTTGTCTCGGTAAACAGTTATTAAAAATATCTTACTTTCTCCCCCCTTTTTGTCAGGTATCAAAAAGCAATATAAACAGAGTCAAAAAGGATGATTTATATTTAAAACAGAATGCAATGACAATTTTCAGAAATAAGGAGGATAAGATGAAAAATAAAAATACAGATAAACATTTAAAGAAAATCTAAGAAGGAGGGGGAAGACGTGTGAACAACGCTTCCAACAAGCTCTTAATCTGAGTGCTTGATTCTTCCTGCTTTCCCAGAATGTCTTTGATTTATTTTGTTGTATCTTCTTGTTTATCCAATATATCCTTGATCTCTTTGTTTGTGTCCTCTTGCTTATCCAGTCTGGCAAGGAATAAGGCATTCTCCTTCTTCAACTCTTCCAGAGTTTGCATGACTAGAGACGAAGCTGGTGTATCTTCAGGGGTTGCATGTCATTCTGAACACTTGCAGCCTCTTCTGATTGAACAACTTCTTCTGTTGCAATCATCTTTTCTGGAGCAGTACTCAGAGGGTGACTGTCAGAATCTGGTTCAGTGACTTCTGAAGGTTGATGCTCTTTCCATGTAGTGTTATCCAGCGAAAGAATTTCTTTCTTGTACCATTGGCTCAGAACTTGATCTTGGAAGGCTTTCAGCTGATCACTGAAGTTCTGATGAGCCCTTTCATAGCTCAATTCTTTCAGCTTCTAGGTTTCAGAGTTGAGCTATTTTCTGAATCTTTCCCACAGAGAATCAGAAGCAGCAGGATTAGAAATCTCTTGTCTTGCTTACTTCAAAGAAGTAATCCATTCATGTATTTCTGTGTCAAAAATCAACAGATTCTTACCAACATCTGATTTAGTTGAGGTTGGTTTAGGTTTGGGAGTGGCAATTTTGTTTGAGGTGGAAGCTAGTTGGTCCAGCACTTGTAGATCAATGACAAGTCTGAGTTGGTCAGCTTGACGGTTGATAGGTGAGGGAGTGGAAGAGTCGCAAATCAGGATTGGTGAGTGAGGGGTGTTTGGTGGTGTAGATTCATATCGTGAAGGAATTTCTAGAATATCATGAATGGAGAGAGGTAAACGAACCGTAAGAGGTTCTGTTATCCCAGGAAGTAGGGTAGTGGTATCAGAGTCTGAAAGGGAGACTTCTGATTGGTTTGCGGTAGCGTGTTGAATTTTTTGTTCAGGTATTTTAGAAGATGGGTTTTCAGATTGAGGAGTGAGAGGGTTTTCATTTTCTGGTTGGGGTGAGTTGAGGTTTTGATGTTCTGGTTGAGGAGAGTGTGGTTGTGGATTTTCTGGTTGAGGAGAGTGTGGTTGTGGATTTTCTGTTTGAGGAGAGTGAGGTTGTGGATTTTCTGGGAGTGGTGAGGAGAAGTCTTGATCAAACAGTTCAATATCAGATAGAACTCTAGCAAGTTCTGGTTGATGTTGTTCTGGATTTGGATTTGGGTTGGGGAAGTGAGGTTCATTTAAGAAATTTCCAAGAGTTACAGATGGGTCAAACTCTATGTCAAAATCCTCAAATGTTTGGGGTAAAGGATTTTCTGTTGGTTGAGGGGGAATGGTTTCAGATGTTGGAATAGCTATTAATTCTACAACAAAAACAAAAGATGGGTTACCTTTCTTTTTCGCAGCCTTGGGTGTCCTCTGAAAGGATCCTTCTCTTGCTGCCTTCCTCTTTCTAGATTTCTTTAGCACAACCTCTGGAGCTGGCTTGTACAGATCTTGGATGTTGATTTCTAGAATAGTCCCATCAGCCTTGCAAGCTTCAAGGTAACTGACTATAATCTCTGGAGAGGCATCTATCTCAGAAAATAGTGGAAAATCCTTCAGAGGGATTCTCCTAGAAGTGATGACCTCATGAGAAGCAATTGTTGATTCCCTCTTAATGTTCTCAATAATCTTCATTTTCTTCACATTCTTGGCATTTAAAGGTTTCACAATAGTTTCTTCCAGAGTACTGATTTCTTGAGCCTCTGTCAGATGTTCTATCAGCCTGTTTTCTGTTAGAATATCTGAAATCAATCTTCCTAGAGGAATCAATCCCTCTTAGTTCTTTCTTCTTCTCTTGTCTCTTTCACACTTGTTCTGAGATGGTTGAAGAGAAAATGTGGAAGGTTTATCTTGGTCTTCTTTGCAATGAAGTAAATCAGAAACTGCTGATCAATATTGGTATAATCAGGGGAGCTTGTAGGCTTCCTGTGATTGATACATCCCAAATTATTCTAGCACAAATTTTGTAATGATCTTTCAAGTCTCTGATCTTGCTGGATGGCTGTTCAGAAGTGAATATTTCCCTAGCAATAGATTTTAGGTCAGAGCCCTTATCAGCCATATCAATGCATCTGACTCCACCGCCATTGTATCCAATGAGTTTCCCAATCAAATCTCCTGTAATCACTATCTTCTTCCCCATAACATATGATGTGACCTGGTGGTTGGATGAGGTAGCATGAATCCAAAACTCTTTAACAAGAATGGGAAAAGTTGGACCAAACAGACGATCAAAGTATTTGTTCCATCCCTGTGTAGTTACATCTTCATACAAATTAAAACCATTTTCTTGTAAGCTTTCAAAATCAATGATCAATTCACAGAGAACTTCAAGGTTATCAACCGGAGTGAGTAGCATTCTAATGGGCTCTTCATATTGTTCAGTTGATGAAGAATTAGGAGCACTGTTGAGATTCTTTAGACTTGATGATGATGCCATTATTCACACGGATTCTTTGAAGAAAATTGATGGAAGGGGTTTTCGAAAAAGAAAATAGAACAAGAGAGAATATTGAATATGGTAAAACGTGAATGAATGGAATAGTAAATTGAGTTTATATAAGTGCTTTAGAAAACGTAATCAGTAAGAAAGAGAAAAATAAGTAATGATTATATTGAATTAATGACACCTGAAATTAGGGGATTTAGAGAGATATTGAACAATTACCAATGACAAGTGTCTCAATGCATTCAATCAGAGCCTATGACCCTTCAGAATTTGAACGCGTGTTCATCCTCAGAAGGTAGCTTGTGAGAGGATGATAGATGTTTGATTGTGTGAACTGCACGCCTCTATCCTTTGAAATGAAACATTCAGATCTTCATTGATAGATTCTGAGGCAACTGTACTTCTAACTTCTGAAGACAAGTTGATCAAATTTTCACAGAAAACAATAAAGTTCTGAGGGTTAGGATATGCAAATAAAACATTTTATTCTAGACACAATTTCATGCTGAGATGTTTCAGAATGAAATTGAATCTATCTTCAGAAAGGGGTTTAGTAAATACATCAGCCCATTGATGGTCTGTGTCAATAAATTTCAAAGTAAGAATTCCTTTCTAAATATAATCCCTAATAAAGTGATGTTTTATTTCTATATGCTTAGCCCTAGAATGCAAAATGGGGTTTCTGGATAAACATATGGCAGAAGTGTTATCACAAAAGATAGGAATGTTACTCTCAAATATGCTGAAGTCTTCAAGTTGACTTTTCATCCAGAGCATTTGAGTGCTACATCCAGCAGCTGCTATGTATTCAACTTCTGTTGTTGACAAAGCTATTGTGGACTGTCTCTTGCTGGTCCATGAGATCAGATTGTATCCCAGAAACTGGCAGCTTCCAGAAGTGCTTTTACACTCTACTCTGTCTCCAAAAAAGTCAGCATCACAGTATCTTACTAAGCTGTATTCATTGGATTTTCTATAAAAACAATCCCAGATTAGTAGTAACTTTCAGATACTTGAAAATTCGCTTAACTGATGTTAAGTGATATTCTCTAGGATCTAATTGGAATCTAGCACATAAGCAAACACTGAATAAAATATCAGGCCTTGAAGCCGTCAGATAAAGGAGAGATCCAATCATACCTCTATAGCTTTTCTGTTCTACATTTTTACTTACCTCTTCCTTTTCCAGAATGCACGTGGGATGCATTGGAGTCTTTGAGGGCTTATATTCTGAGAAGTCAAATTTCTTCAGAAGTTCTCTGACATATTTGCTCTGATGAATGTAAGTTCCTTCTGGAGTTTGGTTTATCTAAATGCCCAGAAAGAATTTGAGTTCCCCCATTAAGCTCATCTCAAAATCTTCCTGCATGCGCTTAGCAAATTCTCTTCCCAGAGAAGGTTTAGTGGATCCAAAAATGATATCATCTACGTAAATCTAAAAAACTAAAATGTCATTCTTAAATGTCTTACAAAACAAGGTTGTGTCCACTTTCCCTCTGGTGAATTCATTTTCTAACAGAAAGTTACTTAGTCTTTCATACCAAGCTCTGGGAGCTTGTTTCAGACCATAAAGTGTCTTCTTTAGTTTGAAAACATATTCTGGGTGTTTAGAATTTTCAAACCCAGGGGGTTGGTGCACATATACCTCTTCGTTTATGTAACCATTTAAGAATGCACTTTTGACATCCATCTGATACTGAGTGATGCCATTGTTCCAATGACGTTGAATCCTTTTGGTTTGGGAACCAGATCCCATACGTCATTTCTGGTGAACTGATTTAATTCCTCATGCATTTCCAGAATCCAGTCATTATCCAGTAGAGCTTTATTAATTGTTGTTGGTTCAATCAGAAAGACCAGTCCCATGAGGGTTTCTTTAGAGTTTCTGAATGTTGATCTTGTTCTGATTGGATCATCCTTCTTTCCCAGGATCTTATCTTCTGGGTGAGATATGCTGCTTCTGGATAACCTTTTCTGGAGTTGATCAACAGAAGGTACTGGATCACTTGTAACATTTATTTCTGAAGTTGTTGGAGCGTCTCTGTTGAGAACTTCTGATGAGGTGTTTTCAGTACCTGTGAATTCAACTTCTATATCTACAAAAGGTTCATTCTGCTTTGACTTTTGAGGGTCAAGCTTATCATCAAATCTAACACTGATTGACTCTTCAACAATCTGTGTTTTTGTATTGTATACTCTGTACCCTTTTGAGCGTTCAGAGTATCCTAACATAATACACTTTTTTGCTTTAGAGTCAAACTTGTTCAGATGATCTTTAGTATTCAGAATAAAACATGTGCATCCAAATGGATAGAAATAAGAAATGTTGGGCTTTCTGTTCTTCCACAATTCATATGGAGTCTTTTCCAGAATAGGTCTTATAGAGATTCTATTCTGAATGTAACACGCTGTGTTAATTTCTTCTGCCCGGAAGATCTTAGCAATGTTAGTCTCATTGTTCATGGTTCTAGCCATTTCTTGCAATATTCTGTTCTTTCGTTCTACAACTCCATTTTGTTGGGGAGTTCTAGGACAAGAGAAGTCATGCAAGATGCCTTTTTCATTAAAAAAAAATTCAAATTTTTTATTTCAAATTCTCCACCATGATCACTTCTGAATTTGACAATTCTAAGATCCTTTTCATTCTGAACTTGGTTAGAGAATGCAACGAACACAGAATGTGACTCGTCCTTGTGTCTTAAGAACTTTACCCATGTCCATCTGCTATAGTCATCTACGATCACTAACCCATACTTCTTGCCACTAACAGACGCAGTTTTCACTGGTCCAAATAAGTCTATATGCAGAAGTTCTAATGGCTTAGAGGTGGAAACAACATTTTTAGATTTAAAAGCAGGTTTTGCAAATTTGCCTTTCTGACATGCTTCACACAGAGCATCTGAGATGAACTTCAGATTAGGAAGTCCTCTGACCAGATTGAGTTTGTTAATCTGAGATATTCTTCTCATACTAACATGCCCCAATCTTCTGTGCCAGACCCATTGCTCGCTGTTAACAGAGAGAAGACATTTTACATTCTGACTTCTTAGTCCAGAAAGTTTTATCTTATAAATGTTGTTTTTCCTCTTTCCATTAAAAAGGATAGTTCCATCTTTCTGACTAACAGCTTTGCATGAATTTTGATTAAAGATTATATCATAACCGTTATCACTTAATTGACTTATGGATAACAGGTTATGCATTAATCCATCAACTAAAAGCACATTATTGATAGAAGGAAGATTACCATTACCTATTGTTCCAGAGCCAATGATCTTCCCTCTTTGGTTGCCTCCAAAGCCCATGTAGCCTCCAGGTTTAAGTTCCAGGATTTGAAACATATGCTTTCTTCCCGTCATGTGTCGAGAGCATCCAGAGTCCAGGTACCATGACTGGTGTTTTAGCCTTGCTGCTAAAAATATCTGCTACATATATAATTTTGTCCTTAGGTACCCATATCTTTTTCGGTCTTGGTTTGTTAGTTTCACCAAAATTCTGGTTGAATTTTGGTTTGACAAAGTAATCACTACTAGTGTATTTTAGGTCATGTGTGTGCCCATATGTGAAGTGTGATTTTAGTGGTGTGCGTTTTATAACAAGGTCCATGAATTTCTTTGGTGGAGATACCTTACCTTGGTATCCTATTTATTTTCTGCCATTCCTGCTGTTGTACCCCAAAATTTGCCCTCCTATTTTTCCACAAGAAATCATAGCTTCGGGCTTTTCCTGATTTTTCAGATGGGCTCAAGAATCAGTCAAACAGAATTTTTCTTGTCAGTCTAGCCAAATTAGGGTTTTCATGGACTCTGGAACATTTTAAGCAAATTATTAGGGTTTGGTTGAGTTTGGCTCAAAGTTTGATCAAACAGGCGTTTCTTTGGTGTTAAGTCAAGAATTTGGGTTTTGCGCATGCAGTTTCAGAAGAGTTTGAATCCAGTGTTTTTAATCCATAGTGTTTTAATTGGTTGTTACACTGTTTTGACATTTGTTCAAAATTTCTGTCTAAACATCTGGGATAAAGGCTAAGGCATTTGATTTGAGATGGGATAAAAGCTGAGGTATTTGAATTGAGAACTTGCAGTGTTTGGTTTAATCAGTAAAGGCAAAGGAATATGGATGTTTGTTTGATTTGACTGTGCAATGCTTATGGCTATTTGAAATGCCAAGTTTATTATTGATTGATGCTAAGTGATAAGACCACAGTGTTTATTAATTGTTTATTTATTCTAAGTTAGAATAGTTGGGATTTACTTCCAGTTATTTTAATTTTAGAAACTTAAATAATTAAATGGACAGTGAATTGAAAAAAGAATTAACTGACAAAGAAGGATTTTTATTCATCTTTAATTGTTTGTTACAAATTATTATTTGAACAACTGTAAATTTATTTACATTTTTGTTTACAATAATAATATTACAAATGATTAAAGTAAAATAAATTTGCATCCTAATTTTTCTAAATTTTCATCCTCTATTGTTGCTCCCCATTGCTCAATTGATTTTCATCTGCAACAAAGAAAAGAAAAGAAGTCAGCACAAATGAAATCAAAAGCAGACAATTATTTTAAAACTCATCATTAAAAGTGACTGGCCGGAATCAGTTATTCACCCTCTCTGCAAACCACAAGAATTACTCTTGGTTCACAAAGAGGGAAAGAGAAATATGCTTGCAAAAAAAATATGGATTGCACAAATTCAAAATGTCAAACAAGGCTGCATAGTTCAAAATTTCAAACCAAGTACAAAGGCAAACTGAACTGATTGCAGATTGAAAAATGCCTAACCAAGTCCAATGTCAACCAAGCTGACAAACTATCCAAAAGCTATCAAAAGGCTGTCAAAAGGATATCAAGAAGTACAATATGGAGAAAATCTGGAAAAAGAAGATAAGAGATATGCAAAGCAAAACCAAAGTGCAAGCAAGATATTCAAAGTCATCATTTTCAAGCCAATCACTTTTTCAGAGTAAGGTACAGTTTAAAGCAATAAAATGCTTTTTAAATATGTGGAGAGTGAAAGAGGAAAAGAAGTATAGGCTTACAGTACAGCAGGCTTGAGAAAAAGATATAAAGAAGATATACCAGAACAAAAGGAGAAGAGGCAGAATACCACAAAAGAGAACACAAGCTCCCAATCTGCAATCTAAAAACAAAGAGGCAGAATACACAAATAATAACACAAACTGAACCACAAGCTTCCAAGACTGCCTCAAAACCTGTTACTCAACAATAGCCAACAAAACAGCTAGCCTCAAACACCTTCCTTGCATCCTGTCAAACCCTCCAAACCTGTGATTCAAAACCTAAATCTTGAGCTTTCCAGCCAGGATATCACAGCAAGGCCTGTCAAACATTTAAACCACCTCAAACCTGCTAAGCTTACAAACTGCATCAAAACCAGTTTCAAACAAATTTCAAAACAAACTGCATCAAAGCCAGTTAGAAACCAAGCAAAAAGCCTGTCAAACAAGCCAACTGATAAACCTTGAAGCCTTCACCTGCAGAACCACAAATCTTGAAGCCTTCATCTAGCAATCATTCAAGAACACCCTCAGAATGACCATCATAGGGTAGTACATCAAGCAACTCAAAATCGACATCAACAAGCATCTCAGAGGCAAGCAGAAGAAGAGGAAAAGAAATCAAACACTGAAGCATCCAAATAACCAACAAAGCCCTCAGAGCAACCTCATCATTGGGCTAACAATAACAAATCCATACTCAGAATCAATACTATCAAGCTCAGAGGAAAAGCTATTCAGAAGTGAAACAATATCAAAAGCAAACTCAGATATCATAATCTGAGGCAAACTGAAGCAAGCCATTCAGAAGTTTGAAACACAACATCATCAGTACTCAAAGCAAGCAATCAGATCATACAGAAGCAAACATAAGAAGAGGAAAAGAAGTGATTATACTAGGGGTTTTCAGAAAAACATCATCATAAAACCACAGACGGTACTAGACAAACCAGGGAAGGCCACAAAGCCCATAGCTTCATCACTCCTTCGCCTCCGGCCGCCTAAAGCGCCTCCAGTCCACCTCTCCTCCGTCTCCAAAAGCCAAAGGTAGTATCTCTTCCTTTTTATTTTCACGCACCTCAAACAGAAACAAATAACAACACATAAAATCAGAACACATGGAATTAACACATGCAAAGCTTGAAACCTTAATAAGATAGAAATCGAACCTTACAACATCACTGCCTGAGTAATCCATGGAGGGAAGAGGAAACGGTGGAGGCGGTACCCTGGTCGCCACAGGCGGAGGCGTTCAGAAAGCCTGAAGGGACGAAGCGAAGAAGACGATGAATGGAAGCGCCGCTCAAGACTGTAACCCTATTTCCCAAAATGAAATGAAACAATGAAACCCTAAAACAAAAAGTTTGTCAAAACCGGTTGGGCCCGTTCCCTCAATACCTAAGCCCAACTAAAAGCTAGCGTCAGACCCCTCATTACACGCCTTACACCCCCCTGTCCTAATCTTATGTGTTTTGTTTGGGCCATAAATCCCCTTAAGCCCATATAACCTTTTTTTCTTATAAACCAACACTTTTTTTTATAACTTAAATCAATTCTTTTATTAAATGAAAACAATATTTTGAATTCTTGTATAAAGAAATGTTTTAATAGCCTTTTTTATTCATCACATTTTAAATAATATGTAAAAAAAAAATAGATTTTTTTAATAAAGTTAAAAATAGTTTTTTTTCTTTTAAGAACTTCTTGTATCTAAAATATTAACTAGAATACATAAATATTAACTTTTTTAACTAAAAAAACATTTTTCTTTTTTTTAATTAAAACTTTTGTACATAAAAACATCAATACATAAAAAATAGAATTTCTTAAAACATCCTTTTTCTTTCTTTTAATTAAAAATTTTGTACATAATTAACAAAAACTCAAAAAAAAGAAGATAATAATACTAAATAAATACTTACTTAATTTTGCATTAAGTTAAACATCTTTCTCACTTGTAAATAATCATATACACTTACACAAATACTTTTGATACATTGCTTTTATTCTTATACATTGCTACATTTTACATTGCGATTGCGATTCAATTTGGTTGTAAATATATTTGGACACTACTATCCTGATAAGACTCATCCCCATTTGTAAATATTTGTACCCCCATTCTCGGATACTTATTTGTAATAGCTTAGACTTTAAATTCCCGCAATTTATCGCTTTCTTTATACTGTATAGTAATTAGGGTTTGTATACGAAGATTTAAAATCAACCGCTAGATAACCTAAATACAAGACAAATGCATGAAAATCAATACACAATTCACACTTGCACCCCTAGGGTAATCCCGCTTGTTGCCTTCCAAAATGGGCCATGTTTGCATGTTGAGTTTCTTTGGCAAAACAAAACAAATCAAATGATCATAGTCCCTCGATGACGCTTTCGAAGTTGCCTAAAAAAATGATCATAGTCCTTTCAAGAAAATTGCCAAAGACACTTGGCACCATTGCATTCATGGTCCATACGATGACCCGCGCCCGTCCCGTTAACATCCTAACACAAGATTGTCCACCAAATACAATGGTGGAATAATACTGTTAAAAGGGTTAAAACATAGGAAAAATATTTGAGTAAATTTAGGGGTAGACAACTCTTAGTTACTTGATCAAACTTGCAAAACACACTTGCCTACTTTTCAAAACCCACTCCACAACACTTTCAAAAACAAACTTTCAAAAACCTTGAAACATCTTTTCGAAAAGACAAACACCTTTGTAAAACATTCGAGTAAAGAATTGTTACAACGGTTGCCTAGACAAGGCATCTTTTTTCAAAACATTTTCAAAAACACACACACACACCACCATTTCAAGCAATTGAAAATAAAGGCAAGTGATCTAAAACAAGTAACTAAGAGCCCATGGATAACCATGGATAGAAAGGGTGCTAATACCTTCCCTTTCTATAATCTACCCCCCGAACCCACGAAACATCTAAAAAGGTTTTTCCTGTGCTTTTTAACCTTTCCTTTAGGATAAAATAAAAAGTCGGTGGCGACTCTTGCTAAACCGAACAAGTGCGAATACAAACGCAAAACCTCAAGTCAGTTCTCCCACCGTATCACAGAACTGGCGACTCTGCTGGGGAGAAACTTAAAAGTGGGGTTACCTTAGGGTTTAGACCACCTTTACATTCTTGCTTTGATTGCCTTGATTGCTTTACTTTTTGGGTCCTTGTTTGGGTTTGTTGTAAATCCTACACCCGGATTTGGGGGCACATTTTTAGGTAAATAGCAATAAAACTGTGAGGGAACTGTGCGGGGTATACCGACACGGTTGAAGCAGTAAGCTATGTTAGTGTGACATATTTGTGAGTACCGGTAACCCTTGAGTTCAATCAAGGAGAGTACGGGGCCGCTGAGTGATGTCGTGAAGCACTAACGAACTCTTAGAACCTTACTTGACCATCCTAGCCTTTTTAGGGGTAGTGAGATGACCGACTTTGGTGCAATCCGAAGTTGGTAGATACTCGATACTACACTCATTGAGGGTTGTTTTCTTGGAATATTTTGGTCGCCAGTTAAGTGGCTGAACCAAAACAATGAACATAGAAAACAATTCAGTGATATTGAGCTCCTTAGAACCCGGTTTCTATTTCTAGGACAGGATGAGCCAACTAACTTCAAGGGGGTACTTTCCTACAAACCCCATGCAAGCCTAAACCTAAGGACTTGTTTGCTTTGTGTGAATATGATTACCTGTATATACACTTACTTGCTTTTGCATGCATGTACATAACATCATAACATCATACCATAGCATTTTCAGTAACCATTTCAAGGATCTCGAGGGTCTTTTGATGCAGGGTCACGTTGAACCAGATGTCTACCAAAGGGCAAGAGGTTTTCTCCTCTAAGAAAATGCCATCAAAGATCAAGTGCAACAACTTGAATCAGGGGCTATGACCCACTTGACATGGTGAGCTTGATTCTAGTGGAAAGACACCCACCGGCGCAAAGTTCTCCAATCAAAGATCAAGCACAACAACTTGAATCAGGGGCTATGACCCATTTGACATGGTGAGCTTGATTCTCGTGGAAAAACATCCACAGGTGCAAAGTTCTCCAATCAAAGATCAAAGTTCAACCTCTAACATTTTCTTGTGTTTACCCCAAGAGATCCTTGAAAACATGCATCCACATATCATGCATTGCATCATAACAGTTTTTCCTTTTCAGGTTTCCTTACTCTCCTACTGTTTATTTCAGTAGAGATGGCTCTAGAGAGGACTGTCCAAGACATCCAGGATCAAAATGCTCAGCTTCAGGAAATGTTCTTGAACCTGTCCCTGGGGCAAGAAGAAGTGAAAGCTCTCCTCACAACAGGCATGGTCTAGGGGAATTCAAGCAATGCCAGGAGTGATCAGTTGGAGGCACTACAGTCTGAGCTGACTACAATGAGGATCCAAATGATGGGGCAACTGGTGGGCCAGATGGCTCTCATCCAGCACTTGTCTCAAAGACAAGAGGAACTCAGAGTTCTCGTCAACCAACTTCTTCGGGACAACCGAGTGGGGCAAACATCTGAGGTTGAAGATCATGTCACCACTCAACCCCCTTTCAGACAAGAAGACAAAGGGAAGGCTCCTCTACTTGCTTCAGGGTCACAAGCCCATCAACAACCTCGTCAGCATCAACGGGGTAATCGGCGTAAGCAAAATACGTCGGGAAGACAGTTCTCTGAGACTGACATACCGTCATCTCTAATACTGGAGCACTTGTTGGAGGTCAATCTGACTGCTTTGAGGGATCCTATTCGGAAGCCCAATACCTCCGCTCCTAACTATCATCCCGATGCAATTTGTGTATACCACTCCTATAGCCCGGGACATGACACCGATGACTATTGGGCCTTGAAGAACAAGATTCAAGATTTGATTGACATTGGAGTGCTGAGGTTCATGCCAGACGGCGAGATGAAAATCTTCCGTTAAGAGTTTCTCCACCTGAAGTGACAAAGCTCAAACTGAGAGATTTTTGTTCCATTTGGATTTTCAAGTTGTAATCTCTTTGTTATTCAAACAATTATCTTTTAATGTCAAACTTTGTTTCATTAATGCATTGCATATGTTTGTCTTGAATTCATCCATTCGTTTTCACTACTCTTATGCTTTCTTTATGATATTTAACTCTTGATAAAAAGCTGCAAGCCTTTAGAGGGAGGATGACGAAACAATACCACGATCTCATACAATATGCTTTTGAACAGACCTTGCTGATGATATACATGCATTTCTTTTAATTCCCAAACATTGGAGTTATAAGGAAGATAATCCCTAGTCAACCCCTTCGAGCCAAAGAAGTAGGAGTTTTCTGTTCTAAACAAATCGAAACCTTTGATTTTAACCTGGGGCAGGATAGTCTCTCAGTTAATTCAAAAAGGTGCGCATTAAAGTCGCAAACTCTCAGTTCGTAATACGACGAATGACATCAAAAACATTCCTTTGGAATCAAAAGACAATGATGGTTCCTCATCACATAGGCAGTCATTATCTCTCAAAAAAAGAAAAGCCCACTAAGTCAAAACCTATAAAGGAGGCTTAAGAAAGCTGGGGCATCCCGCTGACTGTGATCTCAAAAACAGGGACAGTCAGGCAAAAGTTAGGGATAACAAATCAAAAGAAAGAGGTCATTATAAATCCTCAACAACATGAAAAATGTTGCAAAAAGAAAAAGGAGATGATGACTGTCTTCCAAAATTCAACTGGTGAACCATCACCCAAAAAGTCGTTCCAAATTCGAATGGAGTTCGACGCACAATTAATTGAGCTTAGGATTGAAGAACATCACGAAGAGCGGGTGGGTACAAATATACTTTGAGCCTTTATCCTTTGTTTCTTAAACCGTGAACCGAGCCACGTTACAACCCTTCAAAAGTCCTAATTGAAGCATGAGTTAGTTCGAAAGCATACTGTTACAAAAGGTATCCTGACTCCTGTAAGGTTTTGCTCTAAATCTTGTGTTGATTTTGTCTTATAAAAAAGTTTTCTACTAAAAAACGCATTTTTCAAAACTTCGAGACAGACATAAACTTTGCATTACCTGAATATCACTGTTTGCATTTTGTTTATTTGTTTGACAGTGAAGAAATTCATACAGCAAATGTTCGGAGGAAACGAAAACTCTCTCAGTGATGACAAATCTCCTATCAACAAGGGGCATGACATGTCACCATCCAATTAACCTGGGGCAGTCCAGTCAAGGTTTCAACAGATCTTTCAAAGTTCAGTTAACCTGGGGCAGTCCAGTCAAGATTTCAAGAAATCTCTCAATTTGTAGAGTAACCTGATTCAAGACTCCTTCATCATCACTTGGGGCATTCAAATGTCAAAAGTGTTCAACAATTCCTTCATCACCTGTTGGAAGATACAGTTTTAGATATGCTCCAGACACGGTAGCCATTCTGTCACTCATTCAGATCCTAGTTACAGTTTCAGATACACTCCAGACACGGAAGTCATTCTGCTACTCATACAGATCTCAACTCCAAGATACAGTTTCAGATACGCTCCAGACACGGTATCCATTATGTCACTCATTCAGATCCCAGTTACAGTTTCAGATACACTCCAGACATGGAAGTCATTCTGCTACTCATACAGATCTCAACTCCAAGATGCAATTTTACACGGACTCATCATGAAGCAACCCTACACCGGTTCCTTCTCAAATCCCAGATGTAGTTTTACACGGAATCATCACCAGGAAACCCTACACCGGTTCCTTCTCAACTTCAGATGCAGTTTCACCACGGACTCATCATGAAGCAACCCTACACCGGTTCCTTCTCAAATCCCAGATGCAGTTTTACACGGACTCATCACCAGGAAACCCTACACCGGTTCCTTCTCAACTTCAGATGCAGTTTCACCACGGACTCATCATCAAGAAACCTTACGCAGGATCCCAGATCAATGCCTGCAGCGATCAAAAGATTCTCGCAATCCCTAGCGGAGCTAAAACTTCCAACTATCAATCCCCAAGCAGAATGGAGACTCTCATTCTCAGTTCCTCATAGGATATTCGAATATTCTCCAGTGAAGATCTCCTCAAGACAGGAATCCCCAGTAGATTGGCATACAACCCAAGCTCCTGATTCCCCAACAACGGTCCCAGGATTTCTCATTTTCAACGATCAAGAGATTCTTGCAATCCCCTGCAGCAGTCAAGGAATTACTTTCCCCAGCGGCAGTCAAGATTCTTTTATCTCCTGCCATCCAGGATTCATCTATCCTCAGTGTGATACGGTGGGAGAACTGACTTGAGGTTTGCGTTTGTGTTCGCAAATGTTGCGGTTAGCAAGAGTCGCCACCGACTTTTTATTTTATCCTAAGGAAAGGTTAAAAAGCACAGCAAAAACCTTTTTGAGATGTTTTCTTGGGTTCGGGGAGTAGATTATAGAAAGGGAAGGTATTAGCACCCTTTCTATCCATGGTTATCCATGGGCTCTTAGTTACTTGCTTAGATCACTTGCCTTTTGTTTTCAATTGTTTTAAATGGTGCTTGAGTGTGTGGGTTTTGAAAATGTTTTTGAAAAGAGGCCAATGTGGTGGCAACCTTTGTAATGATCCATGTGGGGATGTATACAAAGGTGTATGTCTTTTGAAAAAAGGTTTTCATTTTGTTTTGAAAGTTTTGTTTTGACAGTGTAGTGATGTGTGGTTTTTGAAATTAGGCAAGTGTTTTGTTTTGCAAGTTGGTTCAAGTAACTAAGAGGTCATCTACTCCTAAATTTCTCAAAAGACTATTGCTATGTTTTAACCCTTTTAACAAGTTTGCTTCACCATTGTATTTGGTGGGCAACCTTGTGTTAGGATGTGAAAAGGGACAGGCGCGGGTCATCGTTTAGACCATAATTGTAACGACGTTAAATGTCTTTGGGCAATTTCTCTAAGGGACTTGATCATTTATTTTGTTTGTTTTGAAAAGTTTTATCGAGGGACTATGATCATTCAAACTGTTTGCTTTGCCCAAAGATGTTCAACATACAATATGGCCCATTTATTTGAAGGCAACAAGTGGAATACCCTAGGGGGTGCAAGTGTGATTTGTGTGTTCATTTTCATGCTTGCTTATCTTGTATTAGGTCAAACTATTTTTTTATCGTTTTTCGCATACAAACCCTAATTCTAGCATGTTATTATTAGAAAGCAATAAAGTGCGAAATTAAAATTACTAAGCTATTACACAACCAAATATGGGAAGGGGGTACAAATGTTCAAATGGGGATATTGACAAGAATTTAAATCTAAATTATTACAACAATTGGATATTTTGCAATGCATAATTAAAGGTAAATTAAATAAATATGTGAAATGTAAAAAGAAAGTTTCTATGTGTATGAGAAAATATTATTTATGTAAAAGGAAAAAGAAAATAAAAATGTATTTATTTTTTAGTATTTTGAACTTAGGGTGAAAAACCCTAATTTTTAAATAAAAGGTATTATTATCTAATTTAATTCCACTATTTATTTATTATTTATAAAAAAAATAAAATAAAATGAAGTGTATTGTGAAAAAGATATTTTTTGTATCAAATATTAAATAAAATGAAAAAATCAAATATTTTTATATTTTTGTCTTAAATATATTAATAATCATATATATATATATATATATTAAACCCTAGATATGTATTATACAAAAATAAATATTTATTTAATATTTTAATAAAATAAATAAAAGAGTATTTTTTTTGTGTGAAATATTTTCAGAAAGTAAATAAAAATAAAAAGTGTATTTACATTATTTTTACATTTATTCTAATAATCAAATATATATATATTTATGTACAAACTAAGAAAATAAACAAATAAATATGCAATAAATGCAAAAAATGATGGAAAAAATATTTTTAATTTTTAAATGACATGAGAAAAAATAAACAAAGTCAGCCAAAAAAGAAAAAGTCAAAAATGTTAAAAAATAAGCAAATGGGCTCAGGGGGGTGTAAACTAAAAAAGATGGTGTGAAAAGCAACACAAATCCAAGCCCAGCCCACTTCACTCCTTCTTCAACCTCCAGCACAGGTTATTTGAAAAACGCGCGCCATGTTCAGTTCCTTCTAACTCTTGATTCCTGGCTTTTTAGCAAAAACTCATAACACAAGAAATATTCAGCATGAAGAGACGGTTCTAACCATATAAAGAACTTGACCTATCTCTCTAAGATGAGGGAGAATTTCTCTCCCCCTCTTTTCTGACCTAATTTTTCTACCATTTTCAGAGCTCAAATTCTCTCTACTCAGGCAAAAGAAATGAAAAGTAAAACTATGTACATGTTCAGGGCTATGAGTAGGACCTTGTTTCTTCACAAACTTAAGACTAAAGATGCCTAATAAGAGAGATACGAATTCAAACTTTTACCTGTGCAGTTGAACTTCTATGTGGAGAATGAGAGACTTTCAGTGCAATGTAATGATTGGAAAAGCTTCCTTGAGGTCCAGGGATGCTTTTTCAATGTTTACTTTGTCTTGAACCTTCTTGTATCAAGCTGTAGAACTTCACCTGCAAGTCAAAGATATGAAAATGGTGGAAGTGGTTAGAGCAACTACAGATCGTGCCTTAGCTTCTGGATAGCTTGCATATGTTATAAGGAAGGTATAGGAACAGGTATTGATCAAAATGCTTGAAGGGATTGAGAGATTGCACTCAAACTGCAGGGGCACCCCTGTTTGTGCAGTTTGAGGATGATTCTGAGATGGAGGGTGTTTTGGAGGTGCAAGGGTCGTGTCTTGGCTTGGTTAGGTTCTATGGAAGATGTTTGATAACTTTTTTCTTCTGTCTGTAAGCTGAAAAGAGAGATAGCATATGTTATGGACCTTTCTTCACACTTAAGCTACCAAAAGCAAATTGGTGTTCTAGGTCAGTATAGGACCCCCTAATGTGCTGCATAAACTCCTCTTGATCAGTGTGTTATGCCCATAATCTTGTGCTAAGCAGATCTTCTATGTACTTGTTTGATTTACCAATTGACATAAAGCAAACTTTTGTAAAAATGGAAAGTTCACTTTATCCAAAAATGGATCAATCTTGTGTATAATGCTTGAATTCATGGAACAACACTTAGACACAAAGAACAAGCATTAAATTAAGGAGTGTAATGTGGTTTAAGGACCTGCAAAGTAGCACAAACTATGCTGAGTTCAAATTTGCCAAGTTTATGAACATGTCTTGATGAAGAACAAAAGTGAATTTTTGCCAACTTGTGAAATTCGAATCTCTCAAGTTATGGGGTTGTTTGATGAGTTCTTGGACATTTTGGAAAGCTTGGAATGTGTACTACAATCCATCTTTGAAATGCAAATCAAAATTCCAAGTGGAAGGGTATGAAAAGTGGTCTTGAAGTAGGGTAGAAAACCTTGTCAAAATAGGTCAAATTTCACTAAGTTAAAAGATGGTTTAGTGCCCTTATTCAAAAAATCATAACTTGAGATACAAGCTTCAAATGAGAAAACTTTGTGAATCAAAGTTGTAGATTATGCAACAAGCTACAACTTTCATGTTTTGACTTTTGTTTTAATCCAAATGGATCATGGTGAAAAGATGGGGCAAAGTTGGGAAAAATTAGGGTTTTTCATAACTTAGAAAAATTCTAAGTTATGAAAAATTCCATTTTCAAACCCTAATTTGCATTTTGTGATTTCTTGGTGAACAAGTTTCATGATTTGGCATGTTTTGGTGAAAAATGAATCTTGACTCTTGATTTTGACCAAAAAGTCAAAGTTTGACTTTTCAGCATACAGTCAAAATTGATCAATTGACTGGGAATTCAACTGTCAATCTTGTGTACTTGGGATCTTTTGAGCTTGATGAACATGTCAAGATAATTCCATGGGGTCCTTGAGTCCATATGTGAGCTTGGTTTGCCATTGGCTAGGTCAAACAGTCAAAAATTGCCTTTGTGCAGTCAAAACCCTAGAAATGACCATTTTGCCCTTTTGATGATCTGATCAAATTTCTTGTGGAATTGTGATCCAAACTTGATCAAATGGTCCATGTGAGTTCATAATGTTGATGTGGATCAAATTTCATGAGGTTTGACTGTCAATTGGCCACAGTTGACTTTTTTCCCCAATACAGCTGATTTCTAGGTCAACTGTCCAATTGACTGGGAAAAACTTGGAATCAAGACTTGAAACTTGGTATGGGTAAACTTGGGAGTCCAATATGAAGCATGAAAGTCATCTTAGGCATTTTAGGTCAAAACATCTTTAGGCAAACACAAACCCTAATTTGAGTCCACAGTACAAGGAGAAGTCTTGAGCAGAGGAAACCCTAACTGGATCTTGATCTTCAAAGGTCTTGTGATGAGAAAATGTTGAGGAAATGGGAGGGCAAATTTTGGGGTACAACAGTTGCCCCTGTTCAATCTTCTTGGACCTGAAGAGTTAGATTGGCAAGTTTGCCTTTCGTGACTCGAGGGTAAAAGGAGATTGGACACTAGAGTGCCCGGAAATTTGCACTCGCATGTTGGAGTATCAGCAGTGTGGTGTCGGGAATGGGCTTATAGATGCCATTTGGAAAGGTGGTTGATAGGGAGATGGGCTTATAGATGCCATCTGGAGACGTGACAGAACTTTGTCGGGAATGGGCTTATAGATGCCATTTGGAAATGTTGATCGCATAAGAGATTCCTTAGCGAGAACTTGTGTATTTAGGAAAGACAGATGTTTTCCTGGCTTGTTACAGGTGTTTGATCTTCAGTCTCCTTATGCAGATATGTCCTGGCTAGATACAGGTATTGAATCTGCAATCGGTTGCTCACAGATGTGCCCTGGCTGGATACAGGAGTCGAGTCTGGAAATAGTCGTCAAATAGATGTGCCCTGGCTGGATACAGGAATCGAATCTTCGAACTCTTCAGACGTGCCCTGGCTAGATACAGGAATCGAATCTTCGAACTCTTCAGACGTGCCCTGGCTAGATACAGGAATCGAATCTTCGAACTCTTCAGACGTGCCCTGGCTAGATACAGGAGTCGAGTCTGGAAATGTGGTCAACAGATATGCCCTGGCTGGATACAGGAATCGAATCTGGAAATGTTGTAGTCGATAGATGTGCCCTGGCTGGATACAGGAATCGAATCTTCGAACTCTTCAGACATGCCCTGGCTAGATACAGGAGTCAAGTCTGGAAACTGGTCAACAGATATGCCCTGGCTAGATACAGGTATCGAATCTGGAATTGTGACAGTTGAAGGTAGTCGTTTTTGAGATTGTCTTTTTTCCTGAAAAGGCAAAGACGTAAGTTGTATGCAATGTCATGATGTATGATATGCATGATGTCATGATGTTCAACATTTGATGTTGTATGTGTTTCATCATGTATGTAAGCAAGATGTATGAAAATGTGAAATGTTTATGAGTGTAATTTCATCTTAGGAAAATAAATCCTTGACGAACGGCCGGGAAGCTGCTCTGTGGAAGAGATACTTGGCCGAAGTTCTGATGAGAGGCCTGCTGAGGACTTTAACGATGGATTCCGCTGAGGATAATGATGATAAACTCCGCTGGGGAATACCAAAGATAGACTTCGCTGGGGGATAAGGAACTTTTGCCGAGAACGGTCTTCCGTGGCCTTTAGCTGAGGATAACCCAGTTATAAGTCCTTGTGAGGAAATAACTCTAAATAAAACTTGGGCGAGACGTTCGTACTTCGCCGGGGATAAGCTCGCAGAATCTACTGGGGATGAGCTTTTAAGACCTGCCGGGGAATGTTGTGCCTTTTTCAGGATCGACGGGGAATCGACTCCTGCTTGGGGAAAGTGCTGCTGAACCTTGTTTTACTCCGCGAGGAGTTAAGATGATTTGGCCACATTTTCAGTTGAACCTACCTTGGTGCCTTGGTGGACAAAACAACTAGACCGCATTAAACAACTCCACATTGCCCCTGTCTTTGATGTCACTTGTAATTAATCTCTTTTTTCATATGCAAACATTTATGAATCAGCAATTTAATGTCAAATGCATATATCAAAAATGAACATTGGACGTTCTTCGCAAGACAAAACAGAAAAAGAAAAACAATGGCAATTTGTATGGACAAGTGAATTTGTATTGATTTAAACTTTGCCTGTGAATAGGCGTTTTTTGTACAAGAGGCTGACATCCTAGTAAGAGGACATCGCCAAAAGTATAGAATTTACAATTTAAAAAAAGAAAACAAAACAGCTATGTGAACAATCCCACTGGGTTCCAACTCTGCTATTGCCTTTATGTCTTCGAATGTCTCATCGCTTTGCTGCTTAGTTGAAGATGAAGCTGATTGGTCAACGCCGAAATCTGGAGCCAGATAGTTGGTACCGAATTCCGGACGCGAAGTGATCCAATGAGACATAGTGTTACGCTTTTATCCCTAACTTTTGCCTGGACCGCCCTTTCGGGTTTTCGGTCCACCGGGATACCCATTTTTGCCCAAGCCGCCCTTTCAGGTTTTTGACTTGCCGGGTGTACAGATTTTTCATTTCATCCCTTATTTTTGCCCGAACCCTTTTGGTTCGCCGGGAAGCCCTTATTTTTGCCTAGGTATGTCAACCTAGCGGGTCTTTTATTTATGCGTAGTATTTTTTCACTATGTCTGCATTGGCGGGGTGAGGAAGGTCGTCACCGTCCATGGTGGTTAGGATCATGGCTCCTCCTGAGAACACACGCTTAACCACAAATGGCCCTTCGTAAGTAGGGGTCCATTTGCCCCGGGGATCACTTTGAGGAAGGATGATGCGTTTGATTACCAGGTCCCCAACTTGATACTCTTGCGGTCTGACTTTCTTGTTAAATGCCCTGATCATCCGTTTCTGATACGTTTGACCGTGACAGATAGCAGTGAGCCTCTTTTCGTCAATCAGATTTAGTTGATCAAGTCGAGTTTGGATCCAATCATCTTCATTCAAGTCTGCATCCTTCATTATCCGGAGGGAGGGTATCTGGATCTCGATTGGCAAGACTGCCTCCATGCCATAGACCAAGGAGAAAGGAGTTGCCCCGGTTGACGTCCTTGCTGAGGTGCGGTACCCATGAAGAGCGAACGGTAACATCTCGTGCCAATCTTTATAGGTCACTGTCATCTTCTGCACAATTTTCTTGATATTTTTATTGGCTGCCTCTACAGCCCCATTCATCTTCGGCCGATAGGGGGAAGAATTGTGGTGCTGTATCTTGAATTGTTCACAGAGTTCAGTGACCATTTTGTTATTGAGATTGGTACCGTTGTCCGTAATGATTCTTTCCGGGACACCGTACCGACATATCAGATTATGCCGGATGAAACGCGCCACGACGCTCTTGGTTACCGTGGCATATGAAGCTGCCTCAACCCATTTCGTGAAGTAATCGATTGCCACCAAGATGAAGCGGTGCCCATTGGATGCCGTCGGTCGGATCTCACCGATCATATCGATGCCCCACATTGCGAAAGGCCAAGGTGCCGTTAGGACATTCAAAGGAACTGGAGGGATATGCACCTTGTCAGCATAGATCTGGCACTTATGACAAGTTCGGGAGTGTTGGTAACAATCGGCTTCCATCGTGGACCAGAAATATCCTGCCCGAAGGATTTTCTTAGCCATGGTGTGTCCACTGGAATGGGTCCCAAATGTACCTTCATGCAGTTCCATCATAATTTTCTCTGCTTCAGCCTTATCCACACAACGTAACAGAGTTGAATCATGATTCCGTTTGTAGAGAATGCCGTTGCTGAGGAAGAATTTTGCAGCAAACCTCCTCATGAACTTCTTATCATTGACAGATGCACCTTCAGGGTATTCCTGAGCTTCTAAGTACCTCTTCACCTCGTGATACCAGGGTTTTTCAGTCACTTTCTCAGCCTCGAGCTCACAGCAGTATGCCGGTTCATCCAACTTCCAGATTGTGATTCGGGGAGCCTCATTGTCCCATTTAACTTTGAACATTGAAGACATCGTGGCTAGTGCGTCCGCTAGCTGATTCTCCTCTCTGGGGAAATGCTCAAAAGTTATCTCTTCAAAGTGAGGGAGCAAGGTCGACACATACTCCTTGTAAGGAATAAGATTCGGGTGTTTCGTATCCCACTCGCCTTTGATCTGATTGATCACGAGAGCGGAATCTCCGAAGACACTTAGAAACTTGATCCTCAAATCGATCGCAGCTTGTAAACCCATGATACATGCCTCATATTCTGCCATGTTGTTGGTGCAGCTGAAACATAATCGGGCGGTGAGTGGAGTATGAGTCCCCTTGGGAGATATGATTACAGCGCCGACGCCGTTACCCAAAGCATTGGAGGCTCCGTCAAAATGCATAGACCATCGAGATCCTTCCTCAGGTCCTTCATCCGGTCCAGGTACTTCACAGTCAGTTACCACCATGATGTCTTCGTCCGGAAAATCAAAGTTCAATGATTGATAATCGTCCACAGGTTGGTGTGCCAAATGATCAGCCAGTACACTTCCCTTAATTGCTTTCTGAGTTGTATATTGGATATCATATTCTGTTAAGATCATTTGCCATCTCGCTATTCTCCCAGACAGAGCGGGCTTTTCAAATATGTACTTGATGGGATCCATCTTTGAAATCAATAAAGTAGTGTGAGTCAGCATATACTGTCTCAGCCGGCGAGCAGCCCATACAAGAGCGCATCAAGTTTTCTCAAGCAGTGAGTAACGAGACTCACAGTCGGTAAACTTTTTGCTCAAGTAATAAATAGCGTGCTCTTTTCGGCCAGACTCGTCATGCTGCCCCAACACACACCCCATTGAATTATCAAGTACTGTCAAGTAAAGTATCAGAGGTCTTCCTTCCACCGGTGGCATAAGAATGGGTGGCTCTTGGAGATATTCCTTTATTCTTTCAAAGGCGGTCTGACATTCATCATTCCAGCGTACCACTTGATCTTTCTTCAGTAATTTGAAGATTGGCTCACAAGTAGCAGTCAGATGTGAGATGAATCGGGCAATGTAATTCAGTCGTCCTAGGAACCCTCTGACTTCTTTCTCTGTTTTTGGGGTCGGCATCTCTTGAATAGCTTTAACCTTGGCAGGGTCCACCTGGATACCTTTATCACTTACGATGAAACCTAGCAATTTTCCGGACCTCACCCCGAAGGTGCATTTGTTGGGATTCAATCTCAGCTTGTACAACTTGAGTCGGTCAAACAGCTTCCTCAGATGATCAAGGTGTTCCTCCTCAGTTTGAGACCTTGCAATCATGTCATCCACGTATACTTCAATCTCATGATGGATCATATCATGAAATAAAGCAACCATGGCACGCTGATAGGTTGCCCCAGCATTTTTCAATCCGAATGGCATGACCTCATAACAGAAGGTCCCCCACTGAGTTACAAATGTAGTCTTCTCCATATCTTCAGGAGCCATCTTGATCTGATTATACCCTGAGAAGCCATCCATGAAGGAGAACACCTTGTGTTGAGCTGTATTATCAACAAGGACATCGATGTGAGGTAGGGGGAAATCATCCTTGGGGCTGGCCCTGTTCAGATCCCTGTAGTCGACACACATTCTGACTTTACCGTCCTTCTTCGGCACTGGCACAACATTGGCAACCCACTGAGGGTAAGAAGTTACTGCAAGGAAACCCGCATCAAACTGTTTCATCACCTCAGCTTTAATCTTCTCAGACATCTCTGGACGCATTCGTCGAACTTTTTGCTTTACTGGAGGGCAATCTTCCTTGGTTGGCAGATGGTGAACTACAATGTCGGCATCCAAACCGGGCATATCTTCATAGGACCAAGCAAAGATCTCCATGTAGTCTTGTAGCATCTGGATCAATCGTTGCTTCACGCTGAGTTCTAGATTGGCACCAATCTTGACCTCTTTCCTATCTGTCTCAGTACCCAAGTTAATTGTCTCCACAGGCTCTTCATGTGGTTGAATAGCCCTCTCTTCCTGTAGTAGCAGTCTTGCGAGTTCACCAGGCACTTCGCAATCATCTTCACCTTCGTCTTCGGCCAAGTTGATCGGATTTTCGAAGTCATAACTGGCGGTAGCAGAGCTGTTGCCAGTGAGATCCAGAGTGGATTGAAACCTGTATAAGTGAGTGTGTGTAAATATAGCTGTTTTGCAATATGTATAACACAGAAAGAAAAAGAGCACAAGATTTTGAAATGCAACAAACGTCCAATGTTTTGATTGATGATATATGAAAATGTCATACAAAAAGCCCTCACAAATGGAGCTACGATGCCCCGGGTAGGACACCGAGCCAACAGAGTTTTAACATATTGTTTGTTACAAATTTGGAAATCAAAAGAAATCAATTACTGCGTGACAAATGTGATAGGGGTAAAATCCTTTGCTGTCCAGTTGCTTGGTCCGTCGCTGGCAGTCGGGTAGATCCAATTATCAAACTCAGCTTCCTCCACATCCTCCTCGATAGCATTCACCCTTGAGCTGGAAATAAACACCGGAGCCTTTCCAATCTTCTCTTTGCGCACTGCCTTCTGAGCCTCTGCAGTAAAGCCTAGCCCAAACTTGTCGTTCTTCTGAGTGAAGTCAGGAAGCTGACCCCAGTGTGCACCATTGCCTTTCTGAACCACAGCCCGGGCATCCCTTAGGGAAACCATCTTCAAGGAATCATTCTCTTCGGCCATTGTCTCCGCAGCTGCTGAAATTGGATGTACCTCCTCGAAATGTTGGAAGGGGGTTTCAATGAACTCCCCGTCCATCTCGATGTACCTGAAGGAATTCAAATGGCTCACCATATACTCCTCTTCTCCTTGCACAGTGACGATCTTCCCTCTGACGGGATACTTCAGCTTTTGGTGCAAGGTGGAGGTCACTGCCCCAGCTTTGTGGATCCAAGGTCGACCCAACAGACAGGAGTACGATGGACGTATATCCATCACGTAAAAGGTAGAGTCAAACACTTGAGAGCCCACACGAATAGGGATGTTAACCTCTCCATGAACCATCCTCTTGGAACCGTCAAAGGCTCTGACGATGATATTGCTGGGTTTCAACTCCAGGCCCTCATAATCCAGACGATCTAAAGCCTTTTTCGGAAGAACATTCAAGGAAGAACCAGTGTCCACCAATACATGTGCCAGAGTAGTGCCCCTGCATTCAATAGAGACATGCAGGGCATCATTGTGGTCTCTTCCTTTTGCGGTTAGGTCAGCATCTGAAAAGCCCAAGCCGTTGTCCGCCGTCAGATTTGCTATGCAGTCAGTGAACTGGACTGCAGACGTCTCTTGCGGCACATGGGCTGTCTTGAGAAATGAGATTAATGCCTTAGCGTGAGCCTCGGAGCATAGCAATAGGGAGAGCAGGGAGATCTTGGAGGGTGTATGCCCCAATTGCTCGACAACATTAAAATCACTTTTCTTTATTATTTTCAGAATCTCCTCCATTTCTTGTCGGGAGGCCTCAGCATTCACGGGTATTGGTGCCTCCATCCGGGCAGGCTCTTCTTCAATCCCTTTGCCCCGAGCATTTGATGACTCGGCAGCAGGGGACACAATTTGATCAGCAACAGGACTTGGTAAACTTGCAGGTTTTATGAGGAGGGGTTTTCGAATAGCGGGTGGCGCAATGTCAGGCGAGAAGAGCCTGCCACTGCGGGTGACTTTAGCTGGACCGGTGATATCGCAAATACTGGCACTAGCGTCAAATTCTTGCTTGATTCCATTTACATATACGTCTGCCCCATAATGCCAGGGGACAGCTTTATCAGATACGTAGGAGAGGGGTCCTGGAACAGTAATGATCACAGGCGCAACTGTCAAGATTTGAATAGGCTTCTTTGGGGGAGCCTTGATTGGATTTTTGAAGATGGTAATCACGGAAACTTCTTTCATCGGAACCAATTGAACAGCAGTCTTTTTGAATAAAATCTCCTTGCTATCCATTAGGCCTTGGATGCCTAACCTTAGCAAGGGACAATCAGATAGGGAAATAACACAGAATGGGCAACCTTCGCCGCAACCCGGAAATAAACCGGCCCGCAGTAGGTTCTTCTTAACAGTCTTAAAAGGGGTAACAACTTCATCTACCGAAACAGCGTACACTTCTTCCTCAATGGCATTTACCCTATGCTGGGGCATAGGAGCCGTTACAACATTCGGTCTTTCCGGCGCTTCAAACTGAATTTCTTTTGCGTCAATTAGATCTTGCACTTTGTTTCTCAAGGCCCAACAATCATCAGTAGTGTGCCCGGGACTATCAGAATGATAAGCACACCGGGCATTTGGGTTGTATTTAGGAGACGCGGTGTTGACGACTTTAGGAGCTTCTTTGAGGGTCACCAGGTTGGTGGATAACAGTTGGGGTAAAATTTGAGATAATGTCATACTCAATTGGGTATACTGCCTCTTGGGCCTTTCACTTCTCTGTTGATTGTACGGCTGAGGAGCAGCAACAGGTTTAGAGATGACCAAAGCGTTGACGGCTTGGCGACTTTCGGGCTTGACTTGTCTTCTAGGGCCATAGACGGCACTTGCTTCTTTCTTAAACGGCCTCTTCTCAGCACTTGTAGAGGCAGCTTTCTGTATCTTGCCTGACCTGATACCAGCTTCAATTCTTTCTCCTGTTAATATCAAATCTGTGAACCCAGCGGAGGAGTTACCAACCAAATGATTGAAAAACGGACCAGACAACGTTCCCAGAAACATATCAACCAGCTCTCGATCAGTTAATGGAGGCTGCACCCTGCCAGCCAAATCTCTCCATTTTTGAGCGTACTCTTTGAACCCTTCACCCGTCCCTAGAGACATACCCTGAAGTTGGGTACGCGTAGGAGCGAGATCAGAATTGTATTGGTATTGTCTGTAAAACGCAGTTGCCAAATCTTCCCAGTGCCGGATGCTAGCTCCGTCCAATTGGTAGAACCATTCAAGTTGTGACCCCGAGAGGCTGTCTTGGAAGAAGTGAATCCAGAGGTTCTTATCCGCCGTGTAAGGTTGGATTTTCCTTACATACGACCTCAGATGCAGCTTTGGGCAGGAGACCCCATCATACTTGGCGAAGGCAGGCGCCTTAAACTTGTGTGGAATTACTACTCCAGAAGATAATCCCAAATCTCCGAAATCCAGTCCCGGCACGTTCTGAATTTCCATAGCGCTCAAGCGGTCCTCCAATTGTTTGTATCTGTCAGCAGCAGGTGGGTATTGTTCATCGTTATAGTCCGTCTCGTTGTCGGAGACAGCGGGACTAGGAGCTCCTCCCCCTTGGGGACTGTTTTTCTCAGCAGAAGAAGTGGTTGGATCAGCTTCATTGTGGAGTGTGTTCCCAAATCTGCGTCCGGTGTTGAACATCGCCGTCCTCTTTTTCTTCTTCTTCTTCAGGAGTAGAGTCTTCAACTCTTGCTGACCCTGGGCTAGGCTTAGGACCATCTCTTGAAACTGTGCACTTTGGGCCTGAAGGGCCTTGATTGCTTGCTCACTGGATGATTCCGGATTCATGATGACTGTGCAAACAAACAGCGAAGAAGATTAAGCAACCTGTGAAATAGGGTACCTGCTATGCATATGGTGTAATGGAATGCGTATGTTTTATGTTTTCAAAGACAAATAAGATTCAACTTTGTAGACAAAAAAAGGGAAACACACTTCATTAGATTAAAATTTTTCAATTGTTCAACAATTTGCCCTTAGGCATTACAGGAATGAAAAAATACGGAAAAGGAAATAAAACTACAAAAAGGAAATAATCAAAGCTCATCAATGCTCCCATGGCCTCCTCCTCTCAGTGCTGATGTAGTTGTTCAGGACACGTTCTTCCTCCAATTGCTTAGTCAGCCTTTGGACCTTCCTTTCCTGCTCGTTGAACTTCTCCCGATAGAAATCCCGTTCTTCCTTTAGCTGTGCCCAAGATCTCTTCATGGTGTCAAAATCAGTAGGTATCTGAGGAGGGAGGACAGTTAGAGGAACCCCATCTTCATCGGGAGATTCAAGGATGATTGGCCTGACAGCTTCGTACGGCATACCTAACTTCTGAGCACGGATGCGGACCCATTTGCAATAGGGCTCCAATGGTAAAGAAGTCTTTGGTCCTAACTCATGTGGGTCAGCTTTGTGGATTCTGTCCCAAGCTCTAATGAATCCCTGGCGTAGTTTGTCACTGCCTGCCTGAAACTCAAAATGGAAGTGAGGAACCAGCATCTCATGAGGCCCATCTCCTCTGGCTCTTCCAAACTGACGGAGAGCTAAACACGGATTGTAAGAGATTCCTCCTTGGATACCAATCAACGGGACATTAGGGTATTCTCCGCAACGGTCGATAACAGCTACCTCATCCAAACCTCTGAGAGTCCAAGTGATATCCTTATCTGTGAGAGACATTAACCTCCGAGCCCAACCTTTTCCTTCTTCATTCTTCAGCACGAACTTAGGAAGGTGCGAAATAAACCACCTTACTAGCAAAGGAGCACAACACCACGGAGTCCCCCGTTTTCGAGCAGTACGAGCATAGAGTTGTTGTAGAATATCACCCAAAAGAGTGGGTACCGGATTCCGAGACATGAAGATCCTTATGACATGGATACTGATGAAGGTGTCAGGGTTGGGAAACAATACCAGACCATAGATCAAAAGAGCCAGAACATCCTCATATGCTTTGAAGTCCAAGTCATTCCAGAAATCATTAGCCTTGCCAACCAGAAATTTGACCAAAAAGCCCTTGACCCCATTTCTAGTTTCCCAGTTGGACAATATCTCTTCTTTGGTCAAGGGGAGAATTGCAGCAATCTCTTCAGGCCTAGGAGTCTTTTCCAAACCAGTGAAAGGAGTTTGTTCCA
The DNA here is from genome assembly GCA_948472305.1 of Vicia faba. NCBI lineage: Eukaryota > Viridiplantae > Streptophyta > Magnoliopsida > Fabales > Fabaceae > Vicia > Vicia faba. The sequence continues at coordinate 475,504,786 of OX451740.1, forward strand.
AGACAGGAATCCCAAGCAAATAAGAAAATTCTTCCAGGGTAGGAACCAGCTGGAAGTCTTGAAAGGTGAAACAGTGATGCAGAGGGTCATAAAACTGGGTCAGAACACTTATCAATTGTTGGTCCCATTTTGCAGTGATCAAGCCAATGAGGGAACCATGTCTGTTGATGAAGGAGGTAGTGTTTGGAATCCTTTCAACCAGATCCTTGAGTAAAACTGGTGGTTGAACAAAGTTGAGCCGGACAGTATTCCTACGCACGGGCATCATAATGTCCTACAAAACAGAGCAAAGGTGAAACCTTTTTGTCTTTGAAATGGGTTAGCTTTTTATGCATGCAATGGTATGATGGCATGATGCTATGATGAAGCACATCACAAGTATTCACATAGGCAAATAAAGCACACAAGTCACACAAGACAACCCTTAGGTTTCAGGCCAGCATGAGTTTCAGGTATTACCCTCTTTTGGTTTTGTTGGTTAAAACCTGTCCTATCAAAAGTAACCGGGTTCTAGAGGATCTCAAATCATTGGCTACCCTCAATCGGTCATAACTCCAGCATCGCAATCTTTTCTCGCGGCCAGAACCATCTCGAGAGTTTAGCCTCAATGAGTGTAGCATACTGCTACTGTCCTAATAGCCAAGTTGGTCAATTTAGGGTTCTAAGGTTGGTTGGTGTTTAATGACTCCTTAGAAGACCTATATTCTCCCCGTTACAACACAAGGGATATAGGTACAGACTAAGATGCCACACCAACGTAGCCACTGCTTCACCCATGTCGGTCTACGCCGGACAGGTCCCTCACAGATTATGCTACCTAAAAAGGGTATTTCCCAGATCCGGGTTAGGATCTATGAACTCCGATGCAAAACCCACAAATATAAAAGCAAACAAAGCAAGCAATTGAAAACAAAAGTGATCTAAGCCCTAAGGTTACTCCACTTTTAAAAGTTTTCCCCAGCAGAGTCGCCAGTTCTGTGATACGGTGGGAGAACTGACTTGAGGTTTGCGTTTGTGTTCGCAAATGTTGCGGTTAGCAAGAATCGCCACCGACTTTTTATTTTATCCTAAGGAAAGGTTAAAAAGCACAGCAAAAACCTTTTTGAGATGTTTTCTTGGGTTCGGGGAGTAGATTATAGAAAGGGAAGGTATTAGCACCCTTTCTATCCATGGTTATCCATGGGCTCTTAGTTACTTGCTTAGATCGCTTGCCTTTTGTTTTCAATTGTTTTAAATGGTGCTTGAGTGTGTGGGTTTTGAAAATGTTTTTGAAAAGAGGCCAATGTGGTGGCAACCTTTGTAATGATCCATGTGGGGATGTATACAAAGGTGTATGTCTTTTGAAAAAAGGTTTTCATTTTGTTTTGAAAGTTTTGTTTTGACAGTGTAGTGATGTGTGGTTTTTGAAATTAGGCAAGTGTTTTGTTTTGCAAGTTGGTTCAAGTAACTAAGAGGTCATCTACTCCTAAATTTCTCAAAAGACTATTGCTATGTTTTAACCCTTTTAACAAGTTTGCTTCACCATTGTATTTGGTGGGCAACCTTGTGTTAGGATGTGAAAAGGGACAGGCGCGGGTCATCGTTTAGACCATAATTGTAACGACGTTAAATGTCTTTGGGCAATTTCTCTAAGGGACTTGATCATTTATTTTGTTTGTTTTGAAAAGTTTTATCGAGGGACTATGATCATTCAAACTGTTTGCTTTGCCCAAAGATGTTCAACATACAATATGGCCCATTTATTTGAAGGCAACAAGTGGAATACCCTAGGGGGTGCAAGTGTGATTTGTGTGTTCATTTTCATGCTTGCTTATCTTGTATTAGGTCAAACTATTTTTTTATCGTTTTTCGCATACAAACCCTAATTCTAGCATGTTATTATTAGAAAGCAATAAAGTGCGAAATTAAAATTACTAAGCTATTACACAACCAAATATGGGAAGGGGGGTACAAATGTTCAAATGGGGATATTGACAAGAATTTAAATCTAAATTATTACAACAATTGGATATTTTGCAATGCATAATTAAAGGTAAATTAAATAAATATGTGAAATGTAAAAAGAAAGTTTCTATGTGTATGAGAAAATATTATTTATGTAAAAGGAAAAAGAAAATAAAAATGTATTTATTTTTTAGTATTTTGAACTTAGGGTGAAAAACCCTAATTTTTAAATAAAAGGTATTATTATCTAATTTAATTCCACTATTTATTTATTATTTATAAAAAAAATAAAATAAAATGAAGTGTATTGTGAAAAAGGTATTTTTTGTATCAAATATTAAATAAAATGAAAAAATCAAATATTTTTATATTTTTGTCTTAAATATATTAATAATCATATATATATATATATATATATATATTAAACCCTAGATATGTATTATACAAAAATAAATATTTATTTAATATTTTAATAAAATAAATAAAAGAGTATTTTTTTTGTGTGAAATATTTTCAGAAAGTAAATAAAAATAAAAAGTGTATTTACATTATTTTTACATTTATTCTAATAATCAAATATATATATATTTATGTACAAACTAAGAAAATAAACAAATAAATATGCAATAAATGCAAAAAATGATGGAAAAAATATTTTTAATTTTTAAATGACATGAGAAAAAATAAACAAAGTCAGCCAAAAAAGAAAAAGTCAAAAATGTTAAAAAATAAGCAAATGGGCTCAGGGGGGTGTAAACTAAAAAAGATGGTGTGAAAAGCAACACAAATCCAAGCCCAGCCCACTTCACTCCTTCTTCAACCTCCAGCACAGGTTATTTGAAAAACGCGCGCCATGTTCAGTTCCTTCTAACTCTTGATTCCTGGCTTTTTAGCAAAAACTCATAACACAAGAAATATTCAGCATGAAGAGACGGTTCTAACCATATAAAGAACTTGACCTATCTCTCTAAGATGAGGGAGAATTTCTCTCCCCCTCTTTTCTGACCTAATTTTTCTACCATTTTCAGAGCTCAAATTCTCTCTACTCAGGCAAAAGAAATGAAAAGTAAAGCTATGTACATGTTCAGGGCTATGAGTAGGACCTTGTTTCTTCACAAACTTAAGACTAAAGATGCCTAATAAGAGAGATACGAATTCAAACTTTTACCTGTGCAGTTGAACTTCTATGTGGAGAATGAGAGACTTTCAGTGCAATGTAATGATTGGAAAAGCTTCCTTGAGGTCCAGGGATGCTTTTTCAATGTTTACTTTGTCTTGAACCTTCTTGTATCAAGCTGTAGAACTTCACCTGCAAGTCAAAGATATGAAAATGGTGGAAGTGGTTAGAGCAACTACAGATCGTGCCTTAGCTTCTGGATAGCTTGCATATGTTATAAGGAAGGTATAGGAACAGGTATTGATCAAAATGCTTGAAGGGATTGAGAGATTGCACTCAAACTGCAGGGGCACCCCTGTTTGTGCAGTTTGAGGATGATTCTGAGATGGAGGGTGTTTTGGAGGTGCAAGGGTCGTGTCTTGGCTTGGTTAGGTTCTATGGAAGATGTTTGATAACTTTTTTCTTCTGTCTGTAAGCTGAAAAGAGAGATAGCATATGTTATGGACCTTTCTTCACACTTAAGCTACCAAAAGCAAATTGGTGTTCTAGGTCAGTATAGGACCCCCTAATGTGCTGCATCAACTCCTCTTGATCAGTGTGTTATGCCCATAATCTTGTGCTAAGCAGATCTTCTATGTACTTGTTTGATTTACCAATTGACATAAAGCAAACTTTTGTAAAAATGGAAAGTTCACTTTATCCAAAAATGGATCAATCTTGTGTATAATGCTTGAATTCATGGAACAACACTTAGACACAAAGAACAAGCATTAAATTAAGGAGTGTAATGTGGTTTAAGGACCTGCAAAGTAGCACAAACTATGCTGAGTTCAAATTTGCCAAGTTTATGAACATGTCTTGATGAAGAACAAAAGTGAATTTTTGCCAACTTGTGAAATTCGAATCTCTCAAGTTATGGGGTTGTTTGATGAGTTCTTGGACATTTTGGAAAGCTTGGAATGTGTACTACAATCCATCTTTGAAATGCAAATCAAAATTCCAAGTGGAAGGGTATGAAAAGTGGTCTTGAAGTAGGGTAGAAAACCTTGTCAAAATAGGTCAAATTTCACTAAGTTAAAAGATGGTTTAGTGCCCTTATTCAAAAAATCATAACTTGAGATACAAGCTTCAAATGAGAAAACTTTGTGAATCAAAGTTGTAGATGATGCAACAAGCTACAACTTTCATGTTTTGACTTTTGTTTGAATCCAAATGGATCATGGTGAAAAGATGGGGCAAAGTTGGGAAAAATTAGGGTTTTTCATAACTTAGAAAAATTCTAAGTTATGAAAAATTCCATTTTCAAACCCTAATTTGCATTTTGTGATTTCTTGGTGAACAAGTTTCATGATTTGGCATGTTTTGGTGAAAAATGAATCTTGACTCTTGATTTTGACCAAAAAGTCAAAGTTTGACTTTTCAGCATACAGTCAAAATTGATCAATTGACTGGGAATTCAACTGTCAATCTTGTGTACTTGGGATCTTTTGAGCTTGATGAACATGTCAAGATAATTCCATGGGGTCCTTGAGTCCATATGTGAGCTTGGTTTGCCATTGGCTAGGTCAAACAGTCAAAAATTGCCTTTGTGCAGTCAAAACCCTAGAAATGACCATTTTGCCCTTTTGATGATCTGATCAAATTTCTTGTGGAATTGTGATCCAAACTTGATCAAATGGTCCATGTGAGTTCATAATGTTGATGTGGATCAAATTTCATGAGGTTTGACTGTCAATTGGCCACAGTTGACTTTTTTCCCCAATACAGCTGATTTCTAGGTCAACTGTCCAATTGACTGGGAAAAACTTGGAATCAAGACTTGAAACTTGGTATGGGTAAACTTGGGAGTCCAATATGAAGCATGAAAGTCATCTTAGGCATTTTAGGTCAAAACATCTTTAGGCAAACACAAACCCTAATTTGAGTCCACAGTACAAGGAGAAGTCTTGAGCAGAGGAAACCCTAACTGGATCTTGATCTTCAAAGGTCTTGTGATGAGAAAATGTTGAGGAAATGGGAGGGCAAATTTTGGGGTACAAAACTCAGCAAGACAGTTCATCAGCTTACATGCGCATTCATTACATTCATATCATGAACATTGATATAACATACATTGCATCATGCATCATGACATTGCATACAACTAACTCTTTACCTTTTCAGGAAAGATCAGTAGACAGACAAAGATCATCATCTTCCGAGATTCTTTCTAGAAATAGTTCAGATGTTACCCAGACATGGTGACATTCTGATACTTATTCCAGATTCTTTCTAGAAATAGTTCAGATGTGACCCAGACATGGCGACATTCTGATATTTATTCCAGATTCTTTCTAGAAATAGTTCAGATGTGACCCAGACATGGCGACATTCTGATACTTATTCCAGATTCATTCAGACACAGTTTTACACGGACTCATCATCAGGAAACCCTACACCGGTTCCTTCTCCACATTTCAACTTTTGAAAACTGTTTACGGACGCTTCCCAACAACGGATGCTGCTCTATTGCTTATTCAACTTCAAGAGTTCTGAAAACAGTTCACGGGTTCTCCAGTAACGGATGTTAACCTATCGCTTGTTCAGATTCTTCTCAACTTTTGAAAACAGTTTACGGACGCTTCCCAACAACGGATGCTGCTCTATTGCTTATTCAACTTCAAGACTTCTGAAAATAGTTCACGGGTTCTCCAATAACGGATGTTAACCTATCGCTTGTTCAGATTCTTCAAACTCTGAAAACAGTTTACGGATTCTTCCTAACAACGGATGTTAATCTATCGCTTGTTCAGACTCAACTTTTGAAAACAGTTTACAGACGCTTCCTAACAACGGATGCTGCTCTATTGCTTATTCAACTTCAAGACTTCTAAAAACAGTTCACGGGTTCTCCAGTAACGGATGTTAACCTATCGCTTGTTCAGATTCTTCAACCTCTAAAAACAGTTTACGGATTCTTCCCAACAACGGATGTTAATCTATCGCTTGATCAGACTCAACTTTTGAAAACAGTTTACGGATTCTTCCCAACAACGGATGTTAATCTATCGCTTGATCAGACTCAACTTTTGAAAACAGTTTACGGATTCTTCCCAACAACGGATGTTAATCTATCGCTTGTTCAGACTCAACTTTTGAAAACAATTTACGGACGCTTCGCAACAACGGATGCTGCTTTATTGCTTATTCAACTTCAAGACTTTTGAAAACAGTTTACGGATTCTCCAAACACGGATATCAATCCATTGCTTATTCAAGACCCCCAGTTCAGAGATGTTCCAAAACATGGACACCTTTCTGATACTCATTCCAGATGGCATCTATAAGCCCATCCTCCTACCAGCAACTTCCAGATGGCATCTCTAAGCCCATCCCCCGAAAAGATTCTGTCACATCCCTAGATGGCATCTCTAAGCCCATCACCAGATGGCATCTCTAAGCCCATCCTCCTACCAGCAACTTCCAGATGGCATCTCTAAGCCCAACCCCCGACAAGATTCTGTCACATCCCTAGATGGCATCTCTAAGCCCATCACCAAATGGCATCTTTAAGCCCATTCCCTCTACCATCACATCACCGAGTGCAAATATTTTGGGCACTCTAGTGTCCAATCTCCTTTTACCCTCGAGTCGCGAAAGGCAAACTTGCCAATCTAACTCTTCAGGTTCAAGAAGATTGAACAGGGGCCACTGTTGTACCCCAAAATTTACCCTCCTATTTTTCCACAAGAAATCACATCTTCGGGCTTTTCCTAATTTTTCAGATGGGCTCAAGAATCAGTCAAACAGAATTTTTCTTGTCAGTCTAGCCAAATTAGGGTTTTCATGGACTCTGGAACATTTCAAGCAAATTATTAGGGTTTGGTTGAGTTTGGCTCAAAGTTTGATCAGACAGGCGTTTCTTTGGTGTTAAGTCAAGAATTAGGGTTTTGCGCGCGCAGTTTCAGAAGAGTTTGAATCCAGTGTTTTTAATCCAATGTTTTAATTGGTTGTTACACTGTTTTGACATTTGTTCAAAATTTATGTCTAAACATCTGGGATAAAGGCTAAGGCATTTGATTTGAGATGGGATAAAAGCTGAGGTATTTGAATTGAGAACTTGCAGTGTTTGGTTTAATCAGTAAATGTAAAGGAATATGGATGTTTGTTTGATTTGACTGTGCAATGCTTATGGCTATTTGAAACGCCGGATTTATTATTGATTGATGCTAAGTGACAAGACCACAATGTTTATTAATTGTTTATTTATTCTAAGTTAGAATAGTTGGGATTTACTTCCAGTTATTTTAATTTCAGAAACTTAAATAATTAAATGGACAGTGAATAGAAAAAAGAATTAACTGACAAAGAAGGATTTTTATTCATCTTTAATTGTTTGTTACAAATTATTATTTGAACAACTGTAAATTTATTTACATTTTTGTTTACAATAATAATATTACAAATGATTAAAGTAAAATAAATTTGCATCCTAATTTTTCTAAATCTTCAACCTCTATTGCTGCTCCCCATTGCTCAATTGATTTTCATCTGCAACAAAGAAAAGAAAAGAAGTCAGCACAAATGAAATCAAAAGCAGACAATTATTTTAAAACTCATCATTAAAAGTGACTGGCCGGAATCAGTTATTCACCCTCTCTGCAAATATCAAGAATTACTCTTGGTTCACAAAGACGGAAAGAGAAATATGCTTGCAAAAAAAATATGGATTGCACATATTCAAAATGTCAAACAAGGCTGCATAGTTCAAAATTTCAAACAAAGTACAAAGGCAAACTGAACTGATTGCAGATTCAAAAATGCCTAACCAAGTCCAATGTCAACCAAGCTGTCAAACTATCCAAAAGCTATCAAAAGGCTGTCAAAAGGATATCAAGAAGTACAATATGCAGAAAATCTGGAAAAAGAAGATAAGAGATATGCAAAGCAAAACCAAAGTGCAAGCGAGATATTCAAAGTCATCATTTTCAAGCCAATCACTTTTTCAGAGTAAGGTACAATTTAAAGCAATAAAATGCTTTTTAAATCTGTGGAGAGAGAAAGAGGAAAAGAAGTATAGGCTTACAGTACAGCAGGCTTGAGAAAAAGATATAAAGAAGATATACCAGAACAAAAGGAGAAGAGGCAGAATACCACAAAAGAGAACACAAGCTCCCAATCTGCAATCTAAAAACAAAGAGGCAGAATACACAAATAATAACACAAACTGAACCACAAGCTTCCAAGACTGCCTCAAAAGCTGTTACTCAACAATAGCCAACAAAACAGCTAGCCTCAAAAACCTTCCTTGCATCCTGTCAAACCCTCCAAACCTGTGATTCAAAATCTAAATCTTGAGCTTTCCAGCCAGGATATCATCAACAAGGCCTGTCAAACATTTAAACCACCTCAAACCTGCTAAGCTTACAAACTGCATCAAAACCAGTTTCAAACAAATTTCAAAACAAACTGCATCAAAGCCAGTTAGAAACCAAGCAAAAAGCCTGTCAAACAAGCCAACTGATAAACCTTGAAGCCTTCATCTGCAGAACCACAAATCTTGAAGCCTTCATCTAGCAATCATTTAAGAACACCCTCAGAATAACTTCATCATAGGGTAGTACATCAAGCAACTCAAAATCGACATCAACAAGCATCTCAGAGGCAAGCAGAAGAAGAGGAAAAGAAATCAAACACTGAAGCATCCAAATAACCAACAAAGCCCTCAGAGCAACCTCATCATTGGGCTAACAATAACAAATCCATACTCAGAATCAATACTATCAAGCTCAGAGGAAAAGCTATTCAGAAGTGAAACAATATCAAAAGCAAACTCAGATATCATAATCTGAGGCAAACTGAAGCAAGCCATTCAGAAGTTCGAAACACAACATCATTAGTACTCAAAGCAAGCAATCAGATCATACAGAAGCAAACATAAGAAGAGGAAAAGAAGTGATTATACTAGGGGTTTTCAGAAAAACATCATCATAAAACCACAGAGGGTACTAGACAAACCAGGGAAGGCCACAAAGCCCAAAACTTCATCACTCCTTCGCCTCCGGCCGCCTAAAGCGCCTCCAGTCCACCTCTCCTCCGTCTCCAAAAGCCAAAGGTAGTATCTCTTCCTTTTTCTTTTCACGCACCTTAAACAGAAACAAATAACAACACATGAAATCAGAACACATGGAATTAACACATGCAAAGCTTGAAACCTTAATAAGACAGAAATCGAACCTTACAACATCACTGCCTGAGTAATCCATGGAGGGAAGAGGAAACGGTGGAGGCGGTACCCTGGTGGCCACAGGCGGAGGCGTTCAGAAAGCCTGAAGGGACGAAGCGAAGAAGACGATGAATGGAAGCGCCGCTCAAGACTGTAACCCTATTTCCCAAAATGAAATGAAACAATGAAACCCTAAAACAAATTTTTTGTCAAAACCGGTTGGGCCCGTTCCCTCAATACCTAAGCCCAACTAAAAGCTAGCGTCAGACCCCTCATTACACGCCTTACACCCCCCTGTCCTAATCTTATGTGTTTTGTTTGGGCCATAAATCCCCTTAAGCCCATATAACCTTTTTTTCTTATAAACCAACACTTTTTTTATAACTTAAATCAATTCTTTTATTAAATGAAAACAATATTTTGAATTCTTGTATAAAGAAATGTTTTAATAGCCTTTTTTATTCATCACATTTTAAATAATATGTAAAAAAAAATAGATTTTTTTAATAAAGTTAAAAATAGTTTTTTTTCTTTTAAGAACTTCTTGTATCTAAAATATTAACTAGAATACATAAATATTAACTTTTTTAACTAAAAAAACATTTTTCTTTTCTTTAATTAAAACTTTTGTACATAAAAACATCAATACATAAAAAATAGAATTTCTTAAAACATCCTTTTTCTTTCTTTTAATTAAAACTTTTGTACATAATTAACAAAAACCCAAAAAAAAGATAATAATACTAAATAAATACTTACTTAATTTTGCATTAAGTTAAACATCTTTCTCACTTGTAAATAATCATATACACTTACACAAATACTTTTGATACATTGCTTTTATTCTTATACATTGCTACATTTTACATTGCGATTGCGATTCAATTTGGTTGTAAATATATTTGGACACTACTATCCTGATAAGACTCATCCCCATTTGTAAATATTTGTACCCCCATTCCCGGATACTTATTTGTAATAGCTTAGACTTTAAATTCCTGCAATTTATCGCTTTCTTTATACTGTATAGTAATTAGGGTTTGTATGCGAAGATTTAAAATCAACCGCTAGATAACCTAAATACAAGACAAATGCATGAAAATCAATACACAATTCACACTTGCACCCCTAGGGTAATCCCGCTTGTTGCCTTCCAAAATGGGCCATGCTTGCATGTTGAGTTTCTTTGGCAAAACAAAACAAATCAAATGATCATAGTCCCTCGATGACGCTTTCGAAGTTGCCTAAACCAAATGATCATAGTCCTTTCAAGCAAATTGCCAAAGACACTTGGCACCATTGCATTCATGGTCCATACGATGACCCGCGCCCGTCCCGTTAACATCCTAACACAATATTGTCCACCAAATACAATGGTGGAACAATACTGTTAAAAGGGTTAAAACATAGGAAAAATCTTTGAGTAAATTTAGGGGTAGACAACTCTTAGTTACTTGATCAAACTTGTAAAACAAACTTGCCTACTTTTCAAAACCCACTCCACAACACATTCAAAAACAAACTTTCAAAAACCTTGAAACATCTTTTCGAAAAGACAAACACCTTTGTAAAACATTCGAGTAAAGAATTGTTACAACGGTTGCCTAGACAAGGCATCTTTTTTCAAAACATTTTCAAAAACACACACACACACACCACCATTTCAAGCAATTGAAAATCAAGGCAAGTGATCTAAAACAAGTAACTAAGAGCCCATGGATAACCATGGATAGAAAGGGTGCTAATTCCTTCCCTTTCTATAATCTACCCCCCGAACCCACGAAACATCTCAAAAGGTTTTTCCTGTGCTTTTTAACCTTTCCTTTAGGATAAAATAAAAAGTCGGTGGCGACTCTTGCTAAACCGAACAAGTGCGAATACAAACGCAAAACCTCAAGTCAGTTCTCCCACCGTATCACACCTGCTAACTCCATAGATCATTAAAGCCATCTTGATTCTATCTATGTTTTTAGCTAGAAACTTCTGAAAGTTGTGATCATACTCTTTGATGATCTTATCAGCATTACTGGGAGTCTCTGAGATGATTTCTTTGAGAGTTTTATAAATCGTTTTCTAATTTTAAAATTTTTTCTTTTAACTCAGAATTCTCTAATCTAAGACTCTCAGTCTTTTCAGAGTCAGAGACAAGATCCCTTTTTAGGTTCTTGAATTTGACTCTGATTTGCTGATACCTTTCTAGAATTTCATTCAGACTTTCTGCAAGTTCAGCCTTAGTAAAATTAACAGTGAAATCAGGGAATACCTCATCTGTGTCTGATTCTGAGTCTGAACTAGAAGCTTCACTGTCTTCTAACACATTTGCCATGAGAGCTATGTTGGCTCTTTCATCATCTGAATCTGAGTCAGCATCAGAAGTGTCTAAATCGTCCCATGTTGCCATGAGGCTTTTCTTCTTCTCCTTGAAGAACTTCTTTTTGGGCTTCTCCTTCTGAAGCCTTGGACAGTCACTTTTGTAGTGCCCTTGTTCATTGCACTCATAGAAGATGATGTCTTTGTTATTTGACTTTCTGTGTCCTGAAGAAGCTTCAGATCTTCTGTGTCCAGAGGAGGACTTAGAATTTCTGTATCTGGAGGAGGATTCATTTTGATTCTCTGATCTTCTCGGGTTTCTGAATTTCCGTTGTCTCTGCTTCTACAGTTGATTGACCCTTCTGGAGAGAAGAGACAATTCATCTTCTTCTGATGAGGATCCATCAGAGGTTTCTTCCATAGCCTGCAAAACCTTAGAATCAGATTTTTTGGTAGATTTTAATGCTAGAGGCTTACCTTGCTTTTGAGGCTCATCTTCTTCTAGCTCTATCTCATGACTTCTGAGGGAACTGACAAGTTCCTCCAGAGATATCTTGTTGAGATCTTTAGCCAGCTTAAGTGCAGTGACCATTGGCCTCCATTGCTTGGGTAGACTTCTGATGATCTTCTTTATGTGATCAGCAGTAGAATATCCTTTGTCAAGAACTTTCATCCCGACAACAAGAATCTGAAATCTTGAGAACATTGCTTCTATGGATTCACTGTCTTCCATCTTGAATGCTTCATATTTCTGAATGAGCGCAAGGGCCTTGGTTTCTTTGACTTGTATGTTTCCTTCATGCGTCATTCTCAGAGAGTCAAACATGTTTTTAGCTGTCTCTTTGTTTGAGATTTTCTCATATTCTGAGTATGAGATAGCACTGAGAAGTATTGTTCTGGCTTTATGATGGTTTCTGAAATCACGTTTTTGCTGGTCATACATCCTTTTTCCGTCTATATTCTGACCACTTTCATCCACTGTATGTATGTATCCATCAATTACCATGTCCCATAGATTAACATCATGAGCCAGAAAGAAGCTCTCAATTCTGTCTTTCCAGTAGTCAAAATTTTCTCCATCAAAGACTAGAGGTTTTCTGTTGATTCTGTCCTTGTCCTCATGATAGTCATTGCTGATGTTTTGGCTTGGTCCCACCATAGTTTTTTCTAAAGCTTGGATCTTGTACTAACACGGTTAAGTGTATAAACTCAGAACCAGGCGCTCTGATGCCAATTGAAGAAGTGAACAACACAAGAAGGGGGGTTGAATTGAAACTTAAAATCAAAAGCGCAGTAGATACGATATTTTTATCCTGGTTCATTTGATCTCAAACTACTCCAGTCCACCCGCCAAGGTGATTTCGCCTCTCTCCAGCAAGGACTTAATTCACTAATCAAAACTGATTACAACACAACTTTGACAACTGCCAAAGTTTTCTTGAGTACAACCACAACCCGATTTATCTCAAGGAAAACTAGCTTAATCACAATGAAATAATATACCGTGTACTGTTGTTTTTCCTTACAAAAACTGTATCACAACTGTAATATTTTACACAATTTTGAGCGTATATATGAATATGTAAGATTGCAGCATTTGAGAGGTATATTGCAGTAGTCGTCAAAATCGTAAACGATTTGTCCTATAAGCTTATTTATATAGGCATGTAAATCTTGTCCAACATAAAGCGTGATAATGGATATTCAATGTTGTTTCCATATTGAGAAGATTCTTGTCTGAATGAAGTCGTTGCATATAATGCTGTCTTGATTGAAAAGAAATGCTTCAGAACTTAGAATCTTGCATGCTGTAATTTCTTCATAACATTGATTACTCAGAGATGTGAGGATCTGAAGGTATATTAAACTTCTGTTCAGAATCAGAGTATTCTTCACTTCAGCGCAAATTCTGATCATCATTCTTCAGCGCAGATTCTGATTACCTCAGCTTGAAAGCTTCTGTAGCTTAATTTTTTATGATGTTTCAGTCAGAACTTTTGCATATAAAATAACACAAATTTAGAGTGCATATTTGTTCTTTGTGTTTGTTATCATCAAAAATATAATTAAGGGTTGTAGACTCAAACTATGTTCTAACAGTCATGAATAACACCAGAGGGAAAAGGCACAAGGGCCTCCCTTAGTTGGAGCCTCTTTACGGACTGAAACTTTCATCTCAAAGTCGTGAAAGGTCTCGTCATGAGATTTTGGGTTAAGGTCGTTACAAAGAGCCATGGGTGACCTTCCAAAGTCCTACTCGTCAAGAGGATATCTCTCGATAAGTATTCCTTTTTCGGAAGTTCACCGACTCTAGGCGAAGTCATCACATAAACTTGCAGGGATGATATACCCCCTAAGCTAATAGAAGAACCTTCTTTTTAAGGTTTATTGGAAATATTTTTTTTGAGATAAAAAACCCGCCACATAGAAAATATATGATAATAAAATAATTTGACGGTAAATAAATAAATGCAATAAATAAATAAAGAAAATATAAAATAAAAACCCAAAAGAACCTAAACCTAGGGTTAAGGAGAGTCCCTAGCAGAGTCTCCAGCTGTAGCAATTGGTTTTTAAATCAAGAGTCGCCACTATTAGTTTTTATCCTAGGGAAGGGAACCTAACAGAAAACCCTAATTTGCGGACAGAGATTCTAGGTTACAGACACAATTAGACGAAAGAAAGGTGTTAGCCACCTTTCATCTACCTTGTTCACAAGGATATTAAGCTCTAGGTTTAGGTTTGGGGTAAACAGGGTTTTAAGTTTTAATTAGAAAGACTCGCCACGATTTTAGATCGCGTGCCTACGTATCCTCTTATGAGGAATCAAAGTCCCAATTCGTAGTTCGTATGAGTTGGTGTCTTTTACGGGTTTGCAAACATATTTTGAATCACTTCGCACTCGGTCGGGAGTAGTGATTGCGGGGATTTTGACTGAGTGTGCAGTAAGTCAAAATTAGTCTGAAACCCATATGCAAAAAAAGACTATTGATTAGCTTAATTTTATTTGCGAAAATAGTTTGAGATTGGTTTGTGTTTTTAATAATATTAATTGAAAAAATTCTTGATTAATGCATGATAAAAAGATTTAATGCAAAAAAAAATATACATAATATATGCTATTTTGATATAAAAATAATTTATCTTCATGATATAATAAATAATAATATATATAATAATAATAATTAATATAAAAATATGATCAATAATCAATAATAATTATTATAATTATAAGTAAAAGAGAAATAAAGAAATAATTAATATAATATAATAAAAATAATAACAAAATAATTATAAATTTAAATAAACCTCGGGGGTTTGCTTTCAGTTATGTATCAAAACAGGGGGGTGTTGTTTAGTAATCTGGGTTTAAGCCCAAGATAGTCCAGGTAAAGGGGGGGGGGGGGGTTACGTTGCATTTGGAGTTTCAGTAATTGTTGATAGGAGGTGTGAATAACAACGAGCCTAAGCCCAACAGTTTGAAATGGGTTTGCTGCGTAATCCAGTGTAGTGAGGGTGTACAAAGCTTAAGATGGACCTGGCCTTATGGCCGTCCAATCAAGATCATACGGACGTGATTAAGGGGTGTATGATAATTATGGTAGTCGCGTGTGTACAGGATTAGATGGATAACATAACTTGTTTTTTTATTTCATTCTACAGAGTTTGTTCTTTTGTTTTGGTTTACAACCCTTCATCTTCTCAACTTCCTCTCTCTCTCTCTCTCTCTCTCTCTCTCTCTCTCTCTCTCTCTCTCTCTCTCTCTCTCTCTCTCTCTCTCTCTCTCTCTCTCTCTCCGTCCACTCTTACAAACCCTTCATCTTCTTCCTTATCACCCTAGGTCGAAAACCCCCATGGCAGTTGTGATACGGTGGGAGAGAACTGACTGTTTTGGAATGCTGGTTCGTGTTTTGCGTTTGTTTTTGCAAAATGTCGCGGTAAGCAAGAGTCGCCACCGAATTTTATTTTATCCAACAAGGAAAGGAAAAAAGCACAAAAAAATTCCTTTTTCAAGATATTTCTCAGGTTCGGGGGGTAGATTATAGAAAGGGAAGGTGTTAGCACCCTTTTTATCCGTGGTTATCCACGGGCTCTTATGTACTTGCTCAAAGTGTTTTCAAAATTTGCTTTTCTTTGTGTTTGTGGGTTTGAAAGGAGTTTTTTGTTTTGAAGAGAGTGTAAGTGCAAAAAATTTTATTTTGTTTTGAAGAGAGCAAGTACTTAAGAACCATCTACCTACTCAAAAAAAGGAATCAATTTGTGCTAATGTCCTTTAGATGATGCTATCCCACTATTGATGAGTAGGTAGCATCGTTGTTGGAGTTTTAAGGGTCAATTCGATTAGGGAACATGCGGTCACTAAAGCAATGTTAGGACGCCTTAGCGGTAACCCTAATGTCTTAGATCATTTTTCCGAGGCAACCGTTTCGAGGCAACTATGATCTTTGGACAAGAGGGCGACCTCTAAAACTTCCTATACTCAATGACCACGTTCGAAGGCAACCAAGTAAGGTGTACCCTAAGAGTGCGCATGTGCGAGTGTATTGTTTTCAGTTAATTTTGTCTTTGTACATGTCATGGGTGATCTATGTTGATTTTAGATTTTGAACGATTAATCTTGTCATGCATTCCCTATTACCAAACATCTAACAGTTTATAAGGTGCGGAAATTAAATTGCAGAAATTAAAACTAACTATTACAAGGCGTCGGGTATTTACATCGCCAAAAACAACCCTTTAAAAAATAAAATAAAAGCGGAAAAATAAATAAAACGATAAAATAATCAAAGTCCTAACTTAACTATTACATTTTGGGAAACAATTACATCAATATGGTAAAATAGATCGCGTGTGGAAAATTAAATCGAATGCGAGTTTTTTAGGGTTTTGACGCTTTTTGAAAGAAGGCATTTTTTGTTATTTTTTGAATTAAAAGGAATTAGATCTAAATTAATTATTAAATTAAATAATCTAATTAATTAATTAATGAAAATAATATTTTTTTGGATTTTTTGATATTTAGAGAAATAAAAATAAATTTGGTTAAAGTTAATAAAACCTAATTATCTACATTAATTTTAATTATTGCAAAAATATTAAAATTTATTTCCTAATTAAATTAAATTAATTAAGTTAGTATTTATTTACAAAAATAAAAGTGCTGAATTTAATTTTAATAAATAAAATATATTTTTTAGTTTTTGATTTTATTAAGAAAAAAGATTAATTGGTTAGTGATAATAAAAATAATTAATAAAACAAATAAATAAATAAAATGAAAAGAAAGAAAAATAAATACTCAAGGGGGTTTGGGCCCAGATTGGGGGTGAGATAAGCAATTCCAAGGCCCAATACAAGCAAGCCTGATTGACTTTTCTGGATTCCACGTATGCACTTTGACTAGGCACCATGGTGGATCTTCTATCTGGACCATCAGATTTGGCCTGGAGGCCATCTGGCGCCTGGTGATTTGAAGGAGTATGATGGACTACAATTCATGAAACACACTGGAATATCTGTGAAAAAAAATCACAAAGCAATATAGTGGACCTGGGATTCGAACCCAGGTCATATTGGAATTTGTACTAACGCCTTTGCCATTGCACCACTGCTTTTTAATTGTCATAGTATTAGGTAATAACAATAATATGGGAAACAAGCCAATATGCCAGAATTAAAAAAAATAAAAGCGCGAAATTATGAATGGACGAATTGGAAAGGGCCACGTCTTCGTCTTCTCCACTCAGCCCCTGGTTTTTTTACCTGCGGATTTGCATCCGCAGCTAAGTCCGTAGGTGTCTCCTAAAATCAATTTCAGGCCATGGAAATTAGTTCCAAGACCATGGTTCGATTCGTATGGGCATCCTGATTTCATCCATGTCCATTGTTTGCCCTGATTTTACCTGTAGAGAAAACGCCCAAAAAAACACTCCAAGAACCCTAGATTCGGCTAGGGGGTTACAAGCCATGAAAATGAAATTCAATAATGCAAAAAGCTTCTAAATGGAACGACAAGCATGGGTATGTAAAGATTTTGCAAGAAAAGTGCAAGAATAATGATATGCGATTTCAAATGCCAAGCGATTTTCAGAGGGACTTACAGCGCGATTGAAGGGGTCTGGGAGCTTGCTTTTGATTGCTACTGACTCAGTGGATGTCCAGCAATGGAATAGCGTTGATATTTGGTGTTAAAACTGCCTCTAGGAGTGATTTCAGTTTCAAGATTTTTTGCAATTTTCTCAAGTTTGGTTCTTCTGATTTCGCAGCTTCCAACCTTCAATTCTCGTGCCTTTAGCTTGTATATGTAATGAGCATTGGATTAGGTTAACATTTGTGGATTCAATCTTTGTGCATTGATGTTTTAGGATTTGATTTGATCCTCCATGAAAAACCTTCCAAAATTGTCCAAATTCCATCTTTTTGTTCATGATATGGTGAGATACGAGTTTGATCATGTCCATGATGACAATTAAGGCCTGTAACAATCAAAAAGATCCTAAGTGATCAATATTTGGATTTTATTTGGATTTAAATTGATTAAAATGAATTAATTCAATAAAAATCAAATAAAATAGAAAAATTAATAAATGGACACAAGACTGAAGATAGGACACGTGTGTAGTGTGACAAGATCAAATCAAGTGGAAAAGAATGGGCCCTTTTGACAAAATTTGAAGTTTTGGGGATAGTTGACTTTTGGCAATTTTGCAAAATTGCCCAACTTCAACAATGCATAACTTCTTCAATTTTGAACTTTTGGAGGTGTTCTTTGAATTTTTAGAAACCTTGAGATGTCCTCTATCCAACCCTTTTGGTATAATCTCATTTTGATATTCCATGATTAAGTTATAAGCTTTGGAAAAAAATGTGTTTTTGTTGACTTTCAAAAATGACCTATAATGTCCAAATTTGTAACTTTGTGTGAGTGCATTTCTTGATCTTGGGGTATGAAGATGGATTGTAGGAAATTGCATCCTATTAAAAATGAGCATTTGATGGGTCATTTCTCATAAAGTATGAGAATGTTATGCTTGGTCAAAGTTGAGTTGACTTTTCCTACAAAACCCTAATTTAGCAACTTTTGAATCTTGATGAATTTTGAGCAATCCTTGATGAATCATGATCAGCCCTTGATCAAATGATGAAATATCCTTCAAAATGATAATTTTTACAAAAAATCTTGAGGCTTGACTGTATTTGGGTCACAGTTGACTTTTGCCCTAACACAGTTGACTTTTGCCCTAACACAGTCGATTTTGGGACTTTTTGAGCAATTGACTGACCAAACTTCCTCTGCAAGGCTTGAAATTTGACATGGATGAACTTGAGAACCTATTAGGACATTGGGGAGAACTTTAGGTCATTTGGACTCAAGGGTCTTTATGCTACATAAAACCCTAATTTGAGGTTGACTGCCTTTGGAGATGATTTGACTGTCCAACTCTTGAGCAATCTTGAGCCACTTGGAGATTATTCTTGAAATATCTTGAGAAATATGGGAGGGAAAATTTTGGGGTACAACAACTGCCCCTGTTCAATTTTCTTAAACCTGAGGATGTCGATTGGCTTTTGGGTCTTTCGTGATCCGAAGGTGGAAGATGATTGAACACTAGAGTGCCCAGAAATTTGCACTCGCATGAAGTGATATCAGCATTGTGATATCGGGAATGGGATTACAGATGTCATTTGGAGGATGTTGATAGATGGTCTGAACTTCAATTGGATAGGCATCAGAAAAATATTTAGGAATCGATTTGACTGGACCAGAGAAGGCCTTTCACTGGATCGGCATCAGAAAAATCTTTAGGAATCGATTTAACTGGACCAGACAAGGCCTTTGACTGGATCGGCATCAGAAAAATCTTTAAGAATCGATTTAACTGGACCAAACAAGGTCTTGGAATAACTTCAACTGGATCGGCATCAGAAAAATCTTTAGGAATCGATTTAACTGGACCATAAAAGGTCTTGGAATAACTTCAACTGAATCGACATCAGAAAAATCTTCAGGAATCGACTTGACTGGACCAGAGAAGGTCTTGGAATAACTTCAACTGGATCGACATCATAAAAATCTTTTGGAATCAACTTGACTGGACCAGAGAAGGCTTTTGACTGGATCGGCATCAGAAAAATATTTAGGAATCGATTTAACTGGACCAGATAAGGTCTTGGAATAACTTCAACTGGATCAGAATCAGAAAAATCTTTGGGAATTGATTTAACTGGACCAGAGAAAGTCTTGGAATAACTTTAACTGGATCGGCATCAAAAAAATCTTTAGGAATCGACTTGACTGGACCAGAGAAGGACTTTGACTGGATCGGCATCAGAAAAATCTTTAGGAATCAATTTAACTGGACCAGACAAGAGCTTGGAATAACTTCAACTGGATCGGCATCAGAAAAATCTTTAGGAATCGATTTAACTGGACCAGAGAAGGTCTTTGACATGGCTGAGGACTTAACTGCATCTTTCCTGAAAGGTAAAGGTCAGTCTTATGCAATGCATGACATGGATTAAGCAATGATGCTCTCAACATAAATGAGATTGTATGGTATGATGCGTTTTATGCATGTATCATGATGTATGGAAGTGTAATGTTTTAGCTGGGGAAAATAAATCCCGGATAGCTGCTGGAGAATAGAGCTAGATTCTTTGTTTCCGCTGGGGATGGTGAACGAAGATGATTGCCAGAATAAAGCTGCAGGAGAGGAGAACTCTGTTGGGGAATAAACTGATGAGGAGGTTACTCTCTAGGGAAGAGATGCTCTGCTGAGGACTCCACTGATAAACTCTAGTGGGGATAGGTTACTGTTGCTGGTGATACTGAATCTGTTGAGGATTGAACTCTTGTTTTGTGAAGGGAAAGATCTTCGCTGGGGACGACCTTGCAATTGCAACTTGCTGGGGATAACCCTGTTAGACTCTTATGGGGATAATCCTCTGAGTTCTGCTGGGAATGATCCTTGGAAATCGGCTGGGGAGACTTATTTTGTACTCCGCTGGGGATAAACTTCTAGAGTCTATTGAGGATGATGCTTCAACTCCGTTGGGAACGCTTTTTCAGACCGTGCTGGGGAAATATTGACTCCACTGGGGGGTATCTTGTATTCTGTCGGGGAACATTCATATACTCTGCCAGGGAATATTAAGACTGTCGGGGATATCAAGCCTTTTTAGTGCTGATGATAGATCAACTCTGATTGGGGAAAGCATTGCTGATTCATTCATGGTTGCAAGCCTCAGTTGGGAGAGAGCTACCATTACTGTCTTACTCTGCGGGGAGTGAAGGCATCCTATCCATATTCTTCAGCTGAATTTACCGTCGTACCTGGTGGACAAAGCAACCATACAGTTTGGACAATTTTTATTACCCCTGTTTTTGATATTACCAGTAATTCGTCTTTTGTTTCTCATGTAAATATTTATGAGCAGCAATTAATGTCAAATGCATATATCAAAAATGAACATTGGACGTTTTTTGCAAATCAAAACAGATAAAGGAAAATAGTTTGAAATTTCTTTGAAAAATGAATTATATTGATTTTGAAGTTTGGCCTGTAAATAGGCATTTTTGTACAAGAGGCTGACGTTTTAATAAGAGAACGCCGCCGAGCAATAGAATTTACACAATTTGTGAAAAACTAAACAAAACAGCTATGTGAATAATCCCACTGGGTTCAAACTCTGCTATTGCCTTTATGTCTTCGAGCATCTCATCACTTTGCTATTGGTTGAAGATGAGTCAGATTGATTAGTGTCGCCCGAGCTTGATAGTCGATACCGAAGTCTGGATGCAAGGTGATCCAATGAGACATAGTGTTACGCTTTAATCCCTAACTTTTGCCTGGACCGCCCTTTCGGGTTTTCAGTCCACCGGGATACCCCTTTTTGCCCAAGCCGCCTTTTCAGGTTTTCGACTTGACGGGTGTACAGATTTTTTCATTTTCATCCCTTATTTTTGCCCGAACCCTTTTGGTTCACCGGGAAGCCCTTATTTTTGCCTAGTCCAGTCAACCTAGCGGGTCTTTGATTATGCGTAGTATCTTTTCACTATATCGGCATTGACGGGGTGAGGAAGGTCGTCACCATCCATGGTGGTTAGAATCATAGCTCCTCCTGAGAAAATGTTCTTAACCACAAATGGCCCTTCGTAAGTAGGGGTCCATTTTCCCCTGGGATCACCTTGAGGTAATATGATACGCTTGATAACCAGATCCACAACTTGATACTCTCGTCGTCTAACTTTCTTGTTAAATGCCTTGATCATCCGCTTTTGATACGTTTGACTATGACAAATAGCAGTAAGTCTCTTTTCGTCAATTAATTTCAGCTGATCAAGCTGGGTCTGTATCCAGTCATCTTCGCTCAAACCTGCATCCTTCATGATTCAAAGAGAGGGTATCTGAACTTCAATGGGAAAGACTGCTTCCGTACCATATACCAAGGAATAAGGTATTGCCCCTGTTGACGTTCGCGCTGAGGTACGGTACCCATGAAGAGCAAACGGTAACATCTCGTGCCAGTCTTTGTATGTCATTATCATCTTTCTGCACAATCTTCTTAATGTTCTTATTAGCCGCTTCAACAACCCCATTCATCTTCGGCCAGTAGGGAGAAGAGTTATGATGTTGTATCTTGAATTGCTCGTAGAGCTCAGTGATCATCTTGTTGTTGAGATTGGTACCATTGTCCGTAATGATCCTCTCTGGTACACCGTATCGATAGATACGATTGTGCCGAATGAACCGTGTCACAACGTTCTTGGTTACAGTAGCAAAGGAAGCTGCTTCAATCCACTTCGTAAAGTAATCAATAGCTACCGGGATGAAACGATGCCCGTTGGATGCCGCAGGTCTGATCTCGTCGATCATATCAATGCCCCACAATGCAAAAGGCCAAGGTGCCATCAAGACGTTCAGAGGAACTGGAGGTATATGCACCTTATCAGCATAGACTTGACACTTGTGACATGTCCGGGAATGCTGATAACAATCGGCTTCCATTCTGGACCAATAATATCCTGCCTGAAGGATTTTCTTTGCCATGGTGTGTCCACTGGAATGAGTTCCAAAAGTACCTTCATGTAACTCCGCCATGATCCTTTCCGCTTCACTCTTATCCACACATCGCAGTAAGGTCGAATCATGGTTACGCTTGTAAAGGATACCATTACTGATGAAGAACTTTGTCGTGAACCTTCTCAGAAACTTCTTGTCATTAACAGATGCACCCTCGGGGTATTCCCGAGCCTCAAGGTATCTCTTCACCTCATGAAACCAAGGTTTATCAGCTACCTCTTCTGTCTCAATATCACAACAATGTGCAGGTTCGTCCAATCTTTCAATGACAAACTGGGGAGCCTCATTGTCCCAATTGACCTTGAACATAGAAGACATCGTAGCCAGCGCGTCCGCCAACTGATTCTCCTCTCTAGGGAAATGTTCAAAGGTTATCTCCTTGAAATGTGGGAGCAACGTCAATACATACTCCTTGTAAGGAATAAGGTTCGGGTGTTTCGTATCCCACTCGCCTTTGATCTGACTGATCACGAGAGCGGAATCTCCGAAGACACTTAGAAACTTAATCCTTAGGTCAATTGCTGCTTGAAGACCCATGATGCACGCTTCATACTCCGCCATATTGTTGGTGCAGTTGAATCATAGTCAGGCGGTGAACGGAGTATGAGAGCCTTTAGGAGATATGATCACATCGCCAATTCCATTACCCAAAGCGTTTGAAGATCCATCAAAGTACATAGACCATCAGGATCCTTCCTCAGGTCCTTCATCCGGTCCAGGTGTCTCACAATCAGTTACCAACATGATATTCTCGTCCGGAAATTCAAAGTTCATAGACTGGTAATCATCCATTGCTTTATGTGCCAAATGGTCTGCCAACACACTTCCTTTGATTGCCTTTTGAGTCGTGTATTGGATGTCATACTCAGCCAAGATCATTTTCCATCTTGCTATTCTTCCGGACAAGGCAGGCTTCTCGAAGATGTACTTGATTGGATCCATCTTTGATATCAATAAGGTAGTGTGAGTCAGCATATACTGTCTCAGCCGGCGAGCAGCCCATGCCAAAGCACAACAAGTTTTCTTAAGAAGTGAGTATCGGGTCTCACAGTCGGTAAACTTTTTGCTAAGGTAATTGTGATCGGTGGATCTGGAATTGACTGTTTAACGCTGGTTCGTGAAATGTCGCGGAAGCAAGAGTCGCCACCGTCTTTTATTTTCTCCAAATGGAAAGGACAAAAGCACAGAAAAATTCCTTAAAGAGATTGCTCTCGGTTCGGGAGGTAGGTTATAGAAAGGGAAGGTGTTAGCACCCTTTCTATCCATGGTTATCCATGGGCTCTTAGATACTTTCTCATTTGTGTTTTCAAAAATAGTTTGTTTGCTTTTCAATTATGGGTTTTAAAAAGTTTCTTTGAAAATTCCAGTTCGACTCTTGTATCGGTCCTCAAGAGTGTTTGAAAAGTTGCTTTCGAAAGCTTTTTGAAAAGGTGTCGGTGTGAAAAGTATTTTTTGAATTTGTTTTGAAATTAGAGCAAGTATCTAGAGTCGTCTGCCTACCCTAAGGAATTCGTCTGTGTAAATGTCCTTAAAGTAGTGCCATCCCACCATTGAGAGGTAGGTAGCACCACCGTTGGAGGTGTTCGGGTCAACTCGAGGTTCGGGACATGGTGATCACCAGAGCAATGGGAAGACACCTTAGAAGCTACCCTCATGCCAGGTTCCCGGATCATGAGGACTTACTAAGACATCCTCTACTCGACGACCACCTTTCGAGGCAAGGCAACAGTGAGGCGTACCCTAGGGGTGGTGTGTGATTTGTGTGTCGTTTTCAAGTATTTTTGTCTTTTGTCATGTATTGGTGATCTAACGTTTGTTTTTTAGTTTTGTCCATACATTCTTTCATGCCATTGGTTAACAGTTAAAAATTGCGAAAAAGTAAAAATTCTAAAGCTATTACAAAAGGCGCGGGTCCACATCGCCAAAATTAAACCAGGACCCGATTTGACAGAAAAATAAAGTAAATAAAGAATTTAAAAGTGCAAGAAATAAAGATTACATGGCCTTGGGAGAGATACATAAATATTTAAACGCAATAAAATAAATATGCGAATTAATAAGAATTAAACGAGGGCGTTGGACCCTTTTTGCAAAATTAAAATTACATGGAATTAATTAATTAAAAAGAAAAGGAGATGTTTTTGGTATTTTTTAGTATTTTAGGATTTAAATGAAAAAAGAATTAATTGAAATTAAATGCTAACCCTAATTCTATTTGTTTTTTAATTTATTAAGAAAAGAAGATTAAAACCTAATATTAACCCTAATTAATTTACATGCAAATTTAATTATAAAAATAAATATTTAATTATTTAATTATTATAGAACAAAAAGAAAAAAAATGAAAATTAATTAAACCCTAGTTCTATGTTTTTTAGATTTTTATTAAAAGAATTAAAATTAAAACTTAATTTAAAACTAAATTTAATTACATGCAACTTTATTTATGAAAATACTAAAATAAAATATTTATTATATTTTTTCCTTCTTTCTGATTTTTTTATGGTTTGTTATGTTTTTTATGAAAATAATTAATTAATTAAACAAATAATAATTAAAAGGAAGTAAAATAAAATAAAGAAAAAATAAAGAAGGTTTGCAAACCTAGGGGGTTCAGGCCCCAAATAGGAGGTGTTTCCTTTAGCAATCTGGCCCATCAACCTTTAGGCCTGGTGGACTTTTTGGTTAGCATGTATGCGCGTTGACTATAGTGCACCGTGTCTTCCAGATTGTGGCCTTCTGATTGATCTCCTTGGCTTTGTGAATGGCTTGATTTTGAAGGCGTATGGTGTGCCTTTACACTGAAGCTGCATGTAATCATTAAAGAAAAAATAATATGAAGGGGGGTGAGGACCTGGGGCTCGAACCCAGGTCCTAGAGATTACCAGTTTCATGCCTTGCCAATTGTACTGAACGCGCTTCTTGTATATTAAATAACTGAAGAATAATATAATGAGAAAATAATGGTTAGTGGAAATCAGCGCGCGAAATTTGAATGACCCTATCATATCTTGCCACTTCATCGTCTCCTTCGCTTGGTTTTATTTTCCTGAAACATATAAAACATTGGCAACGGTTTTCACGCGTTGCCACAGGCATGATACAAGAAAATAGCGAATAGGCCATAAGGCCTCATAAATTAGGCGCAATGGTGGGTTTATGATTGTTTGAGTATGCTGAGGTGAATGGTCTAAGTCTTATGCTCCAATTTTTCCTTGAACGGGAACCCCTAATTCCAAGCTTCACAAACCCTAAATATTATCAATGGCGAAATCGTGTATAGCACATAAAAATTCAATTAAAATATGCAGTTAGTTTCAGAATCCATCGATTAGTAAGAATCCATGAACAAAATGTCATGAGGATGCCTGCAAATCAAAACACGAATATGCATTTTTCATGAAATATTTTGAGTTCTGTATACCGATTCTTGAGGTTAGATGATGTGATCTTGATTGGGAAAGCTTCCTGGATATGTCAGGGACGTAATGGAATGATTCTTTGGCCTGGAAAAATGCTTTTGATGTGAAAACAGTTTCAAGCTTTTTAGCAAAAAATTTCAATGTGGTTCTGAGTTTGAGGCGCAGCTGAGTGGTTCTTTTCATTAGGTTTTTGTTCTATGCTTATGTATGAATAAATTAGGTCAACAAACTTGATCAGAATCTCTTGCATTCATGGCTTTTGAGATTTGATTTTCAATCATCATTTTTTTCAATCTTTTTCATGCAATTTTGTACCAATCATGATCCAATCTCTCCAAATCTTTCCCTATTTGATTATGCACGAATTATTGAGTAGATTTCATGCACAAAAAGATTGTAAAACTTAGGTTAAATATTTTTCATGTATTTAATTTGATTTAAATGAATTATTATTAATAAAAATTCAAATAAATAAATAAAAAATGAAGAAATACTTCCCTTTGGGCCAAGTGGTCGTGCACATGCCATGGATGATGAATTATGGAAGAAAAATGGGCCCATTAGCAATTTTAGGTCATTTGAATCAATGTCTTTTCAAAATATCCAAAAATTTCCCAACTTTCACAAGGCATAACTTGCGCAATTTTTAAGCTTTGCTCATGTGCTTGGACATTTTGGAAAGGTCTTTGAGTCCTCTAACCAATGACTTTGGTCCCATGTCATTTTGATTTACCAATCTCAAGTTATGGCCTTTGACTTAAAGTCCCTTTTTGTTGACTTTTGAAAATGACCTATAATGTTGAAATTGATAACTTTTTGTGAGAGCATTTCTTGGTCTTGAAGTATGAAGATGAGTTGTAGGAAATGTCTTTCTCTTCAAAATGAGCTTTGGATGGAATTTTTCTGATAATCCATGTGAAAGTTATGCCCTAGTCAATTTACAGTTGACTTTTCCAGCTGTCCAAATAAGGAAACTTTTGCATCTTGATGTTTTTTGAGCCAAGCTTTGAGAATCATGATCAAGCATTGATCAAATGATGTTTGTGGCTTCAAAGTGATATGTTGATCAAAAATTTGAACTTTTGACTGTCAAATGACCATTTTGCCCCTACAGTTGACTGTAGTGCAATTAGGGTTTTTTGACTGTGCAATTTTGTGCTGAAAGTCTTGAAACTTTGTATGAGGATGCTTGACCATATTTATAGGCATGTGAGACTGGATTGGGCCCTTGAAAACTTCATTTTCTTGATCAGAAACAAAACCCTAATTTTGACTGTTTAGGAGGCCCTTGCACTGTGCAACCCTTGGGGAATTTTGAAGCATGACTTGGCAATTTCTTGAAGAATATGGGAGGGTAAATTTTGGGGTACAACAGTTGCCCCTGTTCAATCTTCTCAGACCTGAGGATGCAGATTGGCTGACGTGCCTTTCGAAATCCGAGGGTAGGAGATGATTGAACACTAGAGTGCCCAGAAATTTGCGCTCACATAGTAGCAGTGTGATGATGGGAATGGGCTTATAGATGCCATTTGGAGATTGATGAATAGGATGATGGGCTTATAGATGCCATCTGGATGTTGATCGCGTAAGAGATTCCTTAGCGAGAACCTGCATACCTGCAAAAGAAAAATGAGTACCTGACATGTTGCAGGAGCTGGTTTTCAGATGCTTGGTATAGATATGTCCTGACTGGTTACAGGAGCTGGATCCGGAGCTTCAAACGGTGACGAATGAACCAGGGATGGTTACTACCTTAGCATGAACAGTAAGAGAACCTTGGGTGACTTTAACTTCAACAACGCTCGTTGAGAAAATCTTGGTGGGAATTACCATCTTCGCAGGATCGGGAAGAGAACCAATAGGCAATTATAATCTCAAAAGCGGACGTCTGAGAAAAACCTGAGTTGGAATTATCATCTCACGCACCGTCGGGGAGAGAACCAAAGGAAATTATAATCTCAAAAGCGGACGTCTGAGAAAAACCTGGGATGGAATTATCATCTCACGCACCGTCGGGGAGAGAACCATAGGAAATTATAATCTGAAATGGAATTATCATCTCACGCACCGTCGGGGAGAGAACCATAGGAAATTATAACCTGAAATGGAATTATCATCTCACGCACCATCGGGGAGAGAACCATAGGAAATTATAATCTGAAATGGAATTATCATCTCACGCACCGTCGGGGAGAGAACCATAGGAAATTATAATCTGAAATGGAATTATCATCTCACGCACCGTCGGGGAGAGAACCATAGGAAATTATAACCTGAAATGGAATTATCATCTCACGCACCATCGGGGAGAGAACCATAGGAAATTATAACCCGAAATGGAATTATCATCTCACGCACCGTCGGGGAGAGAACCATAGGAAATTATAACCTGAAATGGAATTATCATCTCACGCACCGTCGGGGAGAGAACCATAGGAAATTATAACCCGAAATGGAATTATCATCTCACGCACCGTCGGGGAGAGAACCATAGGAAATTATAACCTGAAATGGAATTATCATCTCACGCACCGTCGGGGAGAGAACCATAGGAAATTATAACCTGAAATGGAATTATCATCTCACGCACCATCGGGGAGAGAACCATAGGAAATTATAATCTCAAAAGCGGACGTTTTGAGAAAAACCTGAGTAACTTCTACTGAGTCTTCATCAGAAAAATCTGTTGGGAGTCGATTTAGCTGGACTAGAGAAGGCCTTGGACTGGGTAAGAAACAGAGAATCTTTGGAGTCGATTAACTGAACCGGTCTAGGTCTTGAAATATGATTTGAGAATTTAGCTGAATCTTTCCTGAAAGGTAAAGGTCAGTCATACGCAATGCATGATATGGATCAAGCAATGATGTTCTCAACATAAATGAGATTTGTATGATATGATGCGTCTATGCATGCTATAATGATGTATGTGATGTTTTATGAAGGTGTTCGTCTAGGAATGTAAATCCTTGACGGGTGCCGGGAAGTCACTCCTGGGCTGATGTTGAAGAATAAGCTTTTGCTGGGGACGATAATTGCAAGAATACCGGTAGGAGAAGATGACTCCGTTGAGGAATAAACTTGGCAAATGGAAGATTCTGCGGGGAGAAAAGTACTCTGACGATCTTGCTGGGGAGTAATACTCGGTGGGGAGAGATATACTTTGTTGAGTGTTGATAATACCTTGCTGGGGATACCCTTGTTGTGCTGGAAGTGCTGATAGACTTCGCTGGGGGTAAGAGAACTTCGTCGGGGACGCTCTTTCCATGGCTTTTGGCTGAGGATAACCCAGTTATATCCTGTTAAGGAAATAACTCTTTAAATAAAGTTGGGCGACGCGTTCGTGCTCTGCGAGGGATAAGCTTCCAGAATCTACTGGGGATAAGCTTGCTGCTTGGGAGAAATGGATTCCAATTTTCCTGGGGAACTGGATTGGACTCTCTTGGGGAAGTTTTGAGCTGTATCGGGGAAGTGACTCCACTGAATGTTTGATATACCTCCGGGGAACAATCTCTAGACCAAGACTGCCGGGGATGCTTGTTAAGAATACGTGTATATATGCTGCTAGGAATGTTGAGATCTGCGGGAGGATACCCAACTTCCTTGAGATTTGATAACCCTGCTTGGAGAAGAATGCATTGACTTCTGACTTACTCTCTTGGGGAATTAAGATGTACTGGTTATGTTCTTTAGCTGAACCTACCTTGGTACCTTGGAGGACAGAACAATTAGATTGCTCAGACAACTCTTTATTGCCCCTGTTTCTAGTGTCACCTGTAATTAATCCTTTGTTTCGTATGCAAATATTTATGAGTTAGCAGATTATTGTCAATGCATATATCACAAATTGAACCTTGGACGTTCTTCGCAAAACAAAACAGAAAAAGAAAAACAGTTGGCACGTTTAACTGAAAAATATATTTGTATTGATTTTTGAATAGCCTGAAAATAGGCGTTTTGTGTACAAGAGACTGACGTCCTAGTAAGAGAACGCCGCCGAACAAAAGAGTCTATACAAATTTTGTACAAGAGAAAATAAAACAGCTGTGTGAAATATGAATGATCTACTGGGTTTCAACTCTGCTATTGCCTTTATAACTCCGAGCGTCTCATCACTTGATGACCTTGGTTGAAGGTGAAGCTAATTGATCGATGCCGTCTGAACTTGATATAGATACCGGATTCTGGATGCAAAGTGATCAATGAGACATAGTATTACGCTTTTATCCCTAATTTTTGCCTGGACCGCCCTTTCGGGTTTTCAGTCCACCGGGATACCCATTTTTGCCCAAGCCGCCTTTTCAGGTTTTCGACTTGCCAGGTGTACAATTTTTTTCATTTCATCCCTTCATTTTGCCCGAACCCTTTTGGTTCGACGGGAAGCCCTAATTTTTGCCTAAGCATGTCAGCCTAGCGGGTCTTTTTTTTTTCATGCGTAGTATCTTTTTACTATGTCTGCATTGGCGGGGTGAGGAAGGTCGTCACCATCCATGTTGGTTAGAATCATGGCTCCTCCTGAGAACACATGTTTAACCACAAATGGCCCTTCGTACGTAGGGGTCCACTTGCCCCTTGGATCACTCTGAGGAAGGATGATTCTCTTGATTACCAGATCCCAAACTTGATATTCCTGTGGTCTGACCTTTTTGTTAAATGCCCTGATCATTCGTTTCTGGTACGTCTGACCATGGCAGATAGCAGCAAGTCTCTTTTCATCAATAAGGTTGATCTGATCAAGTCGGGTCTGGATCCAATCATCTTCGTTCAGATTTGCATCCTTCATTATCCGGAGAGAGGGTATTTGCACTTCGATCGGCAAGACTGCCTCCATACCGTAAACCAGAGAGAAAGGAGTTGCCCCGGTTGACGTCCTGGCTGAGGTACGGTACCCATGTAGAGCGAACGGTAACATCTCGTGCCAATCTTTATAAGTCACTGTCATCTTCTGCACGATTTTCTTGATGTTCTTATTTGCTGCCTCTACAGCCCCATTCATCTTTGGTTTGTAAGGAGAAGAATTGTGGTGCTGTATCTTGAACTGTTCGCAGAGCTCAACGATCATCTTATTGTTCAGATTGGTACCGTTGTCTGTAATAATTCTCTCTGGGATGCCATACCGACAGATCAGATTATGCCGAATGAACCGTGCCACCACAGTCTTGGTTACCGTAGCATAGGAAGCTGCCTCAACCCACTTCGTAAAATAATCAATCGCCACTAGGATGAAGCGATGCCCATTGGATGCCGTAGGTTTAATCTCACCGATCATGTCTATGCCCCACATTGCAAACGGCCAAGGCGCAGTCAGAACATTCAGGGGAACTGGAGGAACATCCACCTTGTCTGCATAAATCTGGCATTTATGGCATGTCCTAGAATGTTGGTAGCAGTCAGCTTCCATTGTGGACCAGTAATATCCTGCCTGAAGGATCTTCTTTGCCATTGTATGTCCACTGGAATGCGTACCAAAGGTCCCTTCATGCAGCTCTTCCATGATCCTTTCTGCTTCAGTCTTATCCACACAACGCAGTAAGGTTGAATCATGGTTTCGCTTGTACAAGATGCCGTTGCTAAGGAAGAACTTGGCTGCGAACCTTCTCAGGAACTTCTTATCATTGATAGAGGCACCTTCAGGGTATTCCTGAGTTTCCAAGTATCTCTTCACCTCATGGTACCAAGGCTTCTCAGTCACCAATTCAGTCTCGAGATCGCAACAGTATGCCGGTTCGTCCAGTTTCCAGATGATGATTCGGGGAGCCTCATTATCCCATTTAACTTTGAACATAGAAGCCATTGTAGCTAACGCGTCCGCTACCTGATTATCTTCTCTTAGAAAGTGTTCAAAGGTTATCTCTGTGAAGTGGGGGATCAGGGTCAACACACATTCTCTGTAAGGGATGAGGTTCGGATGTTTCGTATCCCACTCTCCTTTGATCTGATTAATCACAAGAGCGGAATCTCTGAAGACACTCAAAAATTTGATCCTTAGGTCAATTGCAGCTTGAAGACCCATGATGCACGCCTCATACTCCGCCATGTTGTTGGTAAAGTTGAAACATAGTCGGGCAGTGAGCGGAGTATGAGTGCCTTGAGGAGATATGATGATGGCGCCGATACCGTTACCCAAAGCATTGGATGCTCCATCAAAGTGCATAGACCATCGAGATCCTGGTTCAGGTCCTTCATCCGGTCCAGGTACTTCACAATCAGTTACTATCATGATGCTTTCATCCGGAAACTCGAAGTTCATTGACTGATAATCGTCTACGGCCTGATGTGCCAAGTGGTCTGCCAATACACTTCCCTTGATGGCTTTCTGGGTCGTGTACTGAATGTCGTATTCCGTCAAGATCATTTGCCATCTTGCAATTCTCCCAGACAGAGCAGGCTTTTCGAATATGTACTTTATAGGATCCATCTTTGAGATCAACAAGGTGGTATGAGTCAGCATATACTGTCTCAGCCGGCGAGCAGCCCATACCAAAGCGCAGCAAGTTTTCTCAAGCAGTGAGTATCGGGTCTCACAGTCGGTAAACTTTTTGCTAAGGTAATAAATGGCATGCTCTTTTCGGCCAGACTCGTCATGCTGCCCCAGCACACACCCCATTGAGTTGTCAAGCACTGTTAGATATAGTATCAGAGGTCTCCCTTCAACCGGTGGCATAAGGATAGGTGGTTCTTGGAGATACTCTTTGATTCTGTCAAAAGCAGCCTGACATTCATCGTTCCAACGTACTACCTGATCTTTCTTCAGCAGCTTGAAGATTGGTTCACAGGTAGCAGTCAGATGTGAGATGAACCGAGCAATGTAATTCAGGCGTCCTAAAAAGCCTCTGACTTCCTTCTCTGTCTTAGGAACCGGCATCTCTTGAATAGCTTGTTAGAACAATGTTTGAATCTACTACCCTATATTTAAGTTTTGATGATAACAAAGTGAAAAGATATAGTATTTATAAGTTTCATGAATGAACTATCTGCTGCCTAAAATTATTATGTTCTGACTTGCAGATACTCTGATTGGTATAAGCAAGATCACGTCTATTCAGCATCAGAACTTGATTTCATACACCAGCATCAGAAGTTACTATATCAGAACGTCAAGATCAGATGATCAACTCACGTACATGCTGAAGCCTGATGAACAAGACTGCGCTCAAACACTCTGATACAGAAACACAATAGTTCATCAGCAGCGAAGCAGAATCAGAATGAGCCAAGCCAGAACTTGCGTTAAAGAAGCAACGGTACTGTGCATTGAAAGCTAATTAATTCCAACGGCCTCATTCCAGACAAGATCTGCTTAAAAAGGAAAGCTTGTTATTAGCATTGAATCAAGAATATTGCATTCAACGTTCATCATCTCAAGTGCTATATAAACAAGGCTTTGAAGATTATAATGGCTAATGCTCTCCAAATCTCTACACGCACAAAGCTGAACCATAATCTTCGTTCTACCAGTTTTGCTAAACTACATACTCTGATACTCCATTACTGTTTAGCAATCTATTTTTCTAAGCTTCAATTTGTGTATACATCACAGTTGTGATAAAGTTTTGTAGAAAACATTCACACACATTGTTTTATCTCTTTAAGAAAGTGTTACCTTGACAAACCGGGTTGTGGTTTGAATCAAGAAGGCTTTAGCAGTTGTTAAAGCAGTCTGTAATATTCAGTTGAATATAGTGAATTAAGACCTCGTTGGAGAGAGGCGAAATCACCTTGACGGGTGGACTGGAGTAGTTTGAGATCAAACGAACCAGGATAAAAATATCGTGTTCATTGCTTTAGATTTCAGTTTTACAATTCAACCCCCCTTCTTGTGTTTTTCACCCCTTCAATTGGCATCAGAGCGCCTGGTTCTGAGCTAAAACACTTAACCGTGTCAGTACAAGATCCAGCGTCAGAAAAACACAATGGCAGGAAACAATTCTCACATCAGCAATGACAACAATGAGGACAGAGACAGATTCAGTGGCAAACCTCCAGTCTTTGATGGAGAAAACTTTGATTACTGGAAAGACAGAATTGAAAGCTTCTTTCTAGCACATGATGCTGATCTGTGGGATATGGTGACAAATGGATACACGCACCCTGTGAATGCAAGTGGTCAGAAGATTGATAGAAAATCAATGACTGATCAACAAAAGCGTGACTTCAAGAATCACCATAAGGCCAGAACCATCCTCCTCAGTGCCATCTCCTATACTGAGTATGAAAAGATCTCCAACAGAGACACAACAAAGAATATCTTTGATTCTCTCAGAATGACGCATGAGGGCAACGTTCAGGTCAAAGAAACAAAAGCTCTGGCGCTCATTCAGAAGTATGAGGCGTTCAAAATGGAAGAATCTGAATCCATTGAAACTATGTTCTCTAGATTCCAGATTCTGGTAGCTGGTCTCAAAGTTCTGGACAAAGGATACTCTACTGCTGACCATGTCAAGAAAATAATCAGAAGTTTACCCAAGCAGTGGAGGCCTATGGTTACTGCTCTGAAGCTGGCTAAAGATCTCAACAAAATCACTCTGGAGGAACTTATAAGCTCCCTCAGAAGTCATGAGATAGAGCTAGAAGCTGATGAGCCTCAGAAGCAAGGTAAGCCTTTAGCATTAAAATCTAACAGAAAATTTGAGTCTAAAGTTTTGCAGGCAGTTGAAGAAACATCTGATGGATCCTCATCAGAAGAAGACGAACTTTCCCTTCTCTCCAGAAGAGTAAATCAACTGTGGAAGCAAAGACAAAGGAAGTTCAGGAATCCCAGAAGATCTGATCAGAACGAGTCTTCTTCCAGATACAGAAGGACAGATTCTTCCTCTGGATACAGAAGATCTGAAGGCTCCTCCAGTAGCAAGAAGCCAAACACAAAAGACATCATCTGCTATGAGTGCAATGAGCAAGGACACTACAAGAGTGACTGCCCAAAGCTTCAGAGGGAAAAGCCCAAAAAGAAGTTTGGAAGAGAGAAGAAGAAAAGTCTCATGGCCACATGGGATGACTCTGACTCGTCTGAAGCTGACTCAGAATCAGATGATGAAAGGGCAAACATAGCTCTCATGGCAAACATTTCAGAAGATAGTGAAGCTTCTGAATCAGACTCAGAATCAGACACAGAAGAGGTATTTCCTAACTTCGCTGTTAACTTTACAAAGGCTGAACTTGCTGAAAGCCTTAATGAAATTTTGGAACGTTATCAGCAGATTAGAGCTAAATTCAGAGACCTGAAAAGGAATCTTGAATCTGACTCTAATAAGTCTGAGAGTCTCAAATTGGAAAATTCTGAGCTGAGAGATAAAATTTCAAAATTAGAAAACACTTTACAAAACTCTCAGAAGGAACCAATTTCTGAAACTCCCAGCAACGCTGATGAGATCATCAAGGAGTATGATCACAGTTTCCAGAAGTTCCTTGCTAAAAGCATAGATAGAAGCAGAATGGCTTCAATGATCTATGGAGTTAGCAGAAACGGCAGGAAAGGAATAGGATACCAAGGTAAGGTTCCTACACCAAAGAATGTCATGGACTTAACCATTAAACACACTCCTTTAAATTCACACTTTGTGTATGGTCACACACATGATATCAAATATACTAGCAGTAAGCACTCTGTGAAACCAAAATTCAACCAGAGTTTTGGTAAAACTAATAAGTCAGGACCCAAGAAAATCTGCGTACCTAAGGACAAAATAATACATGTTGCAGATATCTTTAGCAGCAAGTCAGAAACACCAGTCATGGTACCTGGACTCTGGCTGCTCACGACACATGACGGGAAGAAGGCATATGTTCCAAAGCCTGGAACTTAAGCCTGGAGGCCACGTTGGCTTTGGAGGCAATCAGAGGGGAAAGATAATTGGCTCTAGAACTGTAGGTAATGGAAATCTTCCCTCTATTAATAATGTTCTGCTAGTAGATGGATTGATGCATAATCTGTTATCCATAAGTCAATTAAGTGATAACGGTTATGATATAATCTTTAATCAAAAATCATGTAAAGCTGTTAGTCAGAAAGATGGGACTATCCTGTTTAATGGTAAGAGGAAAAACAACATTTACAAAATCAAACTTTCTGAACTAAAGAGTCAGAATGTAAAATGTCTTCTGTCTGTTAACAACGAGCAGTGGATCTGGCACAGAAGATTGGGGCATGTTAGCATGAGAAGAATATCTCAGATTAACAAACTCAATCTGGTCAGAGGACTTCCTAATTTGAAGTTCAATTCAGATGCTCTGTGTGAAGCATGTCAGAAAGGCAAATTTGCAAAACCTTCTTTTAAATCCAAAAATGTTGTTTCTACCTCTAAGCCATTAGAACTTCTGCACATTGACTTATTTGGACCAGTTAAAACTGCTTCAGTCAGTGGTAAGAAGTATGGGTTAGTAATCGTAG
The DNA here is from genome assembly GCA_948472305.1 of Vicia faba. Classification (NCBI taxonomy): domain Eukaryota; kingdom Viridiplantae; phylum Streptophyta; class Magnoliopsida; order Fabales; family Fabaceae; genus Vicia; species Vicia faba. The sequence goes on from OX451740.1 coordinate 475,541,252, forward strand.
ATGACTATAGCAGATGGACATGGGTAAAGTTCTTAAGACACAAGGACGAGTCACACTCTGTGTTTGTTACCTTCTGTAACCAAGTTCAGAATGAAAAAGATCTTAGAATCGTTAAAGTCAGAAGTGATCATGGTGGAGAATTTGAAAATAAAGATTTTGAGTCATTCTTTAATGACAGAGGCATTCTGCATGATTTCTCTTGTCCTAGAACTCGCCAACAAAATGGAGTTGTAGAATGAAAGAACAGAACATTGCAAGAAATGGCCAGAACCATGATCAATGAGACAAACGTTGCTAAGACTTTCTGGGCAGAGGCAATAAACACAGCGTGTTACATTCAGAATAGAATCTCAATAAGACCTATTCTGGAAAAGACTCCATATGAATTGTGGAAGAACAGAAAGCCCAACATTTCATATTTTCATCCATTTGGATGTACTTGATTTATATTAAATACAAAGAATTATTTGAACAAGTTTGACTCTAAGGCACAGAAGTGTATTATGTTAGGATACTCTGAACGCTCAAGAGGGTACAGAGTATACAATACAGAAACACAGATTGTGGAAGAATCAATCAGTGTTCGTTTTGATGACAAGCTTGACTCTGAGAAGTCAAAGCAGAATGAAATTTTTGCAGGTATAGAAATTGAATTTGCAGGTTCTGAAGACAAGTCATCAGAAGCTCTCAACACAGACATTCCTTCAACGTCTGAAAGGAGCACTGCTAGAAATCCTACAACAGCTGCTGATCAACCTCAGAAGAGATTACCCAGAAGCAGCTTGGATCACCCAGAAGAGACTATCCTAGGAAGAAAGGAAGATCCAATCAGAACTAGAGCAAGCTTCAGAAACTCTGAAGAAACTCTTATGGGACTTGTGTCTCTGATTGAACCTTCTTCTATTGATGAAGCACTTCTGGATAATGACTGGATTCTGGCAATGCAAGAAGAGCTAAATCAATTCACCAGAAACGACGTATGGGATCTCGTTCCCAGACCAAAAGGATTCAACGTTATTGGAACAAGATGGGTGTTCAGAAACAAGCTAAATGAACAAGGTGAAGTCATCAGAAACAAGGCACGACTGGTTGCACAAGGTTATAGTCAACAAGAGGGGATAGACTATACAGAAACCTTTGCCCCAGTCGCCAGGTTAGAATCTATCATACTTTTAATTTCATTTGCTGTTAATAGAGGCATCACTCTGTATCAGATGGATGTCACAAGTGCATTCTTAAATGGTTATATAGAAGAAGAAGTTTATGTTCACCAACCCCCAGGTTTTGAAAATACAAAACATCCAGAACATGTTTTCAAACTAAAGAAGTCACTGTATGGTCTGAAACAAGCTCCCAGAGCTTGGTATGAAAGGCTAAGTAACTTTCTGCTTGAAAATGAATTCACCAGAGGGAAAGTGGACACTACTCTATTCTGTAAAACAGTTAAGAGTGACATCTTAGTCTGTCAAATTTATGTTGATGATATCATTTTTGGTTCTACTAATCCTTCTCTTGGAAGAAAATTTGCTAAGTGTATGCAGGCAGAATTTGAGATGAGCCTCATGGGGGAACTGAAATTCTTTCTAGGAATTCAGATCAATCAAACTCCAGAAGGAACTTACATTCATCAGAGCAAATACATCAGAGATCTTCTGAAGAAATTTGACCTCTCAGAATGTAAGCCATCAAAGATTCCAATGCATCCCACGTGCATTCTGGAAAGAGAAGAGGTAAGCAAAAGTGTAGAACAGAAAGTCTACAGAGGTATGATTGGTTCTCTCCTCTATCTGACTGCTTCAAGACCTGACATATTATTCAGTGTTTGTATCTGTGCTAGATTCCAATCAGATCCTAGAGAATCTCACTTAACAGCTGTTAAGCGAATTTTCAAGTATCTGAAAGGTACTACTAATCTGGGTTTGTTTTATAGAAAATCTAGTGATTACAGCTTAGTAGGCTACTGTGATGCTGATTTTGCTGGAGACAGAGTGGAACGTAAAAGTACTTCTGGAAGATGCCAGTTTCTGGGAGAAAATCTGATCTCTTGGTCCAGCAAAAGGCAATCAACAATTGCTCTGTCAACAACAGAAGCTGAGTACATAGCAGCAGCAGGATGTAGCACACAAATGCTCTGGATGAAAAGTCAGCTTGAAGACTTCCAGATTTTTGAGAGTAACATTCCTATACTTTGTGATAATACTTCTGCAATTTGCTTAAGTAAGAATCCTATTTTACATTCTAGGGCTAAGCATATAGAAATAAAGCATCACTTCATTAGGGACTATATTCAGAAAGGTATTTTGAACTTAAAATTTATAGATACAGACCATCAATGGGCTGATATCTTTACTAAACCCCTTTCAGAAGATAGGTTTAATTTCATTCTGAAACATCTCAGCATGAAAGTATGCCCAGAATGAAAATGTTTTAATTCCATATATTTATCTTCAGAATGTAATTATTTTACTGTGAACTTCTGATCAATCTCCTTTCAAAAAGATAGAACATGCAGATTGTATCAGATGCAAGTCTAAAGATCTGAGAGTCTAATCTCAAAGACAGACGTGCTGATCACTACATCAAACAAGTGTCATCCAATCATCAGCATATCTCTGAAGCAGAACGCGTGCACGCTTCTGAGAAGGCAAAGCGCTGATTGGGTGCATTGAGACACATGTCTGGTAACCGTTTTTAAGTATCTTTCTCAAATCCCCCAAAATCAGCAAGCATTTAATGAAAAGTAATCATGCTTATAAATGGCAATCATGATTTTTTTCTCTCTCTTAAAAACGTTTATCTTTTCAAAATAATTTTGAAAACTCTATTTAAGCACATTAATATCTCATTCTTATTCTTTACGCTTTCTCACTATCACTCAAGCATTTTCTGCATATTTCTGAGTTCATCTCCTACAAACCTTTTTTTCTCAATTCATTCTCAAAGCTTTTTTAGTGTGAACAATGGCATCCTCCAGCATTTCTGCAGGCAATCAGAAGAAAGCAACTTCTGAGCAATATCAAGTGCCACTCAGAACTCTCCTCACTCCGGTGAAGAACCTTGAAGTGCTCTCTGAGTTAATCATTGACTTTGAAAGCTTGAAGGAAAATGGTTTTGACCTAACTGAAGAAATTAGGGCTCAAAAGTGGGAGAGGTATTTCGATAGGTTGGTTGGACCAACATTCCCAGCGCTAGTCAAGGAATTTTGGATTCACGCCAAGGTTTCAAAACATCTAGTCATCTCTTCTGTCATGGGGAAGAAGATTGTGATTTCTGAAGATCTCATTGCAAGGCTAATCGGTCAAAGTGGTGGTGGCGTCCGTTGTGTGGACATGGCTGAAAGATGCGCTGATACAGTTGTGGTAGCTAACAGGATTTTCACTCTTGGGATGCCCAGCAGCAAGATTAAGGATCTGAAGGATCACTGCAGAGTATGGGCTAAGATTGTTCTGGGATGCTTCAACCACAGGAAACCAACAAGTTCTCCTGATTATATAAATGTGGATCAGCAGTTTCTGATCTACTTTATTGATCAGAAGATAAAGATCAATCTGGCTCACTTCTTGTTCAACCATCTCAAAACCAGTGTGAAAGAAACAAGGGAAGAAGAAAGAACCAAGAGGGACTGGATACCGTTTGGAAGGCTAATATCAGATATTCTGACAGAGAATAGGCTGATTGAACATCTGATAGAAGCTCAAGAGCTGAGCACTATTGAACCAACAATTGGGAAACCTCTGAACGCAAAGAATCTGAAAAAGATGAAGCTGATAGAAAATATTCAGAAGGAACCCAGAGCTACTTCCACTGCTGACATCTCCAGCAGAAGAGTGCCTCTGAGTGATTTTCCAATATTTTCTGAAATGGAATCCAAACCAGAGATGTTTCTCAGGTACCCAGATGCGTACAAGGCAGAAGATACAGGTTCAAAGCTGAATATCAAAGATCTGAGTCAACCCCAACCAGAAGTGACTCTGAAGAAGACAAAGAAGAGGAAAGCGCCATCAGAAGGATCATCTCATCAGACTCCAAAGAAAAGAGGTATTTCATCTGCTGCCCCTATTTCAAAATCTTTTACTATTCCAGCATCTATCCCTCCTCAAACCTCTCACAGAATATCAATCCCAATCCCTACCATTGATGAAACCATACAAGAAGAAGACCCTTCTGAGGCCTTACTACTCAGAAGACCTAGAACCAAACTCCCCAAACAACCAACAATTTCAACAACAACAGCACTTGACCAAGTGCTGGCTGATATTGAGCGTGAACATGCCTCTGCTCAACCAAACTCTGAACAACAAAATGTTCCTCGTCCACAACCAGAACAACAACCTGAACCAGAAATACAACAACAACCAGAACCAGAACCACAACAACAACAACCACTCACAAAAGAACCTCTGATCCCTGAGCAATAAGAGATTCCAACTCCCTCTCTCCAACCAGAAATAAATCCACCTTCACCACAAACAGAGTTTCACCATTCTGAAACCCCTTCTCCTCATAAATCTGACCCTCACTCACCTCAACCTTCACCGCTGGCAATCCAGTTGCCATGTGGAACCACTATTGTCATGCCCCAGTTACCATCCTCAGAAGAATCAACACCTCCAAAAACTCCCAAAACACCACCCACTCCAATCGAAATATCTGACTCTGATACCCCTCCTCCAAAACAAACAGCCTCTCAGAAAACCTCTGAAAACCCCAGCAGGACTTTCATTGACTTAACCAGTCTTGAACGTCTTGCTGATCTAAGACACAAAATTGCCATCCCAAAACCAAAGCAACCAGATGTTGGCTCTGGTATTTTGAATTTTGAAACAGGTGTGCTTCAATGGATTGCTTCTTTGAAGCAAGTCTGTCCTGGGATGATTGACCCAGCTGCTTCTGATCAGCTCTGGTCACAGTTCAGACTATGGGTACGTGCTGAAGCCCTCAAGTTGCAGGATATCAACTATGAGCAGGCACAACAGAACTTCAGCAAGCTGCTGAAGGAAGTTGAAAGTCAGCTGCCTCAGGAAGTTGTGTTCCCTCTAGACAGTGAACCTTGGTCTGAGAAACAGCAAGCTGCAAAGGTGCAACCATCAGAAGAAGACAAGACCATTCAGGCTGAAGAAAATCAAGCAGAAGACGTTGCTGAAAGTTCTGAGAAGCCTCCTCCTTCTGATGCTTCTCAAGCTGCCTTGGACAGGCAGACTCTGGAAGAACTAAGGCTGAATGACTTGCGTCTACAGCAGCGGATGGATGACAACGATCAGAAGATGAAAGCAAGAATGGATGTGCAGGACAGCAATATTGACACTGTTGTCAACATGGTTCATAAGCAAAATGAAACTTCTGAAAAGATTCAAGCGATGCTGGAGCGCCTGTTCACACGCTTGCCTCCTCAACCTTAAATCTTTTTCATGCATGACCCTTTTCATGTTTTTTCTTGATTTTCTGATGTACTGCTTTGATTAAGTTTTTGTAATATTTTCTTGCTCTGATTCTGAACTATCTTAATATAATTTGTTTTTCTGATCTTAATTGTTTTAGCACATCACCAACACTTTTTGATTGCTGACAAAAAGGGGGAGAACAAGAATGATATTTAAATCAATAACGGGCTAACTAGACAGAAACTCTCAAACATTCTAACTCTATTACTTGAAATGTTTTTCTGTTTTGTTTAAAGTCTACAGGCACAAGGAAGCTCCTGGACACTCTGAAGACTAGAAGCTCTGATCAAAATGTAGAAGCTCTGATCAATGTTGCTCTGATCAATATGAAGTTCTGATCGACCTAATACTCTGATCCAAAGCAAAGCTCTGAAGCTCTGCTCTCTGATAAGTCAAAGACTCTGATAATCTGATGTTCAAAGAAAGAAAAAGATCTGATCTTGAAGAACACGTATAAATCAAAGGGAAGTAATAAACTCAGGGGGAGTATCTCTTAACTCTAACTTCTCCGTACTTCTTACTCTGATACATTTTCCAGATACCTTTTCACGTTATTTTCATTTAAAATATCTAGTTTTTGTCATCATCAAAAAGGGGGAGATTGTTAGAACAATGTTTGAATCTACTACCCTATATTTAAGTTTTGATGATAACAAAGTGAAAAGATATAGTATTTATAAGTTTCATGAATGAACTATCTACTGCCTAAAATTATTATGTTCTGACTTGCAGATACTCTGATTGGTATAAGCAAGATCACGTCTATTCAGCATCAGAACTTGATTTCATACACCAGCATCAGAAGTTACTATATCAGAACGTCAAGATCAGATGATCAACTCACGTACATGCTGAAGCCTGATGAACAAGACTGCGCTCAAACACTCTGATACAGAAACACAATAGTTCATCAGCAGCGAAGCAGAATCAGAATGAGCCAAGCCAGAACTTGCATTAAAGAAGCAACGGTACTGTGCATTGAAAGCTAATTAATTCCAACGGCCTCATTCCAGACAAGATCTGCTTAAAAAGGAAAGCTTGTTATTAGCATTGAATCAAGAATATTGCATTCAACGTTCATCATCTCAAGTGCTATATAAACAAGGCTTTGAAGATTATAATGGCTAATGCTCTCCAAATCTCTACACGCACAAAGCTGAACCATAATCTTCGTTCTACCAGTTTTGCTAAACTACATACTCTGATACTCCATTACTGTTTAGCAATCTATTTTTCCAAGCTTCAATTTGTGTATATATCACAGTTGTGATAAAGTTTTGTAGAAAACATTCACACACATTGTTTTATCTCTTTAAGAAAGTGTTACCTTGACAAACCGGGTTGTGGTTTGAATCAAGAAGGCTTTAGCAGTTGTTAAAGCAGTCTGTAATATTCAGTTGAATATAGTGAATTAAGACCTCGTTGGAGAGAGGCGAAATCACCTTGACGGGTGGACTGGAGTAGTTTGAGATCAAACGAACCAGGATAAAAATATCGTGTTCATTGCTTTAGATTTCAGTTTTACAATTCAACCCCCCTTCTTGTGTTTTTCACCCCTTCATAGCTTTGACCTTGGCAGGGTCCACTTGAATACCCTTATCACTTACCACAAAGCCTAGCAACTTTCCAGATCTTACCCCGAAGGTGCACTTGTTCGGGTTCAATCTCAGCTTGTACAGTTTCAACCGGTCAAACAACTTCTGCAGATGATCTAGGTGCTCTTCCTCCGTCTGGGACCTTGCGATCATGTCGTCGACATACACTTCTATCTCATGATGGATCACGTCATGAAATAAAGCAACCATGGCACGTTGGTAGGTTGCCCCAGTGTTCTTCAACCCGAATGGCATGACCTTGTAACAGAAGGTGCCCCACTGAGTAACAAATGTAGTCTTTTCCATGTCTTCAGGTGCCATCTTGATCTGATTGTACCCTGAAAAGCCATCCATGAAAGAGAACACCTTGTGCTGAGCTGTATTATCAACAAGGACATCAATGTGAGGTAGGGGGAAATCATCCTTGGGGCTGGCCCTGTTCAGATCCCTGTAGTCAACACACATTCTGACCTTTCCGTCTTTCTTAGGTACCGGCACCACATTAGCAACCCACTGAGGGTAAGAAGTCACTGCAAGGAACCCAGCGTCAAACTGTTTCATAACCTCGGCTTTAATTTTCTCAGACATCTCTGGACGCATCCGACGGACCTTTTGCTTAACTGGAGGGCAATCTTCCTTAGTTGGCAAGTGATGGACCACAATATCGGTATCCAATCCGGGCATGTCTTCGTAGGACCAGGCAAAGATCTCCATATAATCATGCAGCATTTGAGTCAACCGTTGCTTCACGCTGAGCTCTAGGTTGGCACCAATCTTTACCTCTTTCCTGTCTGCCTCAGTACCCAAGTTTATTATTTCCACTGGCTCTTCATGGGGTTGAATTGCCCTCTCTTCCTGAAGCAACAGTCTCGCAAGCTCGCCAGGCATTTCGCAATCATCTTCACCTTCGTCTTCGGCTAAGTTGATCGGATTTTCGAAGTCATAATTGGCAGTAGCAGAGTCGTTACCAGTAAGATCCAGAGTGGATTAAAACCTGTATGAGTGAGTGTGTGTGTAAATACAGCTATTTTGAAATATATGTAAAGGAAAGAAAGACAGAAAAGGAGCATAAGATTTGCAATGCGAGAAAACGTCCAAGATTTTCATTCATGATATATGAAATGACAATTTATATGCCCTCACAAATGAAACCACGGTGCCTCGGGTAAGACACCGGGCCATAGAGTTTATTTATTGTTTATTACAAATAACGAAACAAAGAAATTTATTACTGCGTCACAAAGGTAACATGAGTATGGTCTTTAGCAATCCAATTGTTCAATCCGCCTTCGGTCGTCGGGTAGATCCAGCTATTGAATTCAGCTTCGTCCACTTCATTGTCTTCCCCAACAGCATTCACTCCTGGATTTGTAATGAACACAGGAGGTCTTCCGGTCTTCGCTTTCCGCATAGCTTTCTGACCCTCGGCGGTAAAACCCAGCCCGAATTTGTCAGTCTTCTGTGTGAAGTCTGGAAGCCTGCCCCAGTTAGCACATTCACCCTTTTGAACCACAGCCCGGGCATCCTTTAGGGAAGCCATCTTCAAAGGAACATTCTCTTCTACTGCTGCTTCTGCTGCTGCTGCAATTGGAAGCACTTCCTCGAAATGCTGAAAGGGGGTTTCAATAAATTCCCCATCCATCTCAATGTATCTGAAGGAATTCAGGTGGCTTACCATATATTCCTCCTCTCCTTGCACAGTGACGATCTTCCCTCTGACGGGGTACTTCAGCTTCTGGTGCAAGGTAGAGGTCACTGCCCCAGCCTTATGTATCCAAGGTCGACCTAGCAGACAAGAGTACGATGGACGGATATCCATCACATAAAATGTAGAGTCAAACACCTGAGAGCCCACACGAATCGGAATATCGACCTCTCCATGAACCATCCTTTTTGAACCGTCAAAGGCCCTGACGATGATATTGCTGGGTTTCAATTCCAGGCCCTCACAATCTAAACGGTCCAAAGCCTTCTTGGGCAGCACATTCAAAGAAGAACCCGTATCCACCAATACATGTGCCAAGGTAGTGCCCCTGCATTCGATAGAGACATGCAGAGCATCATTATGGTCTCTTCCCTTCGCGGTCAGGTCAGCATCTGAGAAACCCAAGCCATTGTCTGCTGTCAGATTTGCTACGCAATCAGTGAACTGGACTGCAGATGTCTCATGTGGCACATGGGCTGTCTTGAGGAATGAGATTAAGGCCTTAGCATGGGCCTCGGAGCACAGCAATAAAGAGAGCATGGAGATCTTGGAGGGCGTGTGCCCCAGCTGTTCCACAACATTAAAGTCACTCTTCTTTATAATTTTCAGAATCTCCTCCATTTCTTGTTGAGAGGCTTCAGCAGTTACAGGTATAGGTGCCTCCATCTGGGCAGGCTCGACTTCAATTCCTTTGCCCCGAGCATTGGATGACTCGGCAGCAGGAGAAACAACTTGATCAACAACAGGAACAGGTGCACTTGTAGGAGTTATAAGGAGTGGTCTTCGAGCAGCAGGCGGTGCAATATCAGGCGAGAAGAGCCTGCCACTGCGGGTAACTTTGGCTGGGCCAGTGATGTCACAGATGCTGGCGCCGGCGTTGAACTCTTGTTTAATCCCATTTACATACACATCTGCCCCATAATGCCAGGGGACAGCTTTATCAGATACATAGGGAAGAGGCCCCGGAACAGTGATAACTACAGGTGCAACAGTCATGATTTGAATAGGCTTCTTCGGGAGAGCCTTGATTGGATTATTGAATATGGTAACCACAGAAACTTCTTCCACCGGAACCAACTGAACAACATACTTCTTAAACAGAATCTCCTTGCTATCCATTAGGCTTTGGATGCCTAACTTCAGCAAGGGACAACCAGATAGGGACACAGCACAGAACAGGCAACCCTCATTGCAACCCGGAAATAAACCGGCCAGCAGCAGGTTCTTCTTGACCGTCTTCAGAGGAGTGGCTAGATCATCCACAGAAACAGCATAAACATCTTCGTCAACAGCATTTACCCCATGCTGAGGCATAGGAGCAGTAACTACATTCGGCCTCTCAGGCGCTTCGAACTGTATCTCCTTCGCGTCGATAAGGTCTTGCACCTTACTCCTTAATGCCCAACAGTCATCAGTAGAATGCCCCGGGCTATCTGAATGGTAAGCACAACGAGCATTCGGGTTGTACTTAGGAGATGCAGTATTTGGAAACTTCTGAGCCTCTCTGACAGTCACTAAATTGGTGGATAGCAACTGTGGCAGGATCTGCGATAGGGTCATGCTTAACCGGGTAAACTCTCTCCGGGGTCTTTCAGCCCTTTGAGGATTGGTCGGCCGAGGAGTGGCAGCAGGTTTAGCAATCATTACCGCACTGACAGATTGGCGGCGCTCAGGTCTCTCTGATCTCTTGGAACCATACCCGGCACCAGCCTCCTTCTTGAAGGGTTTCTTCTCAGCACTAGACGATGCACCCTTCGGAATCTTACCAGACTTTAACCCAGCCTCAATTCTCTCTCCAGTCAGAATCAGATCAGTGAACCCAGCAGAAGAATTCCCGATAAGATGGTTGAAAAACGGCCCAGATAGGGTCCCTAAGAACATGTCTACCAACTCCCGATCAGTCAACGGAGGCTGCACCCTGCCAGCCAGGTCTCTCCACTTCTGAGCGTACTCCTTAAAACCTTCGCTTGAACCTAACGACATACCCTGGAGTTGGGTACGTGTAGGGTCAAGGTCGGCATTATATTGATACTGCTTGTAGAAAGCAGTAGCCAACTCCTCCCAGTTACGAACCTTGGTCCCATCCAGCTGATAGAACCATTCGAGATGAGTCCCTGAAAGACTCTCCTGGAAGAAGTGGATCCACAAATTCTTATCCGCCGAGTACGGTTGAATCTTCCGAACATAGGACCTGAGATGTAGCTTGGGACAAGACGCCCCGTCGTACTTAGTGAAAGATGGTGCTTTGAACTTCCGAGGAATAATCACACCAGTAGACAAACCCAGATCTCCAAAATCCAGCCCAGGTACCTGTTGGATCTCCATAGCATTCAGCCTATCCTCCAGCTGCTTGTAACGGTCTTCTGCCGGAGGATATTGTTCTTCATCAAAATCAGTCTCGTTGTCGGAGACTACCGGACTAGGACCTTTTTCTGGTTGAGGAGTACTCTTGCCAATGGAAGAACCAGCCTCTTCATTCTGCAAGGTGTTGCCAAACCTTCGGCCCGAGTTGAATAGAACAGTTCTTCTCTTCTTCTTCTTTTCCTTTTTCAGAAGCAGAGCCTTCAGCTCTTCTTGGCCCTGAGCCAAACCCTTGATTAATTCCTGGAATTGCGCATTCTGCGCCTGAAGAGCTTTGATGGATGTCTCAGTGGATGACGAGTCGGGATTCATGATGCTGAAATAAACAGCGAAGAACTGTAAGCAACCTGAAAAGAGGGAAAACCTGCTATGCACATGATGAATGATATGTGTTTATGCAATGCATTCAAGGGTTCGAAAGTTCAAATTTGTTGTAGACAAAAAGGAACACACGTTATCATTAAGGAAATAATTGTTTAGTACATCAAAGCCTCATGGGAAAAATAATACAAAAGTAAATCAATCCCAAAATACACTGCGCATCCTCTTTGGAGCTATGTAAGTGTTGAGATTCCTCTCCTCATGCAACAGGCGGGTGAGCTCTAAGACCTTTTTTTCACTGGCATGTAGACTGGTCTCAAGAGAATTCCGTTCTTCTTTAAGCTGGATCCAACTCTTCTGCATCTCTTCCCAGGATGTGGGCATATCAGGGTGCTGAATAGTGTAGGACACCTCTCCTTCCAAGACTGGCTCTTTGATCACAGGGAGCATATGAGGATAAGGCATCACTAACTTCTGGGAGCGGGCGCGTACCCACTTGAGATAAGGTTCCAATGGGATGGAGTTCCTGTGCCCCAGTGTCTTGCTGTCTATCCTACTTGGCATCCTCCAGGCTCGGATAAATCTCTGGCGAAGTCCTTGAGTATCGTTGTCGAAGTCAAAAACTATGTCAGGAATTAACATGTCATGAGGACCATCCCTCCGAGCATAACCAAACTGTCTCCAAGCCAGGCATGGGCTGTAAGTAATACCTCCTCTGATTCCAAGTAAAGGAACATTAGGGTACTCCCCGCAACGATTGATGATAGTGACATCTTCTCTAGACCTAGGGCACCAATGTATATCTGCATGTGTAAGAGTCATCAACTGTTGTGACCACCTCAAACCCCGCTCATTCTTCAAGACTGATTGTGGAAGGTGCGAAATAAACCACCTTCCCAGGAGGGGAGTGCAACACATAAGGACACCTCTTTTTCTCATGGTTCGAGTGTAACATGAGTGAAGGATGTCCCCCAACAACGTAGGTATAGGATTCCTGGACCTAAAGATCTGGACAGCACTGACATCAATAAGCTGATCTGGATTAGGGAACAACACCAAACCATAGACAAGGAGGGCCACCACTTCTTCAAAAGCTTGCAAGTCAAGGGAGTTCCAACATTCATGGGCCTTTTCAAACAGAAACCTGGCTAAGAACCCTTTGATACCACTTCTAACTTCCCAATGTCCCTTGAGGTCAGATGACTGTAGGTGCAAGGCTTTAGCAATCTCTTCAAGCTTAGGTTCCTTTTCTGTACCGTTGAAGGGTAGCTGATCAAGGATAGGGATCTTCAGGAGTCGGGAGAACTCCTCCAATGTAGGTACCAACTGATAATCCAAGAAGGTGAAACAATGATGCAGAGGGTCAAAGAATTGGAACAGGACCTTTATCATATCTTCCTCAATGTTGGTGTTGACCAAGCTGATGAGGCTTCCATGTCTTTCACTGAATGAAGAGTTCTCGGGAATCCTGGATATAAGCTCCTTAAGCTGAGGAGGGATCCTTACAAGACTCACTTGAATTGTCTTTCTACGAACAATTTCCATGTCCTACAAAACAAAGAACAAAGATGAAAATTCGAACCCCTGAAACGGTTAGTCAATGCATATGATGCTGGATGATGTCATGATGCTATGATTAAACACACCACAGATATTTACAAAGACAAACATGTAAGGCACACAAGGCACACAAAACCAGCCCTTAGGGTTTAAGGCCAGCATGGGGTCTGGGTAATACCCTCTTGAAGTTGGTGGGCTCAACCTGTCCTATTAGAAGTAACCGGGTTCTAAGGGTCCCAACATCACTGGATTGCTTTCATTGTTCATCGTTTCGATTTAGCCACTGAACTGGCGACCGAAATATTCCAGGAAAGTAACCCTCAATTGAGTGTAGTATCGAGTATCAACCAACCTCGGACTGCACCAAAGTCAGTTATCTCACTACCCTAAAGAGGCCAAGATGGTTCAATTAAGGTTCCTAAGGTCAGTTGATGCTTCACGACACCACGCGGCGGCCCCGTACTCTCCTTTACTGGACTCAAGGGTTACCGGTACACACCAAAGTGCCACATCAACGTAGCAGACTGTTTCAACCATGTCGGTATACCCCGCACAGTTCCCTCACAGCCTTGTTGCTACTTTCTAAGAAGGTATCCCCCAGATCCGGGTTAGGATCTATAGAACTCCCAAGACAGTCCCACAATAATAAAGCAAGCAAGTCAATACAATTGAAAACACAGTTATGAACTACCCTAAGGTACACCTCACTTTAAGTTTGGTCCCCAGCAGAGTCGCCAGTTATGTGATCGGTGGATCTGGAACTGACTGTTTAACGCTGGTTCGCGAAATGTCGCGGAAGCAAGAGTCGCCACCGTCTTTTATTTTCTCCAAATGGAAAGGACAAAAGCACAGAAAAATTCCTTAAAGATATTGCTCTCGGTTCGGGAGGTAGGTTATAGAAAGGGAAGGTGTTAGCACCCTTTCTATCCATGGTTATCCATGGGCTCTTAGATACTTGCTCATTTGTGTTTTCAAAAATAGTTTGTTTGCTTTTCAATTATGGGTTTTAAAAAGTTTCTTTGAAAATTCCAGTTCGACTCTTGTATCGGTCCTCAAGAGTGTTTGAAAAGTTGCTTTCGAAAGCTTTTTGAAAAGGTGTCGGTGTGAAAAGTATTTTTTGAATTTGTTTTGAAATTAGAGCAAGTATCTAGAGTCGTCTACCTACCCTAAGGAATTCGTCTGTGTAAATGTCCTTAAAGTAGTGCCATCCCACCATTGAGAGGTAGGTAGCACCACCGTTGGAGGTGTTCGGGTCAACTCGAGGTTCGGGACATGGTGATCACCAGAGCAATGGGAAGACACCTTAGAAGCTACCCTCATGCCAGGTTCCCGGATCATGAGGACTTACTAAGACATCCTCTACTCGACGACCACCTTTCGAGGCAAGGCAACAGTGAGGCGTACCCTAGGGGTGGTGTGTGATTTGTGTGTCGTTTTCAAGTATTTTTGTCTTTTGTCATGTATTGGTGATCTAACGTTTGTTTTTTAGTTTTGTCCATACATTCTTTCATGCCATTGGTTAACAGTTAAAAATTGCGAAAAAGTAAAAATTCTAAAGCTATTACAAAAGGCGCGGGTCCACATCGCCAAAATTAAACCAGGACCCAATTTGACAGAAAAATAAAGTAAATAAAGAATTTAAAAGTGCAAGAAATAAAGATTACATGGCCTTGGGAGAGATACATAAATATTTAAACGCAATAAAATAAATATGCGAATTAATAAGAATTAAACGAGGGCGTTGGACCCTTTTTGCAAAATTAAAATTACATGGAATTAATTAATTAAAAAGAAAAGGAGATGTTTTTGGTATTTTTTAGTATTTTAGGATTTAAATGAAAAAAGAATTAATTGAAATTAAATGCTAACCCTAATTCTATTTGTTTTTTAATTTATTAAGAAAAGAAGATTAAAACCTAATATTAACCCTAATTAATTTACATGCAAATTTAATTATAAAAATAAATATTTAATTATTTAATTATTATAGAACAAAAAGAAAAAAAAATGAAAATTAATTAAACCCTAGTTCTATGTTTTTTAGATTTTTATTAAAAGAATTAAAATTAAAACTTAATTTAAAACTAAATTTAATTACATGCAACTTTATTTATGAAAATACTAAAATAAAATATTTATTATATTTTTTCCTTCTTTCTGATTTTTTTATGGTTTGTTATGTTTTTTATGAAAATAATTAATTAATTAAACAAATAATAATTAAAAGGAAGTAAAATAAAATAAAGAAAAAATAAAGAAGGTTTGCAAACCTAGGGGGTTCAGACCCCAAATAGAAGGTGTTTCCTTTAGCAATCTGGCCCATCAACCTTTAGGCCTGGTGGACTTTTTGGTTAGCATGTATGCGCGTTGACTATAGTGCACCGTGTCTTCCAGATTGTGGCCTTCTGATTGATCTCCTTGGCTTTGTGAATGGCTTGATTTTGAAGGCGTATGGTGTGCCTTTACACTGAAGCTGCATGTAATCATTAAAGAAAAAATAATATGAAGGGGGGTGAGGACCTGGGGCTCGAACCCAGGTCCTAGAGATTACCAGTTTCATGCCTTGCCAATTGTACTGAACGCGCTTCTTGTATATTAAATAACTGAAGAATAATATAATGAGAAAATAATGGTTAGTGGAAATCAGCGCGCGAAATTTGAATGACCCTATCATATCTTGCCACTTCATCGTCTCCTTCGCTTGGTTTTATTTTCCTGAAACATATAAAACATTGGCAACGGTTTTCACGCGTTGCCACAGACATGATACAAGAAAATAGCGAATAGGCCATAAGGCCTCATAAATTAGGCGCAATGGTGGGTTTATGATTGTTTGAGTATGCTGAGGTGAATGGTCTAAGTCTTATGCTCCAATTTTTCCTTGAACGGGAACCCCTAATTCCAAGCTTCACAAACCCTAAATATTATCAATGGCGAAATCGTGTATAGCACATAAAAATTCAATTAAAATATGCAGTTAGTTTCAGAATCCATCGATTAGTAAGAATCCATGAACAAAATGTCATGAGGATGCCTGCAAATCAAAACACGAATATGCATTTTTCATGAAATATTTTGAGTTCTGTATACCGATTCTTGAGGTTAGATGATGTGATCTTGATTGGGAAAGCTTCCATGATATGTCAGGGACGTAATGGAATGATTCTTTGGCCTGGAAAAATGCTTTTGATGTGAAAACAGTTTCAAGCTTTTTAGCAAAAAATTTCAATGTGGTTCTGAGTTTGAGGCGCAGCTGAGTGGTTCTTTTCATTAGGTTTTCGTTCTATGCTTATGTATGAATAAATTAGGTCAACAAACTTGATCAGAATCTCTTGCATTCATGGCTTTTGAGATTTGATTTTCAATCATCATTTTTTTCAATCTTTTTCATGCAATTTTGTACCAATCATGATCCAATCTCTCCAAATCTTTCCCTATTTGATTATGCACGAATTATTGAGTAGATTTCATGCACAAAAAGATTGTAAAACTTAGGTTAAATATTTTTCATGTATTTAATTTGATTTAAATGAATTATTATTAATAAAAATTCAAATAAATAAATAAAAAATGAAGAAATACTTCCCTTTGGGCCAAGTGGTCGTGCACATGCCATGGATGATGAATTATGGAAGAAAAATGGGCCCATTAGCAATTTTAGGTCATTTGAATCAATGTTGACTTTTCAAAATATCCAAAAATTTCCCAACTTTCACAAGGCATAACTTGCTCAATTTTTAAGCTTTGCTCATGTTCTTGGACATTTTGGAAAGGTCTTTGAGTCCTATAACCAATTCCTTTGGTCCCATGTCATTTTGATTTACCAATCTCAAGTTATGGCCTTTGACTTAAAGTCCCTTTTTGTTGACTTTTGAAAATGACCTATAATGTTGAAATTGATAACTTTTTGTGAGAGCATTTCTTGGTCTTGAAGTATGAAGATGAGTTGTAGGAAATGTCTTTCTCTTCAAAATGAGCTTTGGATGGAATTTTTCTAATAATCCATGTGAAAGTTACGCCCTAGTCAATTTACAGTTGACTTTTCCAACTGTCCAAATAAGGAAACTTTTGCATCTTGATGTTTTTTGAGCCAAGCTTTGAGAATCATGATCAAGCATTGATCAAATGATGTTTGTGGCTTCAAAATGATATGTTGATAAAAAATTTGAACTTTTGACTTTCAAATGACCATTTTGCCCCTACAGTTGACTGTAGTGCAATTAGGGTTTTTTGACTGTGCAATTTTGTGCTGAAAGTCTTGAAACTTTGTATGAGGATGCTTGACCATATTTATAGGCATGTGAGACTGGATTGGGCCCTTGAAAACTTCATTTTCTTGATCAGAACCAAAACCCTAATTTTGACTGTTTAGGAGGCCCTTGCACTGTGCAACCCTTGGGGAATTTTGAAGCATGACTTGGCAATTTCTTGAAGAATATGGGAGGGAAAATTTTGGGGTACAACAGTAATAAATAACATGCTCTTTTCGGCCAGACTCGTCATATTGACCCAGCACGCACCCCATTGAATTATCGAGTACTGTCAAGTATAAGATCAGAGGTCTCCCCTCAACTGGAGGCATCAGAATAGGTGGCTCTTGGAGATACTCTTTGATCCTTTCAAAAGCGGCCTGACATTCATCATTCCAACGTACCACTTGATCTTTCTTCAGTAGCTTGAAGATTGGTTCACAAAGTAGCAGTTAGGTGCGAGATGAATCAGGCAATATAGTTCAGACGTCCCAGAAAGCCTCTGACTTCTTTCTCTGTTATGGGAGCTGGCATCTCTTGTATGGCCTTCACTTTTACCGGATCCACTTGAATACCCTTGTCGCTTACGATGAAACCCAGCAACTTACCAGATCTCACCCCGAAAGTGCACTTGTTCGGGTTTAACCTCAGCTTGTACAACTTCATCCTGTCAAACAGCTTCTGGAGATGGTCAAGGTGTTCCTCCTTAGTTTGGGACCTTGCAATCATATCATCGACGTATACCTCAATTTCATGATGGATCATGTCATGAAATAAAGCAACCATGGCACGCTGATACGTTGCCCCAGCATTCTTCAATCCAAAAGGCATGACTTTGTAGCAAAAGGTACCCCACTGAGTAACAAAAGTTGTCTTCTCTATGTCTTTGGGAGCCATTTTAATCTAATTATAACCGGAGAACCCATCCATAAAGGAGAATACTTTATGCTGAGCGATGTTGTCAACCAGAATGTCGATATGAGGTAGAGGGAAGTCATCCTTAGGGCTTGCCCTGTTCAGATCCCTGTAGTCAAAACACATTCGAACCTTTCCATCCTTCTTCGGCACAGGAATCACATTGGCCACCCACTGAGGGTAAGAGGTAACTGCTAGAAAACTGGCGTCAAATTGTTTCATAACTTCAGCCTTGATTTTCTCAGACATCTCTGGGCGCATTCGGCGGACCTTCTGTTTCACTAGAGGACAGTCTTCCTTGGTAGGCATGCGGTGAACCACAATATCGGTATCCAACCCAGGCATATCTTCATAAGACTAGGCAAATATCTCAACATAGTCACGCAGCATCTGAATCAACAGTTGCTTCACACTAAGATCCAAATTTGCACCGACCTTAACTTTCTTCTTATCTGTCTCTGTACCCAGATTTACTGATTCCACCGGCTCTTCGTGCGGATGAATAACCCTTTCTTCCTGGAGTAGCAGTCTTGCAAGTTCACCAGGCACTTCGCAATCATCTTCACCTTCGTCTTCGGCTAAGTTGATCGGATTTTCGAAGTCATAACTGGCAGTAGCAGAGTCGTTACCAGTGAGATCCAGAGTGGATGTGGACCTGTATATGTGAGTGTGTGTAAAATAGCTATTTTGCAATATATAATAAAGAAAAACAAGGAGTGAAAAATTTGAAATGCAAGAACGTCCAATGCTTTTATTAATGATACATGAAAATAACACACATAAAGCCCTCACAAATGAAGCCACAGTGCCCCGTGTAAGACACCGGGCCATAAAGTTTAAAACATTGTATGTTACATATTCAAAACAAAAGTTTCATTATTGGGTAACAAAAGTAATAGGGATGAAGTCCTTTTCCATCCAGTTGCATTGTCCACCGTCGGTCGTAGGATAGATCCAGCTGTCGAATTCAGACTCTTCCACATCGTCTTCAATGGCATTCACTTCTGAGTTGCTAATGAACACAGGAGGTCTTCCGATCCGTGCATTCCGAACGGCCCTTTGAGCTTCTGCAGTGAAACCCAAACCAAACTGGTTAGTCTTCTGTGTAAAATCAGGGAGTCGGCCCCAATTTGCACACCCACCTTTCTCAACAACAGCCCGAGCATCCTTAAAGGAAGCCATCTTCATAGGAGAATCTTCACCAATAGTCTCAGCGGACGCCAGTGTCTGGGGAACCTCTTCAAAATGCTGAAATGGGGTCTCAATGAACTCCCCATCCATCTCTACATATCGGAACGAGTTAAGGTGGCTAACCATGTACTCTTCCTCTCCTTGTACTGTCACTATCTTCCCTTTGACCGGGTACTTCAGCTTCTGGTGGAGTGTTGAGGTTACGGCCCCAGCTTTGTGGATCCATGGGCGACCCAGCAGACAAGAATAAGATGGCTGAATGTCCATCACATAGAACGTAGAGTTGAAGACCTGAGAACCAACCTTAATTGGGATATCAACCTCTCTGTGCACCATTCTCTTAGACCCATCAAAGGCCCTGACGACAATGTTGCTTGGTTTCAATTCCAATCCTTCACAATCCAACCGGTCTAAAGCTTTCTTCGGCAAAACGTTCAACGAGGAACCAGTATCCACTAATACATGAGTAAGAGTAGTGCCCCTGCATTTAATGGAGACATGCAGGGCATCATTGTGATTCTTCCCCTTAGCAGTTAAGTCAGTGTCAGAGAAACCCAACCCATTATCAGCAGTCAGATTGGCCATGCAATCTTTAAACTGATCAGCTGATGTCTCTTGTGGTACGTGGGTAGTCTTCAAGAAGGTAATCAGAGCCTTGGCATGGGCTTCTGAGCATAGAAACAGTGACAACATAGAAATCTTGGACGGGGTTTGCCCCAGCTGTTCAACTACATTATAATCACTCTTTTTGATGATCTTCAGGATCTCTTCCATCTCTTGTTTAGAAGCTTCAACGGTAATCGTCTTCGGCGCCTCCGTCTGGGCAGGCTCACTGGTGGTCCCTTTTCCCCCGAGTGTCAGATGACTCGGCGACAAGGGTAAGAATAGGAACTTGAATAGGAATAGTAGTAGGTACACTGGTAGGTGTAATAACAACAGGTTTTCGGGAAGTTGGTGGGAAGATATCAGGCGAGAAAAGTCTTCCGCTGCGGGTGACTTTAGCGGGTCCGACAATATTGCTGACGTCAGTATCAACATCCAACTCTTGCTTAACTCCATGAAAATAAACATCAGCCCCATAGTGCCAAGGGACAACTTTATCAGAGGTATAGGGGATGGGCCCCAGAACAGTGATGATTACAGGTGCGATTCTTGGAACCGATGTAATTCTAACAGGCTTCCTCGAGGGAGCCTTGGAAGAATTGTCGAAAATGGTAATGATGGCAACTTCTTCAGTACGAACTAAAGAAACAACAGTCTTCTCAAACAAAATTTCTTTACTATCCATCAAGCGTTGGACACCTGATTTCAAAAGTGGGCAACCAGTAGGTAGAACAGAACACATACGGCAATCTTCGTCACAGCCCGGAAATAAACCGACTAGAAAAAGGTTATTCTTCACAGTAATCAAAGGGGTAACAATATCATTCCCAGAAACCACAAACTAGTCTTCATCTATAGCATTCACTCAATGCTTGGGCATAGGAGCAGTCACAACATTAGGCCTTTCGGGCGCCTCGAATTCAATCTCCTTAGCATCAAGTAAGTCCTGTATCTTATTCTTCAAAGTCCAACAATCATCTGTATTATTCCCCGGGCTATCAGAGTGATAAGCACAACGGGCATTAGGGTTGTACTTCAGTGATGTTATATTTGGATTCTTCGGGGCTTCCCTTGGAATCACCAGATTGGTCTTTAGTAACTGTGGCAGAATCTGAGATAATGTCATGCTGAGACGGGTGAACTGCCTTCGAGGTCTCTCGTCCTTTTGTTGATTATTGTACTGAGGAGTACGAGCAGGTTTTGAAATAACCACCGCATTAACAGCTTGGCGGCGTTCGGGTCTACTCTGGCTTTTCGAACTGTAGACAACACTGGACTCTTTCTTAAATGGCTTCTTCTCGGTGCTTGATGAGGAACCCTTCTGTATCTTACCAGCCTTAATACCAGCCTCAATCCTCTCATCGATCATAATTAGCTCTGTAAACCCAGATGAAGAGCTTCCAATCAGATGGTTGAAAAATGGACCAGACAGGGTCCCCAGAAACATATCCACAAGCTCCCAATCAGCCAAGGGTGGTTGTACTCTTCCGGCGAGGTCCCTCCACTTTTGAGCATAATCTTTGAAACCTTCACCCATTCCCATTGACATACCCTGGAGTTGGGTACGCGTGGGAGCAAGGTCAGAGTTATATTGGTACTGCCTGTAGAATGCAGTAGCCAAATCTTCCCAACTGCGAATACTGGCTCCGTCCAACTGGTAGAACCACTCAAGCTGAGTCCCTGAGAGACTGTCTTGAAAGAAATGGATCCATAAGTTTTTATCAGCGGTGTACGGCTGAATCTTCCTCACATATGACCGGAGGTGCAGCTTCAGGCAAGAAACTCCGTCATACTTAGCAAAGGCTGGTGCCTTGAACTTGTGGGGAATTACCACCCAAATAATAGACCCAGATCACCAAAGTCCAGACCAGGCACTTTCTGAACTTCCTTGGCATTCAACCGGTCTTCCAGTTGTTTGTACCTATCCTCAGCAGGAGGATACTGTTCTTCATCGAAGTCTATTTCGTTGTCGGAGACCACAGGGCTAGGAGCCCTCCTTTCTTCCTGACTATCTTTCCCTCCAGATGAGGTGGTCAAATCAACTTCATCCTGTAGCCTGTTTCTAAACTGGTGACCTGTGTTAAATAGGACTGTCCTCTTCTTCTTCTTCTCTTTCAGAATCAGGGTCTTCAGATCTTGCTGACCCTTAGCTAGATTCATGAACAGCTCTTGAAATTGGGCATTCTGGGCCTGGAGGGCCTTGATGGCTTGCTCAGTTGAAGGTTCAGCAGACATGATGAGTGCTGAAATAAACAGCGAAGAAGATAAGAGACTTGTAATGGGTACCTGTTATGAAGTGCATGGGATGAAATGCGTATGACATGATTTCAAAGACAATCGAGAGATTCAAATTTGTAAACAAGAAATGAAACACACTTTATTAGATAAACTTCGAAATTCAAATTGTTCAACTTATGCCATTAAGGCGTTACAAGAAAGGAAATACTGAAAAGTAAATAAAAACTAGAAAGGAAATAATCAAAGGACAATCAGTGCTCCCATGGTCTCTTCTTGTCGGTGCCGACATAGTCATTGAGAATCCGCTCGTTCTCCAACTGTCTAGTCAACCTCTGGATCTTTTGCTCTTGCTCGTTAAACTTCTCTCGGTAAGCATGCCGTTCTTCTCTCAGCTGCATCCAAGACCTTTTCAGTGCCCCAATGTCAGTGGGCATGTAAGGATGGAGGATGGTAGGAAGAACCCCCTCTTCATTAGCAACTTCAACAATGATAGGCCGGACGGCTTCATACGGCATACCCAGCTTCTGGGCACGGATACGGATCCATCTGAGATATGGCTCCATTGGAAGAGAAGTCTTTGGACCCAACTCATGTGGATCAGATCTGTGAACTCTATCCCAAGCCCTTATGAATCTGCGACGTTGTTCGCGGCTATCCCCTTGAAAGTCAAAGATGATACTAGGCATTAACAGCTCATGAGGTCCTTCTCTTCTGGCTCTCCCGAGCTGACTTAAGGCCAAGCATGGGTTGTAAGAAATTCCTCCATGGGTTCTCATCAGTGGAACATTGGGGTACTCCCCACAGCGATCAATGATAACCACTTCATCCATACCCTCGAGAGTCCAGATGATATCATTATGGGAGAGAGACATAACCCTATAAGCCCAACCCATGCCTTCTTTGTTCTTCAGCACTGATTTGGGAAGGTGCGAAATAAACCACCTCGCCAATAAAGGAGCACAGCACATCAAGGTTCCCCACTTTCGGGCAGTACGAGCATAAAGCTGATGAAGGATGTCACCCAGGAGAGTGGGTACAGGATTACGAGAGATGAAGATTTTCACCGCATTTACATCAACAAAGGAGTCAGAGTTCGGAAACAGTACCAAGTCATATATCAGAAGAGCCAGAATATCCTCGAATGCCTTGAAGTCTAGGCTATCCCAGAAATAATTAGTCTTACTAACCAAGAACTTAGTCAGAAAACCCCTTGCTCCACTTCTAGTCTCCCAATTAGCCATTACCTCATCTTTGGTCAAATGAAGAGCTGCAGCAATCTCTTCGGGCCTAAGAATCTTCTCCCAACCAGTAAACGGGGTCTGCTCCAGAATAGAGATACCGAGCAGATCAGAGAATTATTCTAAGGTGGGAACCAGCTGGTAGTCCTAGAAAGTAAAGCAATGGTACAGCGGATCATAGAATTGAACCAGGACACTCATCATCTGCTCGTCCAATTTAGAGGTGACTAAACAGAGAAGATAACCATGTATCCTGAGGAAGGAAGTAGTATCAGGAATCTTTGCAATCAAATCTTTAAGCAAGGTGGGAACCTGGACAAAGTTGATTCAGATGGTATTCCTACGCATAAGCATCATAACCTACAAAACAGAACAAAGATGAATCCCTCCTGTCTTTGAAATAGGTTAGTCCAATGCAAGATGTATGCAATGTTATGATGTCATGATGTCATGATAGAAAGCATATCACAAGTATACACAAATAGAAAACATGGTATAGGCACACAAGTCACACAGAGAGCCCTTAGATTTCAGGCTGGCAAGGAGCTTAGGTACTACCCTCTTTCAGTTCAGTTGGTTTAAACCTGTCCTAAAAATAGTAACCGGGTTCTAGAGGATCTTAATATCACTGACTACTCTCGATCGGTCATAATTCCAGTTTAGCAATCTTTTCTTGTAGCCGGAATCATCGCGAGAGTTTAGTCCCAATGAGTGTAGCATACTGCTACTGTTCTATGGCCAAGTTGGTCAATTTAAAGGTTCTAAGGTCAGTTGGTGCTTAATGACCCCTTAGATGACCCATATTCTCCTCGTTCCAACACAAGGGATATCGGTACAAACTAAAGTACCACACCAACGTAGCTACTTCTTCAACCGTATCGATCTACGCCGTACAGTTCCCTCATAGTTTATTGCTACTTACCTAAAGGGTATCCCCCAGATCCAGGTTAGGATCTACAGTAACTCCGATTCAAGCCCACAAATATAAAGCATACAAAGCAAGCAATTGAAAACACGATGATCTAATCCTAAGGTACACCCCACTTTTTAATTATCCCCAGCAGAGTCGCCAGTTCTGTGATACGGTGGGAGAGAACTGGTTGTTTTGGAATGCTGGTTCGCGTTTTGCGTTTGTTTTCGCAAAATGTCGCGGTAAGCAAGAGTCACCACCGACTTTTATTTTATCCAACAAGGGAAGGAAAAAAGCACAGAAAAATTCCTTTTTTGAGATATTTCTCGGGTTCGGGGGGTAGATTATAGAAAGGGAAGGTGTTAGCACCCTTTCTATCTGTGGTTATCCACGGGCTCTTAGGTACTTGCTCAAAGTGTTTTCAAAATTTGCTTTTCTTTGTGTTTGTGGGTTTGAAAGGAGTTTTTTGTTTTTAAGAGAGTGTAAGTGCGAAAAGTTTTATTTTATTTTGAAGAGAGCAAGTACTTAAGAACCATCTACCTACTTAAAAAAGGAATCAATCTGTGCTAATGTCCTTTAGATAATGTTATCCCACTATTGATGAGTAGGTAGCATCGTCGTTGGAGTTTTAAGGGTCAATTCGATTAAGGGACGTGCAGTCACTAAAGCAATGTTAGGACACCTTAGCCGTAACCGTAATGTCTTAGATTATTTTTCCGAGGCAACCGTTTCGAGGCAACTATGATCTTTAGACAAGAGGGCGACCTCTAAAACTTCCTATACTCAATGACCACGTTTGAAGGCAACCAAGTGAGGTGTACCCTAAGAGTGCGCATGTGCGAGTGTATTGTTTTCAGTTATTTTATCTTTGTACATGTCATGGGTGATCTATGTTGATTTTAGGTTTTGAACGATTAATCTTGTCATGCATTCCCTATTACCAAACATCTAACAGTTTGTAAGGTGCGGAAATTAAATTGCGGAAATTAAAACTAACTATTACAAGGCGTCGGATATTTACATCGCCAAAAACAACCCTTTGAAAAATAAAATAAAAGCGGAAAAATAAATAAAGCGATAAAATAATCAAAGTCCTAACTTAACTATTACATTCCGGGAAACAATTACATGAATATGGTAAAATAGATCGCGTGTGGAAAATTAAATCGAATGCGAGTTTTTTAGGGTTTTGACCCTTTTTGAAAGAAGGCATTTTTTGTTATTTTTTGAATTAAAAGGAATTAGATCTAAATTAATTATTAAATTAAATAATCTAATTAATTAATTAATGAAAATAATAATTTTTTGGATTTTTTTGATATTTAGAGAAATAAAAATAAATTTGGTTAATGTTAATAAAACCTAATTATCTACATTAATTTTAATTATTGCAAAAATATTAAAAGTTATTTCCTAATTAAATTAAATTAATTAAGTTAGTATTTATTTACAAAAATAAAAGTGCTGAATTTAATTTTAATAAATAAAATATATTTTTTAGTTTTTGATTTTATTAAGAAAAAAGATTAATTGGTTAGTGATAATAAAAATAATTAATAAAACAAATAAATAAATAAAATGAAAAGAAAGAAAAATAAATACTCAAGGGGGTTTGGGGCTAGATTGGGGGTGAGATCAACAATTCCAAGGCCCAATACAAGCAAGCCTGATTGACTTTTCTGGATTCCACGTATGCACTTTGACTAGGCACCATGGTGGATCTCCTATCTGAACCATCAGATTTGGCCTGGAGGCCATCTGGCGCCTGGTGATTTGAAGGAGTATGATGGACTACAATTCATGAAACACGCTGGAATATCTGTGAAAAAAATCACAAAGCAATATGGTGGACCTGGGATTCGAACCCAGGTCCTATTGGAATTTGTACTAACGCCTTTGCCACTGCACCACTGCTTTTCAATTGTCATAGTATTAGGTAATAACAATAATATGGGAAACAAGCCAATATGCCAGAATTAAAAAAAATAAAAGCGCAAAATTATGAATGGACGAATTGGAAAGGGCCACGTCTTCGTCTTCTCCACTCAGCCCCTGGTTTTTTTACCTGCGGATTTGCATCCGCAGCTAAGTCTGTAGGTGTCTCCTAAAATGAATTTCAGGCCATGGAAATTAGTTCCAAGACCATGGTTCGATTCGTCTAGGCATCCTGATTTCATCCATGTCCATTGTTTGCCCTGATTTTACCTGTAGAGAAAACACCCAAGAAAACACTCTAAGAACCCTAGATTCGGCTAGGGGGTTACAGGCCATGAAAATGCAATTCAATAATGCAAAAAGCTTCTAAATGGAACGATAAGCATGAGTATGTAAAGATTTTGCAAGAAAAGTGCAAGAATAATGATATGCGATTTCAAATGCCAAGCGGTTTTCAGAGGGACTTACAGCGCGATTGAAGGGGTCTGGGAGCTTGCTTTTGATTGCTACTGACTCAGTGGATGTCCAACAATGGAATAGCGTTGAGATTTGGTGTTAAAACTGCCTCTAGGAGTGATTTCAGTTTCAAGCTTTTTTGCAATTTTCTCAAGTTTGGTTCTTCTGATTTCGCAGCTTCCAACCTTCAATTCTCGTACCTTTAGCTTGTATATGTAATGAGCATTGGATTAGGTTAACATTTGTGGACTCAATCTTTGTGCATTGATGTTTTAGGATTTGATTTGATCCTCCATGAAAAACCTTCCAAAATTGTCCAAATTCCATCTTTTTGTTCATGATATGGTGAGATACGAGTTTGATCATGTCCATGATGACAATTAAGGCCTGTAACAATCAAAAAGATCCTAAGTGATCAATATTTGGATTTTATTTGGATTTAAATTGATTAAAAATGAATTAATTCAATAAAAATCAAATAAAATAGAAAAATTAATAAATGGACACAAGACTGAAGATAGGACACGTGTGTAGTGTGACAAGATCAAATCAAGTGGAAAAGAATGGGCCCTTTTGACAAAATTTGAAGTTTTGGGGATAGTTGACTTTTGACAATTTTGCAAAAATGCCCAACTTCAACAATGCATAACTTCTTCAATTTTGAACTTTTGGAGGTGTTCTTGGACTTTTTAGAAACTTTGAGATGTCATATAGCCAAAACTTTTGGTCTAATCTCATTTTGATATTCCATGCTCAAGTTATAAGCTTTGTCAAAAAAGGTGTTTTTGTTGACTTTCAAAAATGACCTATAATGTCCAAATTTGTAACTTTGTGTGAGTGCATTTCTTGATCTTGGGGTATATATATGGATTGTAGGAAATTGAATCCTCTTCAAAATGAGATTTGGATGGGTCATTTCTTATAAAGTATGAGAAAGTTATGCTTGGTCAAAGTTGAGTTGACTTTTCCTACAAAACCCTAATTTAGCAACTTTTGAATCTTGATGAATTTTGAGCAATCCTTGATGAATCATGATAAACCCTTGATCAAATGATGAAATATCCTTAAAAATGATAATGTTGACAAAAAATATTGAGGTTTGACTGTATTTGGGTCACAATTGACTTTTGCCCTAACATAGTCGATGTTGGGACTTTTTGAGCAATTGACTGACCAAACTTCTTTTGCAAGGCTTGAAATTTGACATGGATGAACTTGAGAACCTATTAGGACATTGGGGAGCACTTGAGGTCATTTGTACTCAAGGGTCTTGATGCAACATAAAACCCTAATTTGAGGTTGACTGCCTTAGGAGATGATTTGACTCTCCAACTCTTGAGCAATCTTGAGCCACTTGGAATTATTCTTGCAATATCTTGAGAAATATGGGAGGAAAAATTTTGGGGTACAACAGCAGTGTGATACCTCGAGCCCAGGTTCCCTCAAGATATTACAAGAACAAGCAAACAAAAGCTAAGAAATTTTACCCTCGGCGGCTTCGTTGTTCCGGTTTTTTGAGCTTTTCCGATTTGGTACTAAGCTTGTCTTCCTCTTTTGTAGGTTGCGGTAAGTTGGAGGTGGTGACTGTGAAGGTGGTTGATCGGTAGCGGCGTCCAAGGGTGATTAGGGTTTCTGATCTGGAAACTCTAATCACTTTTCTTCTGGATCTCCAACGGCAAAAGGTTTTTTTCTCCAGATTTCCGGTCTCTCCGTCTCTAAGCTTCCTCTTTCTGTCCAACGACCCTCTCTTGTGTTCTTATAGTTTTCTATTTATAGGGTTTAGCTTTTAGGGTTGTTACAATTTGTTTAGCCCAGATTTAGGGATAACTAGAGAGAAATTAGGGTTTTGTAATGGATTCAGAAATCACTTCATTCTGCAATATTTGATTTATTCACGATTTGTTTCGTTTGTAAGATTTGATTAAACTTGTATAATTTCCGAGATTTCCTTTGTATAAAAACAAATTCGCTTTTTAATTAATTCAGTAATTTTGAATTGGACTTGTAATGCTTGTGCTGACATAATGTTTCTGGAGATTGGATTGTAATTTATTTGAGGACTTGATCATTTTAGGTTTTATACTGTAAAAGATCTGGATTTGGATTTTTTAGCAGATTTGATTTGCATATTTAGTAATAAATTCCTACAGTACTTTTTATTATGAAGAAAACGTGTGTGAGTATTTGGATATAATTGATTTTCTGGATTTAATATATACAAAGATTTTCTGAGATATGATTTGGTATCCAGATTTTGTTCTAGGATAATGTTTCTAGACTTGAGCAAAAGATTTGATTTCATTGTTGATTTGAACAGTAAATGCTTATGGAGTAAAACGTGCATGATCTTGGACCAGATTTGCACAGCACTTGTTAACCCAGTATGGGCCTGCGCGTTATTTGAACAACACCCTTTTTTTTTTACTATAGCATGCGTTTTTTTTAGTACAGTTGGACCCAGCTTTCTTATTTCTAAACAAGACCCCTTATTATTAAAAACATGATCTGTTAACATTAATAATAATTTATAAAATTAATTATTGTAAATTAAACCAACAATAATTTAAAAATACAAAATGGGCCACCAATAATTTTTCAGCGCCTTTGTTTTCAATCCATATTGAGCCTCAATTGGCCCAAACAACAAGCAACCAAATAATTGTAAAAATAATTTCTTTAAATAAACAGTAAAAACATTAATGGGCTTAGTTTTAAAAAAACGTAATGGGCCTGTATTCCAAATTGTACCCACCTTTTTGTTTTTTTATTAAAAAAATGGACTTTTAATTTTAAGGTGACAACGACTACCATTCTTAAACGGGCTTTAATAATTATTATTCTTTCGAAATAACTTCCATTTTCGAATCGCATGGGCCATTGGCCAACATGCTTCACGAATCGGTTTATGAGTCTTTCTGATTTAGAAAGCTCCACTCTCGCGAATTAAGATACACCCCCTAGTCTTGGATAAATATAGGCCACCAGATACTGGTGTACCATCTTTAATTAAATATTTCTTCTCTTTTAATCTTGAAAAATTAAATGATCAAGGTAGGACAAATTTGGGTTACGACATACAACACAACTAAAAAGCATGTACAATCAGACATGTCTATTAATCCCCTTGTCATACACAATCAATCCTCCCCCTCAAGGGAAAACCCCCAAATCATAACACATGCATCAACTTCAACGATAATAAACTATCATGATCCCTCTTAATAGTTGAATACAACAAGCAACCAGAAATAACTACTCTCCTAAAAGAAGTAGCACACAGTCCTATCACAATGCTAAATCAACATGTCAAGACATGTGATGTAACATTGGAAACATAAACCACTAACACTTTACTCCTCCTTTTTAGCAAAAATATTGACAAAAATTGGAGTAAATGTACATATGTGGAAACACAGAAAGTCTTGGAGCCAAACATATTGCACATAAGCAATACCTCAGATGGAAGCGCACAACATAAATCGAAATACACACTCTCTTAGTCAGCTTCAGGTGGTCTTCCACCTCTTCCCTCTGTCAAAGAGCCTTATGCATTCCTTAGTGTTGTAGTCAACCTCGTTGTCTTTCAGAACACCTTCCTTCCATCCCTTCTCAGTAGCAATTAATCTAGGCATGTCATGCCTCAGAGTATAGAGGAAAGATGCAGTATTAGTTGCATTCCTCCATATCTATAATTGCTATAACTCCTTAATAATACAAGTTCAAATCCCATTGTTTTTTAGAACAGTAGGTTGTTCCTTGTTGTCTATATGCTCTAGAGTATCTTCCTCCCGTTCAATAAGATTCTTGATCAGCTGATTACAACTACCAAGGTCCTTGTTTTAGCCATGTTGAGTGAGATATCTGAAAGAACTCAGATCTTCACTATGAAATGTCATGACATCCTTCTTGACACCATATCTCTTAAACACACGTTCAGAGAAACTTTCTCTTGTTTACCTACCTTTAGCTCCACCAATATACCAAGAAGCACATTCTTGCTTCTTACTGATCTAGAAAAATAAACTATTCCTTAGGGAAAAACATCCATCAGTATTTGATATATTCATATTTAATTCACTGATATTTCCTTTATCAGAGTGAATTGTAGTTAGTTCCTTGAATTGTTCTATATGTCCTTCAGTAGATATACCTTTGCTGGATTGAGAATTCATAGATTCAGGACTTGTGAATTCACACAATACTTCCCTGACTACTTTATTAGTCTGCTCAAGGAATGTTCCAACATTGTCTTCAATATCTATCCTTTACTCAGAAATTGAATCATTAATTACCATATTGACAGATTCCAAATTCATCCCAGTTCTAGAGTTAAAAAATATATAAGCTTTTCTCCTTGAAGAATAACCCAGAAATATCCCTTCATCCCTTATGGGATTCTTCTTGCCCTCTTGATCTTGGTTAGTCAAGTAGTATCATTTACTTCCAAATATATGAAAGTAATTTACTGAAGGCTTCATTCTTTACATAGCTCATAAAGAGTGTGTGATCGGTGGGAATGAGAACTGACTGTTTTGAAATGCTGGTTCGCGAAATGTCGCGGTAAGCAAGAGTCGCACCGTCTTTTATTTTCTCCAACATGGAAAGGACAAAAGCACAACAAAATTCCTTTTCGAGATGTTTCTCGGTTCGGGAGGTAGATTTATAGAAAGGGAAGGTGTTAGCACCCTTTCTATCCGTGGTTATCCACGAGCTCTTAGGTACTTGCTCACTATGTTTTCAAAAATTGTTTGCTTTTCTTGTGTATGTGGGTTTGAAAAAGTTTAGTTTGAAAAACTTCTAGGTAACTCTTGTATCAGTCCTCAAGAGTGTATGAAGTATTTGTTTGAAAACTTTTTGAAAGTGCGAGTGCGAAAAGTTTGTTTTTTTGTTTTTTGAAAGGGCAAGTACCCAGGAGAAATCTACCTACTCTAAGGAATTAAGCTGTGTAAGAATCCTTTAGACAGTACTATCCCACTATTGAGAAGTAGGTAGCACCGTCGTTGGAGTTATTCGGGTCAATTCGATTATAGGGACATGTGTGGTCACCAAAGCAATAGTAGGACGCCTTAGCGGTAACCCTAATGTCCTAGATCCTTTTTTATCCGAGGCAACCGTTTCGAGGCAACTGGATCTTTAGACAGGAGGGCGACCTCTAAAACACCCTATACTTGATGACCACATCGAGGCAACCTAGTGAGGCATACCCTAGGAGTGGCATGTGCATGTGTGTCAGGATTCAGTTTAAGATTATCTTTGAACATGCATCATTGTGAGCTACGGATTGATTTTATTTTTCAGTCAAGTCTTGCATGCATAATTAACAGTTAATAAATTGCGGGAAGTAAAATGCGGAAAATTGAATCTACGCTATTACAAGGCGTCAGGTATTTACATCGCCAAAAACATAACCCTTGAAAAATAAATTGCGAGAAAATAAATAAAGCGATAAAATCCTAATTATCTATTACATCCTCGGAAACAGATACATAAATATGATCAAATAAATAAATTGAAAAATAAATATGCGCGCGAAAGAATTGAATCGGGACGTCCTTAGGGTTTTGACCCTTTTTGAGAAAAGAATTGAAATTTGTCCTTTTTTGCAATTTAATTAACTATTAAACCTAATTTACTAATTAATTAATAATTAAAAGAAAAAAGTATTTTTTTTAGTTTTTATGTTTTAATGAAAATAAAAATAAAAAGGAATTAAAATTGTCAAGACCTAATTCTAGTTTATTTTAAGTTATTGAGAAAAAGTTAAAGTTGACCTAATTTTAAAAGGGCTAAATTAATTAATTTACATTTATTTACAAAATGATAATTAATAGTGAACATAATAATAATAATTAATATAAATATTTACATTTTCTGAATTAATTATAAAAATAATTATTTGTTAGTTAAATAATAATAATAATTAATAATTAGTAAAAGAAAATAATTATAAAAAAATATAAAAGAGCAAAAAGAAAAGAAAAGAAGAACCCAGGGGGGTATGCTGGCCCAGATGGAGGTTTGTAAGCAATCTGGCCCAATAACACTCAAGCCTGTTTGACCTTTTGCAATTGTCCAGAGCGTGCTTTGACTTGGAGCATGGTGTCCAACATCTCATAGCCATCAGATCTATGCTTCAGGACACATGGCACCTAGGATTGGAACGTGCATGGTGGACATCACTTGAAAGCCTGCACATGATTAGGTGAAGAAAAACAACAAATAATAGTTTTGGGGGGACTTGGGAATCGAACCCAGGTCCCAATGATTCACAGCCACCTCACCAACCACTAGGCCATCACGCTGCGTTTGTTTGAATAATAATGAGTAAATATAATATAACAAACATGATAATTATGCTGGAAACAAAATCACGCGCGCTGCTTTTTGAATTGCCCAATGACGCTTCACCACATCATCATCTTCTTCCCTAAACCTGCAAATTATACATTAGATAGCGGGGGTTTTTAACCCCCACAACCTACAATCATAAAAAATAGCGAATAGAGTTGTGCTCTATATAAATTGTTCGCGAGGGTAGATTTAGGTTCGTCTGGACGTGACGATCTCAACCATAGGTCTCATGAAGCCTAATTTTTCCTATACTGAAAAGCCCCAATTTGGAAGCTTGGAAAACCTAGAATCCGTCAATGGTGATTTATGATTCAGGGCGTTTCAGTCCAATTAACCTATGCCAAAAGCTTTGTATGATTGCTAGCAACACAAAACACACAGAAAATCATGTTAATGATGCATAAATTTGGAGTTACGATTCTGAAAAAGATTGACAAACCGTGGGACTGTTCTTGCGTCTTTCTTGAGCTTTAAGGCTTAGTTTTGATTGCAATATGTTCCTTACACCTCCAGCAATGTATTGGAAACAATAAAAGGATTTGAATTGGCGTGGAAAGTAGAATTCAGTTTTCAAGTTTCTTTGATATTCTTCAATGTTGCATATGGCTTTCTTGCAGAGTTTTCACGTGTGCATGATTAGGATTAGGTTCTGTACATATAGAGGACTGAATTAGGTTAAATCCTTTGACCAAAAATCCATTGCATTATGGTTTCAATATTTGATTGGAAATCAAATAATTTTCAATCTTTTTGATTGAAAAATCTTGCCAAATTGAGAGATCCTTGTCCCCTTGATGTGTACACGAAATCTCCAGCATATGTTGACCACTTTTGCTTCACAAACAGATTGAGAAATCATATCTTGATATTTTCCTACAATCAAATGAATTAAATGAATTAATATTGATTAAAAATTCAATTAATTAATAAAAAATAAAAAATAAATCAATTTAATCTCAATGGGTCGTGCATAGGCCTTGGACAAAGTTTCAAGAAGGAATTTGAGGCCCATTAGCAAAAATGATGTGTTTTGAGCAAAGTTGACTTTTGCAAATTCACAAAAATTTCCCAACTTCTCCAATGCATATCTTGCTCAATTTTGATCATATGAACATGTTCTTGGACATTTTGGAAAGGTATTGAAGTTCTATAACCAATGCCTTTGGTCCCATGTCATTTGTATTTACCAATCTCAAGTTATGGTCTTTGACTTAAAGTGCATTTTTGTTGACTTTTCAAATTGACCTATAATGTAGGAATTGATAACTTTTTGTGAGAGCATTTCTTGGACTTGGAGTGTGAATCTGAGTTGTAGGAAATGTCATCCCATTCAAAATGAGCATTGGATGGGATTTTTATTATGAACCATGAAAAAGTTATGCCTTGGTCAAGATACAGTTGACTTTTCTGTTGTCCAAAAATAATAACTTTTGCATCTTTGATGATTTTTGAGCCATTCTTGTGGAATCATGATCAAGACTTGATCAAATGATGATTGTGTGCTCAAAATAAGATGTTGATCAAAAATTTTGACTTTTGACTGTAAAATGACCATTTTACCCCTACAGTTGTCTGTAGAGCAAATGGAGCTTTTAACTGTGGAATTTGACCCTGTGAGTCTTGCAACTTGACATGTAGATGCTTGACAATTTATATAAGCCTATGAGACTTGATTGGACCATTGAAAACCTCAAATTCCTTGAGGGAACCAAAATCCTAATTTTGACTGGCTTAGGAGGCATTTGGACTGTGCAACCCCTTGAGAGACCTTGAACCATTTGAAGGTGATTCTTGATAAATCTTGGAGAATATGGGAGGGCAAATTTTGGGGTACAACAGTTGCCCCTGTTCAATCTTCTTAGACCTGAGGATGTAGATTGGCTTGTGTGCCTTTCGTGATCCGAAGGTGGAAGATGATTGAACACTAAAGTGCCCAGAAATTTGCACTCGCATAGTGGAATATCAGCAGTGTGATGTCGGGAATGGGCTTACAGATGCCATTTGGAGATATGATGGATAGGAGGATGGGCTTATAGATGCCATCTGGAGATTGTTGGTAGAATTGTGACCTTGTAAGTTGAACGAGGGAACCTGTGTAGGGTTGCCTGATGATGAGCTCGTGTAAAACTGCATCTTGGAAAGAAGGAAACCTGTGTAGGGTTGACCGATGATGAGTCCATGTAAAACTGCATCTGGAAAGAGAAAGGGAATCGGTGTAGGGTCGCCTCATGATGAGTCCGTGTAAAACTGCATCCTGGAAGAAAGAAAACCTGTGTAGGGTTTTTTGACGACGAGTCCGTGTAAAACTGCATCTGGGATTGAGAATGAAACCCGTGTAGGGTTTCTTGATGACGAGTCCGTGTAAAACTACGTCTTGAGAGAGAGAACCTGTGTAGGGTTTCTTAATGACGAGTCCGTGTAAAACTACGTCTGGAGAGAGAGAACCTGTGTAGGGTTTCTTGATGACGAGTTCGTGTAAAACTACGTCTGGAGAGAGAGAACATGTGTAGGGTTTCTTCGGGATAAGCTCGTGTAAAACTTCAGGATGAACCGGGGTAAGGTTACTGCGAGATAAGTTCGTGTAAAACTTCAGGATGAACCGGGGTAAGGTTATCTTGAGATAAGCCCGTGTAAGACTTCTGGAGGAACCGGGGTAAGGTTACTGTGAGATAAGCCCGTGTAAGACTTCAGGAGGAACCGGGGTAAGGTTACCTTGAGATAAGTTCGTGTAAAACTTCATCTGAATTGAGAAGGAACCGGTGTAGGGTTACTTCGGGATAAGTCCGTGTAAGACTTCGTCTTGGAACTAAGGAGGAACCGGTGTAGGGTTTCCTGGTGATGAGTCCGTGTAAAACTGCATCTGAATGGGAGAAGGAACCGGTGTAGGGTTACCTCATGATGAGTTCGTGTAAAACTTCATCTGGAATTGAGAAGGAATCAGTGTAGGGTTGCTTCATGATGGTCAAGCTGATAATTGTCTTGTCTGGTTTCAGATATTAACCCACGATCAGTCGTCCACAGAATTTTCCTGGCTTGTTACAGGTGTTAATCTGGAACTGCAAAGGTAGATGGTAATCATCTTTTGATTGACATTTTCCTGAAAATGCAAAATGTTAGCTGTATGAAATGTCATGATGCATGAACTGCATGCTGTCATGATGTTCTTGAGAGTAAATGAGATTGTGTGATATGATGCGTATACATGTCATAATGTATGAGGATGTGATGTTTATGAATGTATTTTCGTCCGGGAGCATAAATCCTTGACGAATGCCGGGAAGTTGAATCCTGGGCTGATGTTGAAGAGTAGAGTTCTTTGTTTCCGCTGGGGATAATGATTGCAAGAATAAACCGGTAGGAGAAGATGACTCCGTTGGAGAATAAACTTGTTGAAGAGATTACTCTGCGGGGAATTGCTCTGTGGGAAGAGATACTTCGCTGAGATTTTGATGATAACTCCGCTGGGAATTCTGTTGATAATTTTTGTTGGGGAATTTGATGAACTCCGTTGGGGGTAGGAAGAATTTCTCCGAGGACGATCCTTTCGTTGTAATTTGCTGAGGATAACCCAGTTATAGGCTCTGGTGGGGAATAACCTCTGAACATGGTCGGGGAGAGATACGTTGGTACTCTGCAGGGGACAAGCTTCCAGAATCTACTGGGGATAAGCTTCCAGAATCTACTGGGGAGGTTGATTCAACTCTCCTGGGGAAACTTTTGAACTGTAATGGGGAGATTGATTCCACTGGGGTGTCTGGTATTCCGCCGGGGAACAATCTTATATTTCCGCCGAGGAATATTAAGACTGTCGGGGATGCTTGCTTAGGAACATCTGTATACTCCGCTGGGGAATATGGAGATCTTCTGGGGATATCCAACTTCCTTAAGGCTGACAGTAGACTAACTCTGCTTGGGGATAGTGCTGCTGATTTTCTAGGGACACTGTCCCTTTTCGGGGCTGATGGGAGACCAACTCTGCTTGGAGAGAGTATTGCTGAGTCTTGTCTTACTCTGCGGGGAGTGACGGTATCTTGGTCATGTTCTTCAGCTGAACCTACCTTGGTACCTGGTAAACAGAGCAGCTGTACAGTTTGGACAACTCTTATTGCCCCAGCTTCTATGGGAGAAGGTACCTGTGGAGGTCTTGATAACTGCCGACTTGACAAATCTTCTTCTGGTAGGCAAGTGACGAGATGTCGAGACATAGTTGTATGCTGTGATCCCTAACTTTTGCCTGGACCGCCCTTTCGGGTTTTCAGTCCACCGGGATACCCATTTTTGCCCAAGCCGCCTTTTCAGGTTTTCGACTTGCCGGGTGTACAGATTTTTCATTTTCATCCCTTATTTTTGCCCGAACCCTTTTGGTTCGCCGGGAAGCCCTTATTTTTGCCTAGGTGTGCCAACCTAGCGGGTCTTTGATTATGCGCAGTATTTTTTTCGAATATGTCCACGCTCTCAGGATGTAGGGAGGTGCCCCCATTATTGTGCTGCCATGTGACCAGAAGATGTTTGATCGTACCAGATTTGTCGCTGGAATTCCTTTCCAATGCCCCAAGTGATTCAGACGGAGAATTGCCCCTGGCTGTTTGGCATTTTGAGAGATTCTCTGAATCTTGACTTAACTGCCCCGGATGACGGACCATGATCATGTCTGCCCCTTGGTTGGAAGTACTTTTGTTTACTTAGATATTCGTCATGCGAATTTCTCTGTTGTTCGAACAAATAGTCATATGCAAACAATGTTATATCAGGAATGCAAAGCTTATATCTCTCTTGAAGTTTTTGAAAATGCATTTTTCAGTAAAAACAAGCAAATTTTGTAAAATATGATGTCAACTCAAGATTTCACAGCGAGCCCTATAGGAGTCAGGATACCTTTGTAACAGTATGCTTTCGAACTAACCCATGCTTCAGCTAGGACTTTTGAGGGTTATAACGTGGCCTGGTTCACGGTTTAAGAAACAAAGGATAAAGGCTCAAATTATATTTGTACCCACCCGCTCTTCGTGATGTTCTTCAAACCTAAACTCAGCTGATCGTGCGTTAGACCTTGTTTGAGTCTTTGTACTGATATTCCAATGATGGTTTGGATATTGACAATTTATTTTGAATAGGCAGTCATTTTTTTTTTGTTGAGGGCTTGTAGGACCTCTTTCTTTTTGATTTCATTATCCCTGTTTTTTGCCTGAACTGTTTCTTTTGTGATTACAGTCAGCGGGATGCCCCAGTTTTGTAAGTCTCCTTCATAGGTTTTGACTTAATGGGCTTTTATTTCTGAGATAATGACTGCCTGTCTTTATGATTATTCAGAACCATCACTGTTCTTTTGCTTCGGAAGGACTTCCTTGACATCATCCATTGTGCACCTGGATCAGCTGAGAAAACTACCCTGCCCCAGGTTATGATTAAGGGTTTTAATTTTCAAAAATAAAAACTCCGACTTCTTTGGCTCAAAGGGGTTGACTAGGGATTATCTTCCTTATAACTCCACTGTTTAGGATTTGAAACAATGCCTGTACTTCATCAGCGGGGTTTGTTCAAAAGCATATTGTAAAGCTGTGGTATCGTTTTCGTCATCCTCCCTCAAGAGGCTTAGAATTTTTAATCTAGAGTTAAACATAAAATAAAAAGCAATTTTGAATATAGTGAACACAATTACTTCAAAACAGACATGTGTAATGCATTAATGAAATAAGAGAGTTTGACATGATAATTGTTTGAATAAGCAAAGAAAAATACAACTTGAACATTCGAATGAACAAAAGTTTCTCAATCCTAGCCATGTTTTGGCAAGGGAGCAGTGATCACATTAGGAGTCTCATCAGGCTCGAATTCGATCTCCTTAGCATCGATCATATTCTGGATCTTGTATTTCAGCGCCCAACAATCCTCAGTGTCGTGCCCCGGGCTACCGGAATGATAAGCACACCTCGCATCTGGGTTATAGTTTGGAGAAGAGGTCTTGGGATTTGCAGGAGGGTTGATCACTGCAATCAGATTCATCTTTAACATGTGCCGTAATGCTTGTGACAATGGCATGTTGATGTTGGTGAACTGTCTTTTAGGCTCGTCTGGCCTTCGCTGATTTCCCTTTTGTGGTTGTCGGCGTGACGCAGAACCAGAGATCATGACTGCCCCTGCATGTTGGTCACGACGACTCTTTTGACTGTATGCAGCATTGGACTCTTTC
The DNA here is from genome assembly GCA_948472305.1 of Vicia faba. Classification (NCBI taxonomy): domain Eukaryota; kingdom Viridiplantae; phylum Streptophyta; class Magnoliopsida; order Fabales; family Fabaceae; genus Vicia; species Vicia faba. The sequence continues at coordinate 475,580,512 of OX451740.1, forward strand.
TTCCCACTGTAAGGCTTTTTATGAGTATCAGGAGGTGCAGCTTCTGGAATCTTCCCACTTTTGATGCCAGCTTCGATTCTCTCCCCAGTCAAGATAAGATCTGTAAACCCAGCAGAAGAATTCCCAATCAGATGGTTGAAGAATGGACCAGACAGGGTCCCCAGGAACATATCCACGAGCTCACGGTTAGTTAAGGGTGGCTGCACCCTTCCAGCAAGATCTCTCCATTTTTGAGCATATTCTTTAAATCCTTCACCCATCCCCAGTGACATACTCTGGAGTTGGGTACGCGTAGGAGCAAGGTTGGAATTATACTTATATTGCTTATAAAAGGTAGCAACAAAGTCCTCCCAGTTGCGGATACTGGCTCCATCCAGCTGATAGAACCACTCGAGTTGAGTCCCTGACAGACTATCCTGAAAGAAGTGAATCCACAAATTCTTATCAGCCGTGTAGGGCTGGATCTTCCTTACGTATGAACGGAGGTGCAACTTAGGACAGGAAGCTCCATCATATTTGGCAAAGGCAGGCGCCTTGAACTTGTGGGGAATCACCACCCCAGAGGATAGACCTAGATCTTCGAAGTCTAGGTCGGGCACTTTCTGTATCTCCATAGCACTTAACCGGTACTCTAGCTGTTTGTACCTGTCTTCGGCAGGAGGATACTGTTCATCATTGAAATCCGTCTCGTTGTCGGAGACCACAGGACTAGGAACCCTTCTCTCTTGGGGACTGTCTTTTCCCACAGATGAAGTAGTCAGCTCAGCCTCATTCTGTAGTCCATTCCCAGATCTGCGTCTAGTGTTGAACAAAACCGTCCTCTTCTTCTTCTTCCTCTCCTTCAGAATCAGAGTCTTCAAATCCTGTTGACCCTGGGCTAGGCTCATAACCAACTCTTGGAACTGGGCATTCTGGGCCTGAAGGGCCTTGATAGCTTGTTTGGCGGAAGGTTCAGTGGACATGATGATTGCTGAAATAAACAACAAAGAAGATAAGTGACATGTCAAAGGAGTACCTGTAATGAAATGATATGTATGTATGCATGCAATGTTTTCAAGGATCTCGCGGGGTAAACAGAGAAGCTCGTTAGAAGTTGAATACGGTAGCTTGATTGAAGGAACTTCATGTTGTTGAGAGTCCTTCTTCAAGAGTCAAAGCTCACCATATCGAGTGGGTCATAGCCCATGACTCAAGTTATCAACCTTGGCTAGAGGAAAATAAATCCCCTTTGCCCCTTGCTAGACAGTTGGTTCATCATGACCTGCATCACAGACCCTTGAGATCCTTGAAATGGGTTAGTCCTTATGCAGGATGTATGCAGGTTAGTCCTTATGCAGGATGCATGCAATGTTATGATGGTATGATGTTATGTACGTGGATGCAAAGGTGTGAGGTGTAAGTAAGCCCTTTAATAAGTCCAGATTAAGGACTGTAAACAAAACCTGCAAAAAACTCACGTGTCAGATAACAAGAATGTGCAAGTAGTTCAGGTTTGAAGGCACACAAGTCACACAAAAGAGCCCTTAGATTTAAGGCCAGCATGAAGTTTAGGTACTACCCTCTTGAAGTTAGTTGGCTCAAAACCTGTCCTATGAATAGTAACCGGGTTCTAAGGAGCTCAATATCATTGGATTGTTTTATATGTTCATTTTTTTGATTTAGCCACTGAACTGGCGATCAAAATATTCCAAGAAAACAACCCTTAATGAGTGTAGTATCGAGTATCTACCAACTTCGGACTGCACCAAAGTCGGTCATCTCACTACCCCTAAAGAGGCCAGGATGGTCAAGTAAGGTTCCTAAGGTCAGTTGATGCTTCACGACACCACGCGGCGGCCCCGTACTATCCTTGACTTGACTCAAGGGTTACCGGTACTCACCAAAGTGCCACATCAACGTAGCAACTGCTTCAACCGTGTCAGTATACCCCGCACAGTTCCCTCACAGTTTGTTGCTACTTCTAAAAGGGTATCCCCCAGATCCGGGTTAGGATCTATGAAACTCCAAGACAAGCCCACAATATTAAAGCAAACAAAGCAAGCAATTGAAAACATATAATGATCTAATCCTAAGGTACACCTCACTTATAATAAGTCCCCAGCAGAGTCGCCAGTTTTGTGATCGGTGGGAATGAGAACTGACTGTTTTGAAATGCTGGTTCGCGAAATGTCGCGGTAAGCAAGAGTCGCCACCGTCTTTTATTTTCTCCAACATGGAAAGGACAAAAGCACAGCAAAATTCCTTTTCGAGATGTTTCTCGGTTCGGGAGGTAGATTTATAGAAAGGGAAGGTGTTAGCACCCTTTCTATCCGTGGTTATCGACAGGCTCTTAGGTACTTGCTCACTATGTTTTCAAAAATTGTTTGCTTTTCTTGTGTATGTGGGTTTGAAAAAGTTTAGTTTGAAAAACTTCTAGGTAACTCTTGTATCAATCCTCAAGAGTGTATGAAGTATTTGTTTGAAAACTTTTTGAAAGTGCGAGTGCGAAAAGTTTGTTTTTTTGTTTTTTGAAAGGGCAAGTACCCAGGAGAAATCTACCTACTCTAAGGAATTAAGCTGTGTAAGAATCCTTTAGATAGTACTATCCCACTATTGAGAAGTAGGTAGCACCGTCGTTGGAGTTTTCGGGTCAATTCGATTATAGGGACATGTGTGGTCACCAAAGCAATAGTAGGACGCCTTAGCGGTAACCCTAATGTCCTAGATCCTTTTTTATCCGAGGCAACCGTTTCGAGGCAACTGGATCTTTAGACAGGAGGGCAACCTCTAAAACACCCTATACTTGATGACCACATTGAGGCAACCTAGTGAGGCGTACCCTAGGAGTGGCATGTGCATGTGTGTCAGGATTCAGTTTAAGATTATCTTTGAACATGCATCATTGTGAGCTACGGATTGATTTTATTTTTCAGTCAAGTCTTGCATGCATAATTAACAGTTAATAAATTGCGGGAAGTAAAATGCAGAAAATTGAATCTACGCTATTACAAGGCGTCGGGTATTTACATCGCCAAAAACATAACCCTTGAAAAATAAATTGCGAGAAAATAAATAAAGCGATAAAAGCCTAATTATCTATTACATCCTCGGAAACAGATACATAAATATGATCAAATAAATAAATTGAAAAATAAATATGCGCGCGAAAGAATTGAATCGGGACGTCCTTAGGGTTTTGACCCTTTTTGAGAAAAGAATTGAAATTTGTCCTTTTTTGCAATTTAATTAACTATTAAACCTAATTTACTAATTAATTAATAATTAAAAGAAAAAAGTATTTTTTTAGTTATTATGTTTTAATGAAAATAAAAATAAAAAGGAATTAAAATTGTCAAGACCTAATTCTAGTTTATTTAAAGTTATTGAGAAAAAGTTAAAGTTGACCTAATTTTAAAAGGGCTAAATTAATTAATTTACATTTATTTACAAAATGATAATTAATAGTGAAAATAATAATAATAATTAATATAAATATTTACATTTTCTGAATTAATTATAAAAATAATTATTTGTTAGTTAAATAATAATAATAATAATAATTAATAATTAGTAAAAGAAAATAATTATAAAAAAATATAAAAGAGCAAAAAGAAAAGAAAAGAAGAACCCAGGGGGGTATGCTGGCCCAGATGGAGGTTTGTAAGCAATCTGGCCCAATAACACTCAAGCCTGTTTGACCTTTTGCAATTGTCCAGAGCGTGCTTTGACTTGGAGCATGGTGTCCAGCATCTCATAGCCATCAGATCTATGCTTTAGGACACATGGCACCTAGGATTGGAACGTGCATGGTGGACATCACTTGAAAGCCTGCACATGATTAGGTGAAGAGAAACAAAAAATAATAGTTTTGGGGGGACCTGGGAATCGAACCCAGGTCCCAATGATTCACAGCCACCTCACCAACCACTAGGCCATCACGCTGCGTTTGTTTGAATAATAATGAGTAAATATAATATAACAAACATGATAATTATGCTGGAAACAAAATCACGCGCGCTGCTTTTTGAATTGCCCAATGACGCTTCACCACATCATCATCTTCTTCCCTAAACCTGCAAATTATACATTAGATAGCGGGGGTTTTTAACCCCCACAACCCGCAATCAGAAAAAATAGCGAATAGAGTTGTGCTCTATATAAATTGTTCGCGAGGGTAGATTTAGGTTCTTCTGGACGTGACGATCTCAACCATAGGTCTCATGAAGCCTAATTTTTCCTATACTGAAAAGCCCCAATTTGGAAGCTTAGAAAACCTAGAATCCGTCAATGGTGATTTATGATTCAGGGCGTTTCAGTCCAATTAACCTATGCCAAAATCTTTGTATGATTGCTAGCAACACAAAACACACAGAAAATCATGTTAATGATGCATAAATTTGGAGTTACGATTCTGAAAAAGATTGACAAACCGTGGGACTGTTCTTGCGTCTTTCTTGAGCTTTAAGGCTTAGTTTTGATTGCAATATGTTCCTTACACCTCCAGCAATGTATTGGAAACAATAAAAGGCTTTGAATTGGCGTGGAAAGTAGAATTCAGTTTTCAAGTTTCTTTGATATTCTTCAATGTTGCATATGGCTTTCTTGCAGAGTTTTCACGTGTGCATGATTAGGTTTAGGTTCTGTACATATAGAGGACTGAATTAGGTTAAATCCTTTGACCAAAAATCCATTGCATTATGGTTTCAATATTTGATTGGAAATCAAATAATTTTCAATCTTTTTGATTGAAAAATCTTTCCAAATTGAGAGATCCTTGTCCCCTTGATGTGTACACGAAATCTCCAGCATATGTTGACCACTTTTGCTTCACAAACAGATTGAGAAATCATATCTTGATATTTTCCTACAATTAAATGAATTAAATGAATTAATATTGATTAAAAATTCAATTAATTAATAAAAAATAAAACAATAAATCAATTTAATCTCAATGGGTCGTGCATAGGCCTTGGACAAAGTTTCAAGAAGGAATTTGAGGCCCATTAGCAAAAATGATGTGTTTTGAGCAAAGTTGACTTTTGCAAATTCACAAAAATTTCCCAACTTCTCCAATGCATAGCTTGCTCAATTTTGATCATATGAACATGTTCTTGGACATTTTGGAAAGGTATTGAAGTCCTCTAACCAATTCCTTTGGTCCCATGTCATTTGAATTTACCAATCTCAAGTTATGGTCTTTGACTTAAAGTGCATTTTTGTTGACTTTTGAAATTGACCTATAATGTAGGAATTGATAACTTTTTGTGAGAGAATTTCTTGGACTTGGAGTGTGAATATGAGTTGTATGAAATGTCATCCCCTTCAAAATGAGCATTGGATGGGATTTTTCTGATGAACCATGAAAAAGTTATGCCTTGGTCAAGATACAATTGACTTTTCTGTTGTCCAAAAATAGTAACTTTTGCATCTTTGATGATTTTTGAGCCATTCTTGTGGAATCATGATCAAGACTTGATCAAATGATGATTGTGTTCTCAAAATAAGATGTTGACCAAATTTTTTGACTTTTGACTGTAAAATGACCATTTTACCCCTGCAGTTGACTGTAGAGCAAATGGAGCTTTTGACTGTGGAATTTGACCTTGTGAGTCTTGCAACTTGACATGTAGATGCTTGACAATGTATATAAGCCTATGAGACTTGATTGGACCATTGAAAACCTCAAATTCCTTGAGGGAACCAAAACCCTAATTTTGACTGGCTTAGGAGGCATTTGGACTGTGCAACCCCTTGAGAGACCTTGAACCATTTGAAGGTGATTCTTGATAAATATTGGAGAATATGGGAGGACAAATTTTGGGGTACAACAGAGTGGCTGAAGTACCTCTCCTCAAAGTAACCCTATTATGAATATAACAAGCAACATTCATGAGTTTTACTAAAGGTACAAAGGCAAACCCTTAGCATGAAGCATGACTCTAGCTGATTCTAGAATATCCTTGGTCACTTGTTCAACAATTCCCCCTTGCTGAGAACACTCATAACCAATATTTTTAGAAGCATAAAATTCAGAGATTTTATATTCTCAAACTCTTAATATCATCATTCCCCCTTGCTGAGAACACTCATGTTCACTTTTAATTTTTAAAAATATCATCATTCCTCTCTTCTTGAATAATTTGACACAAGTCTTTGAAGACTTCAAAAGCATCTTATTTTTATCTAAAAAAACTTATCCAAGTATATCCAGAAAAATCATCTATAACTACATAGACATACATTTTACCACCTATGCTTTCAACCTGCATCGGTCCCATTAAGTCCATGTGAACAAATATTCTAGAAGTAGTTTGGTCTTCCAAAATTTGGTGTGACATTATGGATTGAAACTTAAATTCACACTCACCACAAACTATCTCTTCTTCAATCTTTAGCTATGTGATTCCTCTAATGTCTCCTTTAGATAATAATTCCTTCATTCTTTTGAAATGAAGGTGTCCAAGTTTTTGGTGCCATAACTTTACTTCACCCTTACTAATTATTAAACATGAGGAAAAATAAGCATTTAACTGAGATTCCCATAGATAACAGTTATCTTTGGACCTTACTGTTAGAACAAGATTTGGTTCTGAAGTATTATCTGAGTTTTGATGATAACAAATGAGTATGTTTGTATGAACAATTTTAATACTCTAATGTTTGTTATTTTTGAGTATTTAACAAACAGGTTCTGCTTCTGATGGATGGCGTGGCCAAGACATTAGAAGAGAAATAATTCCGCTTTTGCGCTACATTAGTTCTGATGAATAGTAGCAAGACACTTGAGAAGACTCTGAAGTGTAGGCTCTGATATGAAGTCTAAATAAACCAGCCAGAAGATCTGAAGACATAAGTTTTTACTTAAGTCCAGATGCTAAAGACTCATGTTTCTGAAGACAATGCATTATAAAAAAAACAAGTCAGAAGATCTGAAGACAGAAGCTTCTACTTAAGTCTAGATGCTGAAGACTAATGTTTTCTGAAGATAAAGGGTTATCAAGACCAAGTGTTGAAGATTCTGATAGACGAAATTCTTAAGACTCTGAAGACTTAAAGTTCTAAAGACCCATGGTTATAAGAAAAGGGTTCTAAAGACCAAGTGCTAAAGACTCTGAAGACAGAAGTTCTATAGACTCTAAAGACTTGAAGTTCTGAAGACCCAAGGTTCTAATAAAAGGTTCTCACGACCAAGTGCTGAAGACTCTAAAGACACAGTTCTGAAGACTCCAAAGACTTGAAGTTTTGATGACCTTGTGTTATGTTCTCACTTCTAAACTTATGCACGTATAAGCCTATGAAGTGCAGAAGGAAAGACGATAACATTAATGTGGTGCAAATAGTACATGGTACAATCAACGTTTCATTCCACTACCATGAAAGGATAGACGCATTGCACGATCTTTTTCCCCACATGATTGCTCAAGCTGCCAATGTTTCTGGAAATCCCAAAAGTAACCCTCAATGGATATATAATTTTATTGGATATATAAAGGATTGAAGATTAAGAGAGAAAGCAACGAATTTTCAGTGAATATCCATGTACAAGCGCAATTCATAGCTTTCATATTTTTAGTATATTTTTCTTAAAATAGTTTACATATTCAACTTGTGAAGAATAAATTTTATTGTAAACAAAACTTGTATTCAAACAGTTGTTTGATTTCCTTAAGAGATCAGTTAGGTCTGTATCCTTAAGAAGTCTAGGACTAATGTGTCTTAGAAGTTTGATTTTCCTTAAGGGACCAATTAGTTTTGTATCCTTAAGAAGTCTAGGACTTGTGTGTCTTAGAGGTTGTTAGTCACTTGTGGGTAGCTTATGCATTGTAATATTCAATTGGATTATTGGATTAAGTCCTCCATTGAGAGAGGCGAAATCACCTTGTCGGGTGGACTAAACTAGCTTGATAGTTTTCAAGTGAACTAGTATAAACATACCTTGTTATTTACTTTATGTTCTTAATTATTGTTATTATCAAGAGTAAAGGAAAAGTATTTTAATTAAAGTGGAATTTTTTTTTAAAAAAAGTTTTGATTTAAAACCAAATTTAAACCCCCCCTTTCTTGTGTTTTTCAAACCTTTAATTGGTATCAGAGCTCCGTTTTTGAGGAGATAAAAAGTTTGCATTTTTATCAACACATAACAATGTTCAGTACTGATCTAGTGTGTGTGAAAGACCAATGGATACACCTACTTCCGTTATTGGTAATAGGGATAATGATAAAGATCATTATAGTTCAAATCCTCCTATGTTTGATGGGGAAAAGTTTGACTAATGGAAGGATAGAACCGAAAGTTACTTTCTGGCATATGACTTGGATCTATAAGGTTTGGTACTACAATCACCCAGTAGATGATAAAGGTCAGAAGATTGCAAGAAGTGAAATGACAGATGCTCAGAAGAAAGTTTACAATAACCATTATAAAGCAAAAGCTATCATGCTTAGTGCTACTTCATACAATGAATATGAGAAGATCACATATAAAGAGACTGCAAAGTCTATCTTTGATTCTCTCAGATGACGCATGAAGGAAATGTACAAGTAAAGGAAACAAAGGCTCTGGCCTTATTTCAAAAATACGAAGCCTTCAAGATGGAAAACGAAGAATCTGTGGAAACGATGTTTTCAAGATTTCAGGCTCTTGTGGCAAGATTTAAGGTTCTGAAAAAATGTTACTCTACAGCAGATCATGTTAAGAAGATTATCTGAAGTCTGCCTAAAAATGGAGACCAATGGTAAATGCTTTGAAAATTTCAAAGGATCTGAACGACACCTCTCTTGATGAGCTGATTAGCTCTTTAAGAAGTCATGAAATAGAGATTGATCAAGATGAACCTCAAAAGAGGGTAAAATCAGTTTCTCTAAAGTCTACTTCTAGAAAGACCAAGGATTATCAAGCTAAGGATGAATCAAAAGAATCTGAAGAAGATTTATTTGATGATAAACTCTCTTTGATATCTAGAAGAATCAGTCAAATATAGAAGCACATAAAAATCAAGTTCGAAGGATAAAGAAGAAAGAATGGAAGAGATGAATCTACTTCTGATCAGAAGAATGCTTCTGGAAAAGAAGTTACTTGTTATAAGAACAACGAGCCCGGACATTACAAAAATGATTTCCCTAAGATCAAAAGGGATACGAAACTTAAGAAGGCATATAAAGCAAAGAAAGGTCTCATGGTAAATGGGATGATTCAGAATCAGAAGATGAAGATTCTGATGAAAAGCATGCCAATGTAGCACTCATGGAAAATACTAGTACGAGTGAATTAGCATCAGAAGACGAACTAACACTTGATGACGAGTCAGACTCTGATGATGACAAAGAGGTACTTTCTTCCTTATCTCATTCTGAACTTGAAATTGGTTTATCTGAATTAATGAAAAGATATCAAATTCTTCTAAGTAAACAAAAAATATTGAAAAAGAGTTTTGTAGCTACTTTTGAGAACACTACTATAGATGAGCAAAATATTTCTAGCTTAAATGAAAAACTATTTGTTTTAAAAAAATGAAACATTGCTCTAAAAAGTAAAATGTTTAGATTAGAAGAAGAAATTTTCTCTAACACATCTTTTACTGACGAAGTAATCAGATATGATAGACCTTTTCAGCATTTCCTAGATAAGAGCATAAATAGAAGAAAAATGGATTCAATGATCTATGGTGTTATTAGAAATGGAAGCATATTCTTGGGATATTCAGGACCATCAAAGAAAATTGATGAGACTTTGAATGTTAAACCAAAACCTCTTTCTGAACATTTCGTGCTTGCTAGCATAAATTTGAAATGTCCAGAACAAGAAGGTTCTGATACTACTGTAGCACAAACACAGACACAAAAGGAAACTTCTAAACCAAAGTATCATGCACAAATTTCACATGATGATCCTATTGCACAAAATTCCAAAGTTGTCAGAACCTCTTGAACTGCTAAAAAGAAAGGACCCAGAAAATGGGTACCTAAAGATCAGATAATCTATGTTGCAGATGTTCTTGATGGCGCAACAGAAACACCAACTATGGCACTTGGACAATGGATGCCTGCAACACATGATGGGAGAAAGGCATATGGTCCAAGATTTGGAACTTAAGTCTTGAGGCGTGGATAGTTTCATAAGCAACCAGAAAAGAAAGATTATTGGCTCTGAGACTATTGTAATCAAAGATGCTATTGTCAGAACAAGACCAAACTTTAAAGATTCTAGAGAAATGCTTCTGATCTTTGATGATCTGGCTTGTACCAGCTCATCTTCTGAATAAAGTCTGGATTCTGAAAATTGTTTGAAGAATCAGCTGATAGACTATTAGACTTCTATGCATAACGTTTCTATTCTCTTTAAATCTTATTACTGCTATTGTATTTCTTTCAGAACCTCAATAATCAGAAGATGTTTCAGTCAGAAATGTCTTTGATTAGATGGAGACCTTTTTGATTTTATATATTCTAAGGATATAAAAAATGTCACTTAGTTAGATGTATTGATTAACGTGTGTAACCCTTGGTTATGGTTAATCATCAAATGCTATCTAAGCTATTCAATGAGCAATGTGCGTATTTTTTGGAATTGATTGAAATTGTAATTATTACTTTCATTTAATAATCCTAATTATTGTGTTTATTTGTATGTTCATTATTTTATTTTCTCTCACTTCTCAAACACTATAAATAATACACATTCACTTCACTCCCACACTTCAGAACCTTAAACCCTATTTTCTCTCAACAGCTCAACAAGTTATCAACAGTCTTCAATAAACCTTCACCATCTTCATATCTCTTCGACAATGATGACTCTTGATCAACAAGCTGTTGTTGAGTTTGCAAAAGAAGTGGAACAAAGTATGAATTTAACATCTCCTTCTTTATCAACCATCACTTCGTCTTTATCAACCGCGATTCCTTCATCTTCAACAATTCCTCCATCAACTTCATCTGCTCCTTCATCTTCTGCAAACCCTGTTGATGTTAATCACATTACGCAAAAAGGTTCTCAGGTTCATTTCAACTTAAAACCAACAGAGTTGATTATTGATTTTGACAATCTTGTTGCAAATAGTTGTAACTTAAAAGAGGAATTAAAAGCTCAAGGATGGGAAAACTATTTTCAAAGGCTTCATTGTCCCGTCTATGGGGTGCTAGTGATGAATTTCTGGAAAAATGATGATTGTGACGATTTTCACGTTGTTTTGAATGTTATTGGACATAGAATAATTATTACTAAAGAGTCCATTGCAAAACTGTTGGGATTGACGTTTTTAAAAGGAAAACGTGTGTATGGATTGGATAATAAATCAAAGGCTACAAATAAATCTCTAGATCAACTGCTGTTTAGGAATTTATCTGCTGAGAAATCCAAGTACAAAAGCAAGGATCTTCATGATAATCTAAAAGTGTGGCACAAGATTATTCTGGGCTGCATAAACCCTAGACCTCCTTCAAGGTCCTCTGACTATTTCAAAATCAATCAGATGTTCATGCTGTACTTTTTGCTATCCAAACAGAAGACTAATCTTCCCTTTATTCTATTTAATTATCAGAGGGATTCTATTAGAAAGTCCAAAACCACCGCCCTTCCCAACAAAAAGGTATATCCTAATATTCCTTGTGGATGTCTTATAACATATATTTTTGTTGAAAGTGGATTGGTAAGGTTTTTGGATGAAGAAGCCAACTATAAAGAGGTTCTGACTCCAAGCATTGGAGATTCCTTCAATGGGAAAACTTTGAAGAACATGAGGATGATTGAAGAAATCAAGGTCAAGCCTCTAATTGAACCGTCTTAGAGTTATCATCATAAAAATATTCCTTTGAATGACTATCCTCTGTTCTCCAAGAAAGATCTTGTATCCAGTGTGGCTGCATATGTTATGATGATGCAACAAGAAGGACATGATATGTCTGAATTCAATTAATTAGACTTTCCTGCTGAGGAAGTTGACTGTTCTATTGATAAAAGAAATAAGAGATTAGACGCTTCTGAACCAGAGAAGAAGAAGAATAAGTCTGGTTTTCTGTAAGATGCCATTCTGGGAGCTAAAACTTCTGTAACATCTAGTAAATCTGATACTTCTGTATGTGTTTCATTGTATGTTTACAATACCATAGATATATGTTCATCCACAACCTTCGCTTCACAAATTAATCCTCTTCCACCACCAAACATAACTACACTTGTTTCTGACTCTGTTACCACTTCTATCCCCTTTCCATCAATTTCCTTTACACGATCATCTTTAACAATTCATGTATATGAACCAACACCCAAAACCATACCTGTTTCTGTTACAACTATAACTCTAATAACCATAAATGTCTCACCAAAAATCACCACATCTCCATCTGATGATTCTAACTCTTTTTCTATTCAACCATCCACCATAATTATTCCTGCTTCTGTTCTTGTTTCGTCAACCATTCCCTTAACTATAGAAACTTTTGTTTCTGAAACTGTCTCTACAACGTTACCTGCAATAACAACTGCTTCTACCCCAAACACCATAACCACTTACGACCTTGCGATCTCATTAACCACACATGTTTCTAGTTTACTTTAATTCATCTCTACACCCATACCATCTCAACTCATCTTTACTTTCTCCTCACCACTCGTCTCATTGTTACCACAAATCATCACATCTCAAACTCCATCAGAAATTCCTATTGTTTCTGATCCTTTTCCAAATCTCCACTTTGCTTTTCATCACCACCAATCACTCATAAACTCTCAAAATCTTGACCCTCAATCATCTTCTGTTCTTGAAGTGTCTGAAAGAACAATCTATGATGACTTTGAAGCCCTTGTAAACACAACCACTAAATCTTGTTCTATGTCTGACCTTTTCGATCTAACTGAACAATCCAACCAAACTGAACCTGTAACTTCTAAACCCATCCCTTCTAAAAGTGACATAGTGTAATAATGTGGGAGAACTGACTTGGTGTTTTGCGTTTGATCGCAAGTGTTGTAGATAGCAAGAGTCGCCACCGATTTTTCTTTTATCCAATAAAGGAAAGGTTGAATATAACAGGAAAGACCCTTTGAGAATTTTTATTGAGTTCGGGGGGTAGGTCATGAAAAGGGAAGGTGTTAGCACCCTTTTCATCCGTAGTTATCTATGGGCTCTTAATCGCTAGCTCACTTTTGAAAATTTTGCTTTGTGTTTGTGTAAGTTGAAAATATTTTGAAAAACGCCTTCGTTCAAAAAACTTTGTAATGATTCTCGTATCATTGAGAATATATACAAAGTGTTGGTTTTGAAAATATTTGTTGTTTAGAAAGGGTTTGAAAAGATATTTGTTTTTGAAAGTGTGAAGTATGGAAATTATTTTAATTTGTGAGCAAGAAATTACGAGAAATCTACCTACTCAAAAAAGTATTTGTTCTTTTCCTCCTCCTTTAGATAGTGCTTGTCTACCATTAATTGGTAGAGAGCCATATCATTGGATGTGAGGGACAGGCGTGGGTCATCATACAGTCATAAAAGGCAACTTGTGAGACGATTTAGCAATTTTTTTAAGGGACTAAGATCGTTTTATCGAAGGCAACATCAAAGGTTCATCGAGGGACTACGATCTTTTTAATCGAGGGTCTTTGCTAAAGCGTCCCATATTCGAGTGACATGACTATTTTTCCGAGGTAACAAGCGAGGTTATCCTAGAGGTGCACGTGTGAAAAGTGTTTTGATTTCAATTAATTTGTCTTGATTAGGGTTATCTAGAGATTGATTTTAAATCTTATCATACACGCCTAACTACTATACAATGATAAGTAAATGCGGTAAAGTGTGAAAAATAAAGTTCTACGCTATTACATTGCTTCGGGAATGGGGTACAAATTTATGAATTGAGATGTATCGAATTAAAAGTTCGATTAAAAGTCTAAATAAACAATCAATACAACCCAATCGAATTAATTTAAATAAATAATTAAATTTAATATAATTAATTAATATTATTAAATATAATTTCTCAATCTAATTATTTATTTAAAACAAATGTATTTTGTAAATAAAATTAATTAACAAAATTGATTATTAATACAAATTAACAAGAATAAAACTAAAACAATTAAAGGAACTAAAATAATCAACAAACTAATTAGTATTAACAAAATAAACAAATAAAGAAATAGTAAAAATGGGGGTATGATATGGATTTTCGGAATGGTATGGTTTGGTTCGTTGGGAAAGGCCCAAAACCGATTTATTGTTGAACCAAGAAATATGAAAACCAATAAAATGTAATAGGTTGAGTGTCTGGGGCGGAGGCCCAATGGATGGTTAAAAAAACAGAAAAAAATGATGCAATTATAAAAAAAACATTGGGCTCGGGTTATTGATTGGGTTGAAAGCCCAAAAGGAAGATTGTTTGCAAACCCTAGTAAGACACATGAAAGGGTTGCTATGGATGCCTCTTGATGTAAGATCCAAAAGTTAATCTTAATTGATCTCCTTTGATTTCCAATAAAAATCACCTAAGTGTAATTAATTAAAATAAACCTCTCCCTCTTTTGGGCCAATGCATTACACGTTATACTCCCTCATTTTGTCCTTTCAATTAATTTGCAATTATAGAAATCAAAATCTCTCTCTCTCTCTCATCGAACCAGCACAAGAAAAAAAAAGAACTCCTTCATCTCTCACAGTTTAAAACCACGATCCCTCTTTCCATCTCCAACGCTCTCTATTTCTTATCATCTTTCTTTCTTAACTCACACCAACCTCTCTTTCTCTGTTATTTCTACTTGTTTATGTCGATTCAATCAAATAAAATGCAACATCAATGGTCCAAAGCAAAAACCTAAACCATCGGGAATCCCGATACCCCCAATTTCGTTAGGATATGTGATTACAGATTACATGGTGTCACATGGAGAATCAACAGGAAAACGAATGAAAAGGAAATTCGTAAAGAAAAACATTACCAAGCGAGATGGACCAAAATCGATGAAGGTGGGAAGAGTTTAAGTCTAGGTAATACACTTCTTCCTCTTCTCGGTTTCGTCTAGATCTTCTTTTTGAGTTATGTGTCGTATTTCTGTTGCTGTGGATTTAGTTGCGTGAGCATCGATGTCGTGCGTGTGATGAAGGTTGTGGTTTTGAGTAGTGTTGATTTGAGTTTTGTGAGAGTGAGAGGGTCTGGACTTGTTGAAGGAAACAATTGGATGGGGAGCCGAAGAAGGGTGTTGTTGAAATGGTGATGAAGGTCGAATGAAAACTGGAGGTGAAGTCTAGGTACATATCGGTTATGTACGTGGTGATGATATGAATTGGTTTTGTGTATGTGGCTTTGAGTATGGTTTCTGCAGAATTAATGCAGGGAGTTTGAAGGAGTTTTAAGATGTATTAAGGAGCGTTTTTTTCATGTCCATGAGTAGTCTTTTTTTCTCTTTTTTTATAGATGAAAGTATGGGGAATTTAGGGGGATATGTTAGTGAATTTGAACAATTGTGGCATACTATTCTAATGCTTTTTGTTACAGTTTGGTTTTGCTGAATTTGTGTAATTTATTGGATAGTTTTGACAGGTTTACAGCAGGTTTTGGAGTGACATAGGGGCTGGCTGTTTGCAGGTTTGGGACTGGTTATGAAGTAGGTCTTGGCAGGCTATTTTTTGGAGTGGATAGCAGGTTATGAAGCAGTTGTAGTAGAGTTTTGGACTCATTGTGCAAGGGCAGTAGGGCTGGTTTTGAAGGGAAGTAACATGGTTGTTTTGATTTGTAGCTTGAAACTTTAGGAACTTAAAACTTTCTTGTAATTCTTGAAACTTGAATCTTTAAACATGATGAAATCGCTTGAAGCTTTTTTTTTTTTGAATTCATGTACGAATGTACCTTGAAACCTTAGGTTAAAAGAAGATTGAATTGTCTTGTATGGCATTGATTTTATTTGACCATGAAGCCAACTTTGAAAATTAAGACAGTTCTCCTTGGAATAATGAACTTGAAATGAACTTTGCAAGATTTAACATTGAGCATTGTCTTGAAAGATGCTTGATATT
Source organism: Vicia faba (assembly GCA_948472305.1). Lineage (NCBI taxonomy): Eukaryota > Viridiplantae > Streptophyta > Magnoliopsida > Fabales > Fabaceae > Vicia > Vicia faba. Next base: position 475,596,492 of record OX451740.1, read on the forward strand.
TTCGATGAATTCCTTTTGATGAACTCGTGCCATTAGGAACTTGAATCCATGAATAAATTTTTTATCATGAATCCTTGAAAAGGCTTGAAATAATTGATGGATGCCTTAAAATTTTGAATTTGGACTAGGACTTGAAATCACATATTTACTTGTAATTTCCAAACTCATGACAACAAAGAAATTTCCTCCATATCTTAAATTTGAAAGCCTTGAATAAAACTTGTACAATTCATGATCCAACAAGAAAACGAAACCAAATCAAATTGTAGATCATGCTTACATCCTGAAGAAATTCTTACTTAAAACTCGAATTCCATATCCTAACTTGCAATTGAAACAACCATTGATTGAACTAACCCTTATGATTGATTAAAAATAACTCCTCAAAGGAGATCTCAATGCATACTTTATCTTGACCAATTCTTGACCAATTGGAAGGCCCAACATAGGAACAACAAGCTTGAATCATAAACCACAAAGCAACCCCTAATTCATTATTCCTCAATTGAAGCACAATAGATAAAGACCTAGTTCTTAATCCTTGAAGAAGAAAACTTTGAAACTTGATATAGAGGATGTCCTTGATAGTTATTCCTCAAAACCTTAATGGTATATTTCAATGCTCAAAGAAAAACTAGATGAATCATGCTCTATTAATGTAGAAACCTCAAATTCCAAATGAAACCCTAACTGGCACGACTGAGCAACCTAGGGGATGGAAACTGAGGAGCAAACCCTAATTTTTAGTCACACATAGGGAAATAAACCCTAATCCAAGATCTTGATTAATTTGAATAGGAAACGACCTTGTACATGGATGAATAAGAAACTCATGATAACCATACTTCAAAACTTGATTCCACTGCCCACTTCCCAAGGAGGAGCCAAGGAAATCAATTGTAGAATGTAGAAGCCTTAAACCAAAATTGAACCCTATTTAGCACAACCACTGATGCTTCGAACCACTGCCTTATTGAAATATAGGAATGATGTGTGGATGACCTAATGAGAATGATACAAATGAAATTCAAAGCCTAAGAAATATAAAAGGGAAAATGTAGGGAAACTTTTGGGGTACAATAGCTGCCCCTATTCAATCTTCTTAAACCTGAAGAGTTAGATTGGCATGTCCGCCATTCGTGACTTGAAGGTAGAAGATGATTGAACACTTAAGTGCCTAGAAATTTGAACTCGCATGTGCATGAAGTAACATTGTTGGTTGATTGTACCGGAAATGGGCTTAAAGATGTCATTTGGAGAGGTGACGGAGAATCGTCGGAGATGGGCTTATAGAGGCCATCCAGAGGTGATGGAGAGTCGTTGGAGATGGGCTTATAGATGCCATCCAAAGTAACTGTTGATAGAGAAATTAGACTAACTCTACGCTTGAATTTAACTGGGAGAAGTATCAGAATAAATATTTAGTTGATTTAATCTGAGCCAACAAATGTATATGTCTATCTTTAATTAGGAGAAGTATCAGAATAAATCTTTGGTTGATTTAATCTGAGCCAGAAAAAGTATCTACTGGAAGAAGTATCAAAGTAAATCTTTGGTCGATTTAAACTGAGCCAGAAGATGTCTATGTCTGTCTTTAACTGGGAAAAGTATCAGAATAAATATTTTGTCGATTTAATCTGAGCCAGAAGATAATTGTGCCCGTCTTCTACTATGAGAAGTATCATAATAAATCTTTGGTCGATTTAGTCTGAGCCAACATAAGCTTTAAAGAAATGTTCGTCATGCATATAGTCGCCCTGTCATATTTCGAGAATTAACCTACAATCAGTTTGTTAGTAAACCCGTCATGTTTCGGGAATTCATACCATTGGTGATAAAGATAGTCACCCCGTCCTGTTTTGGGAATTTATCTTCATCAGTTTATTGGTAAACCCATCCTGTTTCAAGAATTCATACCATTGGTGATAAATATAATCACCCCGTCCTATTTCGAGAATTGATCTTCATCAATTTTATTCTTCACAGATAGTTGTCCTGTCTTGTTTCAGGAATTAATTTGTGGCTGGTTATCCAGATAGTTACGCTGTCTTGCTTCAGGAATTAATTTGTGACCTAGTCACATAGATAGTTACTCCGCCTTGTTTCAGGAATTAATCTTGGACCTGTTTGAGAATTGTTGATGACATTTGTCTATTGATTGGTCTTTCCTTGAAAGGTAAAGAGTTAGTTGTATGCAATATCATGATGTATGAAATGCATCACATAATGATGTTCTCAAAATAAATGAGACTGTGCTATACGCGTTTCGTATGCATATGGTGTGATGTATGAATGTGAAAAGTTGTCGGAGCGTAATTGTAAACCCGTGAAAAATCTTTGTCTGGGAAAATAAATCCCTGACTGTTGATGGGGATGAAGAGTATGTGTATCTTCAATCTTGTCTAGAATGTTTCCGATGGGGATTCCTACTTACTTGCTTGAGGAAACCTTGCAGGGGATGTATTGATTTCCTGTTTGGGGAGTAGAGTTTAGGAACATTGGTCATTTGTTGTTCTACTGGGGATTCCTTCTTACTTGCTTGAGGAAACTCTGCAGGGGATGTATTAATTTCCTGTTTGGGGAGTAGAGTTTAAGAACATTGGTCGTCCTTTGTTCTACTGGGGAATTTAATTCTTATATACCCTGACTGAGGATAAAAATATGGTTAAACTTTCGACTTGTCGGGGGAGGATAAAGTTAACTGGTATCTGGTCGGATTTCAGGTTTTGCAACAACTTTCTATGGAGAAGAATTTTTTCAGTGATTTGTAGTATTCTGAGGAATAGACTCGAGTTGGGGAAATTGTAGTCTGTGGGGGAAATAAACCTTGTTGAGGAAATAAACCCTGTTGTTGGAGAATATTCTGTTGAGGAAACAAACTTCTCCTGGGGAAATAGAATTTGCTAAAGAGAAGAACTCTGCAAGGTTTGTTTTTCAGTTTTGGAGGACCAAACTCAGCTGGAGAAGAGAATTTCCATGAAGTGTACTAATTGGAAGTTCCATAGGTTGGGAAAGAGATTATACTCCTTTATTTTCTTGAGTGATCTGCCAGGGAGATTGTGGGGAATGTACCCTTATTTGTTAAGATTACTCTGTGGGGGTAATCTCATTGAAATGACTCTGTGGGGGATAATCTTATGAAAGTGACTCTTCGGGGATTTATGGACATCTCGAATGTCATCCCGATTCATAGAATTTTGAGTAAATGCTTATTCTTGTTCTTATGCATTTATTTGTTAATAGTTAATCATATTCATATGCACATGTTCATTCAATTTTAGTCATTGGACGTTGTTGCAAACAAAACAGAAAAACAAAAAGTTTGAACTTTAAGGTATATTTGTATTGATAATTTACCTATAAACAGGCGAGTTTAGACAAAGAGACAGAAATCCTTGTAAGCAGAAGTCGTCGTGAAATGAAAAGAGTACAAAGTGAAAACAAATATAAAGCCATGTGGAAGTGATGTCATTAGGTTCCAACTTCGCTATTGCCTCTATGTCTTTGAACATCTCATCCCTTGTTGTCGAAAGAAGTTGATTGAACTGATCTTGTACCATTTGAACTTTTGACCTTGGTAATAAAGCTGGTTGTAAGTGATCCAACGGGACATAGTCGTAAACTTTAATCCCTAACTTTTTTCTGGACCGTCCTTTCGGATTTTCGGTCCACCATGATACCCTTTTTTGCCCAAGCCTCCTTTTCAGGTTTACGACTTGTCGGGTGTACAATCTTTTGTATATATCATTAATTTTTTCCCGAACCCTTTTGGTTCGACGAGATGCTCTTATTTATGCCTAGGTATGTCAACCTAGCAGGTCGTTTTTATGTGTAGTATTTTTTGACTATGTCCGCATTCACAGGGTGGGGGAAATCTTCACCATCCATGGTGGTCAGTATCATAGCACCGCCCGAGAATACTTTCTTGACAATAAATGGACCTTCGTAGGTGGGAGTCCATTTTCCCCTGTGATCACCTTGTGGTAGAATGATGCGCTTTATTACCAAGTCACCATCCTGATATACTTGATGCTCGATCTTCTTGTTGAAGGCCTTGATCATACGTTTCTGGTATATCTAACCGTGATAGATAGCAACCAGCCTCTTTTTGTCAATCAAATTCAACTGATCCAACCTAGTCTGAATCGACTCATCTTCGTTTAAGTCTGCTTCTTTCATAATCCTTAGAGAAGGAATCTGAACTTCGACGGGCAGGACAACTTCCATGCCATAGACCAAAGAGAACAGGGTTGCCCCAGTTGATGTTCACACTGAAGTACGATAAACATGAAAAGAAAATGGTAACATCTCATGCCAGTCTTTATAGGTGACAACCAACTTTTGCACAATCTTCTTTGTATTCTTGTTGGAAGCTTCCACTGTGCCATTCATCTTAGGTCTGTACGGAGAAGAGTTATGATGCTTGATCTTGAACTGCTTGCATAATTTAATGATCATGGCATTGTTGAGGTTGATACCATTGTCAGTGATGATCCTCTCAGTGATTCCATACTGATAGATGAGGTTATGCTTGATGAATCAGGCCACCACATTCTTAGTAACTGAGGCAAATAAAGCTGCTTCCACCCATTTTGTAAAGTAGTCAATGGCGACGAGAATGAAACGATGCCCATTAGAAGCTATATGATTTATTTCTCCGATCATATCAATGCTCCACATTGCGAATGGCCAAGGAGCAGTCATGACATTCAAAGGTATTGGAGGCACGTGAACCTTGTCAGCATAAATTTGGCACTTGTGGCAAGTCCTCGAGTGGTGATAACAGTTGGTTTCCATGGTCGACTAATAGTAACCAGCTCTCAGAATCTTCTTGGCCATAGTGTGTCCATTGGAATGAGTACCCAAGATGCCTTCGTGCATATCCTTCATAATCTTCTCTGTTTCCTTCTTATCCACACAATGGAGCAAGGTTGAATCATGATTGCACTTGTACAAAATCCCGCTGCTTAGGAAGAACTTGGCTGAAAACCTCCGGAGGAATTTCTTGTCATTGATTGATGCCCCCTCAGGGTATTCTTGAGCTTAAAGATATTTTTTCACTTCACGAAACCAAGGTTTCTCTTCTACTCCATCAGTATCAATTTTGTAGCAGTGCGCTGGTTCATCAAATCTTTCGACAGTGATTCTAGGAGCTTCATTGTACCACCTGACCTTGAACATAGACGACACGGTAGCTAAGGCATTTGTCAACTGATTTTATTCCCTTGGGATATGTTCAAAGGTAATCTCTTCAAATTATGGAATCAAGGCTAGCACCTGTTCTTTGTATGGGATAAGATTTGGGTGTTTTGTATTCCACTCTCCTTTAACTTGACTGGCCACCAAGGCTGAATCCCCATACACGCTCATGAATTTGATTCTTAAGTCGATAGCAGCCTTAAGACCCATGATGCATGCTTCGTACTCGGCCATGTTGTTGGTACAATAATAGCAAATTCTGGAAGTGAAAGGCGTATGGCAACCTTCGGGGGAAATGATCACATCACCAATTCCATTACCAAGTGCATTAGAAGCTCCGTCAAAAACCATAGTCCATCGGGATCCTTGCTCAGGTCCTTCATACGGTCCAGGTTCTTCACCATCTGTTACTAGCATGATATTCTCATCCAGGAATTCGAAGTTCATAGATTGATAGTCATCTACAGCTTGATGCGCCAAATGATCTTCCAGTACACTTCCTTTGATTCCTTTTTGAGTGGTGTACTGGATGTCGTATTCAGTTTAGATCATTTACCATTGGGCTATTCTTTCGGTGAGTGTTGGCTTCTCAAAGACATACTTGATGGGATCCATCTTAGAGATCAATAGAGTGATGTGAGCCAACATATAATGTCTTAGTCGGCAAGCAACCCATGCCAAAGCGCAACAAGTTTTCTCGAGAAGTGAATATCTTGTTTCACAGTCGGTAAACTTTTGTCTAAGGTAGTATATTACATACTCTTTTCGACCATACTCATCATGTTGCCCTAGCACACATCCCATTTAATTCTCTAACACTGTCAGGTACATGATCAGAGGTCTTCCTTCAACTGGCGGCATCAGAATTGGAGGTTCTTGTAAGTATTCCTTGATTTTATCAAAAACTATTTGGCAAAAGTAATTCCATATGACTACTTGATCTTTCTTCAATAGCTTGAAGATTGGCTCACAAGTAGAAGTCAAGTGAGAGATGAATCGAGAAATGTAGTTGAGTCATCCTAAGAAACCTCTAACCTCCTTCTCAGTACGGGGAGCTGGAATTTCTTGGATAGCTTTAACTTTTGCGGGATCAACTTTAATAGCTTTGCCACTGACGATAAAGCCTAGGAGCTTACCATACCTTACCCCGAAGGTTCATTTGTTTGGATTCAGCCTCAACTTGTACTTTTTCAGCCTTTCAAATAATTTATGTAAATGATCAAAGTGCTCTTCCTCAGTTTGGGACCTTGCTATCATGTCATCAACATAGACTTCTATCTCATGATGAATCATGTCATGAAATAAAGCCACCATAGCCCGTTGATAAGTTGCATCTATAATCTTCAGCCCAAAAGGAATGACCTTATAACAGAAGGCACCCCACTGTGTGACAAAGGTCATTTTCTCCATGTATTCAGGCGCCATTTTGATTTGGTTATACCCGGAGAAGCCACCCATGAAGGAGAATACCTTGTGTTGAGTAGTGTTTTCTACCAATACATCAATATGTGATAGTGGGAAGTCGTCTTTGGGGCTCGCCCTATTTAAATATTTGTAGTCTACACACATATGAACCTTACCATCTTTCTTCGGCACTGGAACAACATTTGCAACCCATTGGGGATACGATGTTACTTCCAGGAAACCTGCATTAAACTGTTTCATTACCTCAGCCTTGATTTTCTCTGACATATCAGGGCACATGCGATGAACCTTTTGTTTGATTGGAGAACAACTCTCTTTCATTGGCAGACAATGAACCACAATATCAATAACGAGCCCTGGCATGTCTTCATATGACCAAGCGAATACCTTAACATAGTCGTGCAACATCTGAACCAATATTCTCTTGACACTGCCTTCAAGGTTTTTGCCAATCTTGACCTCTTTCTTATCTGCCTCAGTACCTAAATTTATCACTTCGACCGATTCTTCATGTTGTTGGATAGCCTTTTCCTCTTGTATTAGGAGTTTGGCGAGTTCTCCAAGTATCTCACAATCTTCTTCACCTTCTTCTTTGGCTTGATAGATTGGATTTTCAAAGTCATAGACGGAAATAGAAAAATTATTTTCAATGAGATCTAGAGTGGATGTGGATCTTTAAATGTGTGTGCATGTAAGGTCACATGGCTATTTGAAAATGCAATAATGTAAAAGAAAGACAAAGAGCGCAAAATTTGAATGCAAAACAGTCCAATGTTTTTCATTAAATGAGCATATGATATATGGAATGACAACCCTTAATAAATGGACCATTATGCCCCGAGAAAGGCACATGGTTTAAAGTCATTGTTTTAAAGGAAATTATACAGACAAACTGCTTAAAATAATAAAAACATGAAATAGAAATTACTCCTGGCTGAAGGAGAATGAGATAAAGTCTTTGGAATTCCAGTTATTGAGTCCACCGTCAGTAGTTGGGAATATCCAGCCATCCAAGTCTCCATCACTGTCAGAGTCTCCCAATGCATTGACTTCATTATTGCTAATACGGAGGGGTGGTCTCCCAGCACGAGCATGTTGAACCTCTTTCTAAGCCTTTAAAGTGAAAACCAACCCAAATTTTTTGGATTTGTAGGGGATGTCAGGAAGTTGTCCCCAGATAGTGCAAACTCCATCTTCTATAACAACCCGAGCATCCTTAAGAGAGGCCATTCTCAATGTGTCTTTGGAAATCTTGGGAGTAGTTGCTTTAGCAACAACAATCATCGGGGGAATTACCTTAAATGCTTGACAAGGAGTTTAAATGAATTCGCAGTTCATTTCCACATATTTGAAGGAACTCAAATGACTAACCATATATTCCTCCTCTCCACAGACTGTGACAATCTTTCCTTTCAATGGGTATTTCAGCTTTTGATGTAATGTAGAGGTGACCGCGCATGCCCTATGAATCCATGGGCATCCTAGAAAGCAAGAATAGGCCGGGCGGATATCCATTACATAAAAATTTTAATTGAAGACTTGAGGTCCCACCTTGATGGACAGATTGACCTCCCCGTGGACCATTCTTTTTGAACCATTGAAGGCTCTTACCATGATATCATTGGGTTTCAGCACCATCCCATCACAATCCAGCCTATCCAAAGCACCTTTGGGTAAAATATTTAAGGAAGACTTAGTATCTACTAACACATGCGCCAGGGTGCTGCCTTTGCATTCAATAGATATATGGAGAGCTTTGTTATGATTCTTCCCTGTCGGATTTAAATCTGCATCAGAAAACCCCAAGCCATTATCGGCAGTTAGGCTTGCAACATAATTCTCAAATTGATCAGCAGTGTTCTCTTGTGGAACATGGGCATTCTTCAGGAAGCCTTTTCTCATCAATCAAGTTCAGTTGATCAAGTCAAGTCTGGATCCAATCGTCTTTGTTCAGCCCTCCATCCTTCATGATTCTTAGAGAGGGGTTCTGGACCTCAATAGGCAAGACAACTTCCATGCCATATACCAAAGAGTAGGGTGTTTCTCCGGTTGATGTGCGAGTTGTGGTACGATACCCATGGAGAGCGAATAGAAGCATCTCATGCCATTCTTTGTATGTAACTGTCATTTTCTGTATGATCTTTTTAATGTTCTTATTTGCAGCTTTGACAGCACCATTCATCTTCGGCGGGTAAGGGGAAGAATTGTCATGCTGAATCTTGAATTACTCGCACAGGGAGATGATCATAGTATTGTTTAGATTCGTACCATTATCCGTAATGATCCTCTCCGGGATACTGTAACAACATATGAGATTCTGCTTGATGAACCGGGCGACAACATTCTTGGTGACGGAAGCAAAGGAGGCTGCCTCAACCAACTTTGTAAAATAGTCAATGGCCACTAAGATGAAGCGGTGTCCATTAGAGGTTGTTGGCTTGATTTCCCAAATCATATCAATGCCCCATATAGCAAAGGGCCAAGGATCCATCATGACATTCAGAGGAACCAGAGGTACGTGCACCTTGTCAGCATAAATCTGACACTTGTGGTAGGTTCGAGAGTGTTGATAGCAGTCTACTTCCATGGTAGACCAGTAATAACTTGCCTGTAGTATCTTCTTTGCCATCGTATGCCCACTGGAATGGGTGCTAAAAGTTTCCTCATATAGATCATCCATGATCTTTTCAGCTTCAACCTTGTCTACGCATCGAAGCAACACAGAGTCATGGTTGCGTTTGTAGAGAATTCCATTACTAAGGAAGAATTTAGCAGAGAATCTCCTTAAGAACTTCTTATCATTGACTGAAGCTCCTTCTGGATAATCTTTGGCCTCGAGATACCTCTTAACTTCGTGAAACCAAGGCTGGTCCACTATTTCTTCAGTATTAATCTCGTGACAGTGAGCTGGTTCCTCCATTCGTTCAATGGTTATCTGGGGAGCCTCGTTATCCTATTTAAGTTTAAACATGAATGACATTGTGGCTAGTGCGTCTGCTAGCTGACTTTCTTCTCGCGATAAATGCTTGAAGGTAATCTTCTCAAAATGTGGGATCCATGTCAACACATGTTCTTTATAGGGGATAAGGTTAGGGTGTTTGGTGTCCCATTCCCCTTTGATCTGGATGATGACCAAAGCTGAATCTCCAAATATATTTAAGGATTTGATCCCCAAATCTATGGCAGCTTTGAGACCAAAAATGCACGCTTCGTATTCTGCCATGTTGTTTGTACAATTGAAGCAGAGTCTTGCTTTAAAAGGAGTATGACATCCTTCAGGAGATATGAGTACAACACCAATACCATTTCAGAATGCGTTAGATGCTCCATCAAAAACTAGGGTCCATCAGGATCCTTGTTCAGGTCCGTCATATGGTCTAAATTTTTCATAGTTGTTTACCATCATGATGTCTTTATCTGGGAATTCGAACTTCATGGACTGGTAGTCTTCCACAGCTTGGTGAGCAAGGTGATCAGCTAGTACACTTCCCTTTATTGCTTTTTGGGTAGTATACTGGATGTCATATTCCGCCAAGATCATCTGCCATCTCGCTATTCTCCCAAAAAGGTCAGGTTTCTCGAAGATGTATTTTATTAGATCCATTTTAGATATCAATAAGGTAGTATGGGTCAGCATATACTGTCTTAGCCGGCGAGCAGCCCATGCCAGAGCGCAGCAAGTTTTCTCAAGCAATGAATATCTTGTTTCACAATCGGTAAACTTTTTTCTCAAGTAGTAAATAGCATGCTCTTTTTGGCCAGACTCGTCATGCTGCCCCAGCACACACCCCATTGAATTTTCTAAAACAGTCAGATACATGATCAATGGTCTTCCCTCAACTGCTGGCATCAAAACAGAAGGCTCTTGCAGGTACTCTTTGATCTTGTCGAAAGCAGTTTGGCACTCATCATTCCAATTGACTACTTGATCTTTCTTAAGTAATTTGAAGATTGGCTCACAAGTAGCTGTCAGGTGAGAAATGAATCTAGGAATTTAGTTTAAACGTCCCAAGAATCCTCTGACTTCCTTCTCAGTACGAGGAGCAGGCATCTCTTGTATCTCTTTCACTTTGGCGAGATCCACCTTGATACCTTTATTGCTGACGATAAAGCCTAGGAGCTTACGAGACCTCACCCTAAATGTGCATTTATTTCGGTTCAACCTCAATTTGTATTTCTTTAACCTCTCAAACATTTTCTGTAAATGATCAAGATGCTCTTCTTCTGTTTGAGATCTAGCTATCATATTATCCACATAGACTTCTATTTCATGATGTATCATGTCGTGAAATAGAGCTACCATGGCACACTGATAGGTTGCCCCAACATTCTTTAGTCCGAATGGCATAACCTTGTAGCAGAATATGCCCCATTGTGTGACAAAGGTTATTTTCTCCATGTCCTCAGGCGCCATTTTGATTTGGTTGTACCCTGAGAAACCGTCCATGAAGGAAAACACTTTATGTTGCGCTGTATTGTCAACTAGAAAATCAATATGGGGAAGTGGGAAATCTTCATTAAGGCTTGCCCTATTCAAATCTATGTAGTCCACACACTTTCGTACCTTGCCGTCCTTTTTGGGCACGGGAATAAAATTGGCAACCCATTGTGGGTAGGAGGTGATGGCCAAGAATCCAGCGTTGAATTGTTTCATGACTTCTGCTTTAATATTCTCAGACATGTCTGGTCGCATTCGACAGACCTTTTGTTTCACCGGTGGACAATCTTCTTTTGTTGGCAGACGATGTACCACGATATCTGCATCAAGTCCCGACATGTCTTCATATGACCAGGCAAAGACTTCAACATAATCGTGTAATAACTGAATCACACGCTCCTTGAAACTGGGTTCCAGATTGGCACCCGCCTTGACTTCTCTTTTATCTTCTTCAGTACCTAGGTTGATTGTGTCCACTAGTTCTTCGTGGGGCTGAATGGTTCTCTCTTCTTATTGTAGTAATCTGGAAAGTTCCCCTGGTACTTCACAATCTTCCTCACCTTCGCCTTTGGCTTGGTAGATTATATTTTCAAAGTCATAGAAGGACATAGCAGAACCGTTACCCATGGGATCTCGAATGGATGTAGACTTGCATTATGAGTGTCAGTGTGTGTAAGAGTATATCTGTCTTTGAAAAAAATGAAAATGTAAAAAGAAAAACAATGAGCACAAAGTTTGTATGCAAAAACGTCCATGATTCATTGATGTCATATGAAAATGAGATAATAACCCTTACAAATGGACCATTGTGCCTTGGGTAAGACACAAGGTTTTAAGAGTCTGAATTATTTTAATATTACAGATCCAACAAAATGTAAAGACAAATTACTGTGGGATAAAAGTGATTGGGACAAAATATCTAGCCTCCCAGTTTTTGATCCCTCCACTGACAGTTGGGTAAATCCTATCCTCCAGGTTGTAACTGTCTTCATCATCCTCCACGGCGCTGACTTTTGGTTGCTGATCTTCAAGGGTGGTCCTCCAGCACGAGCGCGGCGTACAACCTTCTGGGCACCTGAAGTGAATCCCAGACCAAATTTGTTAGATTTGTATGGCATATTTGGGAGTTGTCCCCAAATAGTGCACCCACATTCTTCTATCACTGCCCTAGAATCCTTCAAAGACGACATCTTGAGTGGAGGCATTATGATCTTGGGAACTTAAGACACAGCCTTGGTTACCGCCACAGTCTGCGAGACTTCTTCAAAGTGATGGAATGGAGTTTCAATAAATTCACCATCTAGCTCCACATATCTGAAGGAATTTAGATGGTTGACCATATACTCTTCTTCTCCATGAACAGTGATGATCTTCCCTTGAATTGGATATTTCAGCATTTAATGCAACGTAGAAGTAACAACGCCAGCATTGTGAATCCACAGTCGGCCTAGCAAGCAAGAATATGAAGGGCGAATATCCATTACATAAAAAGTTGAGTCAAATGTTTGGGTCCCAACCTTTATGGAGATGTCCACTTCCCCATGCACCACCCTTTTTGAGCCGTCAAAAGCCTTCACTACTATGTTGCTTAGTTTCAATATCAATCCTTCGCAGTCAAGCCTATCAAGAGCCTTTTTAGGTAAAACATTCAGAGACGAACTGGTGTCAACTAAGACATGAGCCAGAGTTGTGCCCCTGCATTCCACTGAGACGTGCAATGCCTCATTATGCTTCCTCCCCCTTGGCGTTAAATCAACATATGAAAAACCTAAGCCATTATATGTAGTCAAGCTGGCTACGCAGTCTTGGAACTGATCGGCAGATGTTTCTTGGGGTACATGGGCAGTTTTGAGGAATTTTACCAAGGCTTTTGTATGAGCCTCAGAACATAGTAATAAAGCCAGCATGGAAATTTTTGATGGAGTTTGCCCCAGTTGCTCGACTACACTGTAGTCACTTATTTTTATGATCTTTAGAATTTCCTCCATCTCTTTCCGGGAGGTCTCAGGGATAGCCACCGATTGTGCCTTCGTCCAGACAGGCTCAACCAGAATATCTTTACCTCGAGTCTCAGTTGACTCGGCAGAAGGAATGTCTGTAGGGGTGATAACTGAGATTGTAACAGTTTTATCAACAGGAGTATTATCAGAGATGATTGTAGGACTAGGAATAGCCTTTGGAGGAGAAACAACAACATGAATGATTACGGGTCTAGAAATAGCTTTGGGAGGAGCAATTTCTGGAGAGAAAACCCTTCCACTGCGGGTTATCTTACTAGTCCCTGCGATATTACTGACATCGGAATCAACTTTCTCAGAACTTGAATCTTCAGCAGCTGACAAATCTTGCTTGATACCGTGGTAGTAAACATCCCCTCCATAATTCCATGGTACGGTTTTGTTGGACGAATAGGGGATTGGTCCAGGCATTGCAATTATCAAAGGATCTACTTTAGGAACTAATGTAATTCTAATGGGTCTTTTGGTGGAGACCCTGGAAGAATTTTCGGAAATGGTCACGATGGAAACATCATTATAAGAAATAGTTGGAACAGAAGTCTTTTCGAACAAAATTTTCTTGTTATCTATTAGGCACTGAACGCCTACTTTCAACAAGGGACAGTTGGTTGGTGAGGATAAATAGAAATGACAGCTTTCATTACAGCCTGGGAAAACATCGGCATTCAACAAATTCTCTTTGAAAGTCAGGATTGGGGTCACAAGTTCATCAACTGAAGTAACCAACCTTTCCTCCTCGACGGCGTTGGCATTACGGCCGTGTTTGGGCATAGGGGAAGTAATGACATTAGGCTTTTCTGGCGCATCGAACTCAATATCTTTGGCTTCAAGGAGGTCTTGTACTTTGTTCTTTAGAGCCCAACAGTTGTTAGTGCCATGGCCGGAACTCTCAGAATGGTATGTGTAGTGAGCATTAGGAAGATAGTGAGGAGAGGTTGTGTTAGGGTTCTTTGGAGCTTCTTTCAAAGTCACTAGGTTGGATCTTAACAAATGCCGCAATACTTGAGATAGTGTCATATTAATTCGGGTGAATTGTCTGGCTGGTCTTTATGTTCTTGGCTGGTTACTTCTTTGCTAAGCAGGCTCTGGTTTAGGAATCATGACAACCCCCACCATTGGACGGTGTTCAGCCCTATCTTGATTTCTCTGAGGATATACAACAACCACTTCTTTCTTTCCAATGAATGGTTTCCTTACAGCAGCAGAGGATGCATCTTTTTGAATCTTTCCATTCTTTATCCAGGCTTCTACCCTTTCTCCGGTAAATATCAATTCGGTAAAACCTGCCGATGAACTCCCAATTAAGTGATTGAAGAAGGGACCAAACAAGGTGCCCAAAAACATGTCTACCAATTCTCTTTCAGATAGAGGAGGCTGGACTCTTCCTGCTAAGTCCCTCCATTTTTGCACATAGTCCTTAAAGCCTTCACTTGGAACCATGGCCATACTCTGGAGTTGAGTACGGGTGGGTGCAAGATCAGTGTTGTATTGGTATTATTTGTAAAATGCAGCAACAAGATCTTCCCAGTTATGAACATTGGCTCTTTCTAACTGATAAAACCAATCAAGTTGAGTTCCAGACAGACTGTCTTGGAAGAAGTGTACCGATAAATCCTTGTCAGCGGTATGGGGATGGCTTTTCCTTACATAGGACCGGAGATGCATTTTGGGTTATGAAACTCCATCATATTTGGCGAACACTGGTGCTTTGAATTTTGGAGGGATGACAATGCCAGATACTAACCCCAACTCCTCAAAGTCCAATCCAGGCACTTTTTGGATTTCCATTGCATTTAATCGTTCTTCTAGATGCTTATATTTGTCGTCGGCTGGAGGATACTGTTCTTTAGAATAGTCTTCTTCTTCCTCTTCCTCTTCCTCTTCTGACTCTGACTGGATAACTATTTCTTTGCCCTTCCCATCTTGATTGTCTTTCTCACCGAATATCGTTGCAAAGTCTAAGGTCCTTCTTGCTTGTCCTTGGAATCTTATTCCCATTTTTAGAACCCCGATTATCTTCTTTGTCTTCTTTTTCTTCTCTTCAACCAGTAAGGTTTTCAACTCTTCATGTCTTTTGGCCAGAGTTAAGAACATCTGTTGAAACTGTGCATTCTGAGCTTTGAGGTCCTTCACCATTTGCTCGAGATCCATCTTACTTAAATAAACAGTAGAAAGATGATGAGACTTGTTGCAAGAAACCTGCTCATGTTATGATGAATGATAAATGCATATGCAATGATTTCAAGGATTTTAAAGGTTCAAATTTGTTTTAGACAAAAAGGAAACACACGTTATTATATAAATTAAAGCTTGAGTACATCAATGCCTCTTCGGGCAAAATAATACAAAAACTCTAAGATAAAAAGGTAGTACGCATCCTCTTTGGTGCAATATAGGCATTCAAAGTCTGCTCCTCATGAAGTTTCTTAGTGAGTTCCAAAAACTTCTTCTCGCTAGCATAGAATTGGGCTTGTAAAGTATCTCGCTCCCCCTTGAGTTGTATCTAATCTCTTTGTAAGTCTTCAAGAGAGGTGGGCATGTTAGGATGCAGGATAGTGTATGGCACATCTCCTTCCATGATAGGCTCAACGATTACCGGTAGAATGGAGGGATAAGGCATCATAAGACTTTGAGCGCGAGTTCGTACCCATTTGAGGTAAGGCTCAAGAGGGATGGAATTCTTATGCCCCAATGTCTTGCTATCTACCTTGTTCAACATCCTCCAAGCTCGGATAAATTTCTGGCGAAGACCTTGATCGTCGTTCTCGTAATCAAATACCAAACCTTGAATCAGCATCTCATGCGGGCCATCCATTCGGGCGTAACCAAACTGTCTTAAGGCTAAGCAGGGGTTTTAGGTGATACCTCCCCTAATGCCAAGTAAGGGGACATTAGGGAATTCTCCACAACGGTAGACAATAGTAACATTCTCTAGGGATCAGGAACACCAATGAATGTCTGAATGCTTGAGCGTCATCAACCTTTGTGACCACCTTGAACCTTGCTCATTCTTCAATACAGATTGGGGAAGATGTGAAATAAACCATCTTGCCAAGAGAGGAGTGCAACAATAAAGGACACCTCTTTTCCTTATAGTGTGAGTGTGAAAAGAATGTAAAATGTCCCCTAGCAAAGTAGGCACCGGGTTACGAGACATGAAGATCTTGACGGTGTTCACATCTATGAGTTGGGCAGGATTTGGGAACAAAACCATCCCATAGATGAGGAGAGCCACAATTTCCTTAAAGGCTTGCAAATCCAAAGAGTTCCAACAGTTTCGGTCTTTCTCAAACAAGAACTTTACTAGGAAGCCTTTGACACCACTCCTTGTTTCCCAATTAGTTGTGACATCAGATGACTGCAAGTGTAGAGCTTGAGCAATATCTTCTGGCTTTGGGTCTCTTTCTGTACCGTTGAAATGTAGTTGATTAAGAATGGGAATCCTCAAGAGTTTGTAGAATTCTTCCAATGTTGGCACAAGTTGATAATCGGGAAATGTGAAGCAATGGTGTAAAGGATCAAAGAACTGGAAGAGCACCTTCATCATGTCTTCATCAGTGTTAGAGGTGACCAAGTTGAGTAGGCGACAATGTATCTCGGTGAATGAAGAATTTTCTGGAATCCTCGATGCTAGCTCCTTGAGTTGAGGAGGGATTCTTACAAGATTGACTTGAATAGTTTTCCTGCGAATAGAATCCATGTCCTACAAAACAAGAACAAAGGTAAATCCCAAAATCCTTGAAATGGTTAGTGAATGTGTATGATGTTATGATGTTCATGATATTATGTAAAAGTAAATATACACAAACAAAGAAAACAAGTCCTTAGGTTTAGGCTTGCATGGAGTCTCATAGGTAAGTACCCTCTTGAAGTTGAGTTGGCTCAAACCTGTCCTAGTAATAGTAACTGGGTTCTAAGGAGCTCAATATCACTGGTTTGTTCCTTTGAGCATTGTCTCAGCACAAGCCTCTTTAATGGCGATCGAAATATCTCAAAAAACCAAACCTCAATGAGTGTAGTGTCGAGTATCTACCAACTTCGGACTGCACCAAAGCCGGTCATCTCACTACGTCCTAATGGCCAAGTTGGTCAAGTAAAGGTTCTAAAAGTTCATTAGTGCTTCATGACATCACTCAGGGACCCCGTATTCTCCTTGATTAACTCAAGGGCTACCGGTACCCACAAATATGTCGCACTAACGTAGCTATTGCTTAGACCATGTCGATATACCCCGCACAATTTCCACAATGTATTGCAACTTACCTATAAGGTATCCCCAAATCCGGGTAGAGGACTCAAACCCAAACAAAGAACCATAATATAAAGCAAACAAGTCAAACAATGAAAGCAAGTAAATGTGATCTAACCCTAAGGTAACCCCACTTTTAGAATTTTCCCCAACAGAGTCGCCAGTTCTGTGATACGGTGGGAGAACCGACTTGAAGGTTTTACGTTTGATCATAAATGTTGCGGTTAGCAAGAGTCGCCACCGACTTTTCTTTTATCCAAAACGAAAGGTTAAAAAGCACAGGAAAGAGCTTTGAGATTATTTCTTGAGTTCGGGGGGTAGATTATGAAAAGGGAAGGTATTAGCACCCCTTTCATCCATGGTTTTCCTGGGCTCTTAGTTACTTGCTAGATCACTTGCTTTTGTTTGAAATTATGCTTTGTGTGGTTTTTTGAAAGTATTTTGTAAAGAGGCCATTGTTTAGGCAATCTTTGTAATGATTCTCGTTTGTAAGAATATATACAAATATGTTGATCTTTTGAAAATGTTTTCAAGTTTGTAAGATGTTTGAAAGTGTAGGTGTTTGTTTTGAAAATAGCAAGGATGTTTGTTTTGAAATGGAGCAAGTAACTAGAAGCTTTCTACCTACTCAAAAGTCTTTCTTGTTCATCTCCTTTTCCTTTGACATTGTTATATTACCATTGATTTGGTAAGTAACCCTATCTTTGGATGTAAACGGGATGGGCGTGGGTCATCGTATAACCATGATTAGAAATGTTGCAAGGTATCTTAGCATTCTTTTTTAGGGACTAATATCATTTGAAAGTCAACCTAGATAGTGTCATTCGAAGGACTATGATCTTATATTTTTCTTGTTTTTGCTAAGATACCTCACATGCGTAATATGGCCATTTTATAAAGGAAACTAAGTAGATTTACCCTAGGGGGTGCTTGTGTGCAAGCGTGTTGTTTTCATGCTTGATTTTGTCTTGAATTAGGGTTTTCTAATCATTGGTTTTAGTCTTTCCATACAAACCCTAATTACTAGCATGTTTTGTGTAAAGCGATAAATTGCAGAATTTAAAGTTACTGCGCTATTACAATACTTGTGGGAGGGGGGTGTACAAATTATTAATGGGGATTGCAAGAATATAAACCTAATTAATATATTACAACCAAATTGAATTGGTACAAGAATTGAAATGAATAATGTACAAGATGAATAAATATGCAAGAATGCAAATATAAAGAAAATGGATATTTGTTTGATTTTTTTAAGGAAATGGGGGTTTGATTTTAACCTAATTAATTAAAGGGAAAAATAGTTAATTAAAGTAGTAAAAGGTAAAACCTAAAATTACTAAGAAAAGACTTTAAATAAATAAAAAACCTAAATCTATTAAAAAGAAAATAAGTTTAAGAAAAGTATTTTTGTATTTTTGTCTTGAAAATAATTTATAGTATTATAAAATATTTTTAGCCTTTTTTAATATTAAAATAATATATTTAATTGGTGTAAAAGAAAATAAATAATAACCTAATTTTAATTAAATTTACAAGATAATTTGTAAAAATAAAATAAAGTATGATTAATAAAATAATTTTGTGTGTGAGAAAAATAAATAAACTATGTCAAAATGTAAATCTATTATTTTTTTATATTTTTTATGATTCTTTAGAATTAGGAAAATATTTAAGAAAATAAATAAAAATGAAAATAAGAAAATAAAATAAAACTGGGGCATGGTGCAAATAGTCTGCAGGGGGTTAGAAAGTAAAAAAAAAAAAAAACAGGCCCATTGAGGCCCAACGCGTGCAAAAAAGGAAAATCAGAAAACAAGAAAATGTGAAAAATCCAAAAGGGTACCACTGGGGCTTGAACCCAAGTCCCAAAGGTTACAGGCGCGCGCTTCTACCACTGTGGTGGCTATACATCCGTTAACATAAGAAAAACAATAAATACATATGGCAAACATGTTCCATGGCCTGAACTTCATCTTCAACCTCACGCACAGCCAGAGCTTCTGTAACTCATTCAAATCTCAACAAAAATGAAAACTGTAAACATGAAACTTGTAGCAAATTTCCTCACGAGTTCAGAAATGTAAAGCATTAAAACTATAGATCAAAGACAAGCATGAATTTCATTGGCCCTAATCTGAACCCTAAAAATATCAGAAAATTCAATTTTAAAATTCTCTAAGCTCAGGCAAAATTAATGGAAACTATGGACATGGTTAGCTTTAGGGCAATGATATCTACATGTTTCCTTCACAAATAAATTATTGATGATGCCTGTATGAAGAGTTCCAAAGTTAGAAAACTTACCTTGCAAGAGGGTATCGGGTTTGAAGTTTGAGAAGCTTTCAAGGAGTTCCAATGGTTGGATTAGCTTCCTCAAGTTTCCAGGAAGCTAATGGAATGTTTAGCTTGAGCTGAAAGGGCCTGAGGAGTTCTGAAGAAGTCCAAGTGCAAAGCTCTATTTTTGAAAATGGTGGATAAGGATGGATGTGTTACAGTGATGCTGCAGGTGTTCGGATTGTTTGTTATGTTTTTTAGAAGCTTTTGAAGACAAAAGGCCAAAAAACGCACGAGTAGATTTGAAGATTGGCTTCAAAACTCAGAAATGAAAATTTTTGACGTGTTATTGGTGATTATGAGTTCTAGGTGTTTTCAGAGCTTAAGAATTCCTGTCTTTGATGCAAATAGTTTGTGTATATATAAGCAAAATTATTGGAGTGCATTGGCAAGTCAGAAGTACAAGTTACAAGCTTTTGGCTAGGTTACTTGATTTTCAAGAAAAGAGGGAAACCAAGTTTCAATGTGTAGTACAAGCATAGGCTGAGTGATTTTAAGTATCTAAACCATTTCTCATGAGTTATAGGACTTGTGTGATCATAGGAGAACAAGTGCAAGGCTCAAGAACAAGTTTTGTGCAAAAAAACACTTTATCAAAATGGCAATGTACACTTTCTTCCAAAAATGGATATAAAGCATGTCCATGCATTGAATGCTTGAAATGAGACCTCTAACAGATGTGCAAGCCATTAATTATGGAGTGCCTAATAGGTTTTAGGCCTGAAAAGTAGAGTTTATGCAGCATAGTTTGAATTTTGAAATTGGTTCATCACAAAATGACTTGTAAATCAAGTGATAAAATCCTAACTTCATCTCTTCGATTCTCCCTACTAAAAAAAGGTCGCAAGGAGTTATTTGACATTTTGGAAAGCTTGCAATGTTCTATACAACCCATATTTGAATTGCTTTTGAAGATTCCCCTTGTAACTATATGAAAAAGTGCCATGAAGTTGGGTCAAAATCCTGACCAAATTAGGGCAAAATTTCACTAAGTGTTTTGTTTCATAACCACATGTTCTTAAAATTATAACTTGAGATCCAAGCACTTTTGGAAGAAGTTATGTGAAGAAAAGTTGTATATTTCATGGAGATCTAAAACTTTTATGTTGGAAGTTTTTCTTGAATCATCTTGCATCATGGTGAAAATTTTGCTCAAAGTTAGGAAAAAAATAAGAAATTTCCAACACTTAGAAAAATTTCTAAGTTTAGAAATTTTAACTTTTCAAAATGAAATCTTGAATTTTTTTATTTCTTGATGAATAAGTTTCATATTTTGACAAGTTTTGATGAATTGTGATCTTTGGCATTTGAATTTGACCAAAAAGTCAAAGTTTGACTTTTAGTATACAATTGACTTTGATCAGTTGACTGAAAATTCATCTGTCAATCCATTGGGCTTGAGCAATGTTTTGAGCCACATCATTAGGTCAAAATGATGCAATTGGACTCTTGAGATCATGCCTTAAACAAATTGATCATTTACTAGGTCAAAAATCAGAAATTGCCCTTTCCCAATCAAAACCCTAATTTTGACCATTTTGCCCTTTTGGAGATTTGATCAAATTTCTTGGGGAATTATGGTCCAAACTTGATCAAATGATACATATGAGTCTAAAATGTTGAAGTGGATAAAAAATTATGAAGTTTGACTGCAAATTGGCCATGGTTGACTTTTTCCCTAATATAGTTGATTTTTAGGTCAACAACTCAATTGACCGAGCAAAAGTGTGATCCAAAGATTGAAACTTGACATGAGTGATCTTGAGGGTCCATAATGATCAATGAATGTCATATGGGGTATTGGAAGTTCCAAAATCCTTGTGCAATCTCAAACCCTAATTTTGGTCATCAGTGCTTAAGAAGGTGTCTTGAGCTGATCAAACCCTAGTGCAGTGTTGAGTCCAAGGAGATCTTGTGAGCAAATTCTTGATAAATGAGAGGGAAAATTTTGGGGTACAACGTCTTCCCCTATTCAATCTTCTTAATCCTGAAGAGTGAGATTGGAGAGTTTTTCCATTTGTGACTCGAAGGTGGAAGATGATTGGACACTAGAGTGCCCAAAAATTTGCACTCGGTGATGTGATGATAGAGGGAATGGGCTAAAAGATGCCATTTGGAGAGATGATAGAAAGTTTTTAGAGATGGGGTTGTAGATTCCATCCAGAAATGATTGCTGAACAATATCTATAAGCTGAAACTGAATGAGTATCAGAATGGCGTTCGTGTCTGAAGCATATCAGAGCTGAGTCTGAAAGTTAAATCTGAATGAGTATCAGAATGGAATCCGTGTCTGAAGCGTAGCTGAAGTGTATCTAAGAGCTGAATGAGTATCAGAATGGCATCCGTGTCTGGAGCGTATCTGAACTGTATCTGAAAGCTGAATCTGAATGAGTATCAGGATGGCATCCGTTTCTGGAGCGTATCTGAACTGTATCTGAAAGCTGAATCTGAATGAGTATCAGAATGGCGTCTGTGTCTGGAGTGTATCTAAACTGTATCTGAAAGCTGAATCTGAATGAGTATCAGGATGGCATCCGTGTCTGGAGCGTATCTGAACTGTATCTGAAAGCTGAATCTGAATGAGTATCAAAATGGAATTCGTGTCTGGAGCGTATCTGAAGTGTATCTGAATGTTGAATTTGAATGTTGAATTTGAATAAGTATCAGGATGGCATTCGTGTCTAGAGCCTATCTGAATTGTATCTGAGATTTGAATTTGAATGAGTATCAGAGTGGCGTCCGTGTCTGGAGCGTATCTGAACTGTATCTGAATGAG
Organism: Vicia faba; assembly: GCA_948472305.1. Classification (NCBI taxonomy): domain Eukaryota; kingdom Viridiplantae; phylum Streptophyta; class Magnoliopsida; order Fabales; family Fabaceae; genus Vicia; species Vicia faba. The sequence continues at coordinate 475,618,934 of OX451740.1, forward strand.
TATCAAAATGAAATTCGTGTCTGGAGCGTATCTGAATTGTATCTGAGAAGCCTTTGAACATTGTTAATGGTAGCGGTTAATTAATCTTATCCTGAAAAAGGGTAAAATGTTAGTCAATATGCAATGTCATGTTGTATGAAATGCATAGTGTAATGTATTCGTGTTATCAATGTTTATGATATATGGATGCGATGTATGTGTATGTGAGCTAATCGGCTGCACTGCGGTTAGATTGGGGAAAATTAAATCCCTGACTACTATTGAGGATATGGAGGGTAAGTCTTCATGTTATAAAGTTGAAGTGTTTAAGAATTTCTGTTTAGAGAAATAAACTCTGTTGTAAGGGAAATGTTGTGTGCTGCTTGTAAGATCCTGTTGGGGAATCCTGAGAAATTAGATGACTTCTACTGTATTGATAACTAGAAGCTTTGTTCTGCTGGGAAACAAACTGCACACTACGGGGGATTTTATGGAATAGCTCAGAGATATTGCCCTATCTCTTAAAGCCATCAGTGATTGTCTTTCTACATTGTTTATTTGTAACCAGTAATTATGTTCAAATGCATATGTTCAAAAATAAATCATTGGACATTTTTGTAAACAAAACACAAAAGTAAAGAAAACAGATAGTTTTTCACTTTCAAAGGGATACCTTTGTATTGACTTTGAGTAAGTATTTTTGTACAATGAGACAAACATTCTAGTAAGAGAATGTCGTCGTAAAAAATGAAAGTTTTGACACAAAGAAAAGATAGCTATGTGCAATAATCCCACAGGGTTCCCATTCTGCTATAGCCTTCGTGTCTCCGAGCATCTTTTCTATTTGTTGCCTTGTCCGAAGCTGATTGGATTAATCAGAACCTCTGAGTTTGTCAGGTTGTCCGTAAGGTTATCCAACAAGACATAGTCATACGCTTTAATTCCCTAACTTTTTCCTGGACCGCCCTTTCGGGTTTTCAGTCCACCGGGATACCCTTTTTTTCCCAAGCCTCCTGTTGTACCCCAAAATTTGCCCTCCCATATTCTTCAAGAAATTGCCAAGCCAAGTCACAAAATTCCCCAAGGGTTGCTCAGGGCAAAGGTCTCCTATGCAGTCAAAACTAGGGTTTGTGTTCTGATCAAGAAAATGAAGTTTTCAAAGGCCCAATCAAGTCTCACATGCCTACAAATGTGGTCAGGCATCCTCATATCAAGTTTCAAGGCATTCAGCTCAAAATTGCACAGTCAAAACCCTAAATTGCACCACAGTCAACTGTAGGGGTAAAATGGTCATTTGGCAGTCAAAAGTTCAAATTTTTGGTCAATATATCATTTTGAAGCCACAAACATCATTTGTCAAAGCTTGATCATGATTCTCAAAATTTGGCTCAGAAATCATCAAAGATGCAAAAGTTACTATATCTGGACAGCTGGAAAAAGTCAAATGGGCCAGGGTTAATGGGCCAAATTTCTCAAGATGTACCTCCACTTTAGGGCCTGAACCCCCCTGGTTTGCAATTTCTTTCTTTTTTACTTATTTTTATTTTATTGTTAATTGTTATTTTTTTTTTCAATTGTTTTAATTTAATTAATTATATTTTTACAAATTATAAAATACACAAAAAATCAGAAAAAAGAGCAAAATATAATATTTATTTTAATTATTTTATAAGTATTTTCACATGTAAATATTTAGTTTTAATTAGGATATAATTTTAATTTCTTTTAATAACAAAAAATACAAAAAGTAGAATTAGGTTTAATTGATAATTTTTGTTTCCTTTTAATTTTTCTTTCACAATAATAATGTTTATTTTATTTATTTTTTATAATTAAATTGTACATAAGAAAAAAAACTTAGTTTTAATTTAGGTTAAATTTTAATACTTTCATAATAAACTTAAAAATAATTAGAACTAGGTTTAACATTTTATTTTAGTTTTTAATTAATTCTTTTTCTATTAAATCCTAAAAACACTAAAAATACCAAAAACATTCTCTTTTAATTTTTAATTTTAATTCCTCGTTAATTTTAATATTTTGCAAAAGGGTCCAACGCCCTCGTTCGTAATTTATTTAATTTCACGTATTTATTTTTATTTCGCTTAAATAATTGTGTATCTCTCCCAAAGCGTTGTAACTTAAACTTCTCGCACTTTTCAATTTCTTTACTTTATTTGCTTTATTTATTTTCCGTCAAATCGGGTCCGGTTTAATTTTGGCGATGTGGACCCGCGCCATTTGTAATAGTTTAGATTTATTTTCCCGCAAATATTTTAACTGTTAACCAAGCATGAAAGAATGTATGGACCATAATAAAATCAAGCGTAGATCACAATGAACATGACAAGACAAATACAAATGAAAACGACACACGAATCGCACACACCACCCCTAGGGTACGCTTCACTGTTGCCTTGCCTCGAAAGGTGATCGTCGAGTAGAGGATGTCTTAGTAAGTCCTCATGATCCGGGAACCTGGCATGAGGGTAGCTTCTAAGGTGTCTTCCTATTGCTCCGGTGATCACCATGTCCCGAACCTCGAATTGACCCGAACACCTCCAACGGTGGTGCTACCTACCTCTCAATGGTGGGATGGCACTACTTTAAAGGACATTTACACAGACGAATTCCTTAGGGTAGGTAGACGACTCTAGATACTTGCTCTCCTCAAAAACAAACTGGAATCTTTTCACACCAACACTTTTCAAAAGCTTTCAAAGCAAATTTTTCAAACACTCTGACGTACGAGTCGAACTGAAATTTTTCAAAGAAACTTTTTAAACCCACATTGAAAAGAAAGCAAACATTTTGAAAACACATTGAGCAAGTATCTAAGAGCCCATGGATAACCATGGATAGAAAGGGTGCTAACACCTTCCCTTTCTATAACCTACCTCCCGAACCGAGAGCAATCTCTTTAAGGAATTTTTCTGTGCTTTTGTCCTTTCCATTTGGAGAAAATAAAAGACGGTGGCGACTCTTGCTTCCGCGACATTTCGCGAACCAGCGTTAAACAGTCAGTTCCAGATCCACCGATCACAGAACTGGCGACTCTGCTGGGGATATAAAACTTATAAAGTGGGGTGTACCTTAGGGCTAGGTCATAACTATGTTTTCAATTGTATTGCTTTGTGTGCTTTAAATTGTGGGTTGCTTGGGAGTTCCATAGATCCTAACCCGGATCTGGGGGATACCTTCTTAGAAAGTAGCAACAAGGCTGTGAGGGAACTGTGCGGGGTATATCGACATGGTTGAAACAGTCTGCTACGTTGATGTGGCACTTTGGTGTGTACCGGTAACCCTTGAGTTCAGTCAAGGAGAGTATGGGGCCTCCGCGTGGTGTCATGAAGCATCAACAGACCTTAGGAACCTTAATTGAACTATCTTGGCCTCTTTAGGGTAGTGAGATAACTGACTTTGGTGCAGTCCGAGGTTGGTTGATACTCGATACTACACTCAATTGAGGGTTGCTTTCCTGGAATATTTCGGTCGCCAGTTCAGTGGCTAAATCGAAACGATGAACAATGAAAGCAATCCCGTGATATTGGGAACCTTAGAACCCGGTTACTTCTAATAGGACAGGTTGAGCCCACCAACTTCAAGAGGGTACTACCCAGACCCCATGCTGGCTTAAACCCTAAGGGTTTCTCTTGTGTGACTTGTGTGCCTTTGTACTTGCCTATTTGCATGCTTGTTAGCTGACACATGAACTACTTGCAGGTTTTGTTTATAGTCCTTAACTGGGACTCATAACAGGGTTTGCCAAATTTCTTGCAGGTTTTGTTTATAGTCCTTAACTAGGACTCATAACAGGGTTTACCAAATTTCTTGCAGGTTTTGTTTATAGTCTTTAACTGGGACTCATAACAGGGTTTACTAGATCTCTTGCAGGTTTTGTTTATAGCCCTTAATTGGGACTCATAACAAAGTATACTGAATTTCTTGCAGGGTCTGTTTATAGTCCTTAATTGGGACTCATAACAGGGTTTACCTACATCATCCCATGCATAGCATGACATCATACCATTGCATACATTCTAACCCATTTCAAGGATCTCAAGGGCTTGTGATGCAGGTCATGATAAACCAATTACCCAGCAAGGGGCAAAGAGGATTTATTTTCCTCTAGCCAAGGTTGTCAGAGGCTATGACCCACTTGATATGGTGAGCCTTGACACCTGAAGAATGATCCCCTAGCTAAGGTTATCAGGGGCTATGACCCATTGGATATGGTGAGCCTTTGACCCTTGAAGAAGGACTCTCAACAATATGCGGTGCCTTCAGTCAAGCTACCGGTTTCAAATTTTAACAAATTTCTTGTTTACCCCGCAAGGTCCTTGAAAACATTGCATGCATATCATACATATCATTGCATTGCAGGTGTCCCTGTGACAGGTTGCTTACCCTTCTTCGCTGTTTATTTCAGCCGATCGTCATGAATCCTGAATCATCAGCTGAGCAGTCCATTAAGGCCCTCCAGGCTCAGAACGCCCAGTTCCAAGGGTTGATCATGAACTTGACCCAGGGGCAACAAGATCTGAAGGCTCTGCTCTTGAAGAAAGAAAAGAAGAAGAGGAGGACTGTTTTGTTCAGCCCTAGACGCAGATCTGGGAATGCACCGCAGATTGAAACTGAGAGGACAACTCCATCTGTGAGGGAAGGTAGTCATCAGGGGGAAAGGGTTCCTAGTCCAGTGGTCTCCGACAATGAGACAGATTTCAACGACGAACAGTACCCTCCGGCTGAGGATAAGTACAAACAGTTGGAGGATAGGCTGAATGCTATGGAGATCCAACAGGTACCTGGGCTGGATCTTGGAGATTTGGGTTTGTCAACTGGTGTGATTATTCCTCGGAAGTTCAAAGAACCATCCTTTACCAAGTATGACGGGGCGTCTTGTCCCAAGTTACATCTCAGATCCTATGTTCGGAAAATTCAACCATATACGGTGGACAAGAATTTGTGGATCCACTTCTTTCAGGAGAGTCTTTCAGGGACTCATCTCGAATGGTTCTATCAGCTAGATGGGACCAAGGTTCGTAACTGGGAGGAGTTGGCTACTGCTTTCTACAAGCAGTATCAATATAATGCCGACCTTGCTCCTACGCGTACCCAACTCCAGGGTATGTCGTTAGGATCAAGTGAAGGTTTTAAAGAATATGCGCAGAAATGGAGGGATCTTGCTGGAAGGGTACAACCACCTCTGACTGATCGGGAACTTGTCGATATGTTCTTGGGGACCCTGTCTGGTCCGTTCTATAACCACCTAATTGGGAATTCGTCTGCTGGATTCACAGATCTTATCTTGACTGGAGAGCGAATAGAAGCTGGCATCCGATCTGGGAAAATTCAAGAGGCTGCACCCTCTGATAAAAAGCCTCATCACGGAAAGAAAGAGTCCAATGCTGTGCACGGTAAAAAGAGCCGTCATGAGGCAGGGGCAATCCAGATCCCCAATCCCGGACCTGCTCAACAAGGACAGGGGCAACAGCGCAAGGAGAAACGACAGTACTCCAAACTCAACATGTCGCTGGATCAAGCACTACAACAAATGTTGAAGGCAGGGCTGATCACCTTAAGGGCTCCTCTCCGGAATCCGAACACTTCTGCCCCCAACTATCATCCCAATGATAGGTGCGCATATCATTCTGATAGCCCGGGGCATACTACGGACAACTGCTGGCCTCTCAAGAACAAGATTCAAGACATGATCGACGCCGGGGAGATTCAGTTTGAAGTGCCTGAGACTCCGAACATAATCACTGCTCCGTTACCCAAGCGTTGAAGACCTTTTGTTTATTTGAATTTCTGAGTTGTGTTTTTCTTTGCTTATATAAACAAGTAATGTCATAGCAAACTCTTTTATTCTATTAATGCATCGCATATGTCTGTTTTGGGAATTAATACAATTGTTTTCATTATATTCAAAATTCTTTTCATATTTTTTCTGATGATCAACTCTTGGTTAATAATCCTGAGCCTCTTGAGGGAGGATGACGAAAACAATACCGCTATCTTTACATTATGCTTTTGAACAGACCCCGCTGATGAGGTACAGGCATTGTTTCAAATCCTAAACACTGGAGTTATAAGGATGATAATCCCTCGTCAACCCATCTGAGCCAAAGAAGTAGGAGTTTTTCTTTTCGAAATTTAAAACCTTTAATCATAACCTGGGGCAGGGTAGTCTCCCAGTTGATCCAAGTGCATAACGAATGGCACCAAAGAAGTCCTTACAAGACAAAGAAAGACAGTGATGGTTCAGAACAATCAAAAGGACAGGCAGTCATTATCTAAAAAAAAAAAAACAAAAAGCCCAAAAAGTCAAAACCTATAAAGAAGACTTACAAAACTGGGGCATCCCGCTGACTGTAATTCCAAAAAAGGAAACAGTTCAGGCAAAAAAAGAAAGGGATAACAAAAAAAATCAAACAAGAAAGAGGTCTTACAAACCCTCAACAAAAAAAGGAATGACTGCCTATTCCAAATAATATGTCAATATCTGAATCATCACCAGAAAATCAGAGCAAAGACTCAAACAAGGTCTAACGTACGATCAACTGAGTTCAGGTTTGGAGAACATCACGAAGAGCGGGTGGGTACAAATAATTTGAGCCTTTATCCTTTGTTTCTTAAACCGTGAACCAGGCCACGTTATAACCATTAAAAGTCCTAGCTGAAGCATGGGTTAGTTCGAAAGCATATTGTCACGAAAGGTATCCTGACTCCTTAAGGCCTACGGTAAATACGGGTTGACATCACGTTTTACAAACATTCACTTGTTTTATGAAAAAGAAGGCATTTTCAAAATCTTCAAGACAGACATAAGCTTTGCATTTTTGACATAATTTTGTTTGCATATGACTTTTTGTTTGAACAACAGGGAAATTCGCACGAGAAATACCTAATGAACAAGAGTATCTCCAATCAAGGGGCACAGCATGACCATGGTCCATTATCTGGGGCAGTCCAATCAAGATTCAGAGAATCTCTCAAAAGGCCAAATAGCCTGGGGCAAATCTCCACCTGAGTCACTTGGGGCATTCCAGCAACAAATCTTTCCTGGTCAAAATCTTCTGGTAGCACGACAAAACACTTCTAAATAGGGGCAACTCCCTAACATTCTGAGAACATGGACATAGTCGAAAAAATACTACGCACAATCAAAGACCCGCTAGGTTGACATACCTAGGCAAAAATAAGGGCTTCCCGGCGAACCAAAAGGGTTCGGGCAAAATGAAGGGACGAAATGAAAAATCTGTACACCCGGCAAGTCGAAAACCTGAAAAGGCGGCTTGAGCAAAAATGGGTATCCCGGTGGACTGAAAACCCGAAAGGGCGGTCCAGGCAAAAGTTAGGGATCAAAGAGTACGACTATGTCCTGCCATCTGTCTACCAGAAGAAGGTTAGCCTCTCAACAACTATCAGCACCCCACAAGTGCCTCCCCCATAGAAACAGGGGCAATAATGGGTGGTCTAAGCAATCTGATTGTTCTGTCCTCCAGGGTATCAAGGTAGGTTCCGTTGAAGAACATAACCAATACAGTTCAATACTTCCCCAGGGGAGTCCAATCCAGTTTCCCCAAGAAAGTTGGAATCCATCTCCCCAAGCAATAAGCGTATCCCCAGTAGATTCTGGAAGCTTATCCTCACAGAGCACGAACGCGTCGTACGGCTTGATTTAAAGAGTTATTTCCTTAACAGGATATAACTGGGTTATCCTCAGCCAAAAGCCACGGAAAGATCGTCGTCGACAGAATCTTCTTATCCCCAGCGAAGTCTATCAGCACTTCCAATACAGCAGAGATATCCTCAGCAAGTCATTCTCAACAATTCAGCAAAAGCATCCCTATCCCCACAGAGTATTGCTTCTCAGCATGGTCGCTAGAGTGTCTTTTCTCCCCGCATAATCCTCCATTCGCCAAGTTTATTCCCCAACGGAGTCATCTTCTCCTACCGGTATACTTGCAACTATCATCCCCAGCAAAAGCAAAAGCTATTCTTCAACATCAGCCCAGGAGTGACTTCCCGGCACCCGTCAAGGATTTACTTTCCTAAACAAAGACATACATTCATAAAACGTCACATACATCATTATAGCATGCATATGCATCATACTACACGAATCTCATTAATTTTGAAGACATACAGTTCATGCATCATGATTTTGCATACAATTATGTTTTGCCTTTTCAGGAAAAAGATCAATACAAAAATGATTACTATCAACTAACGCAATTCTTTCTAGATATAGTCTCAGATATGACCCAGAGATGGTGACGTTCTGATACTGCTTCCAGATTTCCTTCTAGATATAGTTTCAGATATGACCCAGATATGGTGACGTTCTGATGCTGCTTCCAGACTTCCTTCTAGATATAGTTTCAGATATGATCCAGATATGGTGACGTGCTGATGCTGCTTCCAGATTTCCTTCTAGATATAGTTTCAGATATGACCCAGAGATGGTGACGTTCTGATACTGCTTCCAGAATTCCTTCTAGATATAGTTTCAGATATGACCCAGAGATGGTGACGTTCTGATACTGCTTCCAGATTTCCTTCTAGATATAGTTTCGGATATGACCCAGATATGGTGACGTTCTGATGCTGCTTCCAGATTTCCGTCTAGATATAGTTTCAGATATGACCCAGATATGGCGACGTTCTGATGCTGCTTCCAGATCTCCTTCCAGATATAGTCCAGATGTAAACCAGATATGGCGACGTTCTGACACTTATTCCAGTTGAAGACATTTCAAGACCTAGACCAGTTCAGTTAATCGACCCTAAGATTCTCTGTTGTTATCTCGTCCAAGGCCTCCTCTAGTCCAGCTAAATCGATTCCCAACAGATTTTTCTGATAAAGACTCAGTAGAAGTTATCCTAGACAATAATTCCTTCTCTTATGGTCCCCTCTCCGACAAGTGCGTGAGGTGGTAATTCCTTTTTTAGATGTTTCCCTCTCCGGCGATGAGTGTGAGGTGATAGTCTCCTATGGTCCCCTCTCCGACAAGTGCGTGAGGTGGTAAGTCCTTTTTTAGATGTTTCCCTCTCCGACGATGAGTGTGAGGTGATAGTCTCTTATGGTTCCCTCTCCGACGGTGTGTGAGGTGGTAAGTCCTTTTTCAGATGTTTCCCTCTCCGACGATGAGTGTGAGGTGATAGTCTCTTATGGTTCCCTCTCCGACGATGTGTGAGGTGGTAAGTCCTTTTTCAGATGTTTCCCTCTCCGACGATGAGTGTGAGGTGATAGTCTCTTATGGTTCCCTCTCCGACGGTGTGTGAGGTGGTAAGTCCTTTTTCAGATGTTTCCCTCTCCGACGATGAGTGTGAGGTGATAGTCTCTTATGGTTCCCTCTCCGACGGTGTGTGAGGTGGTAAGTCCTTTTTCAGATGTTTCCCTCTCCGACGATGAGTGTGAGGTGATAGTCTCTTATGGTTCCCTCTCCGACGGTGTGTGAGGTGGTAAGTCCTTTTTCAGACGTTTCCCTCTCCGACGATGAGTGTGAGGTGATAGTCTCTTATGGTTCCCTCTCCGACGGTGTGTGAGGTGGTAAGTCCTTTTTCAGATGTTTCCCTCTCCGACGATGAGTGTGAGGTGATAGTCTCTTATGGTTCCCTCTCCGACGGTGTGTGAGGTGGTAATTCCTTTTTCAGATGTTTCCCTCTCCGACGTTGAGTGAGGTGATCATTCCTTTCAGATTATAATTGCCTATGGTTCTCTTCCCGATACTGCGAGGATGGTATTTCCCACCAAGATTTTCTCAAGGAGCGTTGTTGAAGTTAAAATCACCCAAGGTTCTCTTACCATTCATGCTAAGGCAGTAACCATCCCTGGTTCATTCATCGCTGTTTGAAGCTCCAGACTCAGCTCCTGTAACCAGTCAGGACACATCTATACCAAGCATCTAAAAATCAGCTCTTGCAGCGTGTCAGGTACTCATTTTCTGTTTTGCAGGTATATAGGTTCTCGCCAAGGAATCTCTTACGCGATCAACATCCAGATGGCATCTATAAGCCCATCATCCTATCCAAGCGACCTCTAAATGGCATCTATAAGCCCATTCCACCGCACTGCTACTATGTGAGCGCAAATTTCTGGGCACTCTGGTGTCCAATCATCTTCTACCCTCGGATTACGAAAGGCACGTCAGCCAATCTACATCCTCAGGTCTAAGAAGATTGAACAGGGGCAACTGTTGTACCCCAAAATTTGCCCTCCCATATTCTTCAAGAAATTGCCAAGCCAAGTCACAAAATTCCCCAAGGGTTGCTCAGGGCAAAGGTCTCATATGCAGTCAAAACTAGGGTTTGTGTTCTGATCAAGAAAATGAAGTTTTCAAAGGCCCAATCAAGTCTCACATGCCTACAAATGTGGTCAGGCATCCTCATATCAAGTTTCAAGGCATTCAGCTCAAAATTGCACAGTCAAAACCCTAAATTGCACCACAGTCAACTGTAGGGGTAAAATGGTCATTTGGCAGTCAAAAGTTCAAATTTTTGGTCAATATATCATTTTGAAGCCACAAACATCATTTGATCAAAGCTTGATCATGATTCTCAAAATTTGGCTCAGAAATCATCAAAGATGCAAAAGTTACTATATCTGGACAGCTGGAAAAAGTCAAATGGGTCAGGGTTAATGGGCCAAATTTCTCAAGATGTACCTCCACTTTAGGGCCTGAACCCTCCTAGTTTGCTATTTCTTTCTTTTTTACTTATTTTTATTTTATTGTTAATTGTTATTATTTTTTTTTTCAATTGTTTTAATTTAATTAATTATATTTTTACAAATTATAAAATACACAAAAAATCAGAAAAAGAGCAAAATATAATATTTATTTTAATTATTTTATAAGTATTTTCACATGTAAATATTTAGTTTTAATTAGGATATAATTTTAATTTCTTTTAATAACAAAAAATACAAAAAGTAGAATTAGGTTTAATTGATGATTTTTATTTCCTTTTAATTTTTCTTTCACAATAATAATGTTTATTTTATTTATTTTTTATAATTAAATTTACATAAGAAAAAAAACTTAGTTTTAATTTAGGTTAAATTTTAATACTTTCATAATAAACTTAAAAATAATTAGAACTAGGTTTAATATTTTATTTTAGTTTTTAATTAATTCTTTTTCTATTAAATCCTAAAAACACTAAAAATACCAAAAACATTCTCTTTTAATTTTTAATTTTAATTCCTCGTTAATTTTAATATTTTGCAAAAGGGTCCAACGCCCTCGTTCGTAATTTATTTAATTTCACGTATTTATTTTTATTTCGCTTAAATAATTGTGTATCTCTCCCAAAGCGTTGTAACTTAAACTTCTCGCACTTTTCAATTTCTTTACTTTATTTGCTTTATTTATTTTCCGTCAAATCGGGTCCGGTTTAATTTTGGCGATGTGGACCCGCGCCATTTGTAATAGTTTAGATTTATTTTCCCGCAAATATTTTAACTGTTAACCAAGCATGAAAGAATGTATGGACCATAATAAAATCAAGCGTAGATCACAATGAACATGACAAGACAAATACAAATGAAAACGACACATGAATCGCACACACCACCCCTAGGGTACGCTTCACTGTTGCCTTGCCTCGAAAGGTGATCGTCGAGTAGAGGATGTCTTAGTAAGTCCTCATGATCCGGGAACCTGGCATGAGGGTAGCTTCTAAGGTGTCTTCCTATTGCTCCGGTGATCACCATGTCCCGAACCTCGAATTGACCCGAACACCTCTAACGGTGGTGCTACCTACCTCTCAATGGTGGGATGGCACTACTTTAAAGGACATTTACACAGACGAATTCCTTAGGGTAGGTAGACGACTCTAGATACTTGCTCTCCTCAAAAACAAACTGGAATCTTTTCACACCAACACTTTTCAAAAGCTTTCAAAGCAAATTTTTCAAACACTCTGACGTACGAGTCGAACTGAAATTTTTCAAAGAAACTTTTTAAACCCACATTGAAAAGCAAGCAAACATTTTGAAAACACATTGAGCAAGTATCTAAGAGCCCATGGATAACCATGGATAGAAAGGGTGCTAACACCTTCCCTTTCTATAACCTACCTCCCGAACCGAGAGCAATCTCTTTAAGGAATTTTTCTGTGCTTTTGTCCTTTCCATTTGGAGAAAATAAAAGACGGTGGCGACTCTTGCTTCCGCGACATTTCGCGAACCAACGTTAAACAGTCAGTTCCAGATCCACTGATCACACCTCCCTTTCGTGTTTTCAACTTGTCGGGTGTACAGATTTTTTGTTTTATCCCTAATTTTTGCCCGAACCTCTTTGGTTCGCCGGGATGCCCTTGTTTTTTCTAGGTATGTCAACCTAGCGGGTCTCTTATGTGTAGTATCTTTTGACTATGTCTGCATTCACAGGGTGCGGAAGGTCGTCGCCATCTATGGTGGTTAAGATCATTTCTCCACCAGAGAATATGCTTTTGATTACAAATGGTCCTTCGTATGTTAGAGTCCATTTTCCCCTGGGATCACCTTGCGGTAGTATGATATGTTTGATCACCAAATCCCCGACTTGATATACTTGGCGTCTGACCTTTTTGTTGAAAGCCTTGATAATCCGTTTTTGATACATTTGACCATCACAGACAGTAGTAAGCCTTTTCTCATCAATCAAGTTCAGTTGATCAAGTCGAGTTTGAATCCAATCGTCTTCGTTCAGCCCTGCATCCTTCATGATTCTTAGAGAGGGGATCTGGACCTCAATAGGCAAGACAACTTCCATGCCATATACCAAATAGTAGGGTGTTTCCCCGGTTGATGTACGAGCTGTGGTACGATACTCGTGGAGAGCGAATGGTAGAATCTCATGCCAGTCTTTGTATGTAACTTTCATTCTCTATATGATCTTTTTAATGTTCTTATTTGCAGCTTTGACATCACCATTCATCTTCGGCCGGTAAAGGGAAGAATTATGATGCTGAATCTTGAATTGCTCGCACAGGGAGGTGATCATAGTATTGTTTAGATTCGTACCACTGTTTGTAATGATCCTCTCTAGGATACCGTAACGACAGATGAGATTCTGCTTGATGAACTGGGCGACAACATTCTTGGTGACGGAAGCAAAGGAGGCTGCCTCAACCCACTTTGTAAAATAGTCAATGGCCATTAAGATGAAGCGGTGTCCATTAGAGTTTGTTGGCTTGATTTCCCCAATCATATCGATGCCCCACATAGCAAAGGGCCAAGGATCCATCATGACATTCAGAGGAACCAGAGGTACATGCACCTTGTCAGCATAAATCTGACACTTGTGGCAGGTTGAGAGTGTTAATAGCAGTCTGCTTCCATGGTAGACCAGTAATAGCCTGCCCGTATGATCTTCTTTGCCATCGTATGCCCACTGGAATGGGTGCCAAAAGTGCCCTCATGTAGATCAGCCATGATCTTTTCAGCTTCAACCCTGTCTACGCACCGAAGTAACCCAGAGTCATGGTTGCATTTGTAGAGAATGCCATTACTAAGGAAGAATTTAGCAGAGAATCTCCTTAAGAACTTCTTATCATTGACTGAAGCTCCTTTTGGATATTCTTTGGCCTCGAGATACCTCTTGACTTCGTGAAACCAAGGCTGGTCCACTATTTCTTCAGTATTAATCTCATGACAGTGAGTTGGTTCCTCCATTCATTCAATGGTGATCTGGGGAGCCTCATTATACCATTTAAGTTTAAACATGGATGACATTGTGGCTAGTGCGTCTGCTAGCTGATTTTCTTCTCGCGGGAAATGCTCGAAGGTAATCTTCTCAAAATGTGGGATCAATGTCAACACATGTTCTTTGTAGGGGATAAGGTTAGGGTGTTTGGTGTCCCATTCCCCTTTGATCTGGCTGATGACCAAAGCTAAATCTTTGAATACATTTAAGGATTTGATCACCAAATCTGTGGCAGCTTTGAGACCAAAAATGCACGCTTCGTATTCTGCCATGTTTTTTGTACAATTGAAGTCGAGTCTTGATGTAAAAGGATTATGACATCCTTAAGGAGATATGAGTACAACACCAATACCATTGCCGAGTGCGTTAGATGCCCCATCAAAAACCAGGGTTCACCAGGATCCTTGTTCAGGTCTGTCATATGGTCTGAATCTTTCATAGTTGTTTACAATCATGATGTCTTCATCTGGGAATTCAAACTTCATGGACTGGTAGTCTTCCACAGCTTGGTGAGCAAGGTGATCAACTAGTACACTGCCCTTTATTTCTTTTTTGGTAATATACTGGATGTCATATTCTGTCAGGATCATCTGCCATCTCTCTATTCTCCCAGAAAGGGCAGGCTTCTCGAAGATGTATTTTATTGGATCCATTTTAGATATCAATAAGGTAGTATGGGTCAGCATATATTGTCTTAGTCGGAGAGCAGCCCATGCCAGAGTGCAACAAGTTTTCTCGAGCAGTGAATATCTTGTTTCGCAGTCGGTAAACTTATTTGCTCAGGTAGTAAATAGCGTGCTCTTTTCAAGAACATTAAATAGCATGAATATATTTTGGTTCAACCTTAGCTTATATTTCTTTAACCTCTCAAATAGTTTCTAAAAATGATCAAGATGCTTTTCTTCTGTTTGAGATCTAACTATCGTATCATCCACATAGACTTCTATTTCGCGATGTATCATGTCGTGAAATTGAGCTACCATGGCACACTGATAGGTTGCCCCAGCATTCTTCAGTCCGAATGGCATAACCTTGTAGCAGAATATGCCCTATTGTGTGACAAATGTTGTTTTATCCATGTCCTCAGGCGCCATTTTGATTTGGTTGTAGCTTGAGAAACCGTCCATGAAGGAAAACACTTTATGTTGCGCCATATTGTCAACTAGAACATCAATGTGGGGAAGTGGGAAATCATCCTTAGGGCTTTCCCTATTCAAATCTCTGTAGTCCACACACATTCGTACCTTGCCGTCCTTTTTGGGCACGGGAACAACATTGGCAACCCATTGAGGGTAGGAGGTGACGGCCAAGAATCCAATGTTGAATAGTTTCATGACTTCTGCTTTAATCTTCTCTAACATGTATGGTCGCATTCGATGGACCTTTTGTTTCACCGGTGGACAATCTTCTTTTATTGGTAGATGATGTACCACGATATCTGCATCAAGTCCCGGCATGTCTTCATATGACCAGGCAAAGACTTCAACATAATCGTGTAACAACTGAATCAGACGCTCCTTGACACTGGGTTTCAGATTGGCACCCACCTTGACTTCTCTTTTATCTTCTTCAATACCTAGGTTGATTGTGTCCACTAGTTCTTCGTGGGGATGAATGGTTCTCTCTTCTTGTTGTAGTTTCTGGCAAGTTTCCCTAATACTTCACAATCTTCCTCATCTTCGTCTTCGACTTGGTAGATTAGATTTTCAAAGTCACAGAAGGACATAGCAGAACCGTTCGAATGGATGTAGACCTGCATTATGAGTGTGAGTGTGTGTGTATGAGTATAGCTATCTTTGAAAAAAATGAAAATGTAAATGTGGTCGGTGGGAACGAGAACTGACTGTTTTTGGAATGTTGGTTCGCGTTTGCGTTTGTTTTTGCAAAGTGTCACGGTAAGCACAAAAAAATTCCTTTTTGAGATGTTTTCTCGGGTTCGAAAGGTAGATTATAGAAAGGGAAGGTGTTAGCACCCTTTCTATCTGTGGTTATCCACGGGCTCTTAGGTACTTGCTCACTATGTTTTCAAAAGGTTTGCTTTTCTTTGTGATTGTGGGTTTTGAAAAGAATTTTGTTTTTGAAGAAAGTGTAAGTGCAAAAAGTTTTTGTTTTGTTTTTAAAAGAGAGCAAGTACTTAAGAACCTCTACCTACTCAAAAAGGAATTTAATTGTGCAAATGTCCTTTAGACAGTACTATCCTACTATTAAGGAGTAGGCAGCACCGTCGTTGGAGTTTTCGGGTCAATTCGATTTTAGGGACGTGTGGTCACTAAAGCAACGTTAGGACGTCTTATTGGTAATCCTAATGTCTTAGATCATTTTTATCGAGGCAACCATTTCGAGGCAACTTTGATCTTTGGACAGAAGGATGACCTCTAAAACATCCTATACTTAATGACCACGTTCGAGGCAACCAAGTGAGGTGTACCATAGGAGTGGCATGTGCGAGTGTGTCAATTTTTCAGTTTATGTTATCTTTGTACATGTTATGGTGAGCTACTGTTGATTTTATGTTAGGACAGATCTTGTCATACAATCCTAGTTAGCATACATCTAAGCAGTTAATATATGTACAGAGATTTAAAGTGCAGAAATTGTAAATCCTACGCTATTACAAGGCTTCGGGGAGGGGGATTATTTACATGTCCAAAGATTGGGGAAATAAAAGCAGTAAAGGGTCTCAGTTAAGCTATTACATCCCAGTAAAATAAACGCGCGTGAATCTAAAAAAAACTCTAAAAATCCTAAGAACGAAATCTTTTTGTTGTTTTATTTTATTTTGGGAAAAATAATCTAAATCTATTTAATTTTAGTTTTGGAAAAAAATGTTAAGATAATTAAAGGTCAATTAACAAAGTTAATTTAATAGAAAAAGAACTAGCCTAATGTTTTTGTGGTTTTTTGATTTTAATGTTAATTAAAAGGAAGTCTATGAAAACAAAAATAAAATTCAAGGGGAATCCTTCGATCCAAGGAGAAAACGGGAGTTTCGACCCAGGGAGAGAAATAGAAGCTTCGATCCAGAAGGGGTCATGGTCCTTTCGATTGGGACAAACAGCAAGGCGTGAGTAGCCTTCGATCCGGGGAAGAGGACTGTCTTTTGATCATGGAGGTCATGGCTTTCGATCTAGGAATGAGATGCCTCCTTCGATCTAGCATGCTAATGGGTTTGATCCAGAGAAGGTGTCTCCTTCGATCTGGGCTGTTATACCTGCAAAAGTATGTGAGCAAAATAAAATGCAGAGCCTAGGTATTGAACCCCAGGCCCTTTGATCCTATGCTTGCTGGGTCTCTTCAGGCTATGTCTGCAGCAAGTGTTAGCAAATGAAAAACATGACCTGGGTGCCAAACCCAGGCCTCTTGATCCTGTCTAGGATGGCAAATCGAAAGTAACAACGAGTAATGATATGTTATGCGAAAAACAAGGTTGGATAATTTACCCTTTCTTACCAACATATTGGACTTTCGATTTGGGCGCTTCCTGGATGTAGGCACTTTTGATCTGAGGGCTTCTGGGTGTGAGCACCTTCGATCTGAAGGACTGTTTTGTCTTGGAAAATCTGACAACCTTTGATGGATTGTATGGGCAGCAACTTCTCCAATGTTTTTGTTTCTGCAGAGTTCTCTGTATATTTCGTTCTATGATTTTTCTCTGTTTTTCGTGTCCTGGATATGCTTGCTGGCCTCTGTATTTATAGGGGTGTGAGGGTGCAGTAATGGCAAGAGACAACCTTTAAAAAGGCCATTAAATGCCATGAGAAAAGAAACGGACACATTAAAAGTTTTCCTTTTTTGAAACATTTGTGTCTCTTGAATGAACCTGGACGCTTTGCTTTGAGCGCCCTCTTGATGACTTCCTTCGAATGGCCTGGAAGGTGTTCTTCGAATGGCCCTTGTCCAAATATCAATCGAAGGATTCCAATCGAAAGGCTCTGTTAACAGGCCAATCGAAAGGTGCTGTTTCATGCTAATCGAAGTGCTCCTTCAGAATACCAATCGAAGGGCCTTTCAGAATGCCAATCGAAGTGCTCCTTCAGAATACCAATCGAAGGGTCTTTCAAAATGCCAATCGAAGTGCTCCTTCAGAAGGCCAATCGAAATGTACTTAAAGCAACACTCAAAAAATTTCTTTTTCCTTAGGCAAGAGTTTGTGATCAACCATGCAGGGGGAAGACTTTGGAAAACATGAGAGGGCAAATTTTGGGGTGCAACAGTTGCCCCTGTTCAATTTTCTTAATCCTGAGGATATAGATTAGCTTTCGAGCCTTTCGTGATCCGAAGGGGGAAGATAATTGAACACTAGAGTGCCCAGAAATTTGCACTCGCATGGTGTAGTATCAGCATTGTGACGTCGGTAATGGGCTTACAGATGCCATTTGGAGAGATGATAGGACGATGGGCTTAAAGATACCATCTGCAGGAGTGATGGACAGTCATTGGAGATGGGCTTAAAGATGTCATCCAGGGGCGATTGCTGGACTGTATTTGAATGAGTGACAAAATTACATCCGAATCTGGATCGTATCTGGACTATTATTTGAAGGTCTCTGATTGCCTGTCATTAACTGGAAGAAATAAATCTAACCAAAGGAGGTCTTTTTTGATAATGATGTGTGATGAAGGAATCTGAGACGATTGCTACTCCAAATAGATGATGAAGGAATCTTGGACGATTACTACCTCAGCAGGATGATGAAGGAATCTTGGACGATTACTACCTCAGCAGGATGATGAAGGGATCTTGGATGATTACTACCTTAGTAGGATGATGAAGGAATCTTGGACGATTACTACCTCAGCAGGATAATGAAGGAATCTTAGAAGATTACTACCTCAACAGGATGATGAAGGAATCTTGGACGATTACTACCTCAGCAGGATGATGAAGGAATCTTGGACGATTACTACCTCAGCGGGATGGTGAAGGAATCTTGTACGATTACTACCTCAGCAAGATGGTGAAGGAATCTTGGACGATTACTACCTCAACGGGATGATGAAGGAATCTTTGACGACTGCTACCTCAACAGGATGATGAAGGAATCTTGGACGATTACTACCTCAGCAGGATGATGAAGGAATCTTGGAGGATTACTACCTCAGCAGGATGAGGAAGGAATCTTGGACGATTACTACCTCAGCAGGATGATGAAGGAATCTTGGACGATTACTACCTCAGCAGGATGATGAAGGAATCTTGGACGATTACTACCTCAACAGGATGATAAAGGAATCTTGGACGATTGCTACCTTAGCAGGATGATGAAGGAATCTTGGACGATTACTACCTCAGCAGGATGATGAAGGAATCTTAGACGATTTCTACCTCAACAGGATGACGAAGGAATCTTGGACGATTACTACCTCAGCAGGATGATGAAGGACTCTTGGAAGATTACTACCTCAGCAGGATGGTGAAGGAATCTTGGACGATTACTACCTCAGCAGGATGATAAAGGAATCTTGGATGATTACTACCTCAGCAGGATGGTGAAGGAATCTTGGACGATTACTACCTCAGCAGGATGGTGAAGGAATCTTGGACGATTACTACCTCAACGGGATGATGAAGGAATCTTTGACGACTGCTACCTCAACAGGATGGTGAAGGAATCTTGGATGACTTCTACCTCAGCAGGATGATGAAGGAATCTTGGACGATTACTACCTCAGCGGGATGGTGAAGGAATCTTTGACGACTGCTACTCCAAAAGGTAAAGACTTTTTTCTGTTGATCGATCTTTCCTGAAGAGGTAAAGAGTTAGTTGTATGCAATGTCATGATGTATGCATTGTGTAATGATGTTCTTAAAATAAATGAGATTCATGTTATATGTATTTTGTATGCATATTCCATGAATGCTATTGAAATGTAATTTTGTCTTAGAGAATAAATTCTTGACAAGTGTTGGGGAGTTATTAAATCCTGGATTGCTGTTGAAGAGTAGGTATGTCTTCAAACTTTGCTTAGAATGTTTCCACTGAGGATCCTTGTTTTGTTGAGGAGAACTCCGTTGGGGAAAGTTGTGAACTCTGTGGAGAGTATTGATTCATTCTTGGGGAACAGGTTCAGGAGTCTTGGTTATCCGTTGCTCTACTGAGGAGTCAAAGTTGAAGTGACATCTGGTCAGGTCCAGGTTTCACAGTAACTTGTTGGGGATTGCAGAACAGTCTACTGGGGAAGAGGAGTTGTGGTCCTTTGATTTGTAGTAGTCAGAGAGGCAAACTCAAGATGGGGAATCCTGGTGCTGTTGGAGAAATAAACCCTGTCGTCAGTCTGCTAGAGAGGTGACATCTTCGTTGGGGGAAGTTCTCGAGGATTCTTGAGGTTGATTCAGCTGGGGAAAGGTTTTCAGAGATTAAACCCTTGCTGGGAGTCATCCTATGAGAAGGATTTTGGGGAGATTTGTCACTGCCCCTAGCAGCGAGTGTTTGTGGCACTGCATGGAAATGTTTGACTGTATGTAACCCTTCACTGAGATTGATGTTCAATGCCCCAAGTGACGGAGATGGAGACCTGCCCCTGGTTACTCTGCATTTCTTCAGAGATTTCTTGAAATCTTGACTGGACTACCCCAGGTGATGGACAATGATCATGCCATGCCCCTTGATTGGAAGGAGATTTGTCAATGGAAGTGTCATCCTTTTTGAAGTGATTTTGTTCACTGAGAGGGCTTTAGTTCATCGGATATTCGTTGTGTGAATTTCTCCGTTGTCAAATAAATAGCCAAATGCAAACAGTGATATTCAAATAATGCAAAGTTTATGCTTGTCTCGAAGTTTTGAAAAATGCGTTTTTTAGCAGAAAACTCTTTATAAGACAAATTCAACACAAGATTTAGGGCAAAGCCTTACAGGAGTCAGGATACCTTTTGTAACAGTATGCTTTCGAACTAACCCATGCTTCAGTTAGGACTTTTGAAGGGTTGTAACGTGGCTTGGTTCACGGTTTAAGAAACAAAGGATAAAGGTTCAAAGTATATTTGTACCCACCTGCTCTTCGTGATGTTCTTCAATCCTAAACTCAGTTAATTGTGCATTAGATCTTGTTTGAGTCTTTTCTCTGATATACAGTAATGGTTTGGATACTGACAATTTATTTTGAATAGGCAGTCATTTTTGCAACATTTTTCATGTTGTTGAGGATTTATAGCGACCTCGTTCTTTTGATTTGTGTTATCCCTGTCTTTTGCCTGAACTGTTCCTTTTTGTATTCACAGTCAGCGGGATGCCCCAGTTTTGTAAGTCTCCTTCACAGGTTTTGACTTAATGGGCTTTTATTTCTGAGAGATAATGACTGCTTGTCCTTACGATTATTCGGAACCATCACTGTCTTCTTGTTTTGGAAGGAATCCTTTGATGCCATTCATTGTGCACCTAGATCAACTGAGAAAGCTACCCTGCCCCAGGTTATAATTAAGGGTTTTAATTTTTGAAAAGAAAAACTCCAACTTCTTCGGCTCAAAGGGGTTGACGAGGGATTATCTTCCTTATAACTCCAGTGTTTAGGATTTGAAAGAAATTCCTGTACATCGTCAGCGGGGTCTGTTCAAAAGCATACTGTATGAGATTATGGCATTGTTTCGTCATCCTCCCTCTAAAGGCTTGTAACTTTTAGCAAGAGTTGAATGTCATAAAGTGAGTAAAAAGCATAGTTTAAATGTAATTAAAGGATGAATTCAAGACAAACATTTGCAATGCATTAGTGAAACAGAGTTTGACATTAATAGATAAATGTTTGAATAACAAAAGAAATTACAACTTGAAAATTCAAATGAAACTAAGACATTCTCAATGATTTGGCGTAGGATCAGTGATCAAACTTGATCTCCTTGGCATCAATCAAGTCTTGGATCTTGTTCTTCAAAGTCCAACAGTCGTCGGTGTCATGTCCAGGACTATCAGAATGGTAGGCACATCTCACACTCGGGTTATACTTGGAAGAGGAAGTATCAGGATTTTGAGGAGGATCCTTTAGTGTGATCAGTTTCACCTTCAGCAATTGTTGTAACGCTTGAGACAAAGGCATGTTGATGTCAGTATACTGCCTTTCTTGATATCTTACCCTACGCCTATTGCTCTGTCTTTGTTGAACAGGCGTGGGATCAGAGATCTGGGTTGCCCCTACATGTTGATCATGACGACTCTTTTGACCATACACAACATTAGACTCTTTCTTCCCATTGTAGGGCTTTTTCTGAATATCAGAAGGTGTTTCTTCTTGAATCTTCCCACTTTTGATGCCAGCTTCGACCCTTTCACCGGTCAGTATTAGCTCGGTGAACCCGACTGAAGAGCTTCCGATCAAGTGTTTGAAATAAGGACCAGACAAAGTCCCAAGAAACATATCCACCAACTCCCTATCAGACAGAGGGGGTTGGACTCTTCCGGCAAGATCTCTCCACTTCTGAGCGTAGTCCTTAAAGCCTTCGCATGTACCCATAGACACACCCTGAAGCTGAGTACGCGTGGGAGCAAGGTCGGCATTATACTGGTACTGCTTATAAAAAGCAGCAGCAAGATCCTCCCAGTTGCGGATGCTAGCTCCTTCTAGTTGACAGAACCATTCAAGTTGAGTCCCTGACAGACTATCTTGAAAGAAATGAACCCACAAGTTCTTATCAGCTGTGTAAGGTTGGATCTTCCTCACATACGACCGGAGGTGCAGCTTGGGACAGGAAGCTCCGTCATACTTGGCAAAGGCAGGTGCCTTGAATTTATGGGGAATCACCACCCCAGAGGATAGACCTAGATCTCCGAAGTCCAGACTGGGCACCTACTGTATTTCGATGGCGTTCAAACGGTCTTCCAGTTGTTTGTACTTATCCTCAGCATGAGGATACTGTTCTTCATCATAGTCCATCTCGTTGTCGGAGACTATAGGGCTAGGAACCCTCCTTTCTTGTGGATTGTCTTTCCCTTCAGATGGGGTGGTCAAATCAACTTCTTCCTGCAGCCCGTTCCCAAACCTGCGTCCAGTATTAAACAGGATGGTCCTCTTTTTCTTCTTCTTCCTCTCTTTCAGAATCAAAGTCTTCAGGTCCAGCTGACCCTTAGCTAGGCTCATGACCAACTCTTGAAATTGGGCATTCTGGGCCTGGAGGGCCTTGATAGCTTGCTCAGTGGAAGGTTCAGTAGACATGATAATTTCTGAAATAAATAGCGAAGAAGATAAGAGACCTGTACTGGGAGATCTGTTATGCAATGATATGTATGATACACGTATGCAATGTTTTCAAGGATCTCGCGGGGTAAACAAGAAACTGTTAGAATCTGAATCTGGTAGCTGGATTGAAGGAACTTCATGTTGCTGAGAGTCCTTCTTCAAAGTCAAGCTCACCATATCGAGTGGGTCATAGCCCCAGACTCAAGTTTATCTTGTTTTGATTTCTAGACAACCTTGGCCAGAGGAAAATAAATCCCCTTTGCCCCTTACTAGACTTTTGATGTACCATAACCTGCATCACAGACCCTTGAGATCCTTGAAATGGTTAAGGAAATGTTAAGGTATGATGTTATGATGTATATGCTATGCGTTTAAGCAAAAATGTGAGGGGATGTAAGTAAACCCTGCAATAAGTCCAAATTATTGGATAAGGACTGTAAACAAAACCTGCAAGGAACTCATGTTGTCAGATAATAAGAATGTGCAAGTAGTTCAAGTTTGAAAGCACACAAGTCACACAAAAGAGCCCATAGATTTCAGGCTGGCATGAAGCTCATGTACTACCCTCTTTCAGTTTCAGTTGGTTAAGACCTGTCCTAAAAAATAGTAACCGGGTTCTAGAGGATCTCAATATTACTGACTACCCTCAATCGGTCATAATTCCAGCTTAGCAACCTTTTCTTGCGGCTGGAACCATCGCGAGAGTTTAGTCTCAATGAGTGTAGCATACTACTACTGTTTTATGGCCAAGTTGGTCAATTTAAGGTGCTAAGGTCAGTTGGTGCTTAATGACTCCTTAGAAGACCCATATTCTCCTCGTTTCAACACAAGGGATATCGGTACAGACTAAGGTGCCACACCAACGTAGCTACTGCTTCATCCGTGTCGGTCTACGCCGGACAAATCCCTCACAGTTTACTGCTACTTACCTAAAAAGGGTACCCCAGATCCGGGTTAGGATATATAGAACTCCGATACAAGCCCATAAAATTTAAAGCATACAAAGCATACAATTGAAAACACAAGTGATCTAATCCTAAGGTACACCTCACTTATAATGACTCCCCAGCAGAGTCGCCAGTTTTGTGGTCGGTGGGAACGAGAACTGACTATTTTTGGAATGTTGGTTCGCGTTTGCGTTTTTTTCTGCAAAGTGTCGCGGTAAGCAAGAGTCGCCATCGTCTTTTATTTTATCCAACAAGAGAAAGGACAAAAGCACAGAAAAATTCCTTTTTGAGATGTTTTCTCGGGTTCGGGAGGTAGATTATAGAAAGGGAAGGTGTTAGCACCCTTTCTATCCGTGGTTATCCACGGGCTCTTAGGTACTTGCTCACTATGTTTTCAAAAGGTTTGCTTTTCTTTGTGATTGTGGGTTTTGAAAGGAATTTTGTTTTTGAAGAAAGTGTAAGTGCAAAAAGTTTTTGTTTTTTTTTTAAAAGAGAGCAAGTACTTAAGAACCTCTACCTACTCAAAAAGGAATTTAATTGTGCAAATGTCCTTTAGACAGTACTATCCTACTATTGAGGAGTAGGTAGCACCGTCGTTGGAGTTTTCGGGTCAATTCGATTTTAGGGACGTGTGGTCACTAAAGCAACGTTAGGACGTCTTAGTGGTAATCCTAATGTCTTAGATCATTTTTATCGAGGCAACCATTTCGAGGCAACTTTGATCTTTGGACAGAAGGATGACCTCTAAAACATCCTATACTTAATGACCACGTTCGAGGCAACCAAGTGAGGTGTACCCTAGGAGTGGCATGTGCGAGTGTGTCAATTTTTCAGTTTATGTTATCTTTGTACATGTTATGGTGAGCTACTGTTGATTTTACGTTAGGATAGATCTTGTCATACAATCCTAGTTAGCACACATCTAAGCAGTTAATATATGTACAGAGATTTAAAGTGAAGAAATTGTAAATCCTACGCTATTACAAGGCTTCGGGGAGGGGGATTATTTACATGTCCAAAGATTGGGGAAATAAAAGCAGTAAAGGGTCTCAGTTAAGCTATTACATCCCAGTAAAATAAACGCGCGTGAATCTAAAAAAAAACTCTAAAAATCCTAAGAACGAAATTTTTTTGTTGTTTTATTTTATTTTGGGAAAAATAATCTAAATCTATTTAATTTTAGTTTTGGAAAAAAATGTTAAGATAATTAAAGGTTAATTAACAAAGTTAATTTAATAGAAAAAGAACTAGCCTAATGTTTTTGTAGTTTTTTGATTTTAATGTTAATTAAAAGGAAGTCTACAAAAATAAAATTCAAGGGGAATCCTTCGATCCAAGGAGAAAACGGGAGTTTCGACCCAGGGAGAGAAATAGAAGCTTCGATCCAGAAGGGGTCATGGTCCTTTCGATTGGGCCAAACAGTAAGGCGTGAGTAACCTTCGATCCGGGGAAGAGGACTGTCTTTTGATCATGGAGGTCATGGCTTTCGATCTAGGAATGAGATGCCTCCTTCGATCTAGCATGCTAATGGGTTCGATCCAGAGAAGGTGTCTCCTTCGATCTGGGCTGTTATACCTGCAAAAGTATGTGAGCGAAATAAAATGCAGGGCCTGGGTATTGAACCCCAGGCCCTTTGATCCTATGCTTGCTGGGTCTCTTCAGGCTATGTCTGCAGCAAGTGTTAGAAAACGAAAAACATGACCTGGGTGCCAAACCCAGGCCTCTTGATCTTGTCTAGGATGGAAAATCGAAAGTAACAACGAGTAATGATATGTTATGCGAAAAACAAGGTTGGATAATTTACCCTTTCTTACCAACAGATTGGACTTTCGATTTGGGCGCTTCCTGGATGTAGGAACTTTTGATCTGAGGGCTTCTGGGCGTGAGCACCTTCGATCTGAAGGACTGCTTTGGCTTGGAAAATCTGACAACCTTTGATGGATTGTATGGGCAGCAACTTCTCCAATGTTTTTGTTTCTGCAGAGTTCTCTGTATATTTCGTTCTATGATTTTTCTCTATTTTTCGTGTCCTGGATATGCATGCTGGCCTCTGTATTTATAGGGGTGTGAGGGTGCAGTAATGGAAAGAGACAACCTTTAAACAGGCCATTAAATGCCATGAGACAAGAAACAGACACATTAAAAGTTTTCCTTTTTTGAAACATTTGTGTCTCTTGAATGAACCTGGACGCTTTGCTTTGAGCGCCCTTTTGATGACTTCCTTCGAATGGCCTGGAAGGTGTTCTTCGAATGGCCGTTGTCCAAATATCAATCGAAGGATTCCAATAGAAAGGCTCTGTTAACAGGCCAATCGAAAGGTGTTGTTTCATGCTAATCGAAGTGCTCCTTCAGAATACCAATCGAAGGGCCTTTCAGAATGCCAATCGAAGTGCTCCTTCAGAATACCAATCGAAGGTTCTTTCAAAATGCCAATCGAAGTGCTCCTTCAGAAGGCCAATCGAAATGTACTTAAAGCAACACTCAAAAAATTTCTTTTTCCTTAGGCAAGAGTTTGTGATCAACCATGCAGGGGGAAGACTTTGGAAAACATGAGAGGGCAAATATTGGGGTGCAACAGTAAAAAGAAAAACAATGAGCACAAAGTTTGTATGCAAAAACGTCCATGATTCATTGATGTCATATGGAAATGAGATAATAACCCTTACAAATGGACCATTGTGCCTCGGATAAGACACAAGGTTTTAAGAGTCTGAATTGTTTTAATATTACAGATCCAAAAAAATGTAAAGATAAATTACTGTGGGATAAAAGTGATTGGGACAAAATCTCTAGCCTCCCAGTTGCTGAGCCCTCCACTGACAGTTGGGTAAATCCAATCCTCCAGGTTGTAGCTATCTTCATCATCCTCCACGATGCTGACTTGTTGGTTTCTGATCTTCAAGGGTGGTCCCCCGGCATGAGCTCGGCGTACAACCTTCTGGGCACCTGAAGTGAAACCCAGACCAAATTTGTCAGATTTGTATGGGATATCTGGGAGTTGTCCCCAAATAGTGCACCCACCTTCTTTTATCACTGCCCTGGCATCCTTCAAAGACGGCATATTGAGTGGAGGCCTTGTGATCTTGGGAACTTAAGACACAACCTTGGTTAGCGCCACAGTCTGCGGGACTTCTTCAAAGTGCTGGAATGGAGTTTCAATAAATTCACCATCTAGCTCCACATATCTGAAGGAATTTAAATGGCTGGTGTGATCGGTGGGAATGAGAACTGACTGTTTTGGAATGCTGGTTCGCGTTTGCGTTTGTTTTCACAAAATGTCGCGGTAAGCAAGAGTCGCCAACGTCTTTTATTTTATCCAACAAGGAAAGGACAAAAGCACAGAAAAATTCCTTTTTGAGATGTTTCTCGGGTTCGGGAGGTAGATTATAGAAAGGGAAGGTGTTAGCACCCTTTCTATCCGTGGTTATCCACGGGCTCTTGGGTACTTGCTCATTATGTTTTCAAAAGTTTGCTTTTCTTTGTGTTTCTGGGTTTGAAAAGAGTTTTGTTTTTGAAGAGAGTGTAAGTGCGAAAAGTTTTGTTTTGTTTTAAAAGGAGCAAGTACTTTAAGAACCTCTACCTACTCAAAAAGGAATTAAACTGTGCAAATGTCCTTTAGACAATGCTATCCCACTATTGAGGAGTAGGTAGCACCGTCGTTGGAGTTTTCGGGTCAATTCGATTTAAGGGGCGTATGGTCACTAAAGCAATGTTAGGACGCCTTAGTGGTAACCCTAATGTCTTAGATCATTTTATCTGAGGCAACCGTTTCGAGGCAACTTATGATCTTTGGACAAGAGGGCGACCTCTAAAACATCCTATACTCAATGACCACGTTTGAGGCAACCAAGTGAGGCGTACCCTAAGAGTGACATGTGCGAGTGTGTCAATTTTCAGTTTATATTATCTTTACATGTCATGGTGAGCTACTGTTGATTTTAAGTCAAGATAGATCTTGTCATGCAATCCTAGTTAGCATACATCTAAATATTTAATATATGTACAGGAATTTAAAGTGCGGGAATTGTAAATCCTACGCTATTACAAGGCTTCGGGGAGGGGTATTATTTACATGTCCAAAATTGGGGGAATAAAACAGTAAAGTGTAAAAGTCTTAGTTAAGCTATTACAAACCATTAGGCAGTTACAATAAAATAAACGCGCGCGAATCTGAAAATAACCTCTAAAAATCCTAAGAATAAAATCTTTTTGTTGTTTTATTTTATTTTGGGAAAAATGATCTAAATCTTCTTAATTTTAGTTTTGATAAAATGTTAAGATAATTAAAAGATTAATTAACAAAGTTAATTTAATAGAAAAAACTAGCCTAATGTTTTTGTGGTTTTCTTTTTTAATTGATTTTATGTTGATTAAAAAAAAGAAATAAAATAGTCAAAACAAAGATGAAATCGAAGGAACAGGCAGTAAATCAAAAAAGTATAATTCTGGAGGCCTGGGTCGAAAGAGGTGTGGGCTGTCTTTTGACCCAGTGAAGAGGCTTGATCGAAGGTGCCTGAGGGGCTGCACTCTGGGGGTGTTTGATTTGGATATGTCATCCTTCGATCTGGAAATCCTGGATCCAGATCGAAGCTAAGCTGCTAAGCTTCGAAACTCTGAACAAGATTCTGAGAAGATATTTCCTGCAAAACGAGACAAATTTTAAAGTTCTAGGGGGGACTTTACCCCCTGATTCGAATCTCCTCCCAATTCGGATCCTCCCTCAACTTGAATCTGCTGAATCTGGGTATGGGTTTGTTTTATCCTAAGATTCGAAGGAGAAACTCATATCGTGCCCAAGCAATGGCATGATCTCATCTTTGCACTGTAGCTTACATGCAACACAATCAGTAATAACAAGAATACATATGCAATGTGTATTTAAATGTCATGAAGGTGCAATTTTGGTTTTGCAAACCCTTACCAATTAAAGATGTATGATCTGTGGCTCTTGGTGTGGAGATGTTTGCTGAATGGATGCTTTGGCTTGGGTTCTTATGAAAATGCTGATAACCTTTGGTGGGTTTGTGGGCAGCGTATCTCCAAATCCTCCGTTTTTATGTTTTTTCGTTCTGTTCCTTTTGTTCCCCCCCTTGGCATTGTATGCTGGCCCTTGTATTTATAGGAGTATGATGGTCTAGTAACGGCAAGAGACAACCAATTAAACAGGCCTTTAAAGCCATGAGACAAGAATCAGACATATTAAAAGATTTCCTTTTTTGAAATATTCATGTCTCTTTGGAATCTTGAATGAACCTGGACACCTTTGATTTTCGAATGCCTCCAGCCCATGCTCTTCGATTAGTCTTGAGTTGCCTCCTTCGAATGGACTTCTTATGTTTCGACTGCTTGATTTGAAAAGAATCACTCTGGTCGAATCAGCTCTTGTGGAGTTAGGAACAGAAAAGGCAAGAATCTGGCCTTTAACTCAGGAATTGAATCCATAATCAACATTTAATTATTTCTATATTTGCAAGGGATACATGCCATTGTGAACTTTGGGTGAACCTGGACAGGTTAGGATATGTGTTTTTGCTTAGTCATGCCAGCCTACTTCATTCCTTCGAATCTGCCTTCTTTGCCAGCTTCAAAGTCCAATTCGAATCTATTTAGAACATTCCCTATTAGACAACTTCGACCAGCCCTTGGCCTTGTGATGAGTCTAAGTTCTGATTCGAAGTGTCCAAAACTTCCTTCATCAGAGCATCTTAGATTAAGAGAAACTTTGCACTGAAATACCATTCGAAGGTCATTTCATTCTGATGTTCTGATTGAGTTAAAGTATGAAGTTCCAGTCGAAGGACCCTCTGAAGTTCCAGTCCAAGGACCTTTTGAAATGCCAATTGAAGGGTATTTATCCATATACCAATCAAAGGGTACTTGTTAAAATTCCAATTGAAAGGCTTTGTTAATAGGCCAATCGAAAGGTGTTGTTCATGCTAATCGAAGGACATGGTTAACATGCCTGTCGAAGCTGCCTTGACACAATGCTAAATCGAAGGATCTCGTGGCATACCAATTGAAAGGCTTGGCCCAGGGTGCCAAACAAAAAGGTCTTTCAGAATTCCAATCGAAGGCCTTGACACAATGCCAATCGAAGTGTTTGTCCATAATGCCAATCGAAGGGAATTATCCATGCCAATCGAAAGGCTCCTTCAGAATACCAATCGAAGGGTCTTTCAGAATGCCAATCGAAAGGTACTTAGAGCACCACTCAAAAAATTTCTTTTTCCTTAGGCAAGGGTTTCTGGTCAACCATGCAGGGGGAAGACTTTGGAAAACATGAGAGGGCAAATTTTGGGGTGCAACAGTTGCCCCTGTTCAATTTTCTTAAACCTGAGGATATAGATTGGATTTCGAGCCTTTCGTGATTCGAAGGTGGAAGATAATTGAACACTAGAGTGCCCAGAAATTTGCACTTGCATGGGGTAGTATCAGCATTGTGACGTCGGGAATGGGCTTACAGATGCCATTTGGAGATTGTTGGTAGGAGGATGGGCTTATAGATGCCATCTGCAGGAGTGTCGATCGCATAAGAGAATCCTCAGCGAGAACTTGCATACCTGTTGTTGTAGAAGATTCCGCTGGGGAAGTCTAACTTTTGTTGAGATTTAGGAACTGACTCATGCTCACCAGGAGTATACCGTTGAGGTTATAGAACTTGTCCTGTCTGGTTCCAAGTATTAATCGTTGACCTGAGAAAGAAAAATAGTTTTCCTGGCTTGTTACAGGTATTAATCTTCAATATCTTCATGTAGATAATTTTCCTGGCTTGTTATAGGTATTAATCTATAATCAGTCATCCACAGATAGTTTTCCTGGCTTGCTACAGGTATTCAGCTGGGACTTGAAAAGGTTGGTCGAGGAGATAGCTGTCCTGGCTGGTTTCAGGTATTAATCTCTGACCTGAGAAAGAAAGGTCTTCCTGGCTTGTTACATGTATTAATCTTCAATCTCTTCATGTAGATAATTTTCCTGGCTTATTTCAGGTATTAATCTACAATCAGTCGTCCACAGATATTTTTCCTGGCTTTCTACGGGTATTAAACTGGGACTGAAAAGGTTGGTCGAGGAGATAGCTGTCCTGGCTGGTTTCAGGTATTAATCTCTGACCTGAGAAAGAAAGGTCTTCCCGGCTTGTTACAGGTATTAATCTTCAATCTCTTCATGTAGATAATTTTCCTGGCTTGTTACAGGTATTAATCTACAATCAGTCATCCACAAATATTTTTCCTGGCTTGCTACAGGTATTAAACTGGGACTTGAAAAGGTTGGTCGAGGAGATAGTTGTCCTAGCTGGTTTCAGGTATTAATCTCTGACCTGAGAAAGAAAGGTCTTCCTGGCTTGTTACATGTATTAATCTTCAATCTCTTCATGTAGATAATTTTCCTGGCTTGTTTCAGATATTAATCTACAATCAGTCGTCCACAAATATTTTTCCTAGCTTGCTACAGGTATTAAATTGGGACTGAAAAGGTTGGTCGAGGAGATAGCTGTCCTGGCTGGTTTCACGTATTAATCTCTGACCTGAGAAAGAAAGGTCTTCCTGGCTTGTTACATGTATTAATCTGTAATCTCTTCTTGTAGATAATTTTCCTGGCTTGTTACAAGTATTAATCTACAATCAGTCGTCCATAAATATTTTCCTGGCTTGCTATAGGTATTAAACTGGGACCTGAAAAGGTTGGTCGAGGAGATATCTGTCCTGGCTGGTTTCAGGTATTAATCTCTGACCTGAGAAAGAAAGGTCTTCCTGGCTTGTTACAAGTATTAATCTTCAATCTCTTCATGTAGATAATTTTCCTGGCTTGTTACAGGTATTAATCTATAATCAATCGTCCACAGATATTTTCCTGGCTTGCTACAGGTATTAAACAGGGACCTGAAAAGGTTAGTCGATGAGATAGTTGTCCTGGCTGGTTTCAGGTATTAATCTCTGACCTGAGAAAGAAAGGTCTTCCTGGCATGTTACAGGTATTAATCTTCAATCTCTTCATGTAGATAATTTTCCTGGCTTGTTACAGGTATTAATCTACAATCAGTCGTCCACAGATATTTTCCTGGCTTGCTACAGGTATTAAACTGGGACCTGAAAAGGTTGGTCGATGTGATAGTTGTCCTAGTTGGTTTCAGGTATTAATCTTTGACCTGAGAAAGAAAGATAGTCTTCCTGGCTTGTTACAAGTGTTAATCTTCAATCTCTTCATGTAGATAATTTTCCTGGCTTGTTACAGGTATTAATCTATAATCAGTCGTCCACAGATATTTTCCTGGCTTGCTACAGGTATTAAACTGGGACCTGAAAAGGTTGGTCGATGAGATAGTTGTCCTGGCTAGTTTCAGGTATTAATCTCTGACTTGAGAAAGAAAGATAGTCTTCCTGGCTTGTTACAGGTGTTAATCTTCAATCTCTTCATGTAGATAATTTTCCTGGCTTGTTACAGGTATTAATCTACAATCAGTCGTCCACAGATATTTTCCTGGCTTGCTACAGGTATTAAACTGGGACTTAAAAAGGTTGATGGTAGCCATCTTTTGATTGACCTTTTCCTGAAAAAGGTAAAACGTTAGTTGTATGCAATGTCATGATGTATGAAATGCATGATGTCATGATGTTCTCAAAAATAAATGAGATCGTGTCGTATGCATTTTATCATGTATGTAAATAGGAAGTATGAAATGTGAAATGTTTATGAATGTATTTTCGTCTGGGAAAATAAATCCTTGACAAATGTCGGGGAGTTTGTTAAATCCTGGACTGCTGTTGAAGAGTATGTGTGTCTTCAAACTTTGTTTAGAATGTTTCTGATGGGGAGGACGAATGAAGATGGTTGTGAGAATAAACCTGTAGGAGAAAATAACTCTGTTGGGGAATAAACATGGCAAAGAGATTACTCTGCGGGGAATTACTCTGTGGGGAAGAGATACTTCGCTGAGATTTTAATGATAAACTTCGCTGGGGATTCCGTTGATAAGTTTTGTTGGGGATTTTGATGATGAACTCCGCTGGGGATAGAAAGAACTTCGCTAGGGATGATCTTTCAGTAGCAACTTGCTGAGGATAACCCGATTAGACTCTTGTAAGGATAACCTCTGAATTTGGCTGGGGAGACTTATTTGTGCTTCGCAGGGGAAGATGATTCAACTCCATTGGGGAAACTTTTTTAGACTGCGCTGGGGGAATGGCTCCACTGGGGGTATCTTGCATTCTGTCGGGGAGCATTCTTATACTCTTGTCGAGGAATATTAAGACTGTCGGGGATACTCTTATGCTTGCTGGGGAATATCCTTATACTCCGCTGGGGAATATTAAGATCTTCTAGGGATACCCAACCTTTTTAGGGCTGATGGTAGACCAACTCTGCTTGAGGAGAGTATTGCTGATTCGTTCATAGTTGCAAGTCTCAGCTGAGAGAGCAATCATTACTGTCTTACTCTGCGGGGAGTGAAAGTATCTTAGCCATATTCTTCAGCTGAATATATACCTTGGTACCTGGTGGACATAGCAACTTGTACAGTTCGAACAATTCTTATTTGCCCCTATTTTTTTTGCGGGAGAAGGTGCCTGTGGAGGCCCTGTGGATCGAGTATTATCCCCACCTATGAGGTGCTTGGTATCTTTCGGTCAAAATGACAAGTCTTCTTTTGGTAGGCCAGTGACGAGATGACGATACATAGTCGTACGCTTTGATCCCTAATTTTTGCCTGGACCTCCCTTTCTGGTTTTCAGTCCACCGGGATACCCTTTTTTGCCCAAGCTGCCTTTTCAAGTTTTCGACTTGCCGGGTGTACAAATTTTTCATTTTCATCCCTTATTTTTGCCCGAACCCTTTTGATACGTCGGGAAGCCCTTATTTTTGCCTAGGCCAGTCAACCTAGCGGGTCTTTGATTATGCGTAGTACTTTTTGACTATGTCCACGCTCTCAGGATGTAGGGAGGTGTCACTGTCGGTTGTGTTGTGTTGCCATACTACCAGAAGATGTTCGTTTAATCATACAAGATTCGTTGCTGGAATTCATGTCCAATGCCCCAAGTGATTCAGATGGAGATCTACCCCTGGCTATTTGGCATCTTTGAGAGACTCCTTGAATCTTGACTTGATTGCCCCAGATGATAGACAATGCTCATGCCGTGCCCCTTGGTTGGAAGTGTTTTTTCCACTTGAGGTGACCCTTTTTATTGAAAAGGTTTTTGTTCACTAGATATTCGTCGTGCGAATTTCTCTGCTATTTGAACAAATAGTCATATGCAAACAATGTTATTTTAAGAATGCAAAGCTTATGTCTGTCTTGAAGTTTTTGAAAATGCATTTTTTCAGTAAGATAGGAAAATTTTGTAAAATGTGACGTCAACTCAGGATTTACAGCAAGCCCTACAGGAGTCAGGATACCTTTGTAACAGTATGCTTTCGAACTAACCCATGCTTCATCTAGGACTTTTAAGGGTTATAACGTGGCCTGGTTCACGGTTTAAGAAACAAAGGATAAAGGCTCAAATTTTATTTGTACCCACCCGTTCTTCGTGATGTTCTTCGATCCTAAACTCAGCTAATCGTGCATTAGATCCTGTTTGAGTCTTTGCTCTGACCTACCAGTGATGGTTCGGATACTGACAATTTATTTTGAACAGACAGTCATTTTGTTGAGAGTCTGTAGGATCTCTTTCTTTTTGATTTTATTATCCCGGTCTTTTGCCTGAACTGTTTCTTTTGTGATTACAGTCAGCGAGATGCCCCAGTTTTGTAAGTCTCCTTCATAGGTTTTGACTTATTGGGCTTTTATTTTGAGAAATAATGACTGCTTGTCCTTACAATTATACGGAACCATCACCATCTTTTGTTACGGAAGGACTTCTTTGATGCCATTCATTGTGCACCTGGATCAACTGAGAGAACTACCCTTCCCCAGGTTATAATTAAGGGTTTTAATTCATGAAAAGAAAAACTCCAACTTCTTTGGCTCAAAGGGGTTGACTAGGGATTATCTTCCTTATAACTCCACTGTTTAGGATTTGAAACAACGCATGTACATCGTCAGCGGGGTCTGTTCAAAAGCACACTGTAGAGATCGTGGTATCGTTTTTGTCATCCTCCCTCAAAAGGCTTAGAATTTTTTAATCGAGAGTTGATCATCACAAAAAGGAAATATGAAGTAATTTAAGCATAGTGAAAACAATTAATTCAAAACAGACACGTGTAATGCATTAATTAAATAAAAGAGTTTGACATGATAATAATTGTTTGAATAAGCAAAGAAAAATACAACTTCAGAATTCAAATGAACAAAAGTGCTTTCAATCCTAGCCATATTTTGGCAAGGGAGCAGTGATCACATTGGGAGTCTCAGGAGGGTCAAATTCGATCTCCTTAGCCTCGATTAGGTCTTGGACCTTGTTCTTCAAAGCCCAACAATCATCCGTATTATGCCCTGGGCTATCAGAGTGATAAGTGCAGCGGGCGTTAGGGTTATACTTTGGTGATGTTGTATTTAAAATCTTTGGAGCTTCTTTTAGAGTCACCAGATTGGTCTTCAGCAACTGTGGCAACATCTGAGACAAAGTCATGCTGAGATGAGTGAATTGCCTTAGAGGTCTCTCGTCCCTTTGTTGGTTGTGATGCTGAGGAGCATCAGCAGGTTTTGAAATAACAACCGCGTTGACAGCTTGACGGTGTTCAGGTCTATTCTGTCTTCTTGAACTATAGACAGCACTGGACTCTTTCTTAAACGGCTTCTTCTCGGTGCCCGATGAGGCACCCTTCTGTATCTTCCCAGCCTTAATACCAGCTTCAATCCTCTCACCAGTCAAGATAAGGTCTGTAAACCCGGCTGAAGAGCTTCCAATCAAATGGTTAAAGAATGGACCAGACAGGGTCCCCAAAAACATATCAACAAGTTCACGATCAGCTAAAGGTGGTTGCACCCTTCCGGCAAGGTCTCTCCATTTTTGAGCATACTCTTTAAATCCTTCACCCGTCCCTATTAACATACCCTGGAGTTTGGTACGCGTAGGAGCAAGGTCGGAGTTATACTGATACTGCCTATAGAACGCAGTAGCCAAATCCTCCCAGTTGCGGATACTGGCTCCGTCCAACTGATAGAACCACTCAAGCTGAGTCCCTGAAAGACTGTCTTGAAAGAAATGGATCCACAAGTTCTTATCAGCAGTGTAAGGTTGGATCTTCCTCACATATGACCGGAGGTGCAACTTTGGACAGGATGCTCTATCATACTTGGCAAAGGCAGGTGCCTTGAACTTATGGGGAATCACCACCCCAGATGATAGACCTAGATCTCCGAAGTCCAGACCGGGCACCTTCTGTATTTCCATAGCGCTCAAACATTCTTCCATCTGTTTGTACTTATCCTCAACAGGAGGATACTGTTCTTCATCATAGTCCGTCTCGTTGTTGGAGACCATATGGCTAGGATCCCTCCTTTCTTGTGGACTATCTTTCCCCCCAGATAAGGTGGTCAGATCAACTTCATTCTGCAGCCCGTTTCCAAACCTGCGTCCAGTGTTGAACAGGATGGTCCTCTTTTTCTTCTTCTTTTTCTCCTTCAAAATAAAAGTCTTCAAGTCCTGCTGACCCTTAGCTAGATTCATGAACATCTCTTGAAATTGGGCATTCTGGGCCTGGAGGGCCTTGATAGCTTGCTCGGTTGAAGGTTCAGTAGACATGATGATTGATGAAATAAACAGCGAAGAAGATAAGAGACCTGTACTGGGAGACCTGTTATGCAATGATATGTATGATATATGTATGCAATGTTTTCAAGGTTCTCGTGGAGTAAACAAGAAACTGTTAGAATCTGAATCTGGTAGCTTGATTGAAGGAACTTCATGTTGCTGAGAGTCCTTCTTCAAGAGTCAAGCTCACCATATCGAGTGGGTCATAGCCCCTGACTCAAGTTATCGTGTTTTGATTTCTAAACAACCTTGGCTAGAGGAAAATAAATCCCCTTTGCCCCTTGCTGGACATTTGATTTACCATAACCTATATCACAAGCCCTTGAGATCCTTGAAATATTTAAGGAAATGTTAAGGCATGATGTTATGATGTGTGATCGGTGGAAATAGAACTGACTGTTTTAAAGCTGGTTCGCAAAATGTCGCGGTAAGCAAGAGTCACCACCGTCTTTTATGTTCTCCAACATGGAAAGGACAAAAGCACAGCAAAATTCCTTATCGAGATGTCTCTCGGTTCGTGAGGTAGATTTATAGAAAGGGAAGGTGTTAGCACCCTTTCTATCTATGGTTATCCACGGGCTCTTTGGTACTTGCTCTTATGTTTTCAAAAGATTGTTTGCTTTTCAAATGTGTGTGGGTTTGAAAAGGTTTCATTGAAAGATTTCTGAATGACTCTTGTATCTGTCCTCAAGAGTGTTTGAAAAAATTGTTTTGAAAGCTTTTGAAAGTGTCGGTGTGAAAAGATTTTTGTTTGTTTTTGAAAAGAGCAAGTACCCATGAGTCATCTACCTACCCTAAGGAATTAGGCTGTGTAAAAGTCCTTAAGGTAGTGCCATCCCACCATTGAGAGGTAGGTAGCACCACCGTTGGAGGTGTTCGGGTCAATTCGATTTTAGGGACAGTGTGGTCACCGAAGCAATAGTAGGACACCTTAGAAGTAACCCTAATGTCCTAGATCCTTTTTAATCCGAGGCAACCGTTTCGAGGCAACTGGATCTTGGACATAAGAGCGACCGCTAAAACGTCCTATACTTGACGACCACATTTCGAAGGCAACGAGTGAGGCGTACCCTAGAAGTGTTGTGTGCGTTTGTGTGTTGTTTTCATGTTATGTTTTATCTTTGATCATGGCATTGTGAGCTACGAGTTGTTTTTAATTACCATACATTCTTTCATGCAAGTTTAGCAGTTAGGAGTGCGGAAAATTAAATACAGAAAGATAAAAGCTACGCTATTACAAGGCGCGGGTCTATACATCGCCAAAATACAAAGACCCGTTTTTGATAAAGATGCGGAAAGTAAAAAAGCAATAAACCTAATTACTATTACATCCTTGAACAGTTACATAATGATCAATAAGAAAATAATGCGCGAAAAGAATTAAACCGGGAACGTCCGAGGGTTTTGGACCCTTTGCTTGAAATTAAATTAAATTAAAACCTAATTAATTATTTAATTAAAGGAAAGAAAGTGTGTTTTTATGTTTTTTGTATTTATGAAAATAAAGAAGTTAAAATTAAAAGGAAACCCTAGATCTAAGTTTATTTACTTATTAATGAAAAAGGTCAAAATTAGGCTAATTAACTAAATTATTTAATTTACATGTTATTTACAAAAATAATAATAATAATAATCAATAATGATAAAAATAATTAAAAGTCAAAACCTAATTCTATACAATTTTATTTATTAAGAAAAAGGATTAAAATTTAAAACCTAAATTAAACTAAGTTAATTGTTAGTTATTTATTTACAAAAATATGTTAATGGTGAATTTAATAAATAATTA
Source organism: Vicia faba (assembly GCA_948472305.1). Classification (NCBI taxonomy): domain Eukaryota; kingdom Viridiplantae; phylum Streptophyta; class Magnoliopsida; order Fabales; family Fabaceae; genus Vicia; species Vicia faba. The sequence goes on from OX451740.1 coordinate 475,657,197, forward strand.
AAAAAACATTTTTGAGTTTCTGATTTTTATTAGGAAAAATTATTTGTGGTGAATTAATTATAATTAAAACAATTAAAAGTATTGAAAAGAAAAGAAAATAAAATTTAAATATGCAAACCAAAGGGGTGTGATGGCCCAAAGTGGAGGTTTTTGAAGCAATTCAGGCCCATTAGACAAAGCAAGCCTCCTTGACTTTATGGTTGTGTGCATGCTGGTTAACTGGAGTGCATCATGGACTTCATTCTGTGGCCACTAGATTGGGCATCATGGCCATTTGTCAAGCTAGCGCGTGAAGGTGCATGATGGACCATTGAATCGTTGCTGCATTGGAATGGGTTAAGAAAAATATGAATAATCATGTGGGGGACCTGGGAATCGAACCCAGGTCCCAGTGGTGAACAAACACGTCACTAGCCAACTGAACTATGAAGCGCCTTTGTTAAATATATACACAACAAATATTATATAAAATACCAACAATTATTATGATGCAAACAAAAATACGCGCGCAGATTTGAATGTCCCAACCACATGGAGCCACGTATTGTCTTCTTCATCTTTTTCCTGTAAATATAAACAAGATAGCGGGGGTTTTAAACCCCCACAAAGCGAAAGTGCCAAGAATAGCGAATAGCCCTATGGATGATATAAATTGAGCGCGAGGGTTTCAATGATTTCGTCTTGGCCTGAAGAATTTGTCCATACAGGTTTTGCGGCCTAATTTTACAGCATACGAAAACCCCCAATATGGAAGCTCTGAAACCCTAGCGTTTGTTCATGGTAGATTTTGATACAGGATGCTATAACTCAATTAATCCACACCAAAAGCTTCAGGAAGATGTCAGCAACACAAATCAATAATCAAAACATAGCAATGATGCATAGAAATTAGATTTCGTTTATGGAAATATTTGTTAAAACCGTGACTTTGTTTTACCGTTTCCTTGAGCTATAAAGTTGGAAAGTGCTTGCAATACGTTCAGGAAACTCTCAACAAGGGATTAAAATCAACAAACTTCCTTGAATCTGCCTGGAAGTTAGAAAACAATTTTGAACTTTTTCACTTTTTTTTCAATGTTGCAGATGGTGTTCTTGCAGCAATTGTGCGTTGTTAGCACTAGGGTTGTCCTTTGCATTTGTATTGGAACAGAATTAGGTTAAGATTAAGCCCATAAATCCATTGCAATAATGTTTTCAATCCTTGATTTTCCATCATATAACTTCCAATCTTTTTTCAATGAAAACCTTGCCAAATATGGAAAATCTTGTCCCCTTGAGTGATGCACGAGATCTTTAGCATGTGTGGAGTGTATTTGCTTCATAAAAAGATTTGACAACCATTCTTTGATATTTTTCTAGAATTAAAACCAATTAAATGAATTAATAATAATAAAAATTCAATTAATTAATTAAAAATAAGAAAATAAATCATTTTAAGCTCAATGGGTCGTGCATAGGCTTTGGGTAAAGATTCAAGAAAGAATTTGAGGCCCATTAGCAAAAATGAAGTGTTTTAGGCAAAGTTGACTTTTGAAAGTTCCCAAAAGTTTCCCAACTTCTCCAATGCATATCTTGCTCAATTTTGAAGCTATGAACATGTTCTTGGACATTTTGGAAAGGTCTTGAAGTCCTCTAACCAATGCCTTTGGTCCCATGTCATTTTTATTTACCAATCTCAAGTTATGGTCTTTGACTTAAAGTGCCTTTTTGTTGACTTTTGAAAATGACCTATAATGTAGAAATTGATAACTTTTTGTGAGAGCATTTCTTGGACTTGGAATGTGAAGATGAGTTGTAGGAAATGTCATCCCCTTCAAAATGAGCATTGGATGGGATTTTTCTGATGAACCATGAAAAAGTTATGCCTTGGTCAAGTTACAGTTGACTTTTCAACTGTCCAAAAATAGAAACTTTTGCATCTTGATGATTTTTGAGCCATCCTTGTGGAATCATGATCAAGACTTGATCAAATGATGATTGTGGCTTCAAAATAAGATGTTGACCAAAAATTTTGACTTTTGACTGTCAAATGACCATTTTACCCCTGCAGTTGACTATGAAGCATTTAGGTTTTTTGACTGTGCAATTTGATGTTGTGAGTCTTGAAACTTGACATATGGATGATTGACAATGTATATAGGCATATGGGACTTGATTGGACCCTTGAAAACCTCAATTTCTTTGCAAGAACCAAAACCCTAATTTTGACTGTGTTAGGAGGCAATTGGACTGTGCAATCCTTGAGAGATTTTGAACCATTTGGAGATTGATCTTGGAAAATCTTGAAGAATATGGGAGGGAAAATTTTGGGGTACAACAGTTGCCCCTGTTCATTCTTCTTATACCTGAGGATGTAGATTGGCTGGCGTGCCTTTCGTAATCCGAAGGTGGAAGATGATTGAACACTAGAGTGCCCAGAAATTTGCACTCACATAGTAGAATGTTAGCAGTGTGATGGTGGGAATGGGCTTACAGATGCCATTTGGAGAGATGATGGATAGGAGGATGGGCTTATGGATGCCATATGGAGCTGTGACGGAGCCTTGTCAGGAATGGGCTTATAGATGCCATTTGGAGACTATTGGTATGGGGATGGGCTTATAGATGCCATCTAGGTGTCGATTGCGCAAGAGATTCCTTAGCGAGAACTTGCGTACCTAAGAAAGAAAGATAATTACCTGGCCTGTTACAGGGGTTGATCTTTAACCTCTTCATGCAGACATGCCCTGGCTGGATGCAGGCGTCGAATCTACAATTAGTTGCTCACAGATGTGCCCTGGCTAGATACAGGAATTAAATTTGGAAATAGTCGTCAACAGATTTTCCCTGGCTGGATACAGGTATCGAATCTTCAAACTCTTCAGACGTGCCCTGGCTGGATATAGGTATCGAATCTTCAAACTCTTCAGACGTGCCCTGGCTGGATACAGGAATCGAATCTGGAATTAGTCGTCCACAGATTTGCCCTGGCTGGATACAGGTATCGAATCTTCAAACTCTTCAGACGTGCCCTGGCTGGATACAGGAATCGAATCTGGAAATAGTAGTCAACAGATTTTCCCTGGCTGGATACATGTATCGAATCTTCAAACTCTTCAGACGTGCCCTGGCTGGATACAGGAGTCGAATCTGGAAATAGTCGTCAACAGATTTACCCTGGCTGGATACAGGTATCGAATCTTCAAACTCTTCAAACGTGCCCTGGCTGGATACAGGAATCGAATCTGGAAATAGTCGTCAACAGATTTACCCTGGCTGGATACAGGTATCGAATCTTCAAACTCTTCAGACGTTCCCTGGCTGGATACAGGAGTCGAATCTAGAAATAGTCGTCAACAGATTTACCCTGGCTGGATACAGGTATCGAATCTTCAAACTCTTCAGACGTGCCCTGGCTGGATATAGGAATCGAATCTGGAAATAATCGTCAACAGATTTACCCTGGCTGGATATAGGTATCGAATCTTCAAACTCTTCAGACGTGCCCTGGCTGGATACAGGAGTCGAATCTGGAAATAGTCGTCAACAGATTTACCCTGGATGGATACAGGTATCGAATCTTCAAAATCTTCAAACGTGCCCTGGATGGATACAAGAATCGAATCTGGAAATAGTCGTCAACAGATTTGCCCTGACTGGATATAGATATCGAATCTTCAAACTCTTCAGACGTGCCCTGGCTGGATACAGGAATCGAATCTGGAATTGCGACAGTTGTTAGTAATCATCTTTGTATTGACCTTTTTCCTGAAAAGGAAAAACGTCAGTTGTATGCAACGTCATGATGTATGAAATGCATGTTGTCATGATGTTCTCAAAATAAATGAGGTTGTGTGATATGATGCATATGTGCATGCATTGTGGTGTATGATAAGGTAATGTTTATGAATGTATTTTTGTCTAGGAAAATAAATCCTTGATGAATGCCGGGAAGCTGAATCCTGGGATGATGTTGAAGAGTGAAGTTCTTCGTTTCCGCTGGGGATGATGGTTGCAAGAATGACTCCGTTGGGGAATGAACTTGCTGGAGAGATTACTCTGTGGGGAATTGCTCTGGAGAGATATCTCGCCGAGGTTTTGATGATAACTCCACTGGGGATACTGTTGATATGTTATGTTGGAAGATTTGATGAACTCTGCTGGGAGATAGGAAGAGCTTCGCCGAGGACGATCTTTCCGTGGTAATTAGCTGAGGATAACCCAGTTATAAGCCCTGGTGGGGAATGACTTTTAGAATAAAGCCGGGGAGACGCGTTCGTGCTCTGCAGGGGATAAGCTTCCAGAATCTACTGGGGATAAGCTTCCTACTGGGGAGATTGACTCAACTCTCCTGGGAAGACTTTGGACTGCACCGGGGAATGGCTCCGCTGGGGTGTCTTATATTCCACCGGGGAATATTGAGATTTTCTAGGGATACCAAACTTCCTTAAGGCTGACAGTAGGCTAACTCTGCTTGGGGAGAGCGTTGACTGACTTGCTGGAGATGCAGTGCCTTGTTAGGGCTGACGAGAGACCAACTTTGCTTGGGGAGAGTATTGTTGATTCTTGTCTTACTTTACGGGGAGTGGAGGTATCTTGGTCATACTCTTCAACTGAATCTACCTTGTACCTGGAGGACAGAGCAGCTTGCACAACTCGGACAATGTTATTGCCCCAGTTTCTGTGGGAGAAGGTATCTGTGGAGGTGCTTGAGGACTGCCGATTTGACAAATCTTCTTCTGGTAGGCAAGTGACAAGATGACGGGACATAGTCGTACGCTTTCGATCCCTAACTTTTGCCTGGACTGCCCTTTCGGGTTTTCAGTCCACCGGAATACCCATTTTTGCCCAAGCCGCCTTTTCAGGTTTTCGACTTGCAGGGTATACAGATTTTTCATTTTTCATCCCTTATTTTTGCCCGAACCCTTTTGGTTCGCCGGGAAACCCTTATTTTTGCCTAGGTGCGTCAACCTAGCGGGTCTTTGATTGTGCGTAGTATTTTTTTTCCGACTATGTCCACGCTCTCAGAATGTAGGGAGTTGTCACTATCAGTAGTGTTGTGTTGCCATACTACCAGAAAATCTTTGTTTGATCGTCCAATGCCCCAAGTGATCCAGATGGAGATTGCCCCTGTTTATTTGGCATTTGGGAGATTCTCTGAATCTTGACTGGACTACCCCAGATAATAGACCATGATCATGCCATTCCCCTTGATTGGAGGTGCTTTTGTTCATTAGACATTCGTCGTGCGAATTTCTTTGCTGTTCAAACAAATAGTCATATGCAAGCAATGTTATATTAAAAATGCAAAGCTTATGTCTGTCTTGAAGTTTTTAGAAATGCAGTTTTTTTCACAAAAACAAGTGAAATTTTTTTTTGTAAACTGTGACGTCAACTCGTTATTTTACCGCAAGCCTTAAGGAGTCAGGATACCTTTCGTAACAGTATGCTTTCGAACTAACCCGTGCTTCAGCTAGGACTTTTAAGGGTTGTAGCGTGGCCTGGTTCATGGTTTAAGAAACAAAGGATAAAGACTCAAATTATATTTGTACCCACCCGCTCTTCATGATGTTCTTCAAACCTAAACTCAGCTGACTGTGCGTTAGACTTTGTTTGAGTCTTTGTCCTGATATTCCCATGATGGTTCGGATATTGACAGTTTATCTTGAACAGGCAGTCATTTCTTTTTTATTGAGGGTTTGTAGGACCTCTTTCTTTTTTGATTTTGTTATCCCTGTTTTTTTGCCTGAACTGTTTCTTTTGTGATTACAGTCAGCGGGATGCCCCAGTTTTGTAAGTCTCCTTCATAGGTTTTGACTTATTGGGCTTTAGTTTTTTTTTTTTGGTAATGACTGCCTGTCTTTATGATTATTCGGAACCATCACTGTCTTTTGTTTTGTAAGGACTCTTTTTGGTTCCATTCGTTGTACACCTTGATCAGCTGAGAGAACTACCCTGCCCCAGGTTATGATTAAGGGTTTTAATTTTTTTTTGTGAAAAGCAAAACTCCTACTTCTTTGGCTCGAAGGGGTTGACGAGGGATTATCTTCCTTATAACTCTAGTGTTTAGGAATTGAAACAATGCCTGTACCTCATCAGCGGGGTTTGTTCAAAATCATATTGTAGATCGTGGTATCGTTTTCGTCATCCTCCCTCAAGAGGCTTAGAATTATTAGTCGAGCGTTGAACATCACAAAAAATGAAAGCAATTTTGAATATAGCGAATGCGAATATATTAATTTAAAACAGACATATGCGATGCATTGATAAAGTAATAAAGTTTGCTATGACAATAATTGTTTGAACAATCAAAAGAAAATTACAACTTGAAAATTCTAGTGGACAAAAAGTCTTCTCATCTCAGGACTTGTTACTTCAAATGGTGAATCCTGTAGGGATGGTAGAAGAACTCAGCCTGACCCTCTTGGGTGAAATCCACTGCTCCTTCATTAATCAGGTCCTGGACCTTGTTCTTCAGAGCCCAGCAGTCGGCAGTGTCATGTCCAGGACTATCAGAGTGATATGCACATCTTTTGTTGGGATGATAGTTAGGAGCAAAGATGTTGGGATTCCGGGGGGGAGCTCTTAGTGTAATCAAATTCAATCTCAACAGGTGTTGTAAAGCTTGAAACAACGACACGTTGAGCTGGGTGAATTGCCTCTCGGGCTTGTTTGGCTTACTCTGATCAATCTGTTGCTCTGGGCGAGGTTATGGTTGGACCTGTGAAGTGGCAGCAATTTGGAGAGGCCTATTCATTGAACCAAACCTTTGACTTCTTGGAGGCTGATTACCGGTTTGGTCCCCAGCCTTGACTATTTGCTTCATACTGTCTTGCTGAAGCTGGTTGATCACGGTTCTCAACTCTTCTTGCTCCCGAGCTAAGCCTTGGATAAGGGCCACCTGCCCCAGCATCTGAGTCCTCATTGCATCCACCTCATCTTGCAGACGTTTCAGTCATTCGTCTTTATCGTCCTCTGGACTGTTCTTGACCAAAGTCCCCATGAGGAGTGTTCTCAGCTCTTCTTGCCCCTTGGATAGGCTTAGGAAGATCTCCCTGAACTGAGTCTCTTGAGCATGAAGACCCTGGTTATCTTGTTGGGAAGCCATTGCTGAAATAAACAGCGAAGAAGGTAAGTGACCTGTAACAAGGATACCTGTAATGCAATGATGTGTATGTATTCATGCGATGTTTTCAAGGATCTCGCGGGGTAAACAAGAAAATTGTTAAAGTTTGCGTTTTGTAGCTTGATGGAAGGCACTGCATATTGTTGAGAGTCCTTCTTCAAGGGTTAAAGGCTCACCATATCCAGTGGGTCATAGCCCCTGACAACCTTGGCTAGAGGAAAATAAAGCCCCTTTGCCCCTTGCTAGACATTTGGTTCATCATGACCTGCATCACAAGCCCTTGAGATCCTTGAAATGGATTAGCCCTTATGTAGGATGCATGCAATGGTATGATGTTATGCTATGCATGGAGTGATGTAAGTAGGCCCTGTAATGAGTCCCAATTAAGGACTGTAAACAACACCTGCAAGGAACTCATGTTGTTAGATAACAAGCATGCAAGTAGTTCAAGTATGAAGGTACACAAGTCACACAAGTCACACAAAAGAGCCCTTAGATTTTAGGCCAGCATGAAGTTTAGGTACTACCCTCTTTTAGTTTTGTTGGTTAGGACCTGTCCTAGAAAATAGTAACCGGGTTCTAGAGGATCTCGATATCACTAACTACCCTCAATCCGTCATAACTCCAGCGTCGCAATCTTTTCTTGCGGCCAGAACCATCGCGAGAGTTTAGCCTCAATGAGTGTAGCATACTGCTACTGTTCTATGGCCAAGTTGGGTCAATTTAGGGTTCTAAGGTCGGTTGGTGCTTAATGACTCCTCAGAAGACCCATATTCTCCTCGTTGCAACACAAGGGATATCGGTACAGACCAAGGTGCCACACCAACATAGCTATTGCTTCACTCGTGTCGGTCTACGCCGGGCAGGTCCCTCGCAGCTTATGCTACCTAAAAGGGTATCCCCAGATCCGGGTTAGGATCTATGAAACTCCAAGACAATGCCCACAATAATAAAGCAAACAAAACATTCAATTGAAAACACGAGTATGATCTATCCTAAGGTACACCTCACTTTAAGTTTCCCCAGCAGAGTCGCCAGTTCTGTGATCGGTGGAAATATAACTGACTGTTTTAAAGCTGGTTCGCAAAATGTCGCGGTAAGCAAGAGTCACCACCGTCTTTTATGTTCTCCAACATGGAAAGGTCAAAAGCACAGCAAAATTCCTTATCGAGATGTCTCTCTGTTCGGGAGGTAGATTTATAGAAAGGGAAGGTGTTAGCACCTTTTCTATCCGTGGTTATCCACGGGCTCTTAGGTACTTGCTCTTATGTTTTCAAAAGATTGTTTGCTTTTCAAATGTGTGTGGGTTTGAAAAAGTTTCATTGAAAGATTTATGAATGACTCTTGTATCTGTCCTCAAGAGTGTTTGAAACAATTGTTTTGAAAGCTTTTGAAAGTATCGGTGTGAAAAGATTTTTGTTTGTTTTTGAAAAGAGCAAGTACCCATGAGTCATCTACCTACCCTAAGGAATTAGGCTGTGTAAAATTCCTTAAGGTAGTGCCATCCCACCATTGAGAGGTAGGTAGAACCACCGTTGGAGGTGCTCGGGTCAATTTGATTTTAGGGACAGTGTGGTCACCGAAGCAATAGTAGGACACCTTAGAAGTAACCCTAATGTCCTAGATCCTTTTTAATCTGAGGCAACCGTTTCGAGGCAACTGGATCTTGGACATAAGAGCGACCGCTGAAACGTCCTATACTTGACGACCACGTTTCGAAGGCAACGAGTGAGGCGTACCCTAGAAGTGGTGTGTGCGTTTGTGTGTTGTTTTCATGTTATGTTTTATCTTTGATCATGGCATTGTGAGCTACGAGTTGTTTTTAATTACCATACATTCTTTCATGCAAGTTTAGCAGTTAGGAGTGCGGAAAATTAAATACAGAAAGATAAAAGCTACGCTATTACAAGGCGCGGGTCTATACATCGCCAAAATACAAAGACCCGTTTTTGATAAAGATGCGGAAAGTAAAAAAGCAATAAACCTAATTACTATTACATCCTTGAACAGTTACATAATGATCAATAAGAAAATAATGCGCGAAAAGAATTAAACCGGGAACGTCCGAGGGTTTTGGACCCTTTGCTTGAAATTAAATTAAATTAAAACCTAATTAATTATTTAATTAAAGGAAAGAAAGTGTGTTTTTATGTTTTTTGTATTTATGAAAATAAAGAAGTTAAAATTAAAAGGAAACCCTAGATCTAAGTTTATTTACTTATTAATGAAAAAGGTCAAAATTAGGCTAATTAACTAAATTATTTAATTTACATGTTATTTACAAAAATAATAATAATAATAATCAATAATGATAAAAATAATTAAAAGTCAAAACCTAATTCTATACAATTTTATTTATTAAGAAAAAGGATTAAAATTTAAAACCTAAATTAAACTAAGTTAATTGTTAGTTATTTATTTACAAAAATATGTTAATGGTGAATTTAATAAATAATTAAAAAAACATTTTTGAGTTTCTGATTTTTATTAGGAAAAATTATTTGTGGTGAATTAATTATAATTAAAACAATTAAAAGTATTGAAAAGAAAAGAAAATAAAATTTAAATATGCAAACCAAAGGGGTGTGATGGCCCAAAGTGGAGGTTTTTGAAGCAATTCAGGCCCATTAGACAAAGCAAGCCTCGTTGACTTTATGGTTGTGTGCATGCTGGTTAACTGGAGTGCATCATGGACTTCATTCTGTGGCCACTGGATTGGGCATCATGGCCATTTGGCAAGCTAGCGCGTGAAGGTGCATGATGGACCATTGAATCGTTGCTGCATTGGAATGGGTTAAGAAAAATATGAATAATTATATGGGAGACCTGGGAATCGAACCCAAGTCCCAGTGGTGAACAAACACGTCACTAGCCAACTGAACTATGAAGCGCCTTTGTTAAATATATACACAACAAATATTATATAAAATACCAACAATTATTATGATGCAAACAAAAATACGCGCGCAGATTTGAATGTCCCAACCACACGGAGCCACGTATTGTCTTCTTCATCTTTTTCCTGCAAATATAAACAAGATAGCGGGGGTTTTAAACCCCCACAAAGCGAAAGTGCCAAGAATAGCGAATAGCCCTATGGATGATATAAATTTAGCGCGAGGGTTTCAATGATTTCGTCTTGGCCTGACGAATTTGTCCATACAGGTTTTGAGGCATAATTTTACAGCATACGAAAACCCTCAATATGGAAGCTCTGAAACCCTAGCGTTTGTTCATGGTAGATTTTGATACAGGATGCTATAACTCAATTAATCCACACCAAAAGCTTCAGGAAGATGTCAGCAACACAAATCAATAATCAAAACATAGCAATGATGCATAGAAATTAGATTTCGTTTATGGAAATATTTGTTAAAACCGTGACTTTGTTTTACCGTTTCCTTGAGCTATAAAGTTGGAAAGTGCTTGCAATACGTTCAGGAAACTCTCAACAAGGGATTAGAATCAACAAACTTCCTTGAATCTGCCTGGAAGTTAGAAAACAATTTTGAACTTTTTCACTTTTTTTTCAATGTTGCAGATGGTGTTCTTGCAGCAATTGTGCGTTGTTAGCACTAGGGTTGTCCTTTGCATTTGTATTGGAACAGAATTAGGTTAAGATTAAGCCCATAAATCCATTGCAATAATGTTTTCAATCCTTGATTTTCCATCATATAACTTCCAATCTTTTTTCAATGAAAACCTTGCCAAATATGGAAGATCTTGTCCCCTTGAGTGATGCACGAGATCTTTAGCATGTGTGGAGTGTATTTGCTTCATAAAAAGATTTGACAACCATTCTTTGATATTTTTCTAGAATTAAAACCAATTAAATGAATTAATAATAATAAAAATTCAATTAATTAATTAAAAATAAGAAAATAAATCATTTTAAGCTCAATGGGTCGTGCATAGGCTTTGGGTAAAGATTCAAGAAAGAATTTGAGGCCCATTAGCAAAAATGAAGTGTTTTAGGCAAAGTTGACTTTTGAAAGTTCCCAAAAGTTTCCCAACTTCTCCAATGCATATCTTGCTCAATTTTGAAGCTATGAACATGTTCTTGGACATTTTGGAAAGGTCTTGAAGTCCTCTAACCAATGCCTTTGGTCCCATGTCATTTTTATTTACCAATCTCAAGTTATGGTCTTTGACTTAAAGTGCCTTTTTGTTGACTTTTGAAAATGACCTATAATGTAGAAATTGATAACTTTTTGTGAGAGCATTTCTTGGACTTGGAATGTGAAGATGAGTTGTAGGAAATGTCATCCCCTTCAAAATGAGCATTGGATGGGATTTTTCTGATGAAACATGAAAAAGTTATGCCTTGGTCAAGTTACAGTTGACTTTTCAACTGTCCAAAAATAGAAACTTTTGCATCTTGATGATTTTTGAGCCATCCTTGTGGAATCATGATCAAGACTTGATCAAATGATGATTCTGGCTTCAAAATAATATGTTGACCAAAATGTTCGACTTTTGACTGTCAAATGACCATTTTACCCCTGTAGTTGACTGTGAAGCATTTAGGTTTTTTGACTGTGCAATTTGATGTTGTGAGTCTTGAAACTTGACATATGGATGCTTGACAATGTATATAGGCATATGGGACTTGGTTGGACCCTTGAAAACCTCAATTTTTTTGCAAGAACCAAAACCCTAATTTTGACTATGTTAGGAGGCAATTGGACTGTGCAATCCTTGAGAGATTTTGAACCATTTGGAGATTGATCTTGGCAAATCTTGAAGAATATGGGAGGGCAAATTTTGGGGTACAACATGATGTGTATGATATGCATTTAAGCAAAAGTGTGAAGTGATGTAAGTAAACCCTGCAATAAATCCAAATTATCGGATAAGGACTGTAAACAAAACCTGCAAGGAACTCATGTTGTCAGATAACAAGAATGTGCAATTAGTTCAAGTTTGAAGTCACACAAACAGCCTTAAGTTTAGGATGACATGGAGTTTAGGTATTACCCTCTTTCAGTTTCAGTTGGTTAAAAACCTGTCCTATAAATAGTAACCGGGTTCTAAGGAGCTCAATATCATTGGATTGTTTTCTATGTTCATCGTTTTGGTTTAGCCACTTAACTAGCGACCAAAATATTCCCAGAAAACAATCCTCAATGAGTGTAGTATCGAGTATCTACCAACTTCGGACTGCACCAAAGTCGGTCATCTCACTACCCCTAAAAAAGGCCAAGATGGTCAAGTAAGGTTCTAGTTCATTAGTGCTTAGTGACATCACTCAGCAGCCCCATATTCTCTTTGATTGACTCAAAGGCTACCGGTACTCACAAATATGTCGCACTAATATAGTTATTGCTTCAACCGTGTCGGTATACCCTGCACAATTTCCACAACGTATTTCTATCTATGAATGTTTCCCAAATTCGGGTGAGGATCTATAGAACTCCGATACAAGCCCACAAAATTAAAAGCATACAAAGCAATACAATTGAAAACACAAGTGATCTAATCCTAAGGTACACCTCACTTATAGTGTCCCCAGCAGAGTCTCCAGTTCTGTGATCGGTGGGAATGAGAACTGACTGTTTTGGAATGCTGGTTCGCGTTTGCGTTTGTTTTTGCAAAATGTCGCGGTAAGCAAGAGTCGCCACCGTCTTTTATTTTATCCAACAAGGAAAGGACAAAAGCACAGAAAAATTCCTTTTTGAGATGTTTCTCGGGTTCGGGAGGTAGATTATAGAAAGGGAAGGTGTTATCACCCTTTCTATCTGTGGTTATCCACTGGCTCTTAGGTACTTGCTCATTATGTTTTCAAAAGTTTGATTTTCTTTGTGTTTGTGGGTTTGAAAAGAGTTTTGTTTTTGAAGAGAGTGTAAGTGAGAAAAGTTTTGTTTTGTTTTAAAAGGAGCAAGTACTTTAAAAACCTCTACCTACTCAAAAAGGAATTAAACTGTGCAAATGTCCTTTAGACAATGCTATCCCACTATTGAGGAGTAGGTAGCACCGTCGTTGGAGTTTTCAGGTCAATTCGATTTAAGGGGCGTGTGGTTACTAAAGCAATGTTAGGACGCCTTGGTGGTAACCCTAATGCCTTAGATCATTTTATCCGAGGCAACTTATGATCTTTGGACAAGAGGGCGACCTCTAAAACATCCTATACTCAATGACCACGTTCGAGGCAACCAAGTGAGGCGTACCCTAAGAGTGACATGTGCGAGTGTGTCAATTTTCAATTTATATTATCTTTACATGTCATGGTGAGCTACTGTTGATTTTAAGTCAAGATAGATCTTGTCATGCAATCCTAGTTAGCATACATCTAAACAGTTAATATATGTACAGGAATTTAAAGTGCGGGAATTGTAAATCCTACGCTATTACAAGGCTTCGGGGAGGGGTATTATTTACATGTCCAAAATTGGGGGAATAAAGCAGTAAAGTGTAAAAGTCTTAGTTAAGCTATTACAAACCAGTAGGCAGTTACAATAAAATAAATGCGCGCGAATCTGAAAATAACCTCTAAAAATCCTAAGAATAAAATCTTTTTGTTGTTTTATTTTATTTTGGGAAAAATGATCTAAATCTTCTTAATTTTAGTTTTGAGAAAATGTTAAGATAATTAAAAGATTAATTAACAAAGTTAATTTAATAGAAAAAACTAGCCTAATGTTTTTGTGGTTTTCTTTTTTAATGGATTTTATGTTGATTAAAAAAAAGAAATAAAATAGTCAACACAAAGATGAAATCGAAGGAACAGGCAGTAAATCAAAAAAAGTATAATTCTGGAGGCCTGGGTCGAAAGAGGTGTGGGCTGTCTTTCGACCCAATGAAGAGGCTTGATCGAAGGTGCCTGAGGGGCTGCACTCTGGGGGTGTTTGATCTGGATATGTCATCCTTCGATCTGGAAATCCTGGATCCAGTTTGAAGCTAAGCTGCTAAGCTTCGAAACTCTGAACAGGATTCTGAGAAGATATTTCCTGCAAAACGAGACAAATGTTAAAGGTCCAGGGGGGACTTTACCCCCCTGATTCGAATCTCCTCCCAATTCGGATCCTCCCTCAACTTGAATCTGCTGAATCTGGGTCTGGGTTTGTTTTATCCTGAGATTCGAAGGAGAAACTCAGATCGTGCCCAAGCAATGGCACGATCTCATCTTTGTGCTGTAGCTCACATGCAACACAATCAGTAATAACAATAATACATATGCAATGTGTATTTAAATGTCATGAAGGTGCAATTTTGGTTTTGCAAACCCTTACCAATTAAAGATGTATGATCTGTGGCTCTGGGTGTGGAGATGTTTGCTGAATGGATGCTTTGGCTTGGGTTCTTATGAAAATGCTGATAACCTTTGGTGGGTTTGTGGGCAGCGTATCTCCAAATCCTCTGTTTTTCTGTTTTTTTGTTCTGTTCCTTTTGTTCCCCCCTTGGCATTGTATGTTGGCCCTTGTATTTATAGGAGTATGATGGTCTAGTAACGGCAAGAGACAACCAATTAAACAGGCCTTTAAAGCCATGAGACAAGAATCAGACATATTAAAAGATTTCCTTTTTTGAAATATTCATGTCTCTTTGGAATCTTGAATGAACCTGGACACCTTTGATTTTCGAATGCCTCCAGGCCATGCTCTTCGATTAGTCTTGAGTTGCCTCCTTCGAATGGACTTCTTATGTTTCGACTGCTTGATTTGAAAAGAATCACTCTGGTCGAATTAGCTCTTGTGGAGTTAGGAACAGAAAAGGCAAGAATCTGGCCTTTAACTCAGGAATTGAATCCACAATCAACATTTAATTATTTCTATATTTGCAAGGGATACATGCCATTGTGAACTTTGGGTGAACCTGGACAGGTTAGGATATGTGTTTTTGCTTAGTCATGCCAGCCTACTTCATTCCTTCGAATCTGCCTTCTTTTCCAGCTTCAAAGTCCAATTCGAATCTATTTAGAACATTCCCTATTAGACAACTTCGACCATCCCTTGGCCTTGTGATGAGTCTAAGTTTTGATTCGAAGTGTCCAGAACTTCCTTCATCAGATCATCTTAGATTAAGAGAAACTCTGCACTGAAATGCCATTCGAAGGTCATTTCGTTCTGATGTTCTGATTGAGGTAAAGTATGAAGTTCCAGTCGAAGGACCCTCTGAAGTTCCAGTCCAAGGACCTTTTGAAATGCCAATTGAAGGGTATTTGTCCATATACCAATCAAAGGGTACTTTTTAAAATTCCAATCGAAAGGCTTTGTTAACAGGCCAATCGAAAGGTGTTATTCATGCTAATCGAAGGACATGGTTAACATGCCTGTCGAAGCTGCCTTGACACAATGCTAAATCGAAGGATCCCGTGGCATACCAATTGAAAGGCTTGGCCCAGGGTGCCCAACGAAAAGGTCTTTCAGAATTCCGATCGAAGGCCTTGACACAATGCCAATCGAAGTGTTTGTCCATAATGCCAATCGAAGGGAATTATCCATGCCAATCGAAAGGCTCCTTCAGAATACCAATCGAAGGGTCTTTCAGAATGCCAATCGAAAGGTACTTAGAGCACCACTCAAAAATTTTCTTTTTCCTTAGGTAAGGGTTTTTGGTCAACCATGCAGGGGGAAGACTTTGGAAAACATGAGAGGGCAAATTTTGGGGTGTAACAGCTGGCCATATACTCTTCTTCTCCATGAATAGTGATGATCTTCCCTTGAATTGGATATTTCAACATTTGATGCAACGTAGAAGTAACAACGCCAGCATTGTGAATCCACGGTCGGCCTAGCAAGCAGGAATCTGAAGGGAGGATATCCATTACATAAAAAGTTGAGTCAAATGATTGGGTCCCAACCTTTATAGGGATGTCCACTTCCCCATGCACCATCCTTTTTGAGTCGTCAAAAGCCCTCACTACTATGTTTCTTGGTTTCAATGTTAATCCTTCGCAGTCAAGCCTATCAAGAGCCTTTTTAGGCAAAACATTTAGAGACGAACCTGTGTTAACCAAGACATGATCCAAAGTTGTGCCCCTTCATTCAACTAAGACATGAAATGCCTCATTATGCTTCCTCGCCCTTGGCGTTAAATCAGCATTTGAAAAACCTAAGCCATTATCTGCAGTCAAGCTGGCTACGCAGTCTTGGAACTAATCGACAGGTGTTTCTTGGGGTACATGGGCAGTTTTGAGGAATTTTACCAAGGCTTTTGCATGAGCCTCGGAACATAGTAATAAAGCCAGGATGGAAATTTTTGATGGAGTTTGCCCCAGTTGCTCGACTACATTGTAGTCGCTTATTTTTATGATCTTTAGAATTTCCTCCATCTCTTTTCAGAAGGTCTCAAGGATAGCCACTAATTGTGCCTTCATCCGGACATGCTCAACCAGAATATATTTACCTCGAGTCTCAGTTGACTCGGCAGCAGGAATGTCTGTAGGGGTGGTAACAGGGATTGTAACAGTTTTGTCAACGTGAGTATTATCAGAGATGATTGCAGGACTAGGAATAGCCTTTGAAGGAGAAACAACAACATGAATAATTACGGGTCCATAAATAACTTTGGGAGGAGCAATTTCTGGAGAGAAAACCCTTCCGCTGCGGGTTATCTTACTAGTCCTTACGATATTACTGACATCGGAATTCACTTTCTCAGAACTTGAATCTTCAGCAGCTGACCAATCTTGCTTGATACCGTGGTAGTAAACATCCCCTCCATAATTCCATGGTACGGTTTTGTCTGACAAATACGGGATTGGTCCATGCATTGTAATCATCAAAGGAGCTACTTTAGGAACTAATGTAATTTTAATGGGTCTTTTGGTGGAGACCCTAGAAGAATTGTCGGAAATGGTCACGATGGAAACATCATTATAAGAAACAGCTGGAACAGAAGTATTTTCAAACAAAATTTCCTTGTTATCTATTAGGCACTGAACGCCTGCTTTCAACAAGGGACAGTTGGTTGATGAGGATAAACAGAAATGATAGCTTTCACCACAGCCTGGGAAAACACCGACATTCAACAAATTCTCTTTGACAGTCAGGAGTGGGGTCACAAGTTCATCAACTGAAGTAACAAACCAATCCAACTCGACGGTGTTGACATTATGTCCATGTTTGGTCATAGGGGCAGTAATGACATTAAGCTTTTCTGGCGCGTCGAACTCAATCTCTTTGGCTTCAAGGAGGTCTTGTACTTTGTTCTTTAGAGCCCAATAGTTGTTAGTGTCATGGCCGGGACTCTCAGACTGGTATGTGCAGCGCGCATTAGGATGATAGTGAGGAGAGGTTGTGTTAGGGTTCTTTGGAGCTTATTTCAAAGTCACTAGGTTGGATCTTAACAAATGCGGCAATACTTGAGATAGTGTCATATTAATTCGGGTGAATTTTTTGGCTGGTCTTTCCGTTCTTGGCTGGTTGCTTCTTTGCTGAGCAGGCTCTGGTTTAGGAATCATGACAGCCCCCACCATTGGACGGCGTTCGGCCCTATCTTGATTTCTCTGAGGATATACAGCAACCACTTCTTTCTTTCTAATGAATGGTTTCCCTACAGCAGCAGAGGATGCATCTTTTTGAATCTTTCCATTCTTTATCCCGGCTTCTACCCTTTCTCCGGTCAATATCAATTCGGTAAAACCTGCCGATGAACTCCCGATTAAGTGATTGAAGAAGGGACCATACAAGGCCCAAAAACATATCTACCAATTCTCTTTCAGATAGAGGAGGCTGGACTCTTCCTGCTTAGTCCTTCCATTTTTGCGCACAGTCCTTAAAGCCTTCACTTGAAACCATGGCCATACTTTAGAGTTGAGTACGGGTGGGTGCAAGATCAGCGTTGTATTGGTATTGTTTGTAAAAGGCAGCAGCAAGATCTTCCCAGTTATGAACATTGGCTCTTTCTAACTGATAAAACCAATCAAGTTGAATTCCAGACAGACTGTCTTGGAAGAAGTTTACCCATAAATCCCTGTCAGTGGTATGAGGCTGGATTTTCCTTACATAGGACCGGAGATGCATTTTGGGACATGAAACTCCATCATATTTGGCGAACACCGGTGCTTTGAATTTTGGAGGGATGATAATGCCAGATACTAACCCCAACTCCTCAAAGTCCAATTCAGGCACTTTTTGGATTTCCATTGCACTTAATCGTTCTTCTAGATGCTTATATTTGTCGTCGGTTGGAGGATATTGTTCTTCAAAATCGTCTTCTTCTTCCTCTTCCTCTTCTGACTCTGACTGGACAACTGTTTCTTTGCCTTTTCCATCTTGATTGTCTTTCTCACCGGATGTCGTTGCAAAGTCTAAGGTCTTTCTTGCTTATCCTTGGAATCTTCTTCCCATGTTTAGAACCCCGATTATCTTCTTTGTCTTCTTTTTCTTCTCTTCAACCAGCAAGGTTTTCAACTCTTCTTGTCCTTTGGCCAGAGTTAAGAACATCTGTTGAAATTGTGCATTCTGAGCTTGGAGGTCCTTCACCATTTTCTCGAGATCCATCTTATTGAAATAAACAGTAGAAAGATGAGGAGACTTGTTGCAAGAAACCTTCTCATGTTATGATGGATGATAAATGCATATGCAATGATTTTAAGGATTTTAAAGATTCAAATTTCTTTTAGACAAAAAGGAAACACACGTTATATTAATAAATTAAAGCTTGAGTACATCAATGCCTCTTCGAGAAAAATAATACAAAAACTCTAAGATAAAAAGGTAGTACGCATCCTCTTTGGTGCAATGTAGGCATTTAGAGTCTGCTCCTCATGAAGTTGCTTAGTGAGTTTCAAAACCTTCTTCTCACTAGCGCAGAATTGGGCTTCGAAAGTATCTCACTCCCCCTTGAGTTGTATCCAATCTCTTTGTAAGTCTTCGAGAGAGGTGGGCATGTTAGGATGAAGGATAGTGTATGGTACATCTCCTTCCATGACAGGCTCAATGATTACCGGGAGAATGGAGGGATAAGTCATCATAAGACTTTGAGCACGAGTTCGTACCCATTTGAGGTAAGGCTCAAGAGGGATCGAATTCTTATGCCCCAATTTCTTTCTATCTACCTTGTTCAACATCCTCCAAGCTTGGATAAATATATGGCGAAGACCTTGATCGTCGTTCTCGTAATCAAATACCAAACCTTGAATCAACATCTCACGCGGTCCATCCCTTCGGGCGTAACCAAATTGTCTTAAGGCTAAGCAGGGGTTGTAGGTGATACCTCCCCTAATTCCAAGTAAGGGTACATTAGGGAATTCTCCACAACGGTCAACAATAGTAACATTCTCTAGGGATCGGGAACACCAATGAATTTCTGAATGCTTGAGCGTCATCAAACATTGTAACCACCTTGAACCTTTCTCATTCTTCAATACAGAATGGAGAAGATGTGAAATAAACCATCTTGCCAAGAGAGGAGTGTAACATATAAGGACACCTCTTTACCTCATAGTGCGAGTGTGAAAATAATGTAGAATGTCCCCTAGCAAAGTAGGCACTGGGTTACGAGACATGAAGATCTTGACGGTGTTCACATCTATGAGTTGGTCAAGATTTGGGAACAAAACCATCCCATAGATGAGGAGAGCCACAATTTCCTCAAAGGCTTGCAAATCCAAAGAGTTCCAACAGTTTTGGGCTTTATCAAACAAGAACTTTGCTTGGAAGCCTTTGACACCACTCCTTGTTTCCCAATTAGTTATAACATCAGATGACTGCAAGTGTAGAGCTTGAGCAATATCTTCTGGCTTTGGGTCTCTTTCCGTACCATTGAAAGGTAGTTGATTTAGAATGGGAATTCTCAAGAGTTGGGAGAACTCTTCCAAAGTTGGAACAAGTTGATAATCGGGAAATGTGAAGCAATGGTGTAAAGGATCAAAGAACTGGAAGAGCACCTTCATCATGTCTTCATTAGTGTTGGAGGTGACCAAGTTGAGTAGGTGACCGTGTCTCTCGGTGAATGGAGAATTTTCTAGAATCCTTGATGCTAGATCCTTGAGTTGAGGAAGGATTCTTACAAGATTTACTTGAATAGTTTTCATGCGAATAGAATCCATGTCCTACAAAACAAGAACAAAGGTAAATCCCAAAATCCTTGAAATGGTTAGTGAATGTGTATGATGTTATGATGTTCATGATGTTATGTACGAGTAAATATACACAAACAAAGAAAACAAGTCCTTAGGTTTAGGCTTGCATGGAGTCTCATAGGTAAGTACCCTCTTGAAGTTTAGTTGGCTCAAACCTGTCCTAGTAATAGTAACCGGGTTCTAAGGAGCTCAATATCACTTGTTTGTTTCTTTGAGCATTGTCTCAGCACAAGCCTCTTTAATGGCGACCAAAATATCTCAAAAAACCAAACCTCAATGAGTGTAGTGTCGAGTATCTACCAACTTCGGACTGCACCAAAGCCGGTCATCTCACTACGTCCTAATGGCCAAGTTGGTCAAGTAAAGGTTCTAAAAGTTCATTAGTGCTTCATGACATCACTCAGCGGCCCCATATTCTCCTTAATTAACTCAAGGGCTACCAGTACCCACAAATATGTCACACTAACGTAGCTATTGCTTAGACCATTGTTGTACCCCAAAATTTTCCCTCTCATTTCACTCAAGACACGCCTCTAGAGGTACTCAATTGCTCAAGGATGACTAAGGATTGACCAGACAAATCCTCCTCCTAAGGCAACAAGCTTCAAACTAGGGTTTCACTCCTCATCAAGATGGTTGAAGTCCAAGGGTCCCAAATGATTTACATGGTCTTAATATGTTCTCAAGATCATCCATGTCAAGTTTCATGCCTTGCACAAGAAGTTTGCTCAGTCAATTTCCCAGATGCCTGAAAATCAATTATACTAGGTCAAAAGTCAATTGTGGCCCACATACAGTCAAACTTCAAGATTTTTGATCAACATCAACATTTTGAAGAGATATACATAATTTTATCAAGGTTTGATCATGATTCCTCAAGGAATTCCCCTAAATTCATCAAAACCCAAAAGTTGCTAAATTAGGGTTTCTTAGGAAAAGTCAACCAAACTTTGACCAGTCATAACTTCTTCATACTTTATCAGAAATTTTCCATCCAAGGCTCATTTTTAATAGGAAGAAATTCCACACAATTCATCTTCATCCCTCAAGTTCAAAATATGCACTCATCAAAAGATATAAATTTCTACATTATAGGTCCTTTTGAAAAGTCAACAAAAAACACCTTTTGGGTCAAAGCTTCTTACATGAACATGGAAGACCCAATTGAGATGAAACAAAAAGGGTTGTTTAGGGGACATCCTAAGCTTTCTAAAAAGTCAAATAACATCTCTCTAGGGTTAAAATTGGAGGAGATGTTCCTTGTCAAAGTTGACCATTTTTGCAAAATTGCCAAAAGTCAAATATGCTAAAAAATGCATTTGTTGTCAAATGGGCCCATCTTCTCATGATTGCATCTTGTTAGAGACATGGTCCACGCCCCAAATCAGCATCCACATATTATTTGCTTATTTATTTATTTTATTTTGATTTTTATTTATTAAAAGTTAGATTAAATCAAATAAATTGCAAAAAATATAAAAGATTGGCTTTTGATCTGATTTTTGTAGGAATCACAATCTAATCAAGCTGGCCAAATCATATCAAATCAGATCAAGGGATAAATGGATCAAATTGGCATGATTATGCTTGTTTTGGAAAGAAATCATATAGCAAAGAAATCAAATCAAATTGCCATGATTTACAAAGATTCAAACCATTTTTATTCCCCTAATTCATCACACTATATATACAGAACATAACCAATGCGCAAGAACGAGGATTGCAGGTCGTGAGAGCACAAAACAAAACTAAAAAATTTTCAAGAAAATGGTGAATCGTTTTCTACCCTAGAGGACAATTCAAAGCATTTCAACACTCCCAATCGTTTCCTAGAGCCTCTTTGAAGCTAACACGGTCAGTTTCACGCATCCTCACGCCCAGAATTGCCCCCTAGACCTCAGCGGTTTGCTTCCTTTTTCAAATTCGATTACTATGATTCTTGCATCATAAACATGCTCTAATGGTATATTTGTGTTCATTGACATATTTGCAACATGTTTGAATGGTTTAATTGATGTTTCAGTTCCCGTACTCATAATTTCCATTGCTAGGGTTTGCTATGTCGTTTTAGGGTTTTTTATACAGGTTAAATTGGCCCAAGAAAAGGGTACCATGATGCTCGTGAGGTCAAGACGAATTGATCTATGTACTCACAATTGATTTATCATGCTTGCTGTGAATTTTTTAAACTTGCAGTGCTATAGCCATGGAATATGTCCGTAGGTATAAGTCTCATACCTAAGACGACGGACAGGGGAAGAAGAAGATATGTGGCACGACCCCATTGGCTTGTTTGAATAAAACACGCATTTTTTTATTTATTTTCAGATATCCACTTTGTTTTTATATAATATGCATTTTTATTATTACATTAACAATTAAAACATGTAACCCAGTGGTGAAGCGCGCGTTGGAAAGTGGAGAGGACCTGGGTTCGATCCCAGGTCCCAGCATTTTGTTATTTTCTCAATATTTGACAACAGGTTCTATGCATACACATTCCAAGACGTCCACTATACACACTGATCTCAGCCATTGGATTCATCATCAATCCAGATCCAACACCCATCAATGAAAGACTATGGTGCACCCCCCAGGCTGGCACAACACTGGATCTCACATGGGACTGGGCTGAGCAAGGAATGGGCCTAACATTTTTAGCAACACACCCCCTTTCAGCTTTCATCACAGGCCCAAGTTCTTTTTTCTATTTTCTTTATTTTAATTATTCCCTTACTTATTTTATTTTTCACAAAATAACCCAAAAAATCTTTTTTTTTATTTAATCAAAAACTCACAAAAACATAACAATCATTTTTTTTCATAAAAAATATTTTATTTCCTTAATTAATTAGATTAATTATTTAGGGCAATTTAATTCTTTTTTTATAATTCAAATCAATTAGAAATTAGGGTTTAATTTTTTACATAATCTAATTAATTTTTTCTTAAAAATAACCAAATCATTTTTCAAATAGACTGTTAGGATTTGCTAATTATTCTCGCATTTAATTCGCCGCGCGCATTTTTTAATTTCCTTTTTATTATTATTGTAACTGCTCTGAGTTTGTAATAGTAATTAGGGTTTCAATTCTGCATCTTTATTTTCGGTCAAAATAATTATGTATCTGCAAAAGCCCTGTAATAGCTAGGACTTTTAACTTTCCCGCATTTTATTTCTGCAAACTATAAACTGCTTAGATGTTAATAGGATTGTATGGAAAGACAAACTAAAAATTAATACGATAGAAAACCCTAAATGTCCAAAGATAAATTAACTAAAAATTACACTCGCACATGCTCACTCCTAGGGTTTACTCCACTCCGGTTGCCTTCGGTAAACGGTCATGAAGTATAGGGTTTGTTAGTGGTTGTCCTCTAGCCCCGAAAGATCTAAAATGACCCATTTGGATGTTGCCTCAGAAAAAGATCTTTAAGGCTTTAGGATGATTACTAACATTTCCTAACATTGCTTTTGTGATCGTATTTGTCCCTTCGAATGTCCCTTAAAAACTCCAACGACGATGCTACCTATTTCTCAATAATGGGATAGCATTGTCTAAAAGGAAAACGAATAGACCTTTTTCGAGTAGGTAGACTAGTTCCTAGGTACTTGCTTAAACAAACAAAAACTTTTTCACACCAACACTTTCCAAACAAAGTTTTCAAAAACAACTTTGTAACACTCTTGAGGACAGAAACAAGGGTTAATATGAAGTAAAACAAAACTTTTCAAAATAAAGCACACACAAGCAATTTTCAAAATGAGCAAGTACCTAAGAGCCCATGAAAAAACATGGATATAAAGGGTGCTAATACCTTCCCTTTCTATAATCTACCCCCCGTACTCAGAAACATCTCGAAAAAGGTTTTTCTGTTCTTTTTCCTTTTCCTGATTGGATAAAATAAAAGTCAGTGGCGACTCTTTCTTACCGCGACATTTGCAAACAAAAAATGAAAACCAGTATTAACAATCGGTTCTGCCACCGTATCACAGAACTGGCGACTCTGCTAGGGAATAAAATATAAAGTGGGGTAAACCTTAGGATCTAGGTTATATTTAATTGCTTTCTCTTGATTGTCTTGCTTGCTTTATATTTATGGGAACTTTTTGGGTTATTTGATCCTGCACCCGGATCGGGAAACACCTTTTAGGTAACTAGCAATAAACTGTGAGGGAGCTGTGCTGGGGTATACCGACATGATTGAAGCAGTAGCTACGTTGATGTGGCACTTTGGTCGGTACCCGTAACCCTCGAGTCAATCAAGGAGATGTACGGGGCCGCCGCATGGTGTCATAAAGCATCAACTGACCTTAGAACCTTTAATTGCACAACTTGGCCAGTAGGACGTAGCGAGATGGCCGGCTTTGGTGTATGCCCAAGGTCGACAGATACTCGATGCTACACTCATTGAGGTTTGACTTCTGAGTTTTGTTTCATTACGAGTCAATTGTCGATTAAAAAAGGCTTGGGGGAATGATCGGTGATATTGAGATCCCTTTAGAACCCGGTTACATATTTATAGGACAGGTTGAACCAATCCAGCTTCAAGAGGGTATAACCTTAAAACTCAAGCAAGCCTTAAACCTAAGGACTTGGTGTGATTTGTCTGTGTTTTCTCTACCTGTGATTTATCATGACATCATAAACACCATACCATAGCATATCATACTAACTATTTCAAGGGTTTCTAGGGCTCGTTTTTGCTCTATTTTGTAGGATATGGCATCCGCTCGCAGGAACACTATTCAGATTAACCTAGTGAAAGTATCTCCCCAATTAAGGGACTTGGCAGTAAGGATTCCTGAAAGCTCTTCTTTCACTGAAAAGCATGGTCGGTTGCTCAACTTGGTCACTACAAAACCTGACAAAGAAATGTTGAAAGTACTGTTTCAGTTCTTCGATCCTATGCATCACTGTTTCACATTCCCGGATTACCAGTTAGTGCCTACTATGGAGGAATTTTCTCAGTTATTAGGGATACCCATTCTTGATCAGCTACCTTTCAGCGGTACGGAAAGACATCCCAAACCTGAAGAAATTGCTAAATCTCTATCCTTACAACGGTCCGACATAGTGACAAATTGGGAAACCAGAGGGAGTGTTCAAGGAATTCCCGTTAAATTTCTGTTCGAGAAGGCTTACTATTTTTGGGATACCCTGGATCTACAAGCTTTTGAAGAGGTTTTGGCGCTCCTTGTCTACGGGATGGTACGACTCCCTAATGCGAATCAACTCGTAGATGTGAGAACAATCCAGGTTTTTCTGTCTCAGAATCCGATACCTACATTACTTGGGGATATTCTACACTCTCTGCATGCTCACACTCTAAAAATAAGGGGACCCTCCAGTATTGCACTCCTCTATTGGCTAGGTGGTTTATTTCGCACCTACCCAGATCTACTTTGAAGAATGAACAGGGTAAAAGATGGTCTCATCGACTGATGTCCCTTACGCATTCAGACATTCATTGGTGTTCACGGTTCTCAGAAGATGTTACTATCATCGATCGCTGTGGTGAATTCCATAATGTCCCTCTCTTAGGCATTAGGGGAGGAATCACTTATAACCCTTTCTTAGCATTAGACAGTTTGGTTATGCGAGAAGGGATGTTCCTCATGATACACTTATTCAAGGAATCGCCTTCAACTATGAGAATGATGTTCAGGGTTATCGCAAAAGGTTCATACAAGCTTGGAGTATGGTACATAGGGTTGACAGCAAGACACTTGGGCATAAGAATTCCATACCTTTCGAGCCTTATCTCAGATGGGTACGAGCCCGCGCTCAAACTCTTATGATGCCTTATCCCACTATCCAACCTATGATTATGGAACCAGTTGCCGAGGGAGACACTCCTCATCTTGTTCTTCATCCAGACATGCCAACTGATCACGAAGAGTTACAAAAGTCCTGGGTTCAGCTTAAAGAGGAGAGGGATACGTTTGAAGCCCAATTCTACGCCAGCGAGAAGAAGGTCTTGGAACTCACTAGGCTACTTCATGAAGAGAGGAATATCAACGCCTACATCGCGCCAAAGAGGATGCGCTCATGGGAAACCTAGTCTTCTTTTTTGTTTTATTTTGCTTAATTGTACTCTCAAAATACATTCTTTGTAACAATTCAAGTTTACTAATACAATTCGCGTTTGTTCCTTTTTGTTTAAGAAAATTTGAGCCTTTAAGAACCCTTGAAAACATTGCATACATATCATACATATCATTGCATAACAGGATTCATAACATGTTTCTCATCTCCTCCGTTGTTTATTTCAGCAATGGCTCTCGAATAAACTGTGAAAGATCTTCAGACTCATAACACACAATTCCAGAAAATGATTGTGGCTCTGGCCAAAGGACAAGAAGAGCTGAAGGCTCTGATTGTTAAGAAGAACTCTAAGAAGACCAAGAGGACAGCCGATGTGGCACATATGAGCAGAAGGTTCAGAGGGCCTCCAAGACGGGTTATTGATTTAACTTCTTCATCTAAAGAGGGAGAGAATAAAGAGGGTGAAGCCAGAGAAGAGGACCCTAGTCCTAAAGAGTCTGATAATGAAATTGATGAGGAGCAGTACCCTCCGACTGATGAAAAGTATAAGCAGTTAGAAGAGCGGATGAGTGTTATGGAAATCTAGAAGGTTCCTGGGCTGGATTTTGAAGAGTTGAGTCTGGTCTCCGGGGTTGTCCTCCCCCCAAAATTCAAGGCACCGGTATTTTCTAAGTATGATGGGGTCTCTTGTCCTAAAATTCATCCTTGTTCCTATGTGAGGAAGATACAGCCTCAAACTGCTGACAAAGACTTGTGGGTTCACTTCTTCCAAGACAGACTGTCTAGAACACAACTGGATTGGTTCTATCAACTGAAAAGAGCCGATGTTCGTAACTGGGAAGACCTTGCCACTACATTTTATAAGCAATATCAGTATAATGCAGACCTCGCTCCCACCCGTACACAACTCCAAAATCTCTCTATGGGTTCGAACGAGGGTTTCAAGGATTATGCTCAAAAGTGGAGAGATTTGGATGGAAGAGTTCAACCTCCCTTGGTTGGCAGGGAGCTCGTGGATATGTTTTAGGGAACTTTGACTGGGCCATTCTTCAACCATCTGATTGGAAGTTCATCGGCGAGTTTTACTGAACTGATCTTAACAGGAGAAAGAGTGGAAGCTGGAATCCGAAGTGGAAAAATTCAGAAGGATGCCTCTTCTAGTGCTGCAAGGAAGCCGTTTGCAAGTAAAAAGGAACTATGTGCCGTCTATAACCAAAAGAATCAAAATCGAACCGAGCATCGTCCGACGGTAGGGGCTGTTATGATTCCCAAACCTGCACCTGCTCAGCAAAGTAACAATCATCCAAGAGCAGAAAGACCAGCTAGACAGTTCACTCAGATCAACATGACGCTGTCTCAGGTTTTACCTCGTTTGCTGAAGTCCAATCTGGTTACTCTGAAGGAAGCTCCGAAGAATCCAAACACCACCTCTCCCTACTATAAACCGAATGCTCATTGTGCTTACCATTCGGAAAGTCCAGGCCATGATACCAATGATTGCTGGGCTTTGAAGAACAAAGTACAAGATCTGATTGATGCTAAGGAGATTGAATTTTATCCTTCTAAGACTCCCAACATGATCATTGCTCCCTTGCCAAAACATGGCTAGGATTGAAAACATTTTTGTTCATTAAATTCTCAATTTGTATTTTCTTTGCTTATTCGAACAATTATTGTCATTTCAAAACTTTTTTATTTCATTAATGAATTATACATGTTTGTCTTGAATTAATCTGTTTCACTATGCTTAAACTTCTCTATACTTCATTTTCGTGATATTCAACTCTCGATTAAAAACTCTAAGCCTTAGAGGGAGGATGACGAAAATGATACCACAATCTCTACAATATGCTTTTGAACAGACCCCGTTGACAATGTACATGTGTTGTTTCAAATCCTAAACAGTGGAGTCATAAGGAAGATAATCCATAGTCAACCCCTTCGAGCCAAAGAAGTAGGAGTTTTTCTTTTCACACAAATTAAAACCCTTAATCAAAACCTGGGGCAGGGTAGTTTTCTCAATTAAATCAGAGGCGCATTCAGTCACAATATGCCGCTTCGTACACAATGAATGGCATCGAAGACGTCCTTCTAAAACAAAAGAAGGTGATGGTTCTGTATAATCGTCAAGACATGCAGTCATTATCTCTCGAAATAAAAGCCCATTAAGTCAAAACCTATGAAGGAGACTTAAGAGAAAAATTGGGGCATCCCGCTGACTGTAATCACAAAAGAAACAGTTCAGGCAAAAGAAGGGATAACGAAAACCAAAAAAAGAGGTTACTATAAATCCTCGACAAAAAGAAGATTACAAAAATGACTGCCTTTTCAAACCAAATCATCACCAAGTATCAGAGAAAATATTCCAGACTCAATCGGGATCTAAACACGCAATTAACTGATCATAGAACTGAAGAACATCACGAAGAGCGGGTTGGGTACAAATAAAATTTGAGCCATTATCCTTTGTTTCTTGAACCGTGAACCAGGCCACATTATAAGCCTTAAAAGTCCTAGCTGAAGCAAGGGTTAGTTTGAGAGCATACTGTTACAAAGGTATCCTAACTCCTGTAGGCTTTGTTACGAATCCTGAGTTGATATCACATTCTTGCAAATTTAGTTTTATTACACAAAACACATTTTAAAAAATTTTTAAGACAGACATGAGTTTTGTATTCTTTAAATGACATTGTTTGCATATGACTAATTGTTTGACAGTAGAGAAACTGCACAATGTATATTCAATGAACAGACATCCTCTCAATGGACAGAATTACCTCAGTGGGAAAGACACTTCCAATAACAAGTCTTCCACAAGAAAGGGGCATGACATGATGTCTAAACACACCTGAGGCAGTCTCTCCAAAAGTGCCAAATAACCAAGGGCAGATCTCCATCTGAATCGCTTGGGGCATTACGCATACTGTGATGCGGTGGGAGAACTGACTTGAGGTTTTGCGTTTGTGTTTGCAAATGTTTCGGTTTAGCAAGAGTCACCTCCGACTTTTTATTTTATCCTAAGGAAAGGTCAAAAAGCACAAGAAAGACCTTTGAGATGTTTTCTTGGGTTCGGGGAGTAGATTATGAAAAGGGAAGGTGCAAGCACCCTTTTCATCCATGATTATCCATGGGATCTTAGTTACTTGTTTAGATCACTTGCTTTTTGCTTTTCCATTGTTTGAAATGGTGCTTTGTGTGTGTGGTTTTTGAAAATGTTTTGAAAAGAGGCCATCGTCGTGGCAACCTTTGTAATGATTCTTGTTTGAATATATACAAAGGTGTATTGTCTTTTGAAAAGATTTTTCAATGTTTGAAAGTTTGTTTTTGGGGAAGGTTTTGAAATTGTGTTATGGTGTGTGTTTTAAAAATAGCAAGGATGTTTTGCAAATTTTGATCAAGTAACTAAAGTTATCTACCCTATTTTACTCAAAGATCTTTCCTATATGTTTTTAACCCTTTTGACAGTGTTGTTTTACCATTGCATTTGGTAAACAACCTTGTATTAGGATGTTAAACGGGACAGGCGCAGGTCATCGTATAGACCATGATAGCAATTGTGTTAAGTATTTTTAAGCAAAATTTTGAGGGATTAGATCATTTTTGTGTAGGCAACCAAGATAGCGTCATCGAGGGACTATGATCTTTTGTTTTGTTTTTGTTTTGCCAAAGTACTTAACATGCATAACATGGCCCATTTTTAAGGCAACAAGTGGATGAAACCCTAGGGGTGCAAGTGTGCATTGTGTATTGATTTTCATGCATTTTTGTCTTTGTATTAGGTCAAGCTACTTGTTAATTTTGGATTTTTGCATACAAACCCTAATCTCTAATCATGACATAATTGAAAGCGTAAATGCGTAAAATAAATCTATACTATTACAATATTTGATTATGGGGAGGGGGATACAAATTTGAATGGGAATTATTTGACAAGAAATTAAAACCCTAATTTTACTATTACATCCAAATTGAATAATGGCATAAATAATAAATGAATAATATTTAAATAAACAAATTAAATAAATATACAAAATAATATGAATATGCAAAAAAATTTATGTTTATTTTTTATGTATGTAAAAAATATTTAATGCAAATAAAAAGAAATAAATAAAAAGATTATTATTATTTTATTAAGGGTAAAACCCTAATTTTTTAGAATGTGAATATATTGACTATATTATTTATATACAATAAAATAAAATAATGTATATACAAAAATAAAATATATTTAGAAAAAAAGTATTTTTTAAGTATAAATAATAAGAAGAAAAAATAAAAGTATAATATTTCTATGTTTTTATTTTCAAGTATTTACTAAATAAAATAAAAGTATGTATATATATATATATATATATATATATATATATATATATATATTAATTATGCACAATAAAAAATAAAATAAAATAAAATATATACAAGAATAAAAATATATTTAGAAAAATATTTTTCAGTGTGAATAAAATAAAGAATAAAATAAAATAAAAGTATAATTTATATATCATTTTTAAGTTTTCAGTAAATAACATATATACTAATTAAATTATTTTCATGTTAGAAAAAATAAAATAAAATACAAAATAAATGTAAAAATTTATAAAAAATATTTTTGGATATTTTTATATTTAGAAAATATAAAATTAAAATCAGAAAATAAAAATAAATAAAAAATATCAAAGTATAGAGAAATTGGGCCAGAGGGGTGTATTTAGCAAAACAGGAGTGTCAAAAGCAAGGCCAGAACCAAGTCCAACCCACTGACTTCATCTTCAACCTCTTGTTCAAACAAAAACGCACGCCCCTTACAAAATGCCAGATCCTGTATACGTGCTCTAATGCAAAAACACATAACATCAAAGTTGTAGAGTTTTCCAAGACGAATTCAACCATATAAAAAACTTGTCCTAACTCTCAAAGACCAGAGAGAATTTCTCTGGCCCTAAATCTTAACCTATTTTTTTCAGGATGTTCATGGACTAAATTCTCTTAGCATGCTTAATAAAAATGAAAACTGAGCATATGTACAGCTTCATGGCTATGAATACAACATTTCTTATTCACAAACCTAAGTCTAATTGTTCCTAAATAGAGAGATAGGAAGTTGATAAAAACCTATTTCAGTTGAGATCGTGTCTGGTAATGTGGAGCTTTTCAATGAGGCCTTAGATGTTTGGGAGCTTGCTTGAACTTCCCTTGACCTTCTCTAATGCCTAGCTTGCCTTGAATGTGCTTGAACAAGCCTATAGAACTCAACCTGCACAAGCTGAAATCAAAAATGGAAAACCTTGTAAATGGAGTTACAGTTAGTAATTAAGGGTCAGGATAGCTTGGATAGGTTGTATGGAAGGTGTTTGAACAGGTTTGGGGCAAAACGCACGAGCCAATTGTGCTATGGAAACCAAACTGCAGGGGGTGCCCTGTTTTGCCAAATGAATATGATTTTGTGCTATGGGAGGTTTGAGGGCTCAAAGGGTCATGTTTCTGGTTCAAGGGGATATGAGAAAGTTGTCTCAAAAGCTTGCACAAGTTTTTTTTAGCTGATGTTCAAGTTGTGTGATATTGGACATGTTTCTTGTATATGAAGCAAAATAAGAGAAGTGATGTAAAGCAGGCCTGTACAGGCTATCCATCTGCCTTCCCTTTGTCATCTTGGCCCCTCAAGTTGGTGGATATGATTTTCTGCATAATATATGGCTCTATGCTCAAGGATTGTGGTTTTGACATAAAGCATACTTTGGCAAAAATGGAAATGTTGCTTTTTCTACTTAGGGATTAATCTTGTGTGCAATGCTCTAATGACCAAAACAAAACCTTATACCAATGGATTTGCATTAAATTATTGAGTATTCAATGGTTTTGAGGCCTGTAATCTAGTGCAAAGCAAGTTGATTTGAATTTGCAACTTGTATCAATATGAACACGCCATGGATGAAAAATGAGTTTTTGCCAACTTCAAGCCTTCGATTCTCCCTAACCACAAATTATTTTGGAGATTTCTTGGACATTTTGGAAAGCTTGAAACATTCTCTACAATCCATATTTGAAATTAAATTTGATATTCCAAGTGGAACTATGTGAAAAATGGCCATGAAGATAGGTCAAAATCCTGCCTAAACTAGGGTAAAATTTCACTAAGTTAAAAGTTTTATGGACCCTTGTTCCAAAAATAATAACTTGAGATCCAAGCTTCTTTTGAGAAAACTTTGTGAATAAAAGTTGTAGAATTTGTGGAGGACTAAAACTTTCATGTTGAGAGTTTTGTTTGAATCCAATTGCATCATGGTGAAAATGTTGGGAAAAGTTAGGAAAAATTAAGAAAATTTCATAACTTAGAAAAATTCTAAGTTATGAAAAATTTTCAACTTTAAACACTAATTTTCCAAATTGGGTTTCTTGATGAACAAGTTTCATGTTTTGACATATCTTGATGAAAAATGACTCTTGGCACTTGATTTTGACCAAAAAGTCAAAGTTTGACTTTTCAGTGTACAGTCAAATTTGATCAGTTGACTGAAAAATTCATCTGTCAATCCAATGCATTTGAGATCTTTTGAACCTTGTGAATAAGTCAAGATGATGCCATTAAGTCCTTGATTCCATTCTTGAACCCAATTTTCCATTTTCTAGGTCAAAAATCAGGAATTGCCTTTGTATAGTCAAAACCCTAAAAATGACCATTTTGCCCTTTTGATGATCTGATCAAATTTCTTGAGGAGTTGTGGTCCAAACTTGTTCAAATGATTCATATGAGTCTATAATGTTGTTGTGGGTCAAAAATCATGAGGTTTGACTGTAAATTGGCCATAGTTGACTTTTTCCCCAATACAACTGATTTCTAGGTCAACTGTCCAATTGACTGGGCAAAAATTTGATTCAAGGCTTGAAACTTGGTATGGACAAACTTATGAGTCCAACATGAAGTATGAAAGTAACTTTGAGCATTAGAAGTCCAAAATTCCTTATGCAAACTCAAACCCTAATTTAGGTTAACAGTGAAAGGAGATGTCTTGAGCAGTGCAAACCCTAACTTGGTCTGGGGTCTAAAGAGTCTTGTGAGGGGAGATCTTGATAAAATGAGAGGGAAAATTTTAGGGTACAACAGCTGCCCATGTTCAATCTTCTTGAACCTGAAGAGTTATATTGGCGAGTTTGCCTTTCGTGACTCGAAGGTATAAGATGATTGGACACTAGAGTGCCCGTAAATTTGCACTCGTCAAAATGTAGCTGAGGGAATGGGCTTAAAGATGCCATTTGGAGATGGTAGAATCTTGCTGGAGATGGGCTTAAAGATTCCATCCAAGACTTGTTTGTTGAGAATTAGGAGAATGAACGTCAGAATGGTATCCGTATCTGGAACGTATCTGAGTTGTATCTAGAGATTGGATTTGTATGAGCAAAGGAATGGCGTCCGCGTCTGGAGCATATTCAAGCTATAACTGTATTTGATTCTCGAATGAATATCAGAATGATTGTCATGTCTGGAGTGTATCTGTATTGTATCTGAAATCTGAAATCTGAATAAGCAATAGAAAGGCATCTGTGTCTAGAGTATCTCTGGGCTGGGGAATAGGTTTGAATGAGTGACAGAATGGCAACCGGGTCTGGAGCGTATCTGGACTGTATCTGAAGTTGAGATCTGTATGAGTAGCAGAATGACTTCCGTGTCTGAAGTGTATCTGTAGTGTAACTAGGATCTGGACAAGTAATAGAATGACTTCCGTGTCTGGAGTGTATCTGGACTTTGAAATTGATAGTTGAATCTGAATGAGAAATAGAATGGCTTCCGTGTCTGGAGTGTATCTAGTCTGTATCTGATTGCTAAAGTCTGAATGAGTAGTAGAATGACCGCCTTGTCTGGGGTGTATTCGTACTGTATCTGAGATCTTTGAACATTTGTTAAAGGTAGCTTTTAATCTTATCCTGAAAAAGGTAAAATGTTAGCTAAAACACACAAAGTTATGTTGCATGACATGTATGATGCAATAAAAGGTGTTCTATCAATGATTATGATATATGAATGTAATGGATGCGCATGTAAGCTGAGTAGCCGTCTTGCTGAGGAAAATAAATCCTTGATAGCTGGAGATAATGAAATATTTGCTTGTTGCCGAGGAAAATAAACCCTTGACTGCTGCTGGATATTCAAAACCTTTGATTATTGAGATTGAG
Source organism: Vicia faba (assembly GCA_948472305.1). NCBI lineage: Eukaryota > Viridiplantae > Streptophyta > Magnoliopsida > Fabales > Fabaceae > Vicia > Vicia faba. The sequence goes on from OX451740.1 coordinate 475,691,551, forward strand.
AAATCCTTTGGACTACTGCTGGGGATTGAAAATCCTCGGTGACTTGTGGGGATTAACAAAAGCTTTGGCAACTTCTGCGGGGAATTGAGAATCCTTCATGACTTTCTTGGCGGATAAGGAAAACTCTGACGATCTCTACTGGGGAATTAAAACCTGGGAGGCTTCAACTGGAGAAATGAGAACAAGAATCTTCGTTCTGCTGGGAAATAACTCTGTGGGGAGAACATTTATCCTGTTGGAGAATTTTCGAAAGCTTGGGTTGTATACCAATCTACTGGGGAATCAGAGGAAGTTGGATAGTACTCCACCTAGGTTTTAAGGTTGAAGTTTTGGACTCCGTTGGGGAAGAAAGTTTTATCTTCGCTGAGGGTTTGTAGTTCAAAGTTTTCTAGCTCCGCTGGGGGTTGGGAGTTTAGAAACTTAATTTTGACGTAATGGATTTTGAAACTTAACTCCGCCGGGGATATGCATTTAACTCTGTTGGGGATATGTATTTCAAGGTTTTAGCTTTGTTGAGGATCTGAATGACACACTGTAAGGGATTTCTTCTGGAATAGCCTAAAGAAGTTTTCCTATACTTTCACCCTGTCAGTAATTATCCTTTCTCATTTCGTTTTATTTGTAAGCAGTGATTATATTCAAATGCATATGCTCATTTAATAAATCATTGGACGTTTTCAAATAAAACACAAGTGCAAAAAAAGGCAAACAAATTTCTGTGCTTTGAAGTATCTTTATATTAACTTTGTGTAAGTATTTTGTACAAAGGAGACAGACATCCTAGTAAGAGAATGTTGTCATAAAAAATGAGAAAAATTTATACAAAGAAAGATGGCTATGTGTAACAATTCCATGGGGTTCCCATTCTGCTGTAGCCTTCACAACTCTGAGTATCTTGTCCATTCGTTGCCTCGTCCGCAGATGATTGGATTGATCAGAAGCTTGGAGCTTGTCCGTGAAGAGATTGTCCTTAAAGTGATCCGACGAGACATAGTCATACGCTTTAATTCCCTAACTTTTGCCTGGACCGCCCTTTCGGGTTTTCGATCTACCGGGAAACCCTTTTTTGCCCAAGTCTCCCTTTCGGGTTTTCAACTTGTCGGGTGTACAAATTTTTTTATTTATCCCTAATTTTTGCCTGAACCGCCCTTTCGGGTTTTCGATTCACCGGGATGCCCATTTTTGCCCAAGTTTCCCTTTCGAGTTTTCAACTTGTCGGGTCGTTTTATGTGTAGTATCTTTTGACTATGTCTGTGTTCGCGGGGTGTGGAAGGTCATCGCCGTCCATGGTGGTCAAGATCATTGCCCTACCAGAAAAGATGTTTTTAATCACAAATGGTCCTTCGTAAGTAGGAGTCCATTTTCCCCTGGGATCGCTTTGCGGTAAGATGATCTGCTTGATTACAAGGTCCCCGACTTGGTATACCTATCTCTTGACTTTCTTGTTGAAGGCCTTGATCATACGTTTCTGATACGACTGACCATGGCAAACAACAGTAAGTCGTTTCTCATCAATCAAGTTAAGTTGATCAAGCCGGGTCTGAATCCAATCGTCTTCACTCAAACCAGCATCCTTCATGATCCTCAAGGAAGGGATCTGAACTTCCACAGGTAAAACAACTTCCATGCCATATACCAAAGAAAAGGGGGTTTCCCCAGTTGAAGTGTGTGTCATGGTACGGTACCCGTGTAGAGCAAACGGTAACATCTCATGCCAGTCCTTGTAGGTGACTGTCATCTTTTGAATGATCTTCTTGATATTTTTGTTCGCAGCTTCAACAGCACCGTTCATCTTAGGTCGATAGGGATATGAATTGTGATGTTGAATCTTGAACTGCTCGCACAGAGTGGTGATCATAGTGTTATTCAAATTTGTACCGTTGTCTGTGATGATCCTGTCGGGGATACCATACCGGCATATGAGGTTCTGTTTGATGAAGCGGGCAACCACATTCTTTGTAACGGAGGCGAAGGAAGCTGCTTCGACCCACTTGGTGAAGTAATCAATGGCTACTAGGATGAAACGGTGTCCATTGGATGCTGTAGGCTTGATCTCTCCAATCATGTCGATTCCCCACATTACGAATGGACAAGGAGCTGTTAAGACATTGAGAGGAACTAGGGGAATATGTACCTTGTCAGCATAGATTTGGAATTTGTGACAAGTACGAGAGTGTTTATGACAATCAGCTTCCATGGTAGACCAGTGGTAGCCTGCCCGTAGAATCTTCTTAGCCATCATATGACCGCTTGAGTGGGTGCCAAAGGTGCCATTGTGCAGTTCAAACATGATCTTCTCAGCTTCAACCTTGTCCATACAACGGAGTAGGACACAATTAAGATTGCGCTTGTATAGGATACCATTACTCAGAAATAATTTGGCAGCGAACCTCCTTAAGAACTTTTTGTCGTTGACTGAAGCTCCTTTAGGGTATTCTTGTGCTTCGAGATACCTTTTAACATCATGAAACCAAGGTAGGTCCACTACTTCTTCGGTATTAATATCGTGACAATGTGCAGGTTCGTCCATTCGTTCAATGGTGATTTGAGGTGCCTCATTATCCCAGTTAAGTTTAAACATGGATGACATTGTAGCCAAAGCATCCGCTAGCTGATTCTCTTCTCGCGGGAAGTGCTCAAAGGTAATATGCTCGAAATATGGTAACAATGTTAGGATGTGTTCTTTGTAAGGGATGAGGTTAGGGTGTTTAGTATCCCACTCTCCTTTGATTTGACTGATAACCAAAGCTGGGTCCCCAAATACGATCAAAGATTTGATTCCTAAGTCAATAGCAGCCTTGAGACCAAAGACACAAGCTTCATACTTGGCCATGTTGTTGGTGCAGCTGAAGCAGAGTCTAGCAGTGAAAGGTGTATGGCAACCTTCTGGAGAGATAAGTACTGCGCTGATACCGTTCCCAAGTGCATTTGAAGCACCATCAAAGTACAGGGTCCATCGGGATCCTTGTTCAGGTCCGTCATACGGTCCGTTACCTTCAATGTTGTCCAATGTCATAATATCCTCGTCAGGGAAGTCGAACCTCATAGATTGGTAATCTTCGACGGCTTGATGAGCTAGATGGTCAGCTAGTACACTTCCCTTTATAGCTTTTTGGGTTGTGTACTGGATATCATACTCAGTCAGGATCATCTGCCATCTAGCGATTCTTCCGGATAAAGCAGGCTTCTCGAAGATGTACTTGATTGGATCCATTTTAGAAATCAGCAGAGTGGTATGTGTCATCATATACTGCCTTAGCCGGAGATCAGCCCATACCAAAGTGCAGCAAGTTTTCTCGAGCAGTGAGTAGCAGGTCTCACAGTCGGTAAACTTTTTTATAAGGTAATAAATGGCATGCTCTTTTTGACCAGACTCGTCATGTTGGCCCAGTACGCACCCTATTGAGTTATCCAAAACAGTCAGATACATGATTAAAGGTTTTCCTTCGATGGGTGGCATTAAGATAGGAGGTTCCAGCAAATACTCCTTGATTTTATCAAAAGCAACTTGACAATCACTGTTCCATTCAACCACCTGATCTTTCTTCAACAGCTTGAAAATTTGTTCACAGGTAGATGTTAGGTGAGAGATGAACCTTGCGATGTAGTTTAGGCGTCCCAAGAAACCTCTGACCTCCTTCTCAGTGTGAGGGGCAGACATTTCTTGTATAGCTTTGACTTTGGCAGGATCAACCTCAATGCCTTTGTTACTGACGATGAATCCCAAAAGTTTACCGGACCTGACTCCGAAAGTGCACTTGCTAGGGTTCAATCTGAGCTTGTATTCTTTTAACCTGACAAATAGCTTTTGCAGATGGTCGAGGTGTTCTTCTTCTGTCTGTGAATGGGCTATCATGTCGTCTACGTAGACTTCAATCTCATGATGTATCATGTCATGAAACAAAGCTACCATGGCTCGCTGATAGGTTGCCCCGACATTCTTCAGTCCGAATGGCATCACTTTATAGCAGAAGGTACCCCACTACGTAACAAAAGTAGTCTTCTCCATGTCTTCGGGGGCCATTTTGATCTGGTTGTACCATAAAAATCCATCCATGAAAGAGAATACCTTGTGTTGAGTTGTGTTGTCAACCAAGATGTCAATGTGTGGTAGTGGAAAATCATCTTTAGGGCTAGCCCTGTTTAAATCTCTATAATCCACGCACATTCTGACCTTTCTGTCCTTCTTAGGCATGGGCACAATGTTAGCAACCCATTGTGGATAAGAAGTAACAGCAAGAAATCCCGCATTGAACTGCTTCATCACTTCAGCTTTGATCTTTTCGGACATGTCGGGCCTCATTCGGAGGACTTTCTGTTTGATTGGTGGACAGTCTTCTCTTGTAGGGAGACGATGAACCACAATATTTGTATCTAGTCCCGACATGTCTTCATAGGACTAGGAGAAGATCTCAACATATTCATTCAACATGTGAACTAAGCGCTCTTTGACACTTGGTTCTAGGTTGGCACCCACTTTAACCTCTTTTCTGTCTTCCTCTGTTCCCAAATTGATAGTTTCTAACAACTCTTCAGGGGGCAGAATAGCCTTTTCTTCCTGTTGCAAAAGTCTAGCCAACTCTCCAGGCACTTCACAGTCTTCATCACCTTCGTATTCGGCATGATTGACCAGATCTTCAGAGTCACTGAAGGCCATAGCAAAATTGTTACCCATGGAATCCGGAGTGGATGGGTACCTGCATTTTATGAGTGTGGGTGTGTATAAGGGATAGCCACCTTTAAATAAAATAAAATGTAAAAAGAAAGAAAATGAACACAAAAGTTTATAGATGAAAACGTCCATGATTCATTAAAAATGGCATATGAAATGAAGAATCAAAACCCTTACAAATGGACCTATATGCATCGGGTAAGGCATAAGGCAAAAAGTGTACGAATTGTTTTAAAATTATTACAGACCAACAGGAAATGTTTAAAAGATAAATTATTGATTGATGAAAGTAATGGGAACAAAGTCTTTCGCCTCCCAGTTGTTCAGTCCTCCTTCAATGGTTGGAAAGATCCAGTATTCAAAATTGCTTTCTTCTTCATCATCCTCTAAAGCATGAACTCCATGATGAGTGATTTTTAATGGCGGTCCTCCAGCCCGGGAGCGACGCACAACTTTCTGGCTAGAAGCAGTGAAACCCAATCCGAACTTATCTGTCTTGTAAGGAAAATCTGGCAGTTGACCCCATACCGTACTTCCTCCTTCTTTGATTACAGCCTCTGCATCTTTAAGGGATGACATCCGGGACACAGGCTTGGTAATGATGGGCACATCAGTCATTGTCTTGGCTACCGCAACTTCAGGAGAAACCTCTTCAAAGTGTTGGAAAGGTGTTTCTATGAATTCACCATCTAACTCCACGTAACGGAAAGAGTTAAGGTGGATTATCATATACTCCTCCTCACCATGAACTGTTATGATCTTACCCTGGATTGGGTATTTGAGCATCTGGTGTAGAGAAGAAGTGACTGTCCCAACATTGTGGATCCATGGCCTTCCCAACCAGCATGAATATGAAGGACGGATGTCCATCACATAAAAAGTAGAGTTGAAAACTTCTGTACCCACATTAATTGGGATGTCCACCTCTCCGTGAACCATCCGCTTAGAACCGTCGAAGGCCCTAACAATGATATTACTGGGCTTTAGGGTCAAACCTTCATAGTCCAATCTGTCCAATGCTTTCTTTGGTAGAAAATTTAAAGATGAACCGGTGTCAACCAGAACATGGGCAAGTGTAGTTCCTCTGCACTCTACCGAGACATGCAGCGCATCATTATGCTTTCTTCCCTTAGACGTCAGATCGGCATCAGAGAAGCCAAGACCATTGTCGGCTGTAAGGCTAGCCACGCACTCTTGAAACTGATCTGCAGAAGTTTCTTGAGGCACGTGTGCCGTCTTCAGAAATTTGATCAAGGCTTTGGCATGAGCCTCGGAGCAGAGCAATAGAGCCAGCATAGAGATTTTTGAAGGGGTTTGCCCCAGCTGCTCTACGACATCATAGTCGCTCTTCTTAATTATTTTTAAAATATCCTCCATCTTCTTTTGGGTGGTCTCGGGGATAACCAAAGTCTGAGCCCTCGTCCTGACTGGTGCTTCTTGGATCCCCTTACCTTTATCAGCAGTAACAGCAGAGGGTACAACTTCAGGAGTAACAATTTCCTCAATAATTGGACTTCGCACAGATATCTTGACAGGCACAGGAGCACTTGAGGGTCCGAAGACTGCCCGTGGAGGAGCAATCTCCGGAGATAAGATTCTTCCGCTACGAGTGATCTTACTTGTCCCCGCAATATTTCCTATATCAGAAGTTTCTTCATCGGAGCTTTCTTCAACTGATTCGATCTGCTTCACACCGTGATAGAAGATCTCTCCTCCATAATTCCACGGTATTGTCTTATTGGACTTATATGGGATAGGCCCCGGCATGGTAATCTTCAATGGTACAAAATTTGGATCGGGTGTAATCTTAACAGGCCTTTTGCAGGTCTTGGAAAGATTGTCGGAAATGGTGATTATAGCAACATCATTGATTGGAGTAACAAGAGTAACATGAGTAATGGGAGTAATAGGAGTAACAGTAGCAACAAGAGTTTTCTGAAAGAGGATCTCTTGAGTATCCATCAAGCGTTGGATGCCTGACTTCAACAACGGACAGTCGGATTGCAAGGTCGAACAAAGGTAACAATCTTTTTCACAGCCTGGGAAAATCCCGACTTTCAACAGATTCATCTTGATCATTGGCAACGGAGTCATTAAGTCATCAACAGCGGTAACATGAAGATCTTCTACAATATCATGGACATTATGACCATGTTTTGGCATAGGAGCGGATATCACATTAGGTTTTTCGGGGGCATCAAACTCCACCTCCTTGGCATCTATCAAATCTTGGATCTTGTTTTTAAGGGCCCAACAGTTGTCGGTGTCATGCCTCACACTGTCCGAATGATATGCACATTTTGCATTGGAATGATAATAGGGAGAAGAGGTATTTGGGTTTTTTGGCGCTTCTTTCAAGTTGGTAAGGTTTAACTTTAACAGATGAGGGAGGACCTGAGCCGGTGTCATATTGATCTGGGTGAATTGTCGTTGTGGCCTTTCTACCCTTTGCTGGTTAGCTCTAGGCTGATTGTTTCGAGGTTGATCGGCTGAAGAGTTCTGGATCATCACAGCCTCCACCGCTGGTCGGCGCTCCATTCTCCCTTGATTTCTCTGGGTGTGAACAGCAGAAACTTCCTTCTTGGCTGGGAAGGTCTTCTTGATAGTAGTGAAAGCGGAGGCATCCTTCTGAATTTTACCACTCTTAGTGCCAACTTTGACCCTTTCACCGGTCAGAATTAATTTGGTGAACCCTGTAGATGAGCTCCCGATCAAGTGATTGAAGAATGGACCTGACAAGGTCCCCAGAAACATGTCAACCAGCTCTCTATCTGACAATGGTGGCTGCACCCTTCCAGCCAAATCCCGCCACTTCTAGGCATATTCCTTAAATCCCTCATTAGAGGCCATACCCATACTCTGTAGTTGAGTACGAGTAGGAGCTAAATCTGCATTATATTGGTATTGTCGGTAGAAAGCAGCAGCTAAATCCTCCCAGTTATGAACATCATATCTCTCAAGTTTATAGAACCAGTCCAATTGCATACCCGACAAACTATCTTGAAAAAAGTGGACCCACAGATCCTTATCAGAAGAGTGAGGTTGGATCTTTCTAACGTAGGACCGCAGATACATCTTCGGACATGACAAGCCGTCGTATTTAGCAAATGTAGGCACCTTGAACTTGGGAGGAATGACGATCCCAGCAACCAACCCTAGTTCTTCGAAATCTAACCCAGGTACTCTTTGTACCTCCATGGCTGCCAGCCGATCTTCAAGATTCTTATACTTATCATCCGCCAGAGGGTACTGCTGTTCAGAGTAATCTTCATCATTTTCCCCTTCTTCTTCTTCTTCAACTTCAGACTTGGAGGGTACCACAACTCCTTTTCCTTTACCAACCCCTTCATCAGACGTCGAGGGGAAATCCAGAACCCTCCTAGCCTGATTCTCAAATCTTCTTCCCATAGTGGCCACACCAATTCTTTTCTTTTTCTTCTTTTCCTTTTCCTTCTCTTTCTCTAACAGTGCTTTAAGGTCCTCTTGACCCATTGCTAAGGTCATGAGGAGTTGTTGGAATTGCGAATTCTGTGCTTACAGATCTTTGACCGTCTGCTCTATATCCATCTTGCTGAAATAAACAGCAGAAAGATAAGGAAACCTGGTGTGAAGACCTGTTTATGCATATGATGAATGATGTGTATTCATGTAATGCATTCAAGGATTTAGAAATTCAAATTTGTTGCAAACAAAAAGAACACACGTCATATTAATAAGAAGAAATTTGTTAGTACATAAATGCCCCATGGGCAAAATATTACAAAGCTCTTAATGTAAAAAGACGTTGCGCATCCTCTTTGGTGCGATGTAAGTGTTGAGATTCCTCTCTTCGTGGAGTCGAAGGGTAAGTTCCAGAACCTTCTTCTCGCTGGCATAGAAGCTGGCTTCAAAAGTATTTCGTTCTTCCTTGAGCTGTATCCAACTCTTTAGCAAATCTTCCAATGATGTTGGCATGTCAGGATGTAGGAGGGTGTATGGAACCTTTCCTTCCATAACAGGCTCTTTGATCACGGGGAGAATGTGGGGATAAGGCATCATATGACTCTGGACGCGGGTTCGTACCCACTTGAGATAAGGCTCAAGGGTGATGGAATTCTTGTGTCCCAGTGTCTTACTATTCACTTTGTTGGGCATCCTCCAAGCTCGGATGAACCTTTGTCGGAGTCTTTGAGCATCGTTGTCAAAGTCAAAAACAAAGTCAGGAATCAGCATATCATGAGGGCCATCCCTTCGGGCATACCCAAATTGTCTCAGAGCTAAACAGGGGTTGTAGGTAATGCCTCCCCTAATTCCGAGTAGTGGGACATTATGGAATTCCCCACAACGATCAATGATGATGACATTTTCTCTGGACCGAGAACACCAATGAACATCAGAATGTGTAAGAGTCATCAATCATTGTGACCACCTCAAGCCTTGTTCATTCTTCAAGACTGACTGGGGAAGGTGAGAAATAAACCACCTTGCTAGAAGAGGAGTACAGCACACGAGAACACCTCTTTTCCTCATTGTTCGTGTGTAAAATGAGTGTAAGATGTCCCCAAGCAATGTAGGCACAGAATTCCGAGATATGAAAATCTTGACAGCATTCACATCTATAAGCTGATCGGGGTTTGGGAACAAGACCAACCCATAGATGAGAAGTGCTACAATCTCCTCAAAAACTTGCAGATCTAGAGAATTCCAGCAGTCTCGTGCCTTATCAAACAGAAACTTTGCCAAGAAACCCTTGACACCACTTTTGGTTTCCCAATGACCTTTGATATTAGATGGTTGCAAGTGTAAGGCTTGAGCAACATCTTCAGGCTTTGGTTCTCTTTCCGTACCGTTGTAGGGTAGTTGATGGAGAATAGGAATCCTCAAGAGTTGGGAAAATTCCTCCAAAGTAGGTACTAGTTGGTAATCACGGAATGTGAAACAATGGTGTAGGGGGTCAAAGAACTGGAAGAGAACTTTCACCATGTCTTCTTCAATGTTGGAGTTGACCAAGCTGAGAAGTCTACCATGTCTTTCACTGAAGGGAGAATTCTCTGGAATCTTGGAAGTAAGCTCCTTGAGTTGAGGAGGGATTCTCACAAGGTTGACCTGGATTATTTTCCTGCGAAGATATTCCATGACCTACAAAACAAGAACAAAGATGAAAATCGAAACCCTTGAAATGGTTAGTGGATGCATATGATGCTTTATGATGTTCATGATGTATGCACAAGTATATGTACAAACAAGTCACACAAGATCCTAGTTTCAGGCTTGCATGGGGTTTCATAGGTAAGTACCCTCTTGAAGTTTAGTTGGCTCAACCTGTCCTATAAATAGTAACCGGGTTCTAAGGAGCTCAATATCACTGGATTATTTTCTGTGTTCATTGTTTCAGTTTAGCCACTTAACTGACGACCGAAATATTCCTAGAAAACAACCCTCAATGAATGTAGTATCGAGTATCTACCAACTTCAGACTGCACCAAAGCCGGTCATCTCACTACCCCTAAAAAGGCCAAGATGGTCAAGTAAAGGTTCTAAGAGTTCATTAGTGCTTCATGACATCACTCAGCGGCCCCGTATTCTCTTTGATTGACTCAAAGGCTACCGGTACTCACAAATATGTCGCACTAATATAGCTATTGCTTCAACCATGTCGGTATACCCCGCACAGTTTCCACAATGTATTGCTATTTACCTATGAATGTTTCCCAAATCTGGGTGGATGATTCAAACCCAAACAAGAGAACCAAATGTAAAGCAATCAAAGCAAACAAGATAAGCATGCGAAGGTGATATAAACCCTAAGGTAACCCCACTTTTTATTCTTAATATGCCCAGCAGATTCGCCAGTTCTGTGATGCGGTGGGAGAACTGACTTGAGGTTTTGCGTTTGTGTTTGCAAATGTTTTGGTTTAGCAAGAGTTGCCACTGACTTTTTATTTTATCCTAAGGAAAGGTCAAAAAGCACAAGAAAGACCTTTGAGATGTTTTCTTGGGTTCGGGGAGTAGATTATGAAAAGGGAAGGTGCAAGCACCCTTTTCATCCATGGTTATCCATGGGCTCTTAGTTACTTGTTTAGATCACTTGCTTTTTGCTTTTCAATTGTTTGAAATGGTGCTTTGTGTGTGTGATTTTTGAAAATGTTTTGAAAAGAGGCCATCGCCGTGACAACCTTTGTAACGATTCTTGTTTGAATATATACAAAGGTGTATTGTCTTTTGAAAAGATTTTTCAATGTTTGAAAGTTTGTTTTTGGGGAAGGTTTTGAAATTGTGTCGTGGCGTGTGTTTTAAAAATAGCAAGGATGTTTTGCAAGTTTTAATCAAGTAACTAAGAGTTATCTACCCTATTTTACTCAAAGATCTTTCCTATATATTTTTAACCCTTTTGACAGTGTTGTTTTACCATTGCATTTGGTAAACAACCTTGTATTAGGATGTTAAACGGGACAGGCGCGGGTCATAATATAGACCATGATAGTAATTGTGTTAAGTAATTTTTAGCAAATTTTTGAGGGACTAGATCATTTTTGTGTAGGCAACCAAGATAGCGTCATCGAGGGACTATGATATTTTGTTTTGTTTTTGTTTTGCCAAAGTACTTAACATGCATAACATGGCCCATTTTTAAGGCAACAAGTGGATGAAACCCTAGGGGTGCAAGTGTGCATTGTGTATTAATTTTCATGCATTTTTGTCTTTGTATTAGGTCAAGCTACTTGTTAATTTTGGATTTTTGCATACAAACCCTAATCTCTAATCATGGCATAATTGAAAGCGTAAACGCATAAAATAAATCTATACTATTACAACATTTGATTATGGGGAGGGGGATACAAATTTGAATGGGGATTATTTGACAAGAAATTAAAACCCTAATTTTACTATTACATCCAAATTGAATAATGGCATAAATAATAAATGAATAATATTTAAATAAACAAATTAAATAAATATACAAAATAATATGAATATGCAAAAAAATTTATGTTTATTTTTTATGTATGTAAAAAATATTTAATGCAAATAGAAAGAAATAAATAAAAAGATTATTATTATTTTATTAAGGGTAAAACCCTAATTTTTTAGAATGCGAATATATTGACTATATTATTTATATACAATAAAATAAAATAATGTATATACAAAAATAAAATATATTTAGAAAAAAGTATTTTTTTAAGTATAAATAATAATAAGAAAAAATAAAAGTATAATATTTCTATGTTTTTATTTTCAAGTATTTACTAAATAAAATAAAAGTATGTATATATATATTAATTATATTAATTATGCACAATAAAAATTAAAATAAAATAAAATATATACAAGAATAAAAATATATTTAGAACAATCTTTTTTAGTGTGAATAAAATAAAGAAAAAAATAAAATAAAAGTATAATTTATATATCATTTTTAAGTTTTCAATAAATAACATATATACTAATTAAATTATTTTCATGTTAAAAAAAATAAAATACAAAATAAATGTAAAAATTTATAAAAAATATTTTTGGATATTTTTATATTTAGAAAATATAAAATAAAAATCAGAAAATAAAAATAAATAAAAATATCAAAGTATAGAGAAATTGGGCCAGGGGGTGCATTTAGCAAAAGGGGAGTGCCAAAAGCAAGGCCAGAACCAAGCCCGGCCCATTGACTTCATCTTCAACCTCTTGTTCAAACAAAAACACGCGCCCTATACAAAATGCCAGATCTTGTATATGTACTCTAATGCAAAAACACATAACATCAAAGTTGTAGAGTTTTCCAAGACGAATTCAACCATATAAAAAACTTGTCCTAACTCTCAAAGACCAGAGAGAATTTCTCTGGCCCTAAATCTTAACCTATTTTTTTCAGGATATTCATGGACTAAATTCTCTTAACATGCTTAAGAAAAATGAAAACTGAGCATATGTACAACTTCATGGCTATGAATACTACATTTCTTATTCACAAACCTAAGTCTAATTGTTCCTAAATAGAGAGATAGGAAGTTGATAAAAACCTGTTTCAGTTGAGATCGTGTCTGGCAATGTGGAGCTTTTCAATGAGGCCTGAGATGTTTGGGAGCTTGCTTGAACTTCCCTTGACCTTCTCCAATGCCTAGCTTGCCTTGAATGTGCTTGAACAAGCCTACAGAACTCAACCTGCACAAGCTGAAATCAAAAATGGCAAACCTTGTAAATGGAGTTACAGTTAGTGTTTAAGGGTTGAGATAGCTTGGATAGGTTGTATGGAAGGTGTTTGAACAGGTTTGGGGAAAAACGCACGAGCCAATTATGTTATGGAAACCAAACTGCAAGGGGTGCCCTGTTTTGCCAAATGAATATGATTTTGTGCTATGGGAGGTTTGAGGGCTCAAAGGGTCATGTTTCTGGTTCAAGGGGATATGAGAAAGTTGTCTCAAAATCTTGCACAAGTTTTTTTTAGCTGATGTTCAAGTTGTGTGATATTGGACATGTTTCTTGTATATGAAGCAAAACAAGAGAAGTGATGTAAAGCAGGCATGTACAGGATATCCATCTGCCTTCCCCTTGTCATCTTGGCCCCTCAAGTTGGTGTATATGATTTTCTGCACAAGATATGGCTCTATGCTCAAGGATTGTGGTTTTGACATAAAGCTTACTTTGGCAAAAATGGAAATGTTGCTTTTTCTACTTAGGGATTAATCTTGTGTGCAATGCTCTAATGACCAAAACAAAACCTTAGACCAATGGATTTGCATTAAATTATTGAGTATGCAATGTTTTTGAGGCCTGTAATCTAGTTCAAAGCAAGTTGATTTGAATTTGCAACTTGTATCAATATGAACACGCCATGGATGAAAAATGAGTTTTTGCCAACTTCAAGCCTTCGATTCTCCCTAACCACAAATGATTTTGGAGAGTTCTTGGACATTTTGGAAAGCTTGCAACATGCTCTACAATACATATTTAAAATTCAATTTGATATTCCAAGTGGAACTATGTGAAAAATGGCCATGAAGATAGGTCAAAATCCTGCCTAAACTAGGGCAAAATTTCACTAAGTTAAAAGTTTTATGGACCCTTGTTCCAAAAATAATAACTTGCGATCCAAGCTTCTTTTGAGAAAACTTTGTGAATAAAAGTTGTAGAATTTGTGGAGGACTACAACTTTCATGTTTGGAGTTTTGTTTGAATCCAATTGCATCATGGTGAAAATGTTGGGCAAAGTTAGGAAAAATTAAGAAAATTTCATAACTTAGAAAAATTCTAAGTTATGAAATTTTTTAACTTTAAACCCTAATTTGCCAAATTGGGTTTCTTGATGAACAAGTTTCATGTTTTGACATATCTTGATGAAAAATGACTCTTGGCACTTGATTTTGACCAAAAAGTCAAAGTTTGACTTTTCAGTGTACAGTCAAATTTGATCAGTTGACTGAAAAATTCATTTGTCAATCCAATGCATTTGAGATCTTTTAAACCTTGTGAATAAGTCAAGATGATGCCATTGAGTCCTTGAGTCCATTCTTAAACCCAATTTTCCATTTGCTAGGTCAAAAATCAGAAATTGTCTTTGTACAGTCAATACCCTAAAAATGACCATTTTGCCCTTTTGATGATCTGATCAAATTTCTTGAGGAGTTATGGTCCAAACTTGATCAAATGGTTCATATGAGTCTACAATATTGATGTGGGTCAAAAATCACGAGGTTTGACTGTAAATTGGCCATAGTTGACTTTTTCCCCAATACAGGTGATTTATAGGTCAACTGTCCAATTGACTGGGCAAAAATTTGATTCAAGGCTTGAAACTTGGTATGGACAAACTTATGAGTACAACATGAAGTATGAAAGTCAATTTGAGCATTAGAAGTCCAAAATTCCTTATGCAAACTCAAACCCTAATTTAGGTTAACAGTGCAAGGAGATGTCTTGAGCAGTGCAAACCTTAACTTGGTCTGGGGTCTAAAGAGTCTTGTGAGGGGAGATCTTGATAAAATGAGAGGGAAAATTTTGGGGTACAACACACACATTCCAGCAACGAATCATGTGCCATCAAGAAAACATTTTTGACAATACTACAACACAACACTATGGACAGTGACAACTCTCTACATCCTGAAAGCGTGGACATAGTCGGAAAATACTACACATGAAAAAAAGACCCGCTAGGTTGACACACCTAGGCAAAAATAAGGGAATCTCGGTGAACTAAAAGGGTTCGGGCAAAAATTAGGGATAAAAAATGAAAAAATCTGTACACTCGGCAAGTCGAAAACCCGAAAGGGCAGCTTGGGCAAAAAAGGGTATCTGAGTGGACTGAAAAACCCGAAAGGGCGGTCCAGGAAAAAGTTAGGGATTTAAAACGTACGACTATGTCCCATCACCTGCCTATCAGTGGAAGACTTATACGTTGATCAACATTCATCAAGAGAACCAGAATCGAGAAACGGTTCAGATACGATCCAGATACGGATGTCATTCTGCTACTTATTCATGATTTTCATACATCTAGAAATAGTTCAGATACGATCCAAATACGGATGTCATTCTGCTACTTATTTAAGATTTTCATACATCGAGAAACAGTTCAGATACGATCCAGATACGGATTTCATTCTGACACTTATCCAACACATGTTTCAAATACAATTCAGATACGATCCATAGACGGATGTCATTCTGACACTTATCCAACGCATGTTTCAAATACAGTTTAGATACGATCCAGAGACAGATGTCATTCTGACACTCATTCAACACATGTTTCAAGTACAGTTTAGATACGATCCAGAGACGGATGTCATTCTGACACTCATTCAACACATGTTTCAAGTACAGTTCATATACGATCCAGAGACGGATGTTATCCTGACACTCATTAGATACATGTTCAAGTACAATTATGACATAGATCCATCCGTAAAATCTCCGCATGTACTTTTTCCAGCATGGTACAAGGGGCAGAGACAGTTGGAAGCGAAGTCACTATTACATACAAGCCAGTTATACCTATATTCCCTACAGAGCCGAGACAACCAAGGTTCGACCTCCCTATCCCCAAGAAGGAATTCCTTCCCCAACAGGTTCCTTCAGAACGCTGATATCTGCATTCCCCAGCCGTGTTTTATAACCTTGAGCTATTTATAAAGCCATCTCCCGAGCAGAGTTTATTTCTCTGATAGCGGAAGCTCAATCTCCAATAGAGCTCTTCTCTCCAGCAATGGAATTTCATCCCCAACTCAGTTTATTTCTCCAAATCAGCAGATCTTCCAACAGAGTATCTCTCTTCCCCACAGAGTCATTCCCCCACAGGATTATTCTCAGACAAAGTCTCCACCGGAAAAATGTTCTCAAGTAGAATGGATGTAAATCCCCAGCTAATCATCTTCGGTCACTATTTTTGTACCCCAATTTTTGCCCCTAAGATCCCTTCATCATACCATGTTGTTTCACTCACAACAAGATCGCACTAGGATTCTTGGTTCCCCTCCCTACATTTAGCTTTGTCTTTTGAGGAATTACCAAGCACCTTGACTTGTTTTCTTTTGTGATCATGAATATTTTGCTTTGATTTTCTTTCTAATTAATAAAATGCAATGTTGGTTTGTCTTACTTTTTAACAATGTAGGTAAAAGCAATGAGGTTTAGCAAGTTGCTTCATGGGTTCATGAGTTTATTTCCATGCCCTAGTCAATAAATCTTGAGAAATTCAGACCTCACCATTGAAGTTGTTTTGGAAGAAATGGCATGACAAGGCTTATTTTGGGTCAACATATTTCAAAGTTATCAAAATTGATTCAAAAGTACAAGGGGTTGAGGGAAGAAGTTGTCATGATTGGACAAGGTCTTGTTCCTATTGGTCAAAAAAGCACATTTCTCTCAAATTTCAAGATATGGAAATGGTTTTTGTGGCTATTAGTCCTCATCATCATCCTCAACAACTTCTATTCACAAAGAAAGAATATTGGCACAAGAAGTTTGTTCAAACTTGTCAAAGTTCCTCCAAGCATTCTCTTGATCTAGAGGTTAGGGTTTTGAACTTCAAAGGAGCATATCTTGCTCACCTTTTGGTATTTTTGAGTGATTCCAAAGACATCCTTCTCTTAAAAGAGTTACCAACAGATCACTTCAAAAGTTACAAGGATTTTTCATGTGGAAGGAACTTGGTGAAGAAGAAAGATTACAAGTCATCCAGATGAATCCACAATTTTCCATATGTGACTTCAAATGGTCATAACTTAGTCAATTTTTATCACCTTGAGTCCATTCTTTTTCCATGATGATCTTAACGATGTGTAATTTATGACTTCTTTTATGTGCAAAGTGAGAAAATGGATGGAAGTTTCCTTAAATATGCAAAATATTATAGGTCATTTAATGCTTTTTGGCCAACTTCAACAAGTCATAACTTGCTCATTTTTTGGAGATTTTGAGTGGTCCAAATTTCAAAATATCATTCAGGAGATCTACTTCATTCCATATTTTTTTGTCAAGAGAAAATTCTAAATGGAAGGCCATGTTTGGATACAAAAGATTGTAGGTCATTTTTGAAGAAGAATTTGAAATATTTCTATGTATGGAAAGTCAACTCTTTTTCTTCAACTTTGACTCCATGTAACTTTCAGCTCAAGCATCCATTTTATTCCATTCTTTTTCCATTTCAAAGCTTGTAACCTCATCTTTCCAAAGCATCAAGAATTATGCCCTAAGACTCCTTGAGTTGGAAATGCCATGGATTTGAATTTGGTAACTCGAAACTGAATTTTTTACAAAGTCATAATTTTGAAATCCATAATATGACTTCTAAACACAAGATTTGTGCGTGCTTTTTATTTAACTTGATTAGCAAACTTTCCAAAAGGGATTAGCACCCCAAAACGCAAAGTTTGGCTGAGTTTTGATGGAAATCAAGTCACACTTCACTCGTGCTCGACCCTTACTCAATTTCCCTCCAAACTTCCTTGTTTCTTCAAATTTGCATTCCCATTCACTTCCCTATAAATAGATGGTCATCCCCCATCCATTTTCCTTTGCTTAGAATGCCAAGAACACCCTGCCAAAACCTCACACGAACCCATTTTTTTAATTCAGTTTCTGAGATTTAAGCTTCCTTTTCCAAATTTTTTTGCGCATTCATCATCCTTGAGCATCATACAAACTCTCCAGTACTTAAACCAACCAAAACGAGCCATAATTCAAGCTACAGAAGTCCAGTTTCAGAGCTTCTTACTTAAACTTCGAAAAGGTAGAATTATCCACCATTTGGATCCAAATCAAGCACTAATATATTCTACTCCTTTGTCTGATTCTAATGCTGCTTACAATTTTTAAATCCATTGAGAATTGAGAGAGAAATCTCAAATTGAAGGTCCTCGCTATTTTCTGGGTTTTTTATTCATATCTCTCTCCATACCTTATATAAATTTGGCGCGATGGTTGTGTTAGAATCGTCTTGAAGAGATGAGTTCAATGATGCTAGCATGGGATCCTAATTTTTCCATTTGAAGGATCTCACAAAATCCCCATTGTAGGATGTCTGGAGGTTGAAGAAGATTACATGTCTCGTCTCAACCAATGATAGTGTGCCAAACGTTTTAATTTCATTGGTTGCCCTTTTTCAGATCACATGTGTGTTTCACTAAGGTCCATATCAAGCACAGCGCGTCTGGTCCATTGGATTAGCTTACTAACGCGTTTTGAATATGATCTGATGGTCCACATCTTTTTGGTTTTATTTTATTTTCGGATTTTACATTTGTATTGATTAAATTTTCAAAAATTCATAACTCTTTTATTTTTTATCCAAAAATTGTGAAAAAATTCACAAAAATACTTTGAATTATTTCTGATCTCATGAATATTTTTTCACATTTTTATTTTAATATTTGGTATTTTTTATATTTTTTTGTATTATTTGCTTTCTTTTAATTACCTAAAAAATACTTTCAGACATTTTTAATTCTGGAAAAATTCATAAATATTATTTTGCATATTTTTGACTTTCTGAAAATTTTATGGAGTTTTATGTTGAGGTTTACTATTTTTTATTTATTTTATGTTTCTTTTAGCAATTTTAAATAGTTTAAAAATAGTTTCTGACTTTTAAAAATTACCAAATTTTTTATAAAAATATTTGGATCCATTTCTAATTTTTCTATGACCTTATTTTTCATTTCTTGATTAATTTTAACATAATTGATATTTTCCTCATTATTTTTTATTTTTAAAACCTTTTTTAACCTTTTTTAATGTATATATTAAATGTGATATTATTTTGTGAATTATTTTCTGGCTGATCTTGGGTTAGGTTTTGGATCATGAACTTTATTAACATCATTGGATCCATGGTGTTGAGTTTAACTCCAAAAAAATGGATGAATGATTTTAATAATAGTTTGATTAAAATTTAATTTAAATGTGGTTTGTACATTCTTTTTACCCTATCTCCCTTCATCTCATCCCCTTCTTATTGCACTAAATGTTGTTGGAGCATGATCTCTATATCATGTCTCAAAACAAATGGTGCATAGATTGCTATTGACCGGCCTCAAAATAGGTGTGACTTCTATATAAGTCCACTTACGATTGCTTAACATAGCGCTAAATTTTGTCCCAATTCGAATAAATGATCATTCGTGACCCAAACTTATGATTGCAAGCCCACGTATGTTAATTTGATCTCTTTGATCCAATAACCTTGAGATTCATTGTGTGGAGGCTTTGGTTCTACCAATCTTCTAATGGATCTACAACACCTTTGGTCAATGTGGATCACTTAAACATTGTTGATCATTAAATGGTACTTGTGAGAATTCCAAATGGATGATATACTTGACAAAAACCAAATGCAACTTATTATATGGAGGCTTTGGTTCTACCAATCCTCTAATGAGTTCCAAATTCAAGTTTCAAGATGGTCATCCAACTAACCACTAATTATTGACTTGTTTTATCTTATGCTTTTATTCTTTTTTATGCTTTATGTACTATTTACTTTTAGCATTTTCATTTCATGCCATTTTCATCTTTGCTCATTTGAGTATTTATTTCCTTTCCATTTTTACTTTGCTCACTTGAGCTTTTCTTTTCTTTTCTTAAGATACTTAATAATCAACATAAACCCTAAAAAATTCTTAATGGTACTTGGACTACTTGGTTACTATCCTTGGCATTATGGAGCATGGGATTTTTTCTTGGACTTAGGATTAGAAACCTTGGCCTATCTTGGAGACCTTATGATCTTATCTGATTATTTTGTCTAGAGTTCTTGAGGTTTACCTCAAGACATTGGGTTGCTTGTTTGTTTTTGTGTGCAGGTTTTTTGTGATTACACTCTTTGTTTGTAATCTGGAATTCACTCGTATACAGTCGTTACTCTGCCCAATTTTTGTGAAGACTTAATACGCTTGAAGTTTGGTTCTCTCAAGAGGTTTAGTATCTTTACTTGCTTGGTTTCAATCCAAAGAATATGAATTCTATTTTGACACATAATGTCAAGTATTTGCTTCTTGTTGGTTAGATGATTCTTCTCCTTAGCTTTTACCTTATGCTTTAGGATAGTCTCTTCTTCTCCTCTCATCTTCTTTAATTTCAAAAATCTTCTCCCTCCTTTTGAAAACTCTTCTTGTTTCTAAACTTGAACCACTTTCATAATAAACTTAGACCTAGGTCCATGCATTGTCAAAATCTTTTTCATAAATAAACTTCAATCAACTTAACAATACCTTGATACTTTTTTGTGAGAAGACTAAAAGTCAATCAATCTCATTTCAAACTATTTTGCCACTTTGGCTTCTACTTTAAAGCTTTTCTCAAAATATTGGACTCTTGTCAATCCTTGTAGTGATGCAACAACTATACTTCTACAATATGTAGTGAAGTGAGATATTTTCCACTTGGGTGTTGAGTGAGGCATTGTAGATTTTAAAATCCAAGCCATATCCTTCACTTTGAGATGATGCAAATTCTCCTTTCTCATGATTGTAGGTAGTAAGTATGTTTTCCACACGGACAATGACGATGATGTATTATCTCTTAAAATCAACCAACACACTTGTGTTTCAATTTTTAAAATAGCAACTACGTGTACCCTGATCCCCTATTGCACGAAAGGTGGTACATAGGCACTAAAGGTTCGCAACCACGGCGGGTGAAAAAATCATAAAAAATATTTCTCTTCTCACCCCACCATCCATTTTCTATAAAACACATTTTTCCATAGCCAAAATATACAGATTTTTCAAAGAGGTTCCTGCGGAGTACCATAGATGTTTAGGGTGCTAATACCTTCCCTTTGCATAACCAACCCCCTTACCTTGAATCTTTCCCCCTCTTTTTGGGTTATTCGCTCTTTTCCCATTCCTTTGGAAACAATAAAGTGTGGTGGCGATTTTTATTTTTATTTGTATAAAGTCTAGTCAATCCAATGGCTTAGTCTTGAACGTTTCTACCGCTATAGAAAAATGGCGAATTCACTGGGAAAAGATTGACCTCTTGTTGGTCCATCCCTAAGTGGGTTGAGCCTATCTTTGTTTATATCTGTATATGTGCTATTGTTGTTTATGTGTTATATTTTTTATATATGTTTGTTTGGATTTTCCTGGTTTTCAGGGTGCTTGGTGATTACTCATAAGTCCTATACCCGGACTTGGGTAAACTTTAAGATAGGACGGGCGGTATAGTCATGTTAACTTTGAGGGAGTAATCCCAAAAAAGGAGGCATGAGATCCCCCACTCAATGGAGGCCCCTTTGACTGTAGTGTCATTTACCGAGTAATCGAGAAGACGTACTGCTTTTAACCTGGGAGCCTGCTGAAACTGAGGACCGTAGAATACCAAACCCATCTTGTCCTTTTAGGTGTAGTGCAGAAGCTATGACGGAGTAATCCGTAAATAGTTGTCACGTGATACTACGCTCAGACGAGTCTTTCTTGAGAATATTACTAATTACCGAGTTAATCGAGAAGTTGGTAATATCCGAAGGAAGGATGTATACTCTGGGAACCTCTAGAACCTTGTTCGGCAGGTGATAAATTTTTAGACCAACACCTTATGGGTAGTACCTTCAACCTCATGCTCATGATGTTGAACCTATGAACCCTATATATGTGATCTTGTGTGTGATTGTTGCATCATACATCCATGCACTCATAAGCATCTTTTGAAGAAAACAATATTTCAAGGGATTTAAAGGGAAACTATTTGTGAATATCTCAGGTACTTTTAACTATGGATTCTGGAAAGAGAAAGACCCGGAAATAAAGTTTAAAGGATCCCAAGATACATGAGTTGGTCAGTCTAATTCCAGAGATCGAGTGTTCTGCAGACTTTCGGAAGAAGTATGGATCCATTATTCCTCTCATGAAGCTGGAGATGAAGGAGGGTATTCTCTCGACCTTGGTCCAATTCTATGATCCGATGTATAACTGCTTTACTTTTCCTGATTATCAGTTGATGCCTACATTGGAGGAGTATTCTTATCTATTGGATTTACCTGTTATCGATCGTGTTTCTTTGACTGGTTTAGAGGGTGAGCCAAAACCACATGAGATTGCTGCTTTTATTCATTTGGGGAAGTCTGAGGTGGAAGCCCATATGACTACTAAAGGAGGGATTAGAGGATTACCAGCTCAATTCTTATTGGAGAAAGCTCGTTACTTTTCCAGAATGAAGAGTACAGTTGCTTTTGAGGCAATCTTTTCTCTACTTGCTTACGGGTTGTTATTATTTCCTAATGTGGACAAGTTTGTCGACATTAATGCTATCAGGATTTTCATGATTGGAAACCCGGTTCCTACACTGTTGGGTGATGCTTATTACTCTGTTCATCTTCGGAGTTCATATCATGGGGGAATGATTATCTGTTGCACGCCTTTGTTGTACCGGTGGTTCATCTCTCATATGCCTCAGTCTGATGCTTTTTGAGATGTCAAGAAGGAACCCCAGTGGGCTCCTAAGATCATGGAACTTACTCACTTGGATATTAATTGGTACCATCGAGCATATCAGGATGTGGAGATTATTGACAGTTGTGGTAGTTTCCCCAATGTACCACTTCTTGGTACAAAGGGAGGAATTAACTATAACCCTGTTCTTGCACGGCGACAGCTTGGTTACCCGATGAGGGATAAACCGAATAGAATTTATTTGAGTAGTTTCTTTCTGAAGGAAGGAGAAGACCATAGGGAAGCTAGGGAGAAGATTGTGAAGGCCTGGCGTCACGTTCATAAGAAGAGTAGGAAGGATTTGGGACCTAGGGGTGATGTTTCTTTGGAGCCATATCTTCAGTGGGTCCGATCGAGAGCCATTCAGTTGAAGATTCCATATACTCGGGAGACACCCATGCCTGATCTATTTGTGAAGAACACCCCTCCCTTATTAGATGATCTAGAAGAATTGCAACTCGCTTTGGTTAGGATGCAACAGGAAAGGGATTCTTGGAAGAACAAGTTCTAGACTTTAGAGAGTTCCTACAGAGCAAACCTAAATTAGAAAGACGACTTGATCAAGATCTTTGAGAGTCGAACGGTAGAGTCTATGGAGAGGCGAGGGGATTTATTTTCCCCTAAGCCTCAATCAGGTGCTGATCACTTACTTCCCAATTCAGATGATTGGAAGGAGATTTCCATCAGACATGTGGAAGAAAACATGAGGTTGAGGGCTCAGATTGTCAGGCTCACAGGGAAGCGCCAGCGTACAGATTGATCTCCATCAGTTCTTTTTCTTAGGATTTTAGATTGTATTTTCATCTTGTACTTGGGATCATTGAAACTTGTAATCTATTTTTGAAGTTATTATAATAAAAATTTTCAGTATTTCAAAAGCTTTATTACTTTGATGTTTGCAATATGTCTATAAATAGTAAATCCCTTGAAATATTAAATAATGAAGTAAAAATAATCATGTGCATTGCATGTCATGCATCATATTAAACATATTTCTTGCATTTATTATGCATATCCAGGTGCCTTAACCAGCTTTTTACTTCATTCAGCAAGCTGACTCATCACTACAACACTCGGGCTAATTTCAAAAAGAAGGTGGATAACTTAGAACAGGAGAATCGAGAGCTGCACGAAGAAGTTTCTGCTTTGAAGGCCGACTTGGCCAATTTAACTACTCTGATGGAAGCTCTGGTGGTTTCTCAGAATCAGCCACCGAGTGTTCAACCTCAACCAACAAGGGAAAATACTGAAGTTTCGACTGTCGATGTATCCGCTACTCTAGTTGTTATTCAAAATCGTATGCCTCAAGGTTATCCATGGGGAATGCCAGAGAATTTTACACCTGAAGGTTTCAATCTTGGTCCTCAAGATACTCCAGTGGTTCAGACTGTTGTTACTCCGGCACCTCATGTGGTGCATACTGTTCCCGTTGCACCTCCTCGGTGAATTTGGTTCCGTTTGTTAATGAAGATGTGTGTCGTCCTTTCCCTCCACTGAGTGAAGACTTGGGTCTTTATGACATAATGGATGATTTTCAAGAGCAGTTTGATAGAATGCAAAAAGAGATGAAGGCTCTTAGGGTAAAAGAGCTATTTGGACAGAATGTGAATGAGCTATGTTTGGTCCCGAATGTTAAGATACCTGCTAAATTCAAGGTCCCGGAATTTGAGAAGTATAAGGGCAACACTTGTCCTCTTGCTCACTTGGTGATGTACATAAGGAGAATGTCTACCCACACTGATGATCAGCGTCTATTGATTCACTTTTTTCAGGATAGTTTGACCGGCACAATGTTGAAGTGGTATATGAGTTTAGACAGCGCTAACATCCATACTTTTAATGATTTAGGAGAAGCATTCATCAGACAATATAATTACAACGTGGACATGGCGCCTGACCGTGATCAACTTAGGGCCATGGTTCAGAAAGACATGGAATCATTCAAAGAGTATGCACAGAGATGGCGCAAGGTAGCTGCCCAAGTTATTCCCCCCATGGAAGAGAAAGAAATGACTAAGATTTTTCTAAAGACGCTGGGTGCTTTCTACTACGAAAGGATGGTAGAAAGTGCGCCAAGTGATTTTACAGAGATGGAGGAATGGATATCCGCTTATAAGAGGCGGTAAGAGAAGGCCGTTTGATGAAGAGTGAAGGATCCGGAGGTGTGAAGAAGCCATCTTATGGGTTTACCAAGAAGAAATAAGGAGATGCAAATGTTGTTATACAATAGAGGAGGGTAAACGCTCCTAGAAGGAATTATCAGTGTCACCAGCAAGTCGCCTCAGTTACTCCTGTGATGAGTGCCGCCCCAACTATCGTTTCTTATCAAAGACCATCCCAGCAGGGGAACCAAGGGAATAATCAGAGAAGGGAGAACTATGGCCCTATTCCCATGAGCTATGCAGAGCTACTACCGTCATTGATTCAGAAGAAGTTGGTCCAGACACGACCACCTCCCGCCATACCATCACCATTGCCTTGGTATTACAAGGCAAACCAAACGTGTGCTTTTCATCAAGGAGCACCAGGGCATAGTGTTGAGAATTGTTATCCTTTAAAGACTGAAGTGCAAAAGTTGGTGAAGTCTGGAATTCTATCTTTCAAGGACATGGGACCTAGTGTGAAAGATAATCCTCTACCCAAGCATGGGGGAGTAAATGCTAAAAATATGGTGGCCTGTTGTCCAAGCGAATTCTAGATTTTTGACATTAATATGGTTAGAGGAGATTTGGTGAAAATGCACACAGACCTCTGAATTCAGCTACTATACGCATGACCATGCCGGTTGTGTTGTTTGTAGTACAGACATACAGGGTTGTGAGAAGATAAAGTCTAATTTACAGGAGATGATGGATGAAGGTTTAATCCATATAATCAGGCCTAGGGCAGAGTATGAAGATGAAGTGAATATGGCTTATGGATGTCCTGGTGAATTCAGAATTTTTAATGTGGAGTATCTAAATGAGGATCTCGTGCAGTTGCATGCTACCTTCTGCCGTACTACTGGTCAGGTGGAACACCAATATGAATCTTGCTTAGTTTGCTATCGAGACCCCCGAGGATGTTATATTGTGAGGGAGGGTGTTCAGTTGTTGTTAGACAATGGAACTATCAAGATCACAGGTCAGAGGGATGATTATCATGAGATTGATATGGTTGAAGTTTGTTTAATGGAAGAAGAGTCAGAGGAAGAGTATGCTTCTGCGGATGAGTGTTTCTCTTCAAACGAAGATTTGTTTCCCAAAAATGACTTTTTGATGACTGATTGTGTTGAATAAGGGGTAAACGTCATTGTGCCTTGTTTTGGTGCACCCGCTCATCTTGAAGTGGAGTACCATAGAAAACCAAATGTTACCCCATTGGTAATTAGTCTTCCAGGTCCTATTCCCTACAAATCAGATAAGGTTGTGCCTTACAAATACAATGCTACAATCTTAGAAAATGGGTTGGAAGTTCCCATCCAGCCAATGCCTGATGTTGGAAATATAGCTGAAAGTAGCAGGGTGACCCGTAGCGGTCGTGTGTTTGTGCCGGTTGTATGAAGAGATGTTGTTACTGGGAAGAAAATTGCTGAGAATGATGAGCCTAAGAAGGCTACAGGAGATACTAGTGGAGCTACATTAGATAAATAAGTGGACGATATTTTGAAGATAATTAAGATGAGCGACTACAGAATTGTAGATCAGCTACTGCAGACTCCTTCAAGGATATCCATCCTAGCTTTATTAATGAACTCCTCTGCTCATAGAGAATCATTGATGAGAGTACTAGACAAAGATTTTATGGAGAGTGACATGTGTTGTACCCCAAAATTTTCCCTCCCATATTTCTCAAAACATTTCAAGAAAGATCCTCAAGTTGCTCAAGGAAGTCCAAGGGTTGACCAGACAAGCTCTCTCTTAAGGCAGTCTACCTCAAATTAGGGTTTCATATTGCATCAAGATACTTGAGTCCAAGGTATCCAAAAATTCTCACCATTGTCCTAATATGTTCTCAATATCATCCATGTCAAGTTTCAAGCCTTGCAGAGAAAGTTTGCTCAGTCAAAGGCTCAAAAGCCTGAAAATCGACTGTGCTAGGGCAAAAGTCAACTGTGGCCTACATACAGTCAAACTTCAAGATTTTTGGTCAACATCCTCATTTTGAAGTATATTTCATCATTTGATCAAGGTTTGATCATGATTCATCAAGTATTGCTCATAATTCATCAAGAACCAAAAGCTGCTAAATTAGGGTTTTACAGGAAAAGTCAACTCAACTTTGACCAAGCATAACTTTCTCATACTTTATGAGAAATGACCCATCCAAAGCTCATTTTGAATAGGATGCCATTCTATACAATCCATATTCATCTCCAAAGTTCAAAATATGCACTCATCGGAAGTTATGAATTTGGACATTATAGGTCATTTTGAAAAGTCAACAAAAACACCTTTTTTGTCAAAGCTTCATACATGAGCATGGAATATCAAATTGAGATGATACCAAAATGTTTGCTTAGAGGACATCTCAAGCTTTCTAAAAAGTCCAATAAAACCTTCAAAGAGTCAAAATTGAGGAAGTTATGCATTGGTGAAGTTGACCCTTTTTGCAAAATTGTCAAAAGTCAACTATGCCTCAAATTGCAATTTTTTCCAAATGGGCCTAACGTTTTGCACTTGTTCTGAGTTGGTAGCATGGTCCACGAGCCCTAGCCTTTGCCACTTGTCATTATCTTGTTTTTATTATTTATTTTGATTTTTATTTGAATTAAATCAATTTTAATCAGAACAAATCATGAAAAAATCTAAAGCATTGAAAACTCAATATTTTGTACATGTTTCAGGTCTTATATCCAGTTGGCAAGTAATTGAAATCGTGCAAAGCTTTGGAGTGCAAAAAAAGATTGAATTTGGCCTAACTTTAGAAAGATATTCAAAGTGAATCAAATCCAAATCAAAAGCAATGATGGAGGAAGATTGAGATCAGCTTTTCAACCCTAATCCAATCCTTGATATATATTGAGCATGTGTAGACCTAAAACAAGGATAGAGAGAAGAGTGAGAACAAGAACAAAACATGAAAAAATCACAACAAAGTGCTGGGTCGAATTCATTATTCCAGGAAATTTCAAAGCCTCCTGACCATCCCAATCGCTTCCTGGGATCCCCAGCAAGCAAAACCAATCAAGAACAAGCACTCCCAAGCCCTGTAACTCGCTGTAAGTCAGCCATGACTTTGATGAATTTTTGAAATCGATTTGCATAAATCCGGCATCTATATCATGAAATAATGGTATATT
The DNA here is from genome assembly GCA_948472305.1 of Vicia faba. NCBI lineage: Eukaryota > Viridiplantae > Streptophyta > Magnoliopsida > Fabales > Fabaceae > Vicia > Vicia faba. The sequence goes on from OX451740.1 coordinate 475,719,410, forward strand.
CTTGTTCACTATCACATTTGCAAGCTATCTGGAACATTTAATTGCATTTTTTTGGACTGTATGAGATTTCACCATTGTTAGGGTTTGTAGCTTCAATTTGGGATCTTTGTTTACAGGTGAAATTGGGCCATGATTAGGGTACTATGAAGTTCGTGAGACTGAGATGAATGTATTGGTACCATCACCACTGATTTATTGTACTTGTACATGATTTTTGAAGCACCCAGGTTTTTAGCTACGATGCGGGTCCGTTGGTAAAGGTCTATTGTCTAAAACAATAGATCCTTGGAGAAGACGAAGACGTGGCGAGCAACCATTCGCCTATTTAAAAGTTCGCGCATTTTGTACTTAGTGTTTGTTGCTTTTTCATATTATGATTATTGTTTATTATGTGTACAACAAAAGTGGCTAGCGTAGTTGGTAGCCAGTCATTGGAACATGCCTTGGGGCCTGGGTTCGAATCCCAGGTCCCCCCATTCTTGCATATTATTTTTCTTTTCAGGTTCAGGTGTGTACACAAGCCAATGGACCACTATAGTCCTTCATCATCCAATCTGCCAAGTGTCCAGAGGGCCAGATATGATGGCCATGACGTAGTGTCCATGGTACACTTTAGTCAATGCAGAGCATGAGATCCAAAGAGTCAAACGTGGGTCACTTTCTTTTGGGCCCAGAACCTGAGTCTCACACCCCCCCAAATTACTTTCAGGCCCAATCTCTTTATCTTTTTTTCTTTTTATATTTTCTTAATTAGTCTATTTATTTATTTCACTAAGAAAATTAATTATTCCTTTTATCAAAAAATCCCAAAAATATTTTCATCCAATTAAATTTAGGATATTTATTTTGTATACAAAAAATTAATTAATTTAATTAGGTTGTTAATTTTAGGTAACTTTAATTGTTTTGTAAATAAATCAAAATTAACTAGAATAATTAGGTTTTTTTTGTTTCTAATTAAATTCTATTTTCTTTTCTTAAAAATAACAAAAACATAAGATTAGGTTAAATAATTATTTTCTTTAATCAATTTAATTAGTTAATTAATTTTGTATTCATTTTAAAAAACCTAATTCTTTTTCTTGAAAATAATTAAAAACAACAAAAGCAATTTTTCTTTCGATTAGGTTAGAAGGGGTCAAAACTCTAATTTCTTATCGATCTTAATTTCCTCGTGCACGCTTTATCATTTATTTTTACCCTATTAATGTAATTGCTCACAAGTTGTAATAGCTTAATTAGGATCTTTATTTTCATTTATCGCTTTGTTTTACGGGTTTGTTTTTGGCTATGTAAATACCTGAAGCCTTGTAATAGCGTAGTTTAATTTCCGCACTTTAAATTCTGCAAATTATTAACTGTTAGATGTATGAACAATAGGGATGCATGACAAGAATGTATGATTAACTTTAAAACAGTTAGCAAACCCTAAATGTGAAAAGATAATAAACTTGAAATTGAATCACTCGCACATGCGCACTCCAAGGATACACTCCCACTTCGGTTGCCTTTGGTAAATGATCATTAAGTATAGGATGCTTTAGTCGTCGCCCTCTTGTCTAAACAAAGATCAAAGTCCCGTTCGAAAAAGTTGCCTCGGAAAAGTTGCCTCGGAATGGTTGCCTCGGAATTGTTACCTCAAATAATTGATCTAAGACATTAGGGTTACTACTAAGACGTCCTAACATTGCTTTAGTGATCGTACGTCCCTTCTCGAATTGAACCTCAAAACTCCAACGACAGTGCTACCTACTCACTGATAGTGGGATAGTACTGTCTAAAGGAAACGAACATAGAACAATTCTCTTTTTCGAGTAGGTAGATTAGTTCTTAAGTACTTGATCAATCTAAACAAACTTTTCTCACACCAAACACTCTTTTCAAACAAAGCTTTCAAAAACACTTCGTAACACTCTTGAAGACAGAAGCAAGGGTTAAATAGAAGTCAAAAACTTTTTCAAATCAAACACACACAAGCAATTTTGAAAATGATGAGCAAGTACCTAAGAGCCCGTAGAAAACTACGGATAGAAAGGGTGCTAATACCTTCCCTTTCTATAATCCACCCCCCGTACTCAAAATCTCGAAAAAGGGAATTTTTCTGTGCTTTTTTCCTTTCCTGTTGGATAAAATAAAAGTCGGTGGCAACTCTTGCTTACCGCGACATTTTGCAAACACAAACGCAAAACGCAAACCAGCAATTCCTAAAAATAGTCCCGGTTCTGGCCACCGTATCACACGCCCCTACGAGTTGCCTTTATGATTGTACGATGATCCACGTATGTCCCTTATACATCCAACGATATGGCTTCCTACTAACTAATGATAGGATAGCACTACCTAAAGGAGGATAAAAATAACATGAAAGAATTTTGAGTAGGTAGATCGCTCATAATCGCTTGCTCACAAAAAACACTTCAAAACATCTTTTTTTCACAAACACTTCTATAACACGATGGGAGAACTGACTTGGGTGTTTTGCGTTTGATCGCAATTGTTGCGGATAGAAAGAGTTACCACCAACTTTTCTTTTATCCAATAAAGGAAAGGGTGAAAAGAATAGGAAAGACCTTTGAGATTATTTTCTTAAGTTCGGGGGGTAGATTATGAAAAGGGAAGGTGTTAGCACCCTTTTCATCCATAGTTATCTATGGGCTCTTAGTTGCTTGCTAGATTACTTTCTTTGTTTGAAAATGTGTTTTTGGTGGATTTTGAAAGTATTTTTGAAAAACACCTTCGTTTAGGCAAACTTTGTAAAGATTCTCGTCTCTATAAGAATGTATACAAATTTTTGGACTTTTGAAAATATTTCATGGAAAGTGTTGGTGCATTTGAAAAGGTGTTTGTGTTTGAAGATGGGCAAGCAACTAGGAACATTCTACCTTACACAAAAGTCTTTTGTTCATTCCTCTTTTCCTTTGATATTGCTATCTTACCATTGATTGATAAGAAGCCTTATCTTTGGATGTAAAAGGGACGGGTGTGGGTCATCGTAAAATCATGATAACAATGTTATGAGATATCTTAGCATTTCTCTTGAGGGACTAAGATCATTTGTAAGACAATATTTAAAGCGTCATCGAGGGACTATGATCTTGTATTTTGATTTTTTTAGCTAAGACGTCTCACATGCATAACATGACCATTTTTCATAAGGCAACAAGTGAACTTAACCCTAGAGATGCATGTGTGCAAAGTGTGTTTGATTACACGCATTTTTTTATTTTTGATCAGGGTGGTCTACTTGTTGATTTTATCTTGCCATACACCCTAATTTACTAGCATTTTGTATAAAGTAAAAAAATGCAGAAAGGTAAAATCCTACATAATTACAACCATATTGAATTGCATGAAAATATAAAGGCAAAAATAAGTTAAAATCAAGAAAAAGGGTCTTTTCGATTTAGGCAGAAAGCCCTTCGATTCTGCACTTTCTGGATCTCTTAGATTTGGCCTGAAAAGGGTGAAGGCATGGCTTTCGATTGGGGCCTGGAAGTCAGCATGTTATGCCTTTCGATTGGGGCCTGGAGGCCAGCATGTTGTCCCTTTCGTCTGGGCTTGGAAGTTGGTGTGGAAGCCAGAAGCTTCGTTTCCTACTTCCTGTTTCATGTTTCTTGTTTCTTTCTTGAGTTTGAATGGCAACATGGCTTAAGGCCATGCCAACATTACCTTAGGGCCAGGTTAGTTCTTAAAGCATGTTTAAATGTACAAAGAGTAAAAACCAAGAAGGTTGTTAACCATGAAACATGTTAAAAGGGTGGAAACGAAAATAAGAACAATAGTATGTACATGTTTGAAACAAAGAGGAAGTGTATTTGCATGCTATACAAGAAACGAAGAGTTCAAGTTTTAGAATAACTTACCTTGCTGGAGGCTGGAGCGTGTGTTGGACCTTCAAATGGTTGGACTAGATGCTCCTGGATTCAAAGGAAAGAAACAAGTGCAGTGTTATTTTGACTGGATTCGAAGGTCAGGAGGTGTGAGGGTGGGATTTGTTATTTTTGGATTCGAAGGAGAAGAACAGGTGTAGTGTTCTTTCTATTGGATTTGAAAGAAAAACAAAGTGTGGGGATTGTTTCAGACTCGAAAGAGAAAAAGAAACAAGTGTTGTGTTTCTTTAGATTCGGGGTTTGTGTTTAGTGTTTAAGAATCTTAAGAGTTTAAGAGTTTTGAGAGTTTGATGATTTTTGAAGATTCTTTCCACACCACCCAAAATCTGCCAGCGTTCTCTCTTGTTTGCCTTCCAGCCTTCTTTGATGTGCAAATGAACTCTCTATTTATAGAGAAAAAATTTTGAATGAGCAGTTTTGTGAAAGAATAAAATATAGTTTCTTTGAAAGGCCAACATCCACTTGTGTCAACTTTTTATAATCCCAAGATAAAAGTACTAAAATCAATGGTTTAGATGGGTGGCTCCTAGTTTATATGGGGCAAGTGTGCAGAAGAGACAGGCGTAAGGCTCAAAAACTTTCTTAAAGGTAGTGATGTCATCAAGAGCAAGTTGGCTTGAAGAAAAATTTAATATGGAGTGAGGCACAATTTGAAGGCCTATGTAGCCTGACCTATGGATAACTTGACTCTTTGAATCGAATCCTTCATCTTTCCATAGCCTTCAACCAGACTCAACAAAGCAGCATCCGTTTCCACCAGTTGTGTGTCCTTCGAATGGACCAACTGTGTGTTCTTCGAATGACCCTCTTCAGCTGAATATGCCACTTTGAGTCCTCTTGCTTTTGATCAATTAGGCCCAAACCTTCGACCAGACTCAAAAGTAAGCAAAACCAATAATTCCCCAACCATGGCAAGTCCTTCGAATGGGCCACCAAGTTGTGTGTTATAATGTAGCACTATGTGTGTTGAAGGGTCTGCAGATGGATTCGAAGGTGATATGAAGGTGATTCAAAACAATCCTGAAGGTAGATTCAAAGCCAGCATGTAGGTGTATCGAAAGTCACAGGAAGGTAGCCATTCGTCCAATCGAAAAGTTATGAATCAAAGGCAAATAGGTGAGGAGCCAATGGTGCAATCGAAGCTTACATGCAGGAGGTACCTTTTTTGTTAATCAAAGAAAACATGTAGAAGGCTATTTCACTCTGAATCGAAGCTTGCGTGTAGGATGTACTTTCCTTGCAAGCATGAAGGAAGTATTGTTAATTCTTGTGAATCGAAGGATGCATTTAGGAGGTTGATGCTGGTGAATCGAAAGATGCATATAGAAGGCCACTACTTGAATGAAGCTTGTGGACCAAAGGATGCATGAAGGAGCCCAGAGTTGGATTCGACGTATGTTGCTTTCGAAGGAAACCCATACTCCAATTGAAGATTTTCGAGAAGGTAATCCTTGCCCAATTGAAGGGTGTATTAATCGAAGCAAGCTTGCTTTTCTTATCGAAGCAAGCTTGCTTTTCTTCAATTTTGTCAAAAAATCCTTTTTTATCTGTTTTGCCCTTTTTGTCTGCTTTGTACTTGTGCAAACTTTGAGCTTTTGAAAATACTTATGATAAAATGTCTTGAGAAAAGAGAGGGCAAATTTTGGGGTACAACAGCTGCCCCTATTCAATCTTCTTAAACCTGAAGAGCAAGTATGGCATGTTGCCGTTCGTAGCTTAAAGGTAGAAGATGATTATACACTAGAGTGCCCCGAAATTTGCACTCGAAGATGTGGTGGTTGATTATGTATGGAATGTGCTTATAGATGCCATCCAAAGGTGATTGATAATAGAAATTAGACCAAGTCTAAACTTGACTGTAACTGGGAGGAGTGTCAGAATAAATCTTTGGTTGATTTAACTTTGAATGATATGTTAGAATGGACCCGTGTTAAGCCGTTTCTGGAAATGTATTAGAAGGAATCTGTGTAAGATTACTTTATGATGAGCATGTGTAGGGCTGCTTTAGGAGATATATGAGAGGGAAGCCTGGGTATGGCTGCTTCAGAATGAATCCATGTGAAACTTCATTTGGAAATGTATGAGAAGGAACCTGGGTAGGGTTGCTTCATGATGAGTCTGTGTTAAACTTCATCTGGAAATGTGTGAGAAGGAACCTGGGTAGGGTTGCTTTAGGATGAGTCTGTGTGAAACTTCATCTGGAAATGTATGAGAAGGAACCTGGTTTGGGTTGCTTCATGATGAGTCCATGTAAAACTTCATTTGGAAATGTATAAGAAGGAACCTGGGTAGGGTTGCTTCATGATGAGTCCGTGTAAAACTTCATCTGGAAATGAGAAGGAATCTGGGTAGGGTTGCTTCAGGATGAGTTCGTGTAAAACTTCATCTGGAAATGAGAAGGAACTTGGCTAGGGTTGCTTTAGGATGAGTCCGTGTAAAACTTCATCTGGAAATGAGAAGGAACCTGGGTAGGGTTACTTCATGATGAGTCCGTGTAAAAATTCATCTTGAAATGAGAAGGAACCTGGGTAGGGTTGCTTCAGGATGAGTTCGTGTAAAACTTCATCTGGAAATGAGAAGGAACCTAGGTAGGGTTGCTTCAGGATGATTATGTGTAAAACTTCATCTCGAAATGTATGAGAAAGAACCTGGGTAGGGTTGCCTCAGGATGAGTCCGTGTAAAACTGCATCTGGAAATTCAAGAGAATGAACCTGGGTAGGGTTGCTTCAGGATGAGTCTGTGTAAAACTTCAGAAGGAGGGAGAAGGAACCCGTGTAAGATTACTTCAGGATGAGCCCGATTAGGTAGTTGTCCTGTCTTGTTACAGGTATTAATCTACAATTGGTCATCCGCAGATAGTTTTCCTGTCTTGTTTCAGGTATTAATCTGGAACTTATTTTTTCGGTTGGTCATTGAGATATTCATTGTGATACGGTACCAGAATCGACTGTTAATACTAGTTTGCATTTTGTATTCGCAAATATGCGATAAGCAAGAGTCGCCACTGACTTTTATTTCATCCAACTAAGGAAAAGGAAAAAGAACAGAAAAAACCTTTTTCGAGAATATTTCTGAGTACGGGGGTAGATTATAGAAAGGGAAGGTGTTAGCACCCCTTCTATCAGTGGTTTTCCACTGGCTCTTAGGTGTTTGCTCATTTTTCAAATTGCTTGTGTGTGCTTGTTTGGAAAAGTTTTGTCTTACTTAGTTTTAACCCTTGTTTCTGTCCTCAAGAGTGTTACGAAGTTGTTTTTGAAAACTTTAGTTTGAAAAGTTTATTTGAAAGTGTATGGTGTAAAAGATTTGTCTTTTTGAGCAAGTACCTAACAGTTATCTACCTACTCTAAAAAAGGCGTTTTTTTCCTCCTATCATGTAGACCGTGTTATCCTACTATTAGTGAGTAGGTAACCCTAGTCGTTGGATGTTTGAGGGACTATCAAAAGGGACGTAATGGTCATTGAAGGCAACATGTAAGGATACCTTAGAATTTCGAAGGGACTGTCATCATATATTTGTAGGAAACATCGAGGGACAAGATCATTTCTCATAAGAAACTCGAGGGACGTTAAGGGACTATGATCTTTATGATGACTTTTAGATTGAGGGTCTTTTGCTAAGATATCCCTACGTTTGAGGGACATGACCATTGTTTTTCGAGGCAACCAAGTGAGGAGTACCCTAGGGGTGCAAGTGTGCAACAATGTGTTTTTTCAGTTATATTTATCTTGCAATTAGGGTTTTCTATCATTCACTTTTATCTTTCCATACAATCCTATTAATCTAAGCAATGCATAAAATATAGTAGCAGAAGGTAAAGGCGGAAGTGTAAACCTAGGCTATTATAGAGCTTTGGGCAGTTACATAATAATGAAGAGTGCAGAAAAGAAATCTTAAAACTATTACATTCCGGAAGCAATTACATAATTAGAAAAAAATGCGAGAAAAGATAAATCTACGTTATTACATTGATAATATGACCTATACAATTTTCCTAGAAATTAAAATGTAAAAGAATAAATAAAAAGAAATTAAGGAAAAATTAAAACCTAAAATTCTAAGTTAATATTTTTGGTGTTTTTTGTAGAAAATAATTTTAAGTTAATTAAAAAAACCTAATTCTAACTAATTTTAATATAAAAAAAAAGTTAATTAACTTAATTTATTAATAAATGAAGAAAAAGGCAAAAATTTAGTTACTAACTAAAACAAAAACATAATCCTAATTTGTTAAAAAAAAGGTTAATTAAAGGGTTAATAATAAAGAAAACCTAAAACCTAATTATTTTCCTAATTTGCAGAAAAAAAGTTAATTAATTAAATTAAAGAGTTAATAAAAAAAGAGTTAATAATAATAATAAAAAATTAAAACCTAAATTAATTAGGGTTTGTAAAAAAGGTTAAGTTTTCCAATTAATAGGGTTTTTGATTTAAATAAAATTAGAGTTTATATGAATTTAGGGTTTTTAAGGAAGATATTAAAGAGAAAGAAATGATGTACAAATGGTTAAAAGTAAGCAAAATTATACATATTTCCAGGGGTGGGTGTTGACCCAAAAATTAATTTAAAACCTAAAATTAATTATTCGAGTTTATTATGAAAAATCAAAGGTTTCTGAAAAATGTTAAGTTTTATGAAAAAGATTTTAAACAGAGAGAATAAAAATAGGTAAAAGGATAAATAGAAAGGAAGAAAACTAAAACCAATAGGGGTGGTTGTTGAACCCACGCCCTTAGCCTCCTCAGGATGTCTGCGTTTCCATGATTCATGCATTTGCGGTTGTTCTATTTTGGCCTCAGTGTTTTGTAATAACCCTGCATGGGACCCTGTCTAAATCTGCAGTGTTGAATCTCATGAACAAATTAAATAAATTACTATATCATGAAATACAAATAAAGCAAATATATGAAATTTTTTAATGTTAAAACCGATATAGCATGTATGAATGTTTCCACATCCTTTTGATCATGGAGATCAAAACAGCCTTACCCTTACTGGAGAAGTAGTGAGATGTGAGTTTGTAACAAGGATGACTTGTTTGTAGTGAGATGGGGGTTTGTAACAAGGATTTTAAGGTTTTTAGGATTTTTGAAGGAATTTGATATTTTGACAGGGTTGTGGCAAAGGTTTTTTTCGTCTTGTTCTTTGTGTGAAAAGAATGAGATTATATAATGGAAATTAGAACAAAGATATGGGCTTTGAATGTGCAATTGGGCCTCCAATATTCACTTGAGTCCGTCACATTCCAGGCTAAATCTCAGGGGCTTAAGTGAAATTTTTGAAGTTGAAATGTGAAAACAAAATGTATCTGACATCGAGAACTAACTCCTGTCTGAAAATGGGCTCAATCGGATAAACGATGAATTAGTTATGAATTTTTGAAGTTTTAGCTCAGACAAACTTATTTTGGGCTCCAGTGTCGACTCTGACACGTTCTTCAATAAAAAACTGGTATTGATCGGAGCATAACCCGGTCTCGACTTTTGAAGCAAAGTTGTAGATCTCTGAGTCAGTACCTTGTGTAAAAAGATGGGCCCTGTGATCGGTGGATCTGGAACTGACTGTTTAACGCTGGTTCGCGAAAATGTCGCGGAAGCAAGAGTCGCCACCGTCTTTTATTTTCTCCGATAGGAAAGGACAAAAGCACAGAAAAATTCCTTTAAAGAGATTGCTCTCGGTTCGGGAGGTAGGTTATAGAAAGGGAAGGTGTTAGCACCCTTTCTATCCATGGTTATCCATGGGCTCTTAGATACTTGCTCAACGTGTTTTCAAAATTGTTTGTTTGCTTTTCAATGTGGGTTTAAAAAAAGTTTCTTTGAAAAATTTCAGTTCGACTCGTACGTCAGAGTGTTTGAAAAATTTGCTTTGAAAGCTTTTGAAAATGTGTTGGTGTGAAAAGTCTTTGAATTTTTGAAATTAGAGCAAGTATCCTAGAGTTGTCTACCTACCCTAAGGAATTCGTCTGTGTAAAAGTCCTTTAAAGTAGTGCCATCCCACCATTGAGAGGTAGGTAGCACCACCGTTGGAGGTGTTCGGGTCAATTCGAGTTTATAGGGACATGGTGATCACCGGAGCAATAGGAAGACACCTTAGAAGCTACCCTCATGCCAGGTTCCCGGATCATGAGGACTTACTAAGACATCCTCTACTCGACGATCACCTTTCGAAAGGCAAGGCAACAGTGAGGCGTACCCTAGGGGTGGTGTGTGCGATTCGTGTATCGTTTTCATTGATATTTGTCTTGTCATGTTCATTGGTGTTCTACGCTTGATTTTATTTTAAGTCCATACATTCTTTCATGCTTTTGTTAACAGTTAAAAGTTGCGGGAAAAATAAATCTAAGACTATTACAAATGGCGCGGGTCCACATCGCCAAAATTAAACCGGACCCGATTTGACGGAAAGTAAATAAAGCAAAAGAAATAAAAGTGCGAGAAGTTTAAGTTACAACGCTTTGGGAGAGATACATAATGAATTAAGCGAAATAAAACAAATGTGCGAATAAAATAAATTACGAACGAGGGCGTTGGACCCTTTTGCAAAAAATTAATATTAATAAGGAATTAATTAAAAATTAAAAGAGAACATTTTTTGTATTTTTATGTTTTTCAAGATTTAATGGAAAAGAATTAATTAAAATTAAAATAAAAAAGCTAAACCTAAGTCTAATTATTTTTTTAAGTTTTTTTTAAGAAAATATTAAAGTTTTTAACCTAAATTAAACCTAATTTTATTGTACAATTTAATTATAAAATAAATAAAATAAGTAATATTATTGTAAAAAGGGAAAATTAAAAAGGAATAAAATTAACAATTAAACCTAAATTCTATATTTTTTATTATTTTATTATGAAAAGAATTAAAGTTGCAACCTAAATTAATACTAAATTAATTTACATGTTAATTTATTTATGAAAATAATTAAATTAAATATTTATTATATTTTTCATCTTTTCTGATTTTTTTTTTTGTGATATTTTTATATATATGGTAAAAATAATTTATTAAATTAAAACAAGAAAATAAATAAAATAAGAATTGAAAACAAAATATATAAAAAGGAAATTGCAAACCAGGGGGGGGGGGGTTCAGGCCCTAAAGTGGAGGTATGGGCTCAGCAATTCAGGCCCAATATCCTTCAAGATTCGTTGACTTTCCCAGGCGCCATGTGGCTCTTTTGACCAGGCCTATGATGTACATCCAATCTTAGCCTTTGATGTGAATTTGCTTGGATACGTGGAGGGCTAGATGGTGAAGGAATATGGTGTGCCTCAATGTTGTGCCTGCATGGGAATTAACATAGAAAAATAATATTGAAATTATTCAGACCTGGGACTCGAACCCAGGTCTTGGACATTGCAAGGGTGAACGTCTACCACTGAAGCGTTTGAATCACTTTTAATATATAATGGTTAACAATTATTATAAAAGAAAAGAGCGTTAGTGGCCCCAACGCGCGCGAAATTTGAAACTAGCCAGTCACGTCTTGCCACCGAGCCTTCTTCTTCGTTGTCTTTTTTATTTTCTGAAACATAAAAACAAAGAGCAACGATTTTAACCCGTTGCTATAGAGGACCTATCAAAAAATGGCGAATAGGATTCAGGGCTCCATAAATTGAGCGCGAATATATGAATCTCTTCGTCCAAGCGTGATGATTGCAATGGTGGTGGCCTGGAGTCCTAATTTTTCCTTGGGTGAAAAACCCCAAATCAAAACTCTGAAAACCCTAGAAAACCAGTTATGGCATAATCGTGTATGTAGCATAAACATTCAATTAAACATAATGGTTAGTCTCAGAACTTCATAAGGAACATGATTCCATGAAAATAATGCAGTAAAAATACTTAGAATAGGATGTACGATTATGTAATTTTTCATGTACAGTTCATGCTCGATATACCAGTTCTTGGCGTTTAAGTTGATGTTTTGGATTGGAATCTGTTCAGGAGACCACAAGGAAGCTTTTGGAAAAGGAATTAAGCTTTGAATCGCCCCCTAGCAATGATTTCAGTTTTGAGTTTTATGGAGAATTTTTCAAGTTTGTCTATGGTCTTTGAGCGCAGCATTCAGTGTCTTGTGATTAGGGTTTGACTCAGTACTTATGAGGGAAGGGAATTAAGTCATTAGCTGGCCTTGATCCATGCCCATGAGAGAACTAGTCTTAGGTTTTTCACCATTAACAAACTTTCCCCTTTTTAAGCAAAACCAAGACTTGGTGTACAACCTAACCCTATCATGAGTTTGTGAGCTGGCACATGATATATGGAAGCTATCCAAATTCAAATGACACTATTCCATTGATTTTTAAATTTTATTTGAATTATTAAAGATTTAAAATGAATTAAATTAATAAAAATTAAATAAAATAGAAAAATCAATGTTTGATCTTGAAATTAATCACGGGACACGTGTGTGGCATGACAAGGCTGAATCAAGTGGAAGAAAGTGGGCCCTTTTGTCAAAAATTGAAGTTTCAAGGATAGTTGACTTTTGCCATTTCACAAAAATTTCCCAACTTCTCCAATGCATAACTTGCTCAATTTTTAAGCTTTTCTCATGTTCTTGGACATTTTGGAAAGGTCTTTGAGTCCTTTAACCAATGCCTTTGGTCCCATGTCATTTTGATTTTCCAATCTCAAGTTATGGCCTTTGACTTAAAGTCCCTTTTTGTTGACTTTTGAAAATGACCTATAATGTTGAAATTGATAACTTTTTGTGAGAGCATTTATTGGACTTGAAGTATGAGGATGAGTTGTAGGAAATGTCTTTCTCTTCAAAATGAGATTTGGATGGAATTTTTCTGATAATCCATGTGAAAGTTATGCCCTGGTCAATTTCAGTTGACTTTTTCAGCTGTCCAAATAAGGAAACTTTTGCATCTTGATGATTTTCTGAGCCAAATTTTGAGAATCATGATCAAGCATTGATCAAATGATGTTTGTGGCTTCAAAATGATATGTTGACCAAAAATTTGAACTTTTGACTGTCAAATGACCATTTTGCCCCTACAGTTGACTGTAGTGCAATTTAGGGTTTTGACTGTGCAATTTTGAGCTGAATGCCTTGAAACTTGATATGAGGATGCTTGACCATGTTTGTAAGCATATGAGACTTGATTGGGCCTTTGAACACTTCCTTTTCTTGATCAGACTCAAAACCCTAATTTTGACTGTTTAGGAGGCCCTTGCACTGTGCAACCCTTGGGGAATTTTGTGACTTGGCTTGGCAATTTCTTGAAGAATATGGGAGGGCAAATTTTGGGGTACAACAGGCCCGATCCGATAAAAATTGACCGAGTTATGAATTTTCGAAGTTTCGTCCCAGATGAAATAGTATTCAGCATTCAGGATTTTCGGCGTGTCACACGCGCTCTGAGAAAAAAACGAAGGCCTTTTGGATACCATTCGAACTCAATACCTCCTGTGAAAACTTATCCAACTCAATTTGTGAAGTTTTGGCACCGGAACCAGCTCGATACGATGAAAATCGACCAAGTTATAATTTTCTGAACATGACGCAAATAAACTTCTGTCACAAATTTTCTGTACGGAAATATTTGATAAATCCGTATTTTTGAAGACCTTCTGATCGAAATTGGATTCCAGCCGTGAGAGATGAAAACGTAGATGACGTTAATATGGAATTTTGGCCACCGGAACAGGTTCAAAACGATCCACGATCTTCAAGTTATGAATTTTTTAGTGCGTGAAAACTACACTTTCAACACACTTTTTCACCACATTTCTTCGAGAAAACTCACACATTCAGAGACCTTCTTTAAAGAATTGACTCTTGAGTCGAACCTGAATTTGATAATACGTTATCATAGATATCTTGGAGAAAGAACATCTGAATATGACGTGCCGGATTGGACTTGTGAATCTTTGAACCCCGAATCATTGCAAAACGGCGAACCGATCTTCAGCACAGAAAATACTCTGAGAACATCCATTGGCGAAATAAACGTCACTTGTAACCTGAAGAAGCTTGATAAACATACCTTTATTCCATAACCATAAACCAATAATATGCGTGTATGAAAAGAGGGTAAATTTTGGGGTACAACAGTCGTCCTGTCTTTAATCTCTAACCTTTTGAAGATGGTTGTGGTATTTGCCAAAAAGGGCTTTTGTTGATTGACTTTTCCCTGCAAGGAAGAGGGTTAGTTGCATGCAGATGTATGCATGGCTTGATGATGTTCTCAAACTAAATGAGATTATGATGTATGCATTTATCATGTATGTAATATGATGCATGAAATGTGAAATGTTGATGGAATGTATCTTTGTCTTGGAAAATAAATCCTTGACAAATGTTGGGGAGTTTCAGGAAGTTAAATCCCGGACTGCTGTTTGGCATGAAGAGTATGTGTATCTTCAGCATTATTTTTAGAATGCTTCTGCTGGGGATTCCTGTTTTGTTGTTTGAGGAGAAAATCCACTGGGGAATGTTGACTTTGTTTGAGAAGAAAACTCTATGGAGAGTGTTGATTCCTGCTTGGGGAAAAAGAGTTCAGGACTTTCAGTTGTTTGTTGCTCTACTGGGGAGTTATCTCTTGGTGGAAGTGAAAGGAAAGTTAATTGTTATCTGGTCGAAATCCAGGCTTGGCAGCAATTTGTTAAGGATAATGAAGTCGACTATTACCTGGTCATATTCCAGGCTTCACAGTGACTTACTAGGGAAGATTAAATTAACTTTTATCTGGTCGGATTCTAGACTTCGCAGGAAATTCCTTGGGAGAGTGAAGTTAGGTTGTTATCTGGTCGGATTCCAGGCTTTGCAGCAACTTACTAACATTAAACTGCTATCTGGAGATTCCAGGTTTCAAAGCAAATTTCTGAGGCAGATGAAGTTAATTGCTATGTGTGATCGGTGGATCTGGAACTGACTGTTTAACGCTGGTTCGCGAAATGTCGCGGAAGCAAGAGTCGCCACCGTCTTTTATTTTCTCCAAATGGAAAGGACAAAAGCACAGAAAAATTCCTTAAAGAGATTGCTCTCGGTTCGGGAGGTAGGTTATAGAAAGGGAAGGTGTTAGCACCCTTTCTATCCATGGTTATCCATGGGCTCTTAGATACTCGCTCAATGTGTTTTCAAAAGTGTTTTGTTTGCTTTTCAATGTGGGTTTTAAAAAGTTTCTTTGAAAAATTTCAGTTCGACTCGTACGTCAGAGTGTTTGAAAAATTTGCTTTGAAAGCTTTTGAAAATGTGTTGGTGAAAAGATTTTTGTTTGTTTTTGAAGAGAGCAAGTATCCTTGAGAACCTACCTACCCTAAGGAATTCGTCTGTGTAGATGTCCTTAAAAGTAGTGCCATCCCACCATTGAGAGGTAGGTAGCACCACCGTTGGAGGTGTTCGGGTCAATTCGATATTCGGGACATGGTGATCACCAGAGCAATGGGAAGATACCTTAGAAGCTACCCTCATGCCAGGTTCCCGGATCATGAGGACTTACTAAGACGTCCTCTACTCGACGACCACCTTTCGAAAGGCAACAGTGAGGCGTACCCTAGGGGTGGTGTGTGCGAATTGTGTGTCATGTTTCAGTTATTTGTCTTGTCATGTTTGTCGTGTTCTACGCTTGATTTTAATTTAAGTCCATTCATTCTTGCATGCATATTTATCAGTTATAAGTTGCGAGGAAATAAAGCTAAACTATTACAAATGGCGCGGGTCCACATCGCCAAAATTAAACCGGACCCGATTTAGCGGAAAATAAATAAAGCGAATAAATAAAGTGCGAAAAGTAAATTACATGGCTTAGGGACAATTACATAATTATAATTAAACGACATAAGATAAATGCGCGAAATAAGGAAATTAAAACAAAAATAGGGCGTTGGACCCTTTTACAAACAATTAAAATTAATAAGAAAATTAAAATTAAGTGTTTAAATGTTTTTTTTGGTATTTTTTAGATTTAATGAGAAAAAAGGAGAATTAATTAAAATTAAATTAAACGGCAAACCCTAATTCTAATATTTTTTATTTATTAAGAAAAGAATTAAAATATGATCTAAATTAAACTTAAAATTTATTATGTACAATTTAGATAGGAAAATAAATAAATAAATAATAATTATTATTGTGGAAAAAGGGAAAAATAAAGAATTAACAATTAAAACCTAAATTCTACATTTTTGGATTTTTTATTAAAAAGGAATTAAAATTAAACCTAATTACACTACATAATTTACATTCTAATTTATTTATAAAAATAATTAATACATTAAATAATATTATATTTTTTTTATATTTTTTCTGATTTTGTGTGTTTTTTGTATTTTGCTGAAAAAAATAATTAAAACAAATAAAGTAAATAAAATGGCAAAAATAAAATAAGAAGGGAAATAAAAAACAAATGCAAACCAGGGGGTGTTCTGTCCCATTGTGGAGGTTCAGGCCCTAGACATTGGCCCATTAAGCATGGCCCTCGTTGACTTTGCCAATTGGATGCTAACGTGTTGACTTGGCCCTAGCGTGTTCTCTTAATTGAAGCCTTTGATCTGATCATGTTGGACGCGTGTGTGGCTTGATTTGAAGACGTATGGTGAATCCTTATCTTATGCCTGCATGTGATTATCAAAGGAAAAATAATAGGAAATTGTTGAAGACCTGGGACTTGAACCCAGGTCTTGAAGGTTACAAGCGTAGCACTTAACCACTGAGCCATCACGTTCATATTTAACAAATAATATAACATAAATAATATAAAAAGAACACGCTAACGCTTTTGGAAATTCGCGCGAAATTCAAACTATCCAATGGCTGATGGACACGCCATCTTCTTCCTCCCCACCCCTGTAACACAGAACGCTATGGGAACGGTTTTGAAACGTGGTTTTAGAGGGTATTCACGAAAATAGCGAATAGCCCATATCCAAACATAAATTGGGCGCGATGACATGTTCTTCTTCGTCTCTAAGCCCTGAATTCAACCATGATATCCAGAAGTCCTAATTTTTCTTGTATTGGGAAACCCTCTTTTTGAGTTCCTGAAACCCTAATATGTAACAATGGCGAATTCGCGTAGGTGACTCAAAAACACAATCAAACGTTGCAGTTAGTTCAGAAACATCAATATAAACATGAATCCATGAAAAAAAATGCAAAATAATGCTTAATTCATGCTATGCGATTTCAAGATTTTCTTGATACAGTTGGACTTAGAGGTACCGATTCAAGGTGTTTTGCTTGTTGTTTTTGATTGAGAAACGTCTAGGGATATCTCAGGATGCTATTGGAATAAAAATTGGAGCTTGAATCACACTAAAACCTTGATTTCAGTATTGATGTTTTTATGAGAAAATTCAAGAATGCCAAAGCTTGTTCATGCGCAGCTTTCAGTCCTTTTTTGTCTTAGGTCTTCATTCTGATCATATAGTGAGTGATCTAGGTCAACAAAAACCAACAAAATCTCATGAATTCATTATTTGGAGATTTGATTTGCTTAAGGATCTTTTTGAATATTTTTTCATGGTTTTTGTGCCAAATCTGATCAATTAGCATCAAATCCTTCCCTATTAACATGTGCACGAGTTATAGAGTCCAAATCATGCACAAAAAGATTTTTTCATGTTAGGTTTACATTTTTCATGAATTAAAATCATTTAAATGAATATAAATTAATATTAATTCAAATAAATAATTAAAAAATATGAGAATACTTCCCTTTGGGCCTGGTGGTCGTGCATAGGCTTGGCATGAAGAAACTTGGAAGAAAAATGGGCCCATTTGCATTTTTAGGCCTTTTGCATCAATGTTGATTTTCAAAAATTTCCAAAAATTTCCCAACTTCCACAAGGCATAACTTGGTCAATTTTTAAGCTTTTCACATGTTCTTGGACATTTTGGAAAGGTCTTTGAGTCCTTTAACCAATGCCTTTGGTCCCATGTCATTTTGATTTACCAATCTCAAGTTATGGCCTTTGACTTAAAGTCACTTTTTGTTGACTTTTGAAAATGACCTATAATGTTGAAATTGATAACTTTTTGTGAGAGCATTTCTTGGACTTGGAACATGAAGATGAATTGTAGGAAATGTCTTTCTCTTCAAAATGAGCTTTGGATGGAATTTTTCTGATAATCCATGTGAAAGTTATGCCCTGGTCAATTTCTGTTGACTTTTTCAGCTGTCCAAATATAGCAACTTTTGCACCTTTGATGATTTCTGAGCCAAATTTTGAGAATCATGATCAAGCATTGATCAAATGATGTTTGTGGCTTCCAAATGATATGTTGACCAAAAATTTGAACTTTTGACTGTCAAATGACCATTTTGCCCCTACAGTTGACTGTAGTGCAATCTAGGGTTTTGACTGTGCAATTTTGAGCTGAATGCCTTGAAACTTGACATGAGGATACTTGACCATCTTTGTAGGCACATGAGACTTGATTGGGCCTTTGGAAAGTTTATTTGCTTGACCAGAACTCAGACCCTAGTTTTGACTGTATAGGAGCCAGTTGAGCTGCACAACCCTGGGGAATTTTGTGACCTTGACTTGGCAATTTCTTGATGAATATGGGAGGGCAAATTTTGGGGTACAACAGTTGCCCCTGTTCAATCTTCTTAGACCTGAGGATGCAGATTGGCTGACGTGCCTTTCGTAATCCGAGGGTAAAAGATGATTGGACACTAGAGTGCCCAGAAATTTGCGCTCACATAGTGGCAGTGATGATGAGGGAATGGGCTTATAGATGCCACTTGGATGTTGCTTGGATAGGATGATGGGCTTATAGGGGCCATCTGGACGTTGATCGCGTAGGAGATTCTTTAGCGAGAACCTGCATACCTGCAAAACAGAAAAGTGAGTACCTGACACGTTGCAGGAGCTGATTTTAGATGCTTGATATAGATATGTCCTGACTGGTTACAGGAGCTGAGTATGGAGCTTCAAATGCTGATGAATGAACCAGGGATGGTTACTGCCTTAGCATGAATGGTAAGAGAATCCTGAATGATTTCAACCTCAACAACGCTCGTTGAGAAAATCTTGGTGAGAGTTACCATCTTCGTAGTGTCAGGAAGAGAACCAAAGGACATTATAATCTCAAAGGGAGTCACCTCACTCACCGTTGGAGAGGGAACTATAGGAAATTATAAGCTGAAAGGAAATATCACCTCACACGCCGTTGGAGAGGGGATCATAAGAGAATATCACCTCACGCTCATGCCGGAGAGGAAAACATCTGAAGAAGGAATTACCACCTCACACGCCGTTGGAGAGGGGACCATAAGAGAATATCACCTCACGCTCATGCCGGAGAGGGGAACATCTGAAGAAGGAATTACCACCTCACACGCCGCTGGAGAGGGGACCATAAGAGAATATCACCTCACGCTCATGCCGGAGAGGAAAACATCTGAAGAAGGAATTACCACCTCACACGCCGTTGGAGAGGGGACCATAAGAGAATATCACCTCACGCTCATGCCGGAGAGGGGAACATCTGAAGAAGGAATTACCACCTCACACGCCGCTGGAGAGGGGACCATAAGAGAATATCACCTCACGCTCATGCCGGAGAGGGGAACATCTGAAGAAGGAATTACCACCTCACACGCCGCTGGAGAGGGGACCATAAGAGAATATCACCTCACGCTCATGCCGGAGAGGGGAACATCTGAAGAAGGAATTACCACCTCCCACGCCGTTGGAGAGGGGACCATAAGAGAACTTCTACTGAGTCTTTATCAGAAAAATCTGTTTGGAGTCGATTTAACTGGACTAGAAAAGTCTTTGAAATATGTTTGAGAATTTCAACTGCACCCTTCCTGAAAGGTAGAGGTTAGTTATATGCGATGCATGATATGGGTCAAGCACACATGGATACGATTTATATGGTATGATGTGTACATGCATGCTATAATGATGTATGTGATGATTCATGTATGTTTTTGTCTAGGACAATAAATCCTTGACGGGTGCCGGGAAGTCATATCCTGGGCTGATGTTGAGTAAGAGATTTTGCTTCCGCTGTGGATGATTCGTTGCAAGAATACTGGTAGGAGGAGATAACTCCGTTGAGGAATGAAATAATTCTGCGGGAGAAGAGATACTCTAGCGATCATGCTGGGGAGTGCTACTCTGTGGGGATAGCGATGCTTTGCTGAGTTGGTGAAGATAACTCCGCTGGAGATACCGTTGATGAGTTATGCTGGGGATAACCTTTGTTGTGCTGGAAGTGTTGATAGACTTCGCTGGGGATAGGAAGATACTTTGCCGAGGACGCTCTTTCCGTGGCTTTTGGCTGAGGATAACCCAGTTATATCCTAGTACGGAAATAACTCTTTAAATAAAGCCGGACGACGCGTTCGTGCTCTGCGAGGGATAAGCTTCCAGGGTCTACTGGGGATAAGCTTACTGCTTGGGGGAGATGAATTCCATTTCTCCTGGGGAAACTGGATTGGACTCTTCTGGGAAGTTTTGAACTGCGGGGGAAGTGATTCCTTTGAATGTTGATATACCGCCGGGGAACAATCTTTAGGCCAAGACTGCCGGGGATGCTTGTTAAGAATGCGTGCTGCTGGGGAGGTATTGAGATCTACAGGAGGATACTCAATTTCCTTGATATTTGATGATTTGCTTGGAGAAGAGTGCATTGTTTTACTGAACTACTCTCTGGGGAATGAAGATACTCGGTCATGTTCTTTGGCTGAACCTACCTTGGTACCTTGGAGGATAGAACAATTAGACTGCTCGGACAACTCTTTATTGCCCCTGTTTCCAGTGTCACCTGCAATTAATTCCTTCGTTTCGTATGCAAATATTTATGAGTTAGCAAATTATTGTCAATGCATACATCACAAATTGAACCTTGGACGTTCTTCGCAAAACAAAACAGAAAAAGAAAAACACTTGGGCACGTTTAACTGGAAATATATTTTTATTGATTTTTGAATGGCCTGAATAGGCGTTTCGTATACAAGAGGCTGACGTCCTAGTAAGAGGTACATCGCCGATCAAAAGAATTTATACAAGTTTTGTACAAAAGAAAAGTAAAACAGCTGTGTGAAAGATGAATGATCCACTGGGTTTCAGCTCTGCTATTGTCTTTATAACTCCGAGCGTCTCATCACTTGATGACCTTGGTTGAAGGTGAAGCTGACTGATCGATGCCGTTTGAACTTGATGCAGATACCGGATTCTGGATGCAAAGTGATCAATGAGACATAGTTTTACGCTTTATCCCTAATTTTTGCCTGGACCGCCCTTTCGGGTTTTCAGTCCACCGGGATACCCATTTTTGCCCAAGCCGCCCTTTCAGGTTTTCGACTTGCCGGGTGTACAGATTTTTTTATTTTCATCCCTTCATTTTGCCCGAACCCTTTTGGTTCGACGGGAAGCCCTAATTTTTGCCTAGGCATGTCAGCCTAGCGGGTCTTTTTTCATGCGTAGTATTTTTTAACTATGTCTGCATTGGCGGGATGAGGAAGGTCGTCACCATCCATGTTAGTTAAGATCATTGCTCCTCCTGAGAATACATGCTTAACTACAAATGGCCCTTCGTACGTAGGAGTCCATTTGCCCCTTGGATCACTCTGAGGAAGTATGATTCTCTTGATAACCAGATCCCCAACTTGATATTCTTGTGGTCTGACCTTTTTGTTAAATGCCCTGATCATCCGTTTCTGATACGTCTGACCATGACAGATAGCAGCAAGTCTCTTTTCGTCAATGAGGTTGAGTTAGTCAAGTCGTGTCTGGATCCAATCATCTTCGTTCAGATTTGCATCCTTCATTATCCGGAGAGAGGGAATTTGCACTTCGATCGGCAAGACTGCCTCCATGCCATAAACCAGAGAGAATGGAGTTGCCCCGGTTGACGTCCTGGCTGAGGTACGGTACCCATGCAGAGCGAACGGTAACATCTCGTGCCAATCTTTGTACGTCACTGTCATCTTTTGCACGATCTTCTTGATGTTCTTATTTGCTGCTTCTACAGCCCCATTCATCTTCGGTCTGTAAGGAGAAGAATTGTGGTGCTGTATCTTGAACTGTTCGCAGAGCTCAGCAATCATCTTATTGTTCAGATTGGTACCGTTGTCTGTAATTATCCGCTCAGGGACGCCGTATCGACAGATCAGGTTGTGTCGAATAAACCGTGCCACCACAGTCTTGGTTACTGTAGCATAGGATGCTGCCTCAACCCACTTTGTAAAATAGTCGATCGCCACTAGGATGAAACGATGTCCATTGGATGCCGTAGGTCTTATCTCGCCGATCATGTCTATGCCCCACATTGCAAATGGCCACGGCGCAGTCAGAACATTCAGGGGAACCGGAGGAACATGCACCTTATCCGCATAGATCTGGCACTTGTGGCATGTCCTGGAGTGTTGGTAGCAGTCAGCTTCCATTGTGGACCAGTAATATCCTGCCCGTAGGATCTTTTTAGCCATAGTATGTCCACTGGAATGTGTACCAAAGGTCCCTTCATGTAGCTCTTCCATGATTCGTTCTGCTTCAGCTTTGTCCACACAACGCAGTAAGGTTGAATCATGGTTCCTCTTGTACAAGATGCCGTTGCTTAGAAAGAACTTGGCTGCGAACCTCCTCAGGAATTTCTTATCATTGATGGAGGCACCTTCAGGGTATTCCTGAGCTTCCAGATATCTCTTCACTTCATGGTACCAAGGCTTCTCAATCACCAATTCAGCTTCGAGATCACAACAGTATGCCGGTTCGTCCAGTTTCCAGATGGTGATCTGGGGAGCTTCGTTATCCCATTTAACCTTAAACATAGAAGACATTGTAGCTAACGCGTCCGCTAACTGATTCTCTTCTCTCGGAAAGTGCTCAAAGGTTATCTCTGTAAAGTGGGGAATCATAGTCAACACACATTCTCTGTAAGGAATCAAGTTTGGATGTTTCGTATCCCACTCTCCATTGATCTGATTGATCACTAGAGCGGAATCTCCGAAGACACTGAGGAACTTGATCCGTAAGTCGATCGCAGCTTGAAGACCCATGATACACGCCTCATACTCCGCCATGTTGTTGGTGCAGTTGAAACATAGCCGGGCAGTGAGTGGAGTATGAGTACCTTGAGGGGATATGATGATGGCGCCGATACCATTTCCCAAAGCATTGGAAGCTCCGTCAAAGTGCATAGACCATCGGGATCCTGGTTCAGGTCCTTCATCCGGTCCAGGTACTTCACAATCAGTTACTATCATGATGCTTTCATCCGGAAACTCGAAGTTCATTGATTGGTAGTCATCTACAGCTTGATGAGCTAAGTGGTCTGCCAATACACTCCCTTTGATGGCTTTCTGGGTTGTGTACTGAATGTCGTATTCCGTCAAGATCATTTGCCATCTTGCAATTCTCCCAGACAGAGCAGGCTTTTCGAATATGTACTTTATCGGATCCATCTTTGAGATCAACAAGGTAGTGTGAGTCAGCATATACTGTCTCAGCCGGCGAGCAGCCCATACCAAAGCGCAGCAAGTTTTCTCAAGCAGTGAGTATCGGGTCTCACAGTCGGTAAACTTTTTGCTAAGGTAATAAATGGCATGCTCTTTTCGGCCAGACTCGTCATGCTGCCCCAGCACACACCCCATTGAGTTGTCTAGCACTGTCAGATATAGGATCAGAGGTCTCCCTTCAACCGGTGGCATGAGGATAGGTGGTTCTTGGAGATACTCTTTGATTTTGTCGAAAGCAGCCTGACATTCATCGTTCCAACGTACTACCTGATCTTTCTTCAGCAGCTTGAAGATTGGCTCACAGGTAGCAGTCAAATGAGATATGAATCGAGCGATGTAATTCAGGCGCCCTAAAAAGCCTCTGACTTCCTTCTCTGTCTTAGGAACTGGCATCTCTTGAATAGCTTTGACCTTAGCAGGGTCCACTTGAATACCTTTATCACTGACCACGAAGCCTAGCAACTTCCCAGATCTTACCCCGAAGGTGCACTTGTTCGGGTTCAATCTCAACTTGTACAATTTCAACCGGTCAAACAACTTCTGTAGATGATCTAGGTGCTCTTCCTCAGTCTGGGACCTAGAAATCATGTCGTCCACATATACTTCGATCTCATGATGGATCATATCATGAAATAAGGCAACCATGGCACGCTGGTAGGTTGCCCCAACATTCTTTAATCCGAACGGCATGACCTTGTAACAGAAGGTGCCCCACTGAGTAACAAATGTAGTCTTCTCCATGTCTTCAGGTGCCATCTTGATCTGATTGTAGCCTGAAAAACCATCCATGAAAGAGAATACTTTGTGTTGGGCTGTATTATCGACGAGGACATCAATGTGAGGTAAGGGGAAGTCATCTTTGGGGCTGGCCCTGTTTAGATCCCTGTAATCAACACACATTCTGACCTTACCGTCCTTTTTAGGTACCGGCACCACATTAGCAACCCACTGAGGGTACGAAGTTACTGCAAGGAACCCGGCATCAAACTGTTTCATCACCTCGGCCTTAATCTTCTCGGACATCTCTGGACGCATCCGACGAACCTTTTGTTTAACTGGAGGGCAGTCTTCCCTAGTCGGCAGATGATGGACAACAATATCGGTATCCAACCCTGGCATGTCTTCGTAGGACCAGGCAAAGATCTCCATATAGTCATGTAACATCTTGGTTAACCGTTGCTTCACGCTGAGCTCTAGGTTGGCACCAATCTTTACCTCTTTTCTGTCTGCCTCAGTACCCAGGTTTATGGTTTCCACTGGCTCTTCATGGGGTTGAATTGCCCTCTCTTCCTGAAGCAACAGTCTAGCAAGCTCGCCAGGCACTTCGCAATCATCTTCACCTTCGTCTTCGGCTAAGTTGATCGGATTTTCGAAGTCATAATTGGCATTAGCAGAGCTGTTATCAGTGAGATCCAGAGTGGATTGGAACCTGTATGAGTGAGTGTGTGTGTAAATACAGCTGTTTTTTTGAAAATTATGTAAAGGAAATGAAAGATAAAAAAGGAACACAATATTTGCAATGCGAAAATGGTCCAAGATTTTCATTCATGATGTATAAAATGACAGTTCATATGCCCTCACAAATAGAACCACGGTGCCTCGGGTAAGACACCGGGCCATAGAGTTTATCATAGTTTATTACAAGATGAAACAAAGAAATTTATTACTTAGTAACCAAAGAAACATGGAGGTTGTCCTTTGCGCTCCAATTGTTGGGTCCACCATCAGTTGCCGGGTAAATCCAGCTATCGAACTCAGCTTCATCCACTTCCTCTTCATCACCAATAGCATTAACTCCATGAGCAGGCAGGGGAGCTGTCACCACATTAGGCTTGTCAGATGCTTCAAACTGTACCTCCTTAGCATCAATGAGGTCCTGTAGCTTGTTCCTTAGTGCCCAACAGTCATCAGTGGCATGCCCCGGGCTATCTGAATGGTAAGCACAACGGGCATTCGGGTTGTACTTAGGAGAGGTAGTGTTAGGGAACTTTGGTGCCTCCTTGACAGATACCAAATTGGTGGATAGTAACTGTGGCAGGATTTGCGATAGGGTCATGCTTAACCGGGTAAACTCTCTCCGAGGTCTATCAGCCCTTTGGGGATTGTTTGGCCGGGGAGCGGCAGCAGGCGTAGCAATCATGACCGCACTGACAGATTGGCGGCGATCAGGTCTTTCTGATTTCCTAGAACCATACACGGCACTAGACTCCTTTTTAAACGGCTTCTTTTCTGCACTAGATGATGCACCCTTTGCAATCTTCCCAGATTTCAGCCCAGCTTCGATTCTCTCTCCAGTCAAGATTAAGTCAGTGAAGCCAGCAGAAGAATTCCCGATGAGATGGTTGAAGAACGGCCCAGATAGGGTCCCCAAGAACATATCCACTAACTCTCGATCAGTCAAAGGTGGCTGCACCCTGCCAGCCAGATCTCTCCACTTCTGCGCGTACTCTTTAAAACCTTCGCTTACGCCCAACGACATACCCTGGAGTTGGGTACGCGTGGGGGCAAGGTCGGCATTATACTGATACTGCTTGTAGAAAGCAGTAGCCAGCTCCTCCCAGTTACGAACTTTGGTCCCATCCAGCTGATAGAACCATTCGAGATGAGTCCCTGAAAGACTCTCCTGGAAGAAGTGGATCCATAGATTCTTGTCCGCAGAGTACGGCTGAATCTTTCGCACATAGGACCTCAAATGCAGCTTGGGACAAGATGCCCCGTCATACTTGGAGAAGGTGGGAGCTTTGAATTTATGTGGAATAATCACACCAGTCGACAAACCCAGATCTCCGAAATCCAGCCCAGGTGCCTGTTGCACCTCCATAGCTTTCAGCCTGTCCTCCAGTTGTTTGTATCTGTTGTCTTCAGGAGGGTACTGCTCTTCATCAAAATCTGTCTCGTTGTCGGAGACCACCGGACTAGGAACCCTTGCTTCTGCCTGAGAAGGACTCTTGCCAACAGAAGAAGCAACCTCTTCATTGTGTAGAGTATTACCCAACCTTCGGCCCGTGTTGAATAGAACAGTTCTTCTTTTCTTCTTCTTCTCCTTCTTCAGGAGCATGGTCTTCAGTTCCTCTTGGCCCTTAGCTAGACCCATGATTAGCTCTTGGAACTGCGCATTCTGCGCCTGGAGAGCCTTGATAGAAGTCTCAGTTGATTCAGATCCGGAATTCATGATGCTGAAATAAACAGCGAAGAACTGTAAGCAAACCTGAAAAGGGAGAAACCTGCTATGCACATGATGTATGAAATGCGTATGCAATGCATTCAAGGGTTCGAAAGTTCAAATTCGTTGTAGACAAGAAAAGAACACACGTTATCATTAATGAAATCATTGTTTAATACATCAAGGCCTCATGGGCAAAAAGGAAATACAAAAGTCAAGTCAATCCCAAAATACACTGCGCATCCTCTTCGGAGCTATGTAGGTGTTGAGGTTCCTCTCCTCGTGCAGCAGACGGGTGAGCTCCAGGACCTTCTTTTCACTGGCGTGCAGACTAGTCTCAAGAGAATTCCTTTCCTCCTTAAGCTGGATCCAGCTCTTCTGCATCTCTTCCCAGGATGTGGGCATCTCAGGGTGCTGAATAACATGAGACACTTCCCCTTCCAAGACAGGTTCTTTGATTACTGGGAGCATGTGAGGATAAGGCATTACCAACTTCTGAGAGCGGGCTCGTACCCATTTGAGATAAGGCTCCAAAGGGATGGAGTTCTTGTGCCCCAGCGTCTTGCTGTCTATCCTACTAGGCATCCTCCAGGCTCTGATAAATCTCTGGCGAAGTCCTTGAGTATCACTGTCGAAGTCAAAAACTATGTCGGGGATTAACATGTCATGAGGACCATCCCTCCGAGCATAACCAAACTGTCTCCAAGCCAGGCATGGGCTATAAGTAATACCTCCTCTGATTCCAAGTAAAGGAACATTAGGGTACTCCCCACAACGATCAATGATAGTGACATCTCCTCTGGATCTAGGGCACCAATGTATATCTGCATGTGTAAGAGTCATCAACCGTTGTGACCATCTCAAACCCCGCTCATTCTTCAGGACTGATTGGGGAAGGTGCGAAATAAACCACCTTCCCAGGAGAGGAGTGCAACACATAAGGACACCTCTTTTTCTCATGGTTCGAGTGTAACATGAGTGAAGGATGTCCCCCAGCAATGTAGGTATAGGATTCCTGGACATAAAGATCTGAACGGAACTGATATCAATAAGCTGATCTGGATTAGGGAACAATACCAAACCATAAACAAGGAGGGCTACCACTTCTTCAAAAGCCTGCAAGTCAAGAGAGTTCCAACATTCAAGGGCCTTCTCAAACAGAAACCTGGCTAAGAACCCTTTAACACCACTTCTAACTTCCCAATGTCCCTTGAGGTCAGATGACTGTAGGTGCAAGGCTTTAGCAATCTCTTCGAGCTTAGGTTCCTTTTCTGTACCGTTGAAAGGTAGCTGATCAAGGATAGGGATCTTCAGGAGCCGGGAGAACTCCTCCAATGTAGGTACCAACTGATAGTCCAAGAAGGTAAAACAGTGATGCAGGGGATCAAAGAACTGGAACAAGACCTTTATCATATCTTCCTCAAGGTTGGTGTTGACCAAGCTGATGAGGCTTCCATGCCTGTCCCTGAATGAAGAGTTCTCGGGAATCCTGGATATAAGCTCCTTAAGCTGAGGAGGGGTCCTTACAAGATTGACCTGAATTGTCTTTCTACGAGCAGTTTCCATGTCCTACAAAACAAGAACAAAGATGAAAATTCGAACCCCTGAAATGGTTAGTCAATGCATATGATGCTGGATGATGTCATGATGCTATGATTAAACACACCACAGATATTTACAAAGACAAACATGTAAGGCACACAAGGCACACAAGACAAGCCCTTAAGGTTTAAGGCCAGCATGGGGTCTGGGTAGTACCCTCTTGAAGTTGGTGAGTTCATACCTGTCCTAATCAAAGTAACCGGGTTCTAAGGTTCCCAATATCACGGGATTGCTTTCATTGTTCATCGTTTCGATTTAGCCACTGAACTGGCGACCGAAATATTCCAGGAAAGCAACCCTCAATTGAGCGTAGTATCGAGTATCAACCAACCTCGGACTGCACCAAAGTCAGTTATCTCACTACCCTAAAGAGGCCAAGATAGTTCAATTAAGGTTCCTAAGGTCTGTTGATGCTTCACGACACCACGCGGAGGCCCCGTACTCTCCTTGACTGAACTCAAGGGTTACCGGTACACACCAAAGTGCCACATCAACGTAGCAGACTGTTTCAACCGTGTCGGTATACCCCGCACAGTTCCCTCACAGCCTTGTTGCTACTTTCTAAGAAAGGTATCCCCAGATCCGGGTTCAGGATCTATAGAACTCCCAAGCAACCCACAATTTTAAAGCACACAAGGAAAACAATTGAAAACATAGTTATAAGCTAACCCTAAGGTACACCTCACTTTAAGTTTTAAGTGTCCCCAGCAGAGTCGCCAGTTCTGTGATCGGTGGATCTGGAACTGACTGTTTAACGCTGGTTCGCGAAATGTCGCGGAAGCAAGAGTCGCCACCGTCTTTTATTTTCTCCAAATGGAAAGGACAAAAGCACAGAAAAATTCCTTAAAGAGATTGCTCTCGGTTCGGGAGGTAGGTTATAGAAAGGGAAGGTGTTAGCACCCTTTCTATCCATGGTTATCCATGGGCTCTTAGATACTCGCTCAATGTGTTTTCAAAAGTGTTTTGTTTGCTTTTCAATGTGGGTTTTAAAAAGTTTCTTTGAAAAATTTCAGTTCGACTCGCACGTCAGAGTGTTTGAAAAATTTGCTTTGAAAGCTTTTGAAAATGTGTTGGTGAAAAGATTTTTGTTTGTTTTTGAAGAGAGCAAGTATCCTTGAGAACCTACCTACCCTAAGGAATTCGTCTGTGTAGATGTCCTTAAAAGTAGTGCCATCCCACCATTGAGAGGTAGGTAGCACCACCGTTGGAGGTGTTCGGGTCAATTCGATATTCGGGACATGGTGATCACCAGAGCAATGGGAAGATACCTTAGAAGCTACCCTCATGCCAGGTTCCCGGATCATGAGGACTTACTAAGACGTCCTCTACTCGACGACCACCTTTCGAAAGGCAACAGTGAGGCGTACCCTAGGGGTGGTGTGTGCGAATTGTGTGTCATGTTTCAGTTATTTGTCTTGTCATGTTTGTCGTGTTCTACGCTTGATTTTAATTTAAGTCCATTCATTCTTGCATGCATATTTATCAGTTATAAGTTGCGAGGAAATAAAGCTAAACTATTACAAATGGCGCGGGTCCACATCGCCAAAATTAAACCGGACCCGATTTAGCGGAAAATAAATAAAGCGAATAAATAAAGTGCGAAAAGTAAATTACATGGCTTAGGGACAATTACATAATTATAATTAAACGACATAAGATAAATGCGCGAAATAAGGAAATTAAAACAAAAATAGGGCGTTGGACCCTTTTACAAACAATTAAAATTAATAAGAAAATTAAAATTAAGTGTTTAAATGTTTTTTTTGGTATTTTTTAGATTTAATGAGAAAAAAGGAGAATTAATTAAAATTAAATTAAACGGCAAACCCTAATTCTAATATTTTTTATTTATTAAGAAAAGAATTAAAATATGATCTAAATTAAACTTAAAATTTATTATGTACAATTTAGATAGGAAAATAAATAAATAAATAATAATTATTATTGTGGAAAAAGGGAAAAATAAAGAATTAACAATTAAAACCTAAATTCTACATTTTTGGATTTTTTATTAAAAAGGAATTAAAATTAAACCTAATTACACTACATAATTTACATTCTAATTTATTTATAAAAATAATTAATACATTAAATAATATTATATTTTTTTTATATTTTTTCTGATTTTGTGTGTTTTTGTATTTTGCTGAAAAAAATAATTAAAACAAATAAAGTAAATAAAATGGCAAAAATAAAATAAGAAGGGAAATAAAAAACAAATGCAAACCAGGGGGTGTTCTGTCCCATTGTGGAGGTTCAGGCCCTAGACATTGGCCCATTAAGCATGGCCCTCGTTGACTTTGCCAATTGGATGCTAACGTGTTGACTTGGCCCTAGCGTGTTCTCTTAATTGAAGCCTTTGATCTGATCATGTTGGACGCGTGTGTGGCTTGATTTGAAGACGTATGGTGAATCCTTATCTTATGCCTGCATGTGATTATCAAAGGAAAAATAATAGGAAATTGTTGAAGACCTGGGACTTGAACCCAGGTCTTGAAGGTTACAAGCGTAGCACTTAACCACTGAGCCATCACGTTCATATTTAACAAATAATATAACATAAATAATATAAAAAGAACACGCTAACGCTTTTGGAAATTCGCGCGAAATTCAAACTATCCAATGGCTGATGGACACGCCATCTTCTTCCTCCCCACCCCTGTAACACAGAACGCTATGGGAACGGTTTTGAAACGTGGTTTTAGAGGGTATTCACGAAAATAGCGAATAGCCCATATCCAAACATAAATTGGGCGCGATGACATGTTCTTCTTCGTCTCTAAGCCCTGAATTCAACCATGATATCCAGAAGTCCTAATTTTTCTTGTATTGGGAAACCCTCTTTTTGAGTTCCTGAAACCCTAATATGTAACAATGGCGAATTCGCGTAGGTGACTCAAAAACACAATCAAACGTTGCAGTTAGTTCAGAAACATCAATATAAACATGAATCCATGAAAAAAAATGCAAAATAATGCTTAATTCATGCTATGCGATTTCAAGATTTTCTTGATACAGTTGGACTTAGAGGTACCGATTCAAGGTGTTTTGCTTGTTGTTTTTGATTGAGAAACGTCTAGGGATATCTCAGGATGCTATTGGAATAAAAATTGGAGCTTGAATCACACTAAAACCTTGATTTCAGTATTGATGTTTTTATGAGAAAATTCAAGAATGCCAAAGCTTGTTCATGCGCAGCTTTCAGTCCTTTTTTGTCTTAGGTCTTCATTCTGATCATATAGTGAGTGATCTAGGTCAACAAAAACCAACAAAATCTCATGAATTCATTATTTGGAGATTTGATTTGCTTAAGGATCTTTTTGAATATTTTTTCATGGTTTTTGTGCCAAATCTGATCAATTAGCATCAAATCCTTCCCTATTAACATGTGCACGAGTTATAGAGTCCAAATCATGCACAAAAAGATTTTTTCATGTTAGGTTTACATTTTTCATGAATTAAAATCATTTAAATGAATATAAATTAATATTAATTCAAATAAATAATTAAAAAATATGAGAATACTTCCCTTTGGGCCTGGTGGTCGTGCATAGGCTTGGCATGAAGAAACTTGGAAGAAAAATGGGCCCATTTGCATTTTTAGGCCTTTTGCATCAATGTTGATTTTCAAAAATTTCCAAAAATTTCCCAACTTCCACAAGGCATAACTTGGTCAATTTTTAAGCTTTTCACATGTTCTTGGACATTTTGGAAAGGTCTTTGAGTCCTTTAACCAATGCCTTTGGTCCCATGTCATTTTGATTTACCAATCTCAAGTTATGGCCTTTGACTTAAAGTCACTTTTTGTTGACTTTTGAAAATGACCTATAATGTTGAAATTGATAACTTTTTGTGAGAGCATTTCTTGGACTTGGAACATGAAGATGAATTGTAGGAAATGTCTTTCTCTTCAAAATGAGCTTTGGATGGAATTTTTCTGATAATCCATGTGAAAGTTATGCCCTGGTCAATTTCTGTTGACTTTTTCAGCTGTCCAAATATAGCAACTTTTGCACCTTTGATGATTTCTGAGCCAAATTTTGAGAATCATGATCAAGCATTGATCAAATGATGTTTGTGGCTTCCAAATGATATGTTGACCAAAAATTTGAACTTTTGACTGTCAAATGACCATTTTGCCCCTACAGTTGACTGTAGTGCAATCTAGGGTTTTGACTGTGCAATTTTGAGCTGAATGCCTTGAAACTTGACATGAGGATACTTGACCATCTTTGTAGGCACATGAGACTTGATTGGGCCTTTGGAAAGTTTATTTGCTTGACCAGAACTCAGACCCTAGTTTTGACTGTATAGGAGCCAGTTGAGCTGCACAACCCTGGGGAATTTTGTGACCTTGACTTGGCAATTTCTTGATGAATATGGGAGGGCAAATTTTGGGGTACAACACTATGTGGTCGAATTTCAGGCTTTGAAATAACTCATTTAAAAGGATGAAGTTGAACTAATATCTGGTCGGGTCCAGGCTTCATAGTAACTTGCTTAAAAGGATGAAGTTAAACTAATATCTGGTCGGGTCCAGGCTTCATAGTAACTTTCTTAAAAGGATGAAGTTGAACTTATATTTGTTCGGGTCCAGGCTTCACAGTAACTTGCTGGGGGTAGAGGAAAACTCTATTGGGGAAAGAAGTTAAGCCATTTTCTGGTTGGGTCAAGGCTTTACAATATCTCAAGAAGTTAGACTATTATATGGTCGGGTCCAGGCTTCATAGCAACCGAAAATCATTTGAATAGAAATGATTCTGTTGGAGGGTGTATTGTTTTGATGGGGAATAAACCCTGTTGAAGATAATATTTGATGACCTGCTGGAAAGATGAATTCTTTAAGAAGAAATCCACAAGGCTTCTTCTTTTAAGACCAACTCAGCTGGGGAGAGGGCTGTCGAGAGATTGAAACTTTGACCGAGGTTTGCATAAATTTAACTTTATGGGCAAATCTGCTGGGGAGAGGGCTGTCGAGAAATTCAAACTTTGACTGAGGTTTGCATAGATTCAACTTTATGGGAAAATCTATTGGGGAGAGGGTTGTCGAGCGATTTAAACTCTGATCAAGAATTATAGAAAATTCTACTGGGGAAGAGGGGTTGTGGTCCCTTGATTTGTAGTAATCGGAGAGACAAAACTCAAGCTGGGGAATCTTGCCATTTGTTTGGGAAATAAACCATATTGCCAACTTGCTGGAGAGGCATCTTCTTTTGGCAGAACTCCTCGAGGATTCTTGAGATTGACTCAGCCGGGGAGTGGGTTTTCCAGAGGTTGAAACTCTGGCTGGGGATTGCCTGGATCTAACCTTGTGGGGATATCCATGAATTTGACTTTGAGGGGTTTTTACCCTTATTCGTGAAGATTATTCTGTGGGGATAACCTTATAGAGACGACTTCATGGGGACTTGACCGGGGATCACCCTATGGAAAGGACTTTGTGGGAATTTGGTCACATCCCCAAGTAGTAAGTGTTGTAGTATTGCCAGCAAATGTTTTTGTGGCTGTATGTTCCCCTTTGTTTGGATTTCATGTTCAATTCCCCAAGTGATAGAGATGCGGACTTGCCCCTGGTCATTCAGCACTTCTTGAGAGATTTCTTGGAATCTCGACGTTGACTTCCGCAGATGAGTGATAGTGATATGCCATGTCCTTTTGCTTATAGGAGATATTTCATTGAGAGTGTCTTCCAATTTGAAGTGATTTTGTTTCTTGAGAATTTATGTTCATTGGATATTCGTTGTGTGAATTTCTCCGCTGTCAAACAAATAGCTATATGCAAACAGTGGTATTCAAATGATGCAAAGTTTATGTTTGTCTTGAATTTTTGAAAATGCAGTTTAACAAAGAGTTTTGTAAGAATAAGAATTCAAATCAGGATTTACAGTAAGCCTTACAGGAGTCAGGATACCGTTTGTAACAGTATGATTTCGAACTAACCCATGCTTCAATTAGGACTTTTGAAAGGTTGTAACATGGTCTGGTTCACGGTTTAAGAAACAAAGGATAAGGCTCAAGATGTATTTGTACCTGCCCGTTCTTCGTGATGTTCTCTAGTCCTAAACTCAGTCAATTGTGTGTTTGAACTCCTATTGAATCTGGAACGATGGTTCGGATATTTGGAAGTTTATTTAAGAAGGCGGTTATTTTTTGCAACAATTTTCCTGTTGTTGAGGATTTGTAGTGACCTCTTTTTTTTATTATCCCCGACTTTTGCCTGATTGTTCTTGTTTTTGAGATTATAGTCAGCGGGATGCCCCAGTTTTTCTTAAGTCTCCTTCGTAGGTTTTGACTTAGTGGGCTTTTCTTTGAGAGATAATGATTTCCTATTTGATAGGTAACCATCGTTGTCTTTTAATTTAAAAAGACGTTCCTGAGGTCATTCGTTGTTTAGGAAGTGAAAGCTTGCGACTGACGCACACTTGAATTAACTGAGAGACTAACCTGCCCCAGGTTTTGATTAAGGGTTTCATTTTGTCTGAAATAGAAAACTCCTAATGCTTTGGCTCAAAGGGGTTGACTAGAGATTATCTTCCTTATAACTCCACTGTTTGGGAATTGAAAGAACGCTTGTACATCGTCAGCGAGGTTTCTTCAAAAACATATTGTATGAGAATATGGCATTGTTTTCGTCATCCTCGTTCTAAAGGCTTATAACTTTTAGCAAGAGTTGAATGTCATAAAGAGAGTAAAAAGCATAGTTTAAATATAGTGAGAACGAATGGATCGATTTAAGACAAACATATGCAATACATTAATGAAACAGAGTTTAACATTAATATATAAGTGTTTGAACCAAAAAAATTACAATTCAAAATTCAAAATGAACTGGAACGCTCAATGTTTTGACATAGGAGCAGTGATCACATTTGGAGTGTCATGAGGATCGAACTCAATCACCTTAGCATCGATCATATTCTGAATATTGTATTTCAGCCCCCAACAATCATTAGTATTATTCCCGGGACTTCCGGAATGATAAGCACACACTGCATCAGGATTGTAGTTAGGGAAAGAAGTTTTGGGGTTTTGATGAGGTCCTATTAATGTGATTAGATTCATCCTCAACATGTGTTGCAATGCTTGTGATAGTGGCATGTTGATGTTGGTAAACTGTCTCTTGGGCTCTTCTTTCCTTCGCTGATTTCCCCGTTGTTGTTGTCGCGCTGATGTAGGACTAGATATCAGGACTGCCCCCACATGTTGGTCGTGGTTATTCTTGTTATGACCCTTTTGACCATACACGGAATATGACTCTTTCTTCCCATTGTATGGCTTTTTTTGAGTATCGGAGGGTGTTGCTCCTTGGATCTTTCCGCTTTTGATGCCAGCTTCGACCCTTTTGCCAGTCAATATTTTCTCGGTGAACTCGGCTAAGGAACTTACGATTAGCTGATTGAAGAAAGGTCCGTTCAAAGTTCCTATAAAGATTTCAATCAGTTCCCTGTCAGTTAAGGGTGGCTGCACCCTGCCAGCCAGGTCTCTCCACTTTTGGCCAAATTCTTTGAAGCCCTCGTTGGAACGCATGGTCATATTTTGCAAATGCATGCGAGTTGGTGCAAGATCAGCATTGTATTGGTACCGCTTGTAGAAAGCAGCAACCAAGTATTCCCAAGTGCGAATGTGGGAACTCTCCAATTAATAGAACCACTCAAGTTGTGTCCCATCTAAGCTCTCTTGAAAGAAATGGATCCAGAGCTTCATATCAGTTGTGTATGGTTGAATCTTGTGGACATAATACTTCAAATGCATCTTAGGACAAGAGACCCCATCATACGTGACGAAGGTAAGGATTTTGAACTTTGGTGGGATGACCACCCCAGAGACCAAACCCATGTCTCCTAAGTCTAAACCAGGCACAACTTGGATCTCCACAGCTTTTAGTCTGTCTTCAAGTTGTTTGTATTTTTCATCTGCCGGTGGATACTGCTCCTCAAAATATTCTTCTTCATCAGTAGCTATGTTAGCTCTAATGCTTCTAGCTTCCTCTTCTTGACTGTCTTCTTCTTCAGAGGAAGCATCTTCTTTTTGAGCTAGTTGGGCATGCCCCTTGGACCTTCTTCCCACATTGAGGATGACAGTCCTTTTCTTAGTCTTATTCTTGCTCTCTTTGGTGAAGAGTGTTTTCAGATCTTCCTGCCCCTTGGCTAAGTTCATGAGCATTTGTTGGAACTGAGTGTTTTGTGCTTGGAGATCCTTTATCGTCTGCTCCATATCCATCTTACTGAAATGAACAGTTAGGAAGATAAGGATATTTGTGTAGGAGAAACTTGTCATGATAGGATGCATGATATGTGGATGCATGTTTTCAAGGATCTCGCGGGGTAAACACAAGAAGATGTTAGAAGTTGAATTTTGATCCACAACTTTGATTGGAGAACTTTTTATCGGTGGATGTCTTTCTATGAGAATCAAGCTCACCATGTCAAGTGGGTCATAGCCCCTGACTCAAGTTGTTGTACTTTGATCTTTGACGGTGTTTGGTTAGAGGAAAATAAATCCTCTTGCCCCTTGATAGACATCTGGTTCAACATGACCCTGCATCATAGGCCCTTGAGATCCTTGAAACGGTTATTGAAAATGCTATGGTATGACATCATGATGTTATGTACAAATATGCAAAGTAAGCAAGTTGTTATGTACAAATAATCATATACACAAAGCATACAAGTCCTTAGGTTTAGGCTTGTATGGAGTTTGTAGGTAAGTACCCTATTGAAGTTTAGTTGGATCAACCTGACTTAGTAATAGTAAATGGGTTCTAGGGGATCTCAATATCACTGATCTTTCTTCATCGGGCATTGTTTCAGCGCAATCCTCTTTAATGGCGACCGAAATATCCCGAAAGTTCGATCTTAATGAGCGTAGTATCAAGTATCAACCAACTACAGACTGCACCAAAGACAGCTACCTCACTACTTCCTAAAGGACAAGTTGTTCAAGTAAAGGTTCTAAAGTCAGTTAGTGCTTTATGACACCACACAACGGCCTCGTGTTCTCCTTGACTACTCAAGGGCTACTGGTACCAACAAATGTGTCACACTAACATAGCTATTACTTAGACCATGTCGATATACCCTACACAGTTTCCACAACTTATTGCTACTTACCGAAAAGGTGTCTCAGATCCAGGTATAGGATAAGAATAAACCCAAACAAAGAACCATAATATAAAGCAAACAAGTCAAACAAAGAAAATCAAGTAAATGTGATCTAGCCCTAAGGTAACCCCACTTTTAAGTGATCCCCAGCAGAGTCGCTGTGATCGGTGGATCTGGAACTGACTGTTTAACGCTGGTTTCGCGAAATGTCGCGGAAGCAAGAGTCGCCACCGTCTTTTATTTTCTCCAACATTGACAGGACAAAAGCACAGCAAAATTCCTTATGAGATATTCTCTCGGTTCGGGAGGTAGATTTATAGAAAGGGAAGGTGTTAGCACCCTTTCTATCCATGGTTATCCATGGGCTCTTAGATACTTGCTCATTTGTGTTTTCAAAAGTGTTTGCTTTTCAATTGTGAGTGAGTTTGAAAAAGTTTCGTTTAAAAGTTTCAGATCGACTCTTGTATCAGTCCTCAAGAGTGTTTGAAAAATTGTTTTGAAAGCTTTTTGAAAAGTGTCGGTGTGAAAAGAGTTTTGTTTGTTTTTTGAAATAGAGCAAGTATCTACGAGTCATCTACCTACCCTAAGGAATTAGGCTGTGTAAATGTCCTTAAGGTAGTTCCATCCCACCATTGAGAGGTAGGTAGCACCACCGTTGGAGGTGTTCGGGTCAATTCGTTTGTAGGGACGGTGTGATCACCAGAGCAATAGTAGGACACCTTAGAAGCTACCCTTATGCCATTGATCTTTTTATTCTGAGGCAACCGTTTCGAGGCAACTATTCCGAGGCAACTTGTTCGAGGCAACGAGATCAATGGACATAAGGACTCACTAAGACGTCCTATACTCGACGATCACGTTTTGAGGGGCAAGGCAACAGTGATGCGTACCCTATGAGTGGTGCGTGAATTGTGTGTCATTTTCAGTTATATTTTATCTTGTCATGCATTGGGCGAGCTACGCTTTGATTTTATTTGGGCCATTCATTCTTTCATGCAATAGTTAGCAGTTAAAAGGTGCGGAAATTAAAATGCGGAAAATAAAGGTCCTACGCTATTACAAGGCGCGGGTCTATACATCGCCAAATTAACAAAGACCCGATTTGAATAAAAATGCGGAAAATAAAGGTCCTAATTATTATTACAAAGCTTTGGGGTAAATACATTATATTTAAAAAGAAAATAAGCGTGCGAAAAGAAATTAGAATCGAATGCGAGGGCGTTGGATCCTTTAAAGAATTAAATTGAAATTGGAAGTGGATTAATGATTAAATTAAAAGAAAGAAATGTTTTTAGGTTTTTTTGTTTTGGTATTTATGAAGCAAAGAAAATTAATTGAAATTAGAAATTTAAATAAAAGCCTAGTTCTAAGTTTGTTTTTAATTATTAAAAAATTGTTTAAGTTTAACCTAATTTAACCCTAATTAATTAATTACAAGTTTATTTACAAGATAATTAATAATTAATAATGATAAGAATAAAAAAAGTTATTTATTAAGAAAAAGAATAAAAATACTAAAACCCTAATTTCTACATTTTTAGTTTATTTAAGAAAAAAAACATTAAAGTTGAAAACCTAAAATTAAACTAACTTGATTATTAAGATTTATTTACAAAAACTATTAATGAATTAAAAATTAAATAAACATATTTTATTTTTGACTTTTCTGATTTTTTTGTGTTATAAAAATCATTTTGTGAATTAAATAAAAAATAATTAAATTAAAATAAATAAAAGAGAAAAAAAATGAGAGAAAGAAAATACAAACAAGGGGGGTTTCTGCCCAATTTGGAGGTATTGTTGAAGCAGTTTGGCCCACTCAAATCCAGGCCTTGTTGACTTTTTGTGATTGTGTATGGAGCGTTTGACCAGCGTGCATGGTGGACTCCAGATTCTGGCCTTTGGATTGGGACTTCTGGACGCTTGGCAAGCCAAGGCGTTGGGTGTATGGTACTCCTTTGAGTGAGATAATCACCTGAACATGTTACCACAAAAAATATGGAGAAATATGGGGGACCTGGGAATCGAACCCAGGTCCCAATACCTGCAAGCCAGCTGAGCTACCAACTGAACCATTGAACGCATATGTTATTATTATGGAATGGAAATAATATATGTGAAACATAAGCATTATACTGAAGCGCTAGAAAAAACGCGCTAATATTCAAATTGACCAACCACAAGCCAACAACTCAGCATCTTCTCCATTGTTTCTTTGTTTTGCCTGAAAAATAAGACTAGATAGCGGGGGTTTTAAACCCCCACTAAATGGCACCTACAAAAATAGCGAATAGAGCATAGTTAAAAAGAAAAAGGGCGCGATGTGATCAATTGTTTCGTCCAGATGCCCTGATCTCAAAGGTACCAGTTTGATTGTCCAATTGTTCCTTATATGTAAAACCCTAATTCAAGGTTCCTGAAACTCTAAAATACATTCATGGTGGATTCTTGTATAGGCAACCATTCTTCAATTGAACGATACCATTAGCTTTAGAATGATCAGGTTAGTATAAATCAAACATTAAAATGTATGGAAAATGCGTATGAATTCAAATACGAATGTGAAAAAGTTCATGAATAGGGCGATGTCGTTCTACCAATTTTGGATGTATGGAGACTTGATTTCAATTGGAAACGCTTCCTAGGTAGTCCAACAACGTATTGGAATGCTTTTGAGGTCTTGAAATGAGCTCTAGCTATGAAAACAGTTTTGAGGTTTTTGTCAAAAAATGCAAGTTTGGTTCTATGCCTTATGCGCAACTTTCTGTCTCCTTTTCATTAGGGTTCAATTGTGCTTATGTACGTGAGTAGAACTAGGTCAAAAAACCAGCCCAAAATCCATGTTTTAATGCTTTTCAATACTTGATTTTCCATGATCTTTTTCAATCCTTTTTGCCATCAAACCATTGCCAATCATGGGAGATTCTTTCCCTTTTGGATGATACACGAATATTGAGTACATAAAGAGTGCATATGCTGCATAAAAAGATTTGAAAGGTGGCATTTGATATTTTTGTCATATTTAATTTTAATTAAGTGAATTAATAATAATAATAATAATTCAAATAATTAATCAAAAATGATAAAATAACTCCCTTGGATGTCAATGGGTCGTGCATAGCCTTTTGGGTGATGATTCTTGGAATAAATTGAGGCCCATTAGCAATTTTGAGGCTTTTGAAGCAAAGTTGACTTTTCAAAATTCCCAAAAATTTCCCAACTTCCACAAGGTATATCTTGCTCAATTTTTAAGCTTTGATCATGTTCTTGGACATTTTGTAAAGGTCTTAAAGTCCTATAACCAATGCCTTTGGTCCCATGTCATTTTGATTTACCAATCTCAAGTTATGGTCTTTGACTTAAAGTGCCTTTTTGTTGACTTTTGAAAATGACCTATAATGTTGAGATTGATAACTTTTTGTGAGAGCATTTCTTGGACTTGAAGTGTGAAGATGAGTTGTAGGAAATGTCATTCTATTCAAAATGAGCTTTGGATGGAATTTTTTTGATAAACCATGTGGAAGTTATGCCCTGGTCAATTTGCAGATGACTTTTTCAACTGTCCAAAAATAGAAACTTTTGCATCTTGAGACTTTTTGAGCCATGCTTTGAGAATCATGATCAAGAATTGATCAAATGATGTTTGTGGCTTCAAAATAAGATGTTGACCAAAAAAATTGACTTTTAACTGTCAAATGACCATTTTGCCCCTGCATTTGATTGTGAAGCAATTAGGGTTTTTGACTGTGCAATCTGATGCTGTGAGTCTTGAAACTTGGCATATGGATGCTTGACAATGTTTATAGGCATGTGGGACTTGTTTGGACCCTTGGAAACTTCAATTTCTTTGCCATAACCAAAACCCTAATTTTTGACTGTTAGGAGGCAATTGGACTGTGCAACTCTTGAGAGATTTTGAACCTTGACCTTGGCAAATCTTGAAGAATATGGGAGGGAAAATTTTGGGGTGCAACAGTCGCCAATTCTGTAACACAGTGGGAGAACTGACTTGGATGTTTTGCGTTTGATCTCGATTGTTGCAGATAGCAAGAGTCGCCACCTACTTTTCTTTTTTCCAATAAAAGAAAGGGTGAAAAGAACAGGAAAGACCTTTGAGATTATTTTCTTGAGTTCGGGGGGTAGATTATGAAAAGGGAAGGTGTTAGCACCCTTTTCATTCATAGTTATCTATGGGCTCTTATTTGCTTTCTAGATTACTTGCTTTGTTTGAAAATGTATTTGTGGTGGATTTTGAAAGTATTTTTGAAAAGCGCCTTCGTTTAGGAAAACTTTGTAATGATTCTAGTCTCTATAAGAATGTATACAAAGTGTTGTACTTTTGAAAATATTTCATGGAAAGTGTTGGTGCATTTGAAAATTTGTTTGTGTTTGATGATGAGCAAGCAACTAGGAACATTCTACCTTACTCAAAAGTCTTTTGTTCATTCCTCTTTTCCTTTGATACTGCTATCTTACCATTGATTGATAAGAAGCCTTATCTTTGGATGTAAAAGGGACAGGTTTGGGTCATCGTATAGTCATGATAGCAATGTTGTGAGATATCTTAGCATTTCTCTTGAGGGACTAAGATCATTTTTAAGGCAACATTCAAAGCGCCATTGAGGGACTATGATCTTGTATTTTGATTGTTTTTGCTAAGACGTCTCACATGCATAACATGACCATTTTTCATAAGGCAACAAGTGAAGTTAACCCTAGAGGTGCACGTGTGCAAAGTGTGTTTGATTGCATGCATTTTTGTCTTTTTGATCAGGGTGGTCTACTTGTTGATTTTGTCTTGCCATACACCCTAATTTACTAGCATTTTGTATAAAGAAAAAAATGCAGAAAGGTAAAATCCTACATTATTACAACCATATTGAATTGCATGAAAATATAAAGGCAAAAATTAGATAAAAGCAAGAAAAGGGTCTTTTTGATTTAGGCATAAAACCCTTCGATTCTGCACTTTTTGGCTCTCTTCGATTTAGCCTGAAAAGGGTGAAGGCATGGCTTTCGATTAGGGCTTGGAGGTTAGCATGTTATGCCTTTCGATTGGGGCCTGGAGGCCAGCATGTTTTTCCTTTCGTCTGGGCCTGGAAGTTGGTGTGGAAGCCATAAGCTTTGTTTCCTACTTCCTGTTTCCTGTTTCTTGTTTCTTTCATTTGAGTTTGAATGGAAACATGGCTTAAGGCCATGCAAACATTACCTTAGGGCCAGGTTAGTTCTTAAAGCACGTTTAAATGTACAAAGAGTAAAAACCAAGAAGGTTGTTAACCATGAAACATGTTAAAAGGGTGGAAATGAAAAAACAATAATAGTATGTACATGTTTGAAACGAAATGGAAGTGTATTTACATGTTATACAAGAAACGAAAAGTTCAAGGTTTAGAACAACTTACCTTGATTGAGGCTGGAGCGTGTACTGGACCTTCAAATGGTTGGACTAGACGCTCCTGGATTCGAAGGAAAGAAACAGATGTGGTGTTCCTTTGACTGGATTCGAAGGTCAGGAGGTGTAAGGGTGGTATTTGTTATTTCTGGATTCGAAGGATAAGAACAGGTGTAATGTTCTTTCTACTAGATTCGAAAGAAAAACAAAGTGTGGGGATTGTTTCAGATTCGAAAGAGAAAAAGAAATAAGTGTTGTGTTGCTTTATATTATGGGTTTTTGTTTAGTGTTTGAGAATCTTAAGATTTTAAGAGTTTTGAGAGTTTGATGATTTTTGAAGATTCTTTCCACACCACCCAAAATCTGCCAGCGTTCTCTCTTTTTTGCCTTCCATCCCTCTTTGATGTGCAAATGAACACTCTATTTATAGAGAAATTTTTTTGAATGAGCAGCTTTGTGAAAGAATAAAATATAGTTTCTTTAAAAGGCCAACATCCACTTGTGTCAACTTTTTATAATCCCAAGATAAAAGTACTAAAATCAATGGTTTAGATGGGTGGCTCCTAGTTTATAGGGGGAAAGTGTGCATAAGAGACATGCGCAAGGCTTAAAAACATTCTAAAAGATAGTGATGTCATCAAGAGCAAGTTGGCTTGAAGAAAAATTTAATATGGAGTAAGGCACAAGTTGGAGGCCTATGTAGCCTGACCTATGGATAACTTGACTCTTTGAATCTAATCCTTCATCTTTCCATAGCCTTCGACCAGACTCAATAAAGCAGCATTCGTTTCCACCAGTTGTGTATCCTTCGAATGGACCAATTGTGTGTTCTTCGAATGGCCCTCTTCAGCTGAATATGCCACTTTGGTTCCTCTTTATTTTGATCATTTAGGCCCAAACCTTTGACCAGACTCAAAAGTAAGCAAAACCAATTATTCCCCAACCATGGCAAGTCCTTCGAATGAGCCACCAAGTTGTGTGTCATAATGCAACACTATGTGTGTTGAAGTGTCTGCAGATGGATTCGAAGTTGATGTGAAGGTGATTCAAAATAATCCTGAAGGTGGATTCAAAGCCAGCATGTAGGTGTATCGAAAGTCACAGGAAGGTAGCCATTCGTCTAATCGAAAACTTATGAATCAAAGGCAAACAGGTAAGGGTCCAATGGTGCAATCGAAGCTTGCATTCAGGAGATCCATTTTTTGTTAATCAAAGAAAACATGTAGAAGGCTATTGCTCTCTGAATCGAAGCTTGCGTGCAAGATGTACTTGCCTTGCAGGCATGAAGGAAGTAATGTTAATGATTGTGAATCGAATGATGCATTTAGGAGGTTGATGTTTGTGAATCGAAAGATGCATATAGAAGGCCACTACTTGAATGAAGCTTGTGGACCAAAGGATGCATGAAGGGGCCCAGAGTTGAATTCAATGTATGTTGCTTTCAAAGGAAACCCATACTCCAATCGAAGCTTTGCGAGAAGGTAATCCTTTCCCAATCGAAGGATGTATGAATCGAAACAAGCTTGCTTTTCTTTAATTTTGTCACAAAAAAAAACATTTTTTATTTGTTTTGTCCTTTTTGTCTACTTTGTACTTGTGCAAACTTTGAGCTTTTGAAAATACTTGTGATAAAATGTCTTGAGAAAAGAGAGGGAAAATTTTGGGGTACAACAACTTCTTTTAAAATATTTTCAAAAAAAAACACTTTGTACGCATTTTTAACTGATACAAGAATCATTACAAAGTTGCTATACCTAGGCATTTTTCAAAATATTCTCAAACAAACACAAATAGAATGCATTTTCAAAGTGAGCTAGCGATTAAGAGCCCGTAGATAACTACAGATGAAAAGGGTGATAACACCTTCCCTTTTCATAACCTACCCCCCGAACTCA
Source organism: Vicia faba (assembly GCA_948472305.1). Taxonomy (NCBI): domain Eukaryota; kingdom Viridiplantae; phylum Streptophyta; class Magnoliopsida; order Fabales; family Fabaceae; genus Vicia; species Vicia faba. The sequence continues at coordinate 475,763,886 of OX451740.1, forward strand.
ATAAATCTCAAAGGTCTTTGCTATTCTTTTCACCCTTTCCTTATTGGATAAAAGAAAAGTCGGTAGCGACTCTTGCTATCCGCAACATTTGCAATAAAATGAAAAACCAAAAGTCAGTTCTCCCACCGTATTACACATATCTATCAGAACTTCTATGAAACCTTATAAGACGGATTCTGAGTCAGAATCACTAGCAGACGAATAAATGTTACCATAAACTTCCCTAATGATTTGATCAAATTCGAATTTTACCGAATGACTCTCACAATATCTCATGCATTGTGCCCAAAGTTTACTTCTTTCTTAGGCATTTCGGGGTAAAAACACGTTCCAAGAATCCTCACACTCTCATATAAGCACTATAACTTAAAATTAAAGATGTGAAAATTAAAAGAAGAGAAAAAGTTACCTGAGTTAAAGCAAAATAAGAAAGTGCTTACAGAGGTAAGCAACCCAGGTTTTAAGAAGAGCTTCGGGGAAGAGGATGTCAATAGAGGTTTGGGAGAAGATGCAAAGTCTAGAAAAAAAACCTATGATGGGAAAGGAGAATGACTAGAGGAATGGAGTTATAAAAGCACGGTTTCCCCATGAAGTCCATCATTATGAAGTAAGGCAAAGAGATTTGATGGGACGCACATGTTGTACCCTAAAATTTTCCCTCTCATTTGTCAAGTATTTGCTCACAAGATATTCTAAGACGTCAAGTTTGCGGCACTGATACATCAATTTAGGCTCGAAATTGGCACAAGGGAAAAATGGTCAATTGCATACTGGAAAGTCAAACTTTGACTTTTTGATCAACATTACAACCCAAAGATCAAATTTCACCAAGACATTCAAAAATATCAAGCTTGATCATTAAGAGAATCAAGAATCCAACTTTGCAAGACTTTGAGATTTTTTTAAGTATTTTCTATACTTGATTAATTTCATTTGCTTCATGGCATTTTACTAATACTCCAAATAATTCAAGATGATGCAAGTAATTCAAGTTATTACAAAGTGACATTTTGCAAAATTACAAATTCTAAAACTTTGTCTTGATTAAAACCTTGTCACAATATTTTTTCCTTTGACATAATGTGCACAAGACTAAATTTGTGACATGCTACTATGCTGTCCAAAGTTGAAGAAAATATGATATATCACATTGCTACAACATCCTATGCTTCCCTGCAAGAAAGCTTGTGCTATTCTGCCTCCCAAGTATCCATGTTGCCAATACAGTCCAAAACTGCTCTATGCAGTCTGCCCAAACCTGCACCACAACAGCCCCAAAATTGCACCAAAATGGCAAAGGAAAATTATGTGAAGAAAGTATCAAAGCAGTAGGCAAACACAATTCAAACAACTTATTTGTTTCCCCCCCCCCCCCTAAACCACAGTCAAGGGGTCTACAAAAGAGGACTATCTCATAAGACAAAGGGGTTGGATTTGGAAGAGAGAAAAAAAAAGTTTTCTAGAGAAAAGATATAGAGTTTTATTGAGCAGAAAAAAACAATATTCTGTGCAACTTTGACTCATTTTTCAAAACCAAAACTGCTCTTGTTCAAAACAGAAACCCAACTCATTACTCCACCATACAAACTCTCCTTTAAACCAAACAACTCATCACATACAAAGTTGGACCAAAACATCACAAAAACAATTCTTGTGTTACTATTCATCTCCGTGATGCGGTGGGAGAATTGACTTGAAGGTTTTGCGTTTTATCGCAAATGTCGCGGTTAGCAAGAGTCGCCACCGACTTTTATTTTATCCAAAAGGAAAGGTGAAAAAGCACAGGAAAGACCTTTGAGATTTTTTCTTGAGTTCGAGGGGTAGATTATGAAAAGGGAAGGATCTAGCACCCTTTTCATCCATGGTTTTCCATGGGCTCTTAGTTACTTGCTTTAGATCACTTGCTTTGGTTTGTTTGAAATGGTGCTTGTTTGTGGTTTTGAAAGTTTTTTGTAAAAGAGGCCATTTGTTTAGGCAACCTTTGTAATGATTCTCGTTCGTAAGAATGTATACAAAGATGTTTGTCTTTTGAAAATGTTTTCAATGTTTTGTAAGATGTTTTGAAATGTGTGTGTGTTTGTTTTTGAAAATAGCAAGGATAATTTGAAATGGAGCAAGTAACTTAGAAGCTATCTACCTACTCAAATGTCTTTCTTGTGCATTTTCTATTCCTTTGACATTGTTGACTTACCATTGATTTGGTAAGCAACCCTATCTTTGGATGTAAACGGGACGGGCGTGGGTCATCGTATAACCATGATAGCAATGTTGCAAAGTATCTTAGCATTTTTTAGGGACCAAGATCATTTTGTTTAGGCAACTTTTGAATAGCGTCATCAGGGGCTATGATCTTATATTTGTTTTGTTTTGCCAAGATACTTCGTATGCGTAACATGGCCATTTTGTTTTAGGAAACCAAGTGGGAGAAACCCTAAGGGTGCTTGTGTGCAAAGTGTATCATTTTCATGCTTTTGATTTTGTCTTGTATTTAGGGTTTTCTATTTTGCTTTGTTTTGTTCTTGTCATGCAAACCCTAATTACTAATCATGGCATTTAAAGCGATAAATTGCGTAATGTAAATAAACTAAGCTATTACAACAATTTTATGGGAGGGGCAATACAAGTTTGAATGGGGATTTGCACAAATATAAAGCTAAATATATTATTACAACCAAATCGAATATGCGCGAATTAAATAACTATAATACAAATATTTAAAATGCAATGCAATGTTCATGTTAGAAAAATGTTTTATGTCTTGTTTTTTTGTATGAAAAATATTTAATTTAAACCTAAAATATAAGGAAAAAATATATTAATTCTTTTTGAAAGGGGTTAAACCCTAGGTTTTATTCAAAAGAAAATAATGTTCTATATTATTATTTTGTACATTTTTTTTGCATAAAAAATAAAAAATAATATTGTATATGAATATTAAAAATTAAATATGTGTAAAAATTGGTATTTGTAAGTATAAAATGTATAATAAAAATATTAAGTATTTTTAATTATATTTATAAGTTATTTAAGAAAATAAATTTTATTCTATCAAAATAAATTAATTTTTTATGTGAAAAATAATTAAAAATAAATAAAATAAATGTGTGAAAATAAATAAATCATTTTTTGGGATTTTTTATCATTAAGAAGAATAAATAAAAATATTAAATATGAAAATTTGAAAAAAAATATAAAAATATAAAATAGTTAGCCAGGGGGTGCAATAGCAAGTCAGGGGGGTGTTTAGCAAAAACAAAAAGGCCAAGCAACAACAAAAAGCCCAAAGACTTCATCCCTGTCCTTCATTCATCTTCTTCGTGCCATGCCAGTTCAAACCTGTATCTTCCTCATGCTTGCATAAAAATGAAAACTCATAACATGAAAAATATAGCATTTGAGCTCACGATTCCAACCATATAAATTATGTAACTTAACTATCAAAGATCAAAGAGAATTTTGGAATCCCTAAATCGTGACCTAATTTTTTTAGAGATTTCAAGCTTCAAATTCTCTTAGCACAAGTAATATAAATGAAAAGTAAGGATATGTACAACTTCGTTATGATGAGAACTACATTTTTTCTTCACAAATCGTGGCTTGAGATTGCCTGTATAAAGAGATAGAGTTTAAGAAAATACCTCCTTCAGCTGGAATCGTGTATGGCAATGTAGGGACTTTAATGGAGGCCTGATGATTGCTTGAGCTTTATTGAGCTTCCCTGAATCTATTCCAACCCTTATCTTGCTCTAGGATGGCTGGAACTCCCTATCCAAGTCCAACTGCAAGCTTCCAAGTTGAAAATGGAAGATGGTGAAACAGAGGTTACAGAACCAGGGTGATGGCTTGGATTGAATAGGTATTAAGTATGTAAGATGTTTGGATCAGTTAAACACCAAACGCACGAGCCAAATGAGAGTTGGCTGAGTTTTTACAGAAACTGTGTGCTTGGACAGATTTTTAGTGTTTTTCAGTTTGAGAGAGTTCTAGGTTCAAGCCAAGCGTGTAATTTCTTGTACAATGTTCGCATATTAGTATAGAAGTGATCCAAAGTCAGCTTCCTACTAGTTGTGCAAGCCTTAACCCTTTTGCAACTTCTCTTGTACTTGAAGCAAAGTTGACAAGACCAAACCCACATGCTTGTACCAGCTTGCTTTAGGGTTGATATAAGTTTGTACCAATTTCTTGAGACCTGTGTAGTTTGCTTGTATCAAGGGGACATGTCCAATGCTCCAAGTTGACAAAGTTGCAAAAGTGCATCTTTATGAAAATGGCAATGAAGCCTTTTTACCCAAAATGGAATTACAACTTGTGTAAAGTTTCAAAAGCAAGGATAAAGGATTTGTCAACTGAGTATGCATTTAATTAAGGAGTGTGTAGCAAGATTAGGACCTGTAAAGTAAGAAATAGCCAGCATAGATTTGGTTTGCAACTTGATTCTTCATGAAAATGGCTTGAACAAAAAGTGAGAAAATGCCAACTTCCTCTCTTCGATTCTCCCTACTCAAAAATGATCTTGGAGAGTTCTGGGACATTTTGGAAAGATTTTAATGTGCTCTATAATCCATCTTTGAAATGAATTTTGAGATACCTCTTGTAACTAGGTGAAAAGTTGTCATGAAGTTGGGTCCAAAACCTGCCTAAATTAGGGCAATATTTCACTAAGTTATTTAGTTCATGAGCATGTATTCACAAATTTATAACTTGAGATCCAAGAATATTTAGGGAAAAGTTTGTGAAGAAAAGTTGTAGATTTCATGGAGGACTACAACTTTCATGTTGGGAACTTTTCTTGAATCAAAATGCATCATGGTGAAAAAGTGGTGAAAAGTTGAGAAAAAATAAGAAAATTTTTATACTTACAAAAATTCTAAGTTATGAAAATTTTCAAATTAAAACCCTAATTTTCAAATTTGGTTTTCTTGGTCAACAAGTTTCACATTTTGACATATCTTGATTAAATATGACCCTTGGCACTTGATTTTGACCAAAAAGTCAAAGTTTGACTTTTCAGTGTACAGTTGACTTTTGATCAGTTGACTGCAAATTTCATTTGTCAATCCAATGAACTTGAGATTTTTTGAACCATGTAATTAAGTCAAGATGATGCCATTGAATCCTTGAAATCATGCTTGAACTCAATTGGTCAATTGGTAGGTTAAAAATCAGAAATTGCCCTTCCTCAGTCAAAAAACCCTAATTTTGACCATTTTGCCCTTTTGATGATTTGATCAAATTTCTTGAGGTGTTCTGATCCAAACTTGATCAAATGGCACATATAAGTCTAAAATGTTGACGTGGATCAAAAATTATGAAGTTTGACTGTAAATTGGCCATGGTTGACTTTTTCCCCAATACAGCTGATTTTTAGGTCAACTGTCCAATTGATTGATCAAAAATGTGGTTCAAGGCTTGAAACTTAACATGAGCAATCTTAGGGGTCCAAGATGATGTAGGAAAGTCAAATGAAGCATTGGAGATCCAAAAATCCTTGTGCAAACTCAAACCCTAATTTTGGGTTATCAGTGCAAGATGAGATGTCTTGAGCTGACCAAACCCTAATCTTGTCTTGAGTCAAAGAAGTCTTGTGAGAAAATTTTTGATAAATGAGAGGGAAAATTTTGGGGTACAACAGCTGCCCCTGTTCAATCTTCTTGAACCTGAAGAGTTAGATTGGTGAACTTTGGCGTTCGTGACTCGAAGGTAAAAGATGATTGGACACTAGAGTGCCCATAAATTTGCACTCGATGAAGTGTAGTTGAGGGAATGGGCTTAAATATGCCATTTGGAGAGGTGATATAATCTTGTTGGAGATGGGCTTGTAGATGCCATCCAAGAATGCTTGTTGAATTGTAAGTTGTAAGTCAAAAGAATAAGTATCAGAATAGTATCCGTATCTGGAACATATATGAACTGTATCTGGAGACTGAATCTGTATGAGCAATAGAATAGTGTCCGTGTCTGGAGCGTATACGAGTTATATCTGTACTTGATTCTGAATAAGTGACAGAATGGCCACCGTTTTTGGAGCATATCTGGATTGTATCTTGAAGTTGAGGTCTGAATAAGTATCAGAATGGCATCCTTGTCTGGAGCGTATCTGGACTGCATAATGAACCTGAGTCTGAATAAGTGTCAGAATGGCATCCGTGTATGGAGCGTATCTGAACTGTATCTGAATGTTGAAGTCTGAATAAGTAACAGAATGGAATCTGTGTCTGGAGCGTATCTGAACTGTATCTGAATGTTGAAGTCTGAATAAGTAACAGAATGGCATCCGTGTCTGGAGCGTATCTGAATTGTATCTGAACTTGAAAACTGAATGAGTATCAGAATGTCATCCGTATCTGGAGAGTATATGAACTGTATCATGATTGCACATTTTTAATGGTAGCTTGTTAATCTTATCCTGAAAAGGGTAAAATGTTAGCTGAAACACAAAGTTAATGATGCGTGAAATGTATGATGCAATATATGCGTTTTATCAATGTTTATGATATGTGGATGTAATGTATATGCATGTAAGTTGATTCGCTGTATTGCTGAGGAAAATAAATCCTTGACTGCTTTTGAGGATATGCGGGTTCTTCATGTCTTGAAGTTGGAATAATTAACAAAAATTCTGTTGTGAGCAATGCCATATACTGCTTGAGTAATTTGCTTGGGGAATCCAGAGAATTTTGTCGACTTCTACTAGGGATATATCAAAGGGAGTCCTCGTTCTGTTGGGGAACAAAGAAAACTCTGTGGGAAAAAGCTTATTCCTGTTTGGAAAAAGTTCAGGAGTTTCGGTCGTCTGCCACTCTACTGGGGAATTATCCTAGGTTAAGGAGAAACAGAAGTTAGTTGTTATCCGGTTGATTTTCAGACTTCAAGACAACTTGCTGGGGGATCTAGAGAAATTGGATGGTTTCCACCGGGGATTAATAGTTTGAAGTTTCAGCTCCGCTGGGGAACTTAATGACGTACTATAGGGATTGTTCATGGAATAGCTTAAAAGACGTTTTCCTAATCTTTCAACTAGTCAGTAATTGTTCTTTTTTCATTTTGTTTATTTGTAAACAGTAATTATGTTCAAATGCATATGTTCATTAATGAATCATTGGACGTTTTTGCGAATAAAAACACAAGTGAAATAAAAAGGCAAATAGTTTTCTGTACTTTGAAAGAGATATCTTTGTATTTACTTTGAATAAGTATTTTGTACAAAAGAGACAGACATCCTAGTAAGAGGATGGTGTCATAAAAATAAAAAAAATTTATACAAAGATAGCTATATGTGATAATCCCATGGGGTTCCCATTCTGCTATAGCCTCCATATCTCTGAATATCTTGTCTATCCGTTGCTTCGTCCGAAAATGACTAGATCGATCAGAAATCCGAGTTTGTCGGTGAAGAGGTTGAAGTTGTCCTCAAAGTGATCCGACGAGACATAGTCATGCGCTTTAATTCCCTAACTTTTGCCTGGACTACCCTTTCGGGTTTTTAGTCCACCGGGAAACCCTTTTTTGTCCAAGTCGCCCTTTCAGGTTTTCAACTTTCCGGGTGTACAGATTTTTTTTATTTTATCCCTAATTTTTGCCCAAACCTTTTGGTTCGTCGGGATGCCCTTGTTTTTCCTAGGTGTGTCAACCTAGAGGGTCTCTTAGGCGTAGTATCTTTTGACTATGTCTGCGTTCGCAGGGTGTGGCAGGTCGTCGCCGTCCATGGTGGTTAAGATCATTGCCCCACCGAAAAAGATGTTCTTGATTACAAATGGTCCTTCATAGGTAGGAGTCCATTTTCCCCTGGGATCACTTTGTGGCAAGATGATGCGCTTGATCACTAGATCTCCAACTTGATATAATTGGCATCTGACTTTCTTGTTGAAAGCTTTGATCATCCGTTTTTGATACATCTGACCATGGCAAACAGTAGTAAGTCTTTTTTCATCAATTAAGTTCAGTTGATCAAGCCGGGTCTGGATCCAATCGTCCTCATTCAAACCTGCATCTTTCATGATTCTCAAAGAGGGGATCTGAACCTTAATAGGTAAAACAGCATCCATGCCATAAACCAAAGAATAGGGTGTTGCCCCAGTTGATGTGTGAGTCGTGGTACGGTACCCGTGGAGAGCAAACGGTAGCATCTCATGTCAGTCCTTATAGGTGACTGTCATTTTTTGTATGATCTTTTTAATGTTTTTATTCGCAGCTTCGACGGCACCATCCATCTTTGGCCGATAGGGGGATGAATTGTGATGTTGAATCTTGAACTGCTCGCACAAGGAGGTGATCATAGTATTGTTAAGGTTCATACCGTTATCAGTGATGATCCTTTCTAGGATACCATACCGACAAATAAGATTCTGCTTAATGAAGCGGGCAACAACATTCTTAGTCACGGATGCGAAGGAAGCTGCTTCGACCCACTTCGTGAAATAGTCAATGTCCACTAGAATAAAGCGGTGTTCATTGGAGGCCGTAGGCTTGATTTCCCCAATCATATCGATTCCCCACATAGCGAAGGGCCATGGAGCTGTTAAGACATTTAGAGGAACCGAAGGCACGTGCACCTTGTCTGTATAGATTTTACACTTTTGACAGGTCGGGGAGTGTTGATAGCAGTTTGCTTCCATGGTAGACCAATAATAGCCTTCCCGTAGGATTTTCTTCGCCATCGTATGCCCACTAGAGTGAGTTCCAAAGGTACCTTCATGCAATTCAGCCATAATCTTTTCAGCTTCAATCTTATCCACACAATGGAGCAGAATATAATCATGATTACGTTTGTACAGGATGCCATTACTTAGGAAGAACTTAGCGAAGAATCTCCTTAGGAACTTTTTATCATTGATTGAAGCTCCTTCTGGATATTCTTGAGCCTCGAGATACCTTTTGATTTCATGAAACCAAGGTTGGTACACTACTTCTTTGGTATTAATATCGTGACAGTATTCTGGTTCATCCCTTCGTTCAATGGTGATCTGGGGAGCCTCGTTATCCCAATTAAGTTTAAACATAGATGACATTGTGGCTAAAGCATCTTCCAGCTGATTTTCTTCTCGTGGGAAGTGCTCGAAGGTAATCTGCTCAAAATGTGGTAACAATGTCAAAACATGTTCTTTGTAAGGGATAAGGTTTGGGTGTTTAGTGTCCCATTCTCCTTTGATTTGACTGATGACCAAAGCTAAATCTCCAAACACAACTAAGGATTTGATTCCCAAGTCTATGGCAGCCTTGAGATCAAAGATGCATGCTTCGTATTCTGCCATGTTGTTCGTATAGTTGAAGCAAATTCTGGCAGTAAAGGAAGTATGGCACCCTTCCGGAGATATGAGTACAGCGCCGATACCATTACCAAGTGCATTGGATGCCCCATCAAAGAACAGGGTCCATCTGGATCCTTGTCCAGGCCCATCATATGGTCTGATTTCTTCACAGTTGTCTAATGTCATGATGTCTTCGTCCGGTAATTCAAACTTCATGGATTGATAATCCTCTACAGCTTAATGAGCAAGATGATCAGCTAGCACACTGCCCTTTATAGCTTTTTGGGTCGTGTATTGTATGTCATATTCTGTTAGGATCATCTGCCATCTAGCTATCCTCCCAGACAGAGCAGGTTTCTCAAAGATGTACTTTATCGGATCCATCTTAGATATCAGAAAAGTGGTATGAGTCAACATATATTGTCTTAGCCAACGAGCAGCCCATACCAGAGCGCAGCAAGTTTTCTCGAGCAGTGAATATTTGGTTTCACAGTCGGTAAACTTTTTGCTCAGGTAGTAAATAGCGTGCTCTTTTCGGCCAGACTTATCATTCTGCCCCAATACACACCCCATTGAGTTCTCTAAAACAGTCAGATACATGATTAGTGGTCTTCCCTCGACTGGTGGCATCAAGACAGGAGGCTATTGTAAATACTCTTTGATTTTGTCAAAAGCAATTTGACACTCATCATTCCATCTGACTACTTGATCTTTCTTCAACAGTTTGAAGATTGGTTCACAAGTAGATGTTAGGTGAGAAATGAATCTGGCAATATAGTTCAGGCGTCCCAAGAATCCTCTAACTTCCTTCTCAGTACGAGGAGCAGGCATTTGTTATATCGCTTTGACCTTGGCAGGATCAACCTTGTTGCCTTTGTTGCTGACAATGAAACCTAAGAGTTTACCGGACCGGACTCCGAATGTGCACTTGTTTGGATTCAATCTTAACTTGTACTCCTTCGATCTCACAAAAAGCTTTTGCAAGTGATCAAGGTGTTTTTCTTCAGTTTGTGATCGGGCTATCATGTCATCTACGTAGACTTCTATCTCATGATGTATCATATCATGAAACAAAGCTACCATGGCGCGTTGATAGGTTGCCCCGACATTCTTCAGTCCGAATGGCATCACTTTGTAGCAGAACATACCCCACTGTGTGACAAATGTAGTTTTCCCCATGTCCCCATGCACCATTTTGATCTGGTTATAGCCTGAGAATCCGTCCATGAAAGAAAATACTTTGTGTTGGGCTGTATTGTCAACCAGAATGTCGATGTGTGGAAGTGGAAATCATATTTAGGGTTGGCCCTGTTTAAATCTCTGTAATCCATGCACACTCTCAATGTGCCGTACTTTTTAGGCATGGGAACAATGTTGGCCACCCATTGAGGATAAGAAGTAACAGCCAGAAATCCAGCATTGAACTGTTTCATAACTTCTGCTTTGATCTTCTCTGACATGTCAGGTCTCATGCGGCGGACTTTTTGCTTCACTGGTGGACAGTTTTCTCTTGTAGGTAGACGATGTACCACGATGTCTGTATCGAGTCCCGACATGTCTTCGTATGACCAGGCAAAGATCTCAACATAATCATGCAACAGTTGAATTAGGCGCTCCTTGACACTCGGCTCTAGATTGGCACCCACTTTGATTTCCTTTTAATCTTCCTCGGTACCCAAATTAATTGTATCCAATAGCTCCTCATGAAGCTGAATAGCTCTTTCCTCTTGTTGTAGTAGTCTGGCCAATTCCCCTGGCACCTCACAATCTTTGTCACCTTCGTATTCGGCTTGGTAGATCAGATCTTCAGAGTCACTGAAGGATATAGCAGTATCGTTACCCATGGGATCCGGAATGGAAGAGTACCTGCATTTGTGAGTGTGGGTGTGTGTAAGGGTATAGCCATCTTTAAACAATAAAATGTAAAAGAAAGATAATGAGCACAAAAAGTTTATATGTGAAAAAGTGTCCATGATTCATTGAATGTCATATGAAGATGAAATAAAAACCCTTACAAATGGACCATTGTGCCTCGGGTAAGACACAAGGTTTTTAAAGTGCGAATTGTTCATGAATATTACAAGTCTAACAGAAATGTAAAAGATAAATTACTGAGAGATGAAAGTTATTGGGACAAAGTCTCTGGCTTCCCAGTTGCGAAGTCCTCCGCTGACAATAGGAAATATCCAATCTTCCAAGCTGCCATCCTCTTCATTGTCTTCTACTGCATTGACCCCTTGGTTGCTAATCTTCATAGGTGGCCCCCCAGCACGGGCACGACGCACAACCTTCTCAGCAGTTGAAGTAAACCCCAAGCCAAACTTGTCTGATTTGTACGGAATGTCTGGAAGCTTCCCCCAGATGGTGCATCCACCCTCTTCCACTACTGCCTTTGCATCCTTTAGAGATGACATCCGAAGTGGAGGTCTTTTGATCTTAGGAATCGAGGATACCGCCTTGGTTGCTGCTACTTCTGGATAGACTTCTTCAAAATGTTGGAAAAGGGTTTCAATGAACTCGCCATCTAACTCCACATATCGGAAAGAATTCAGATGACTAATCATATACTCCTCCTCCCCATGGATAGTTATGATCTTTCCTTGGACCGGGTATTTTAGCATCTAATGCAATGTGGAGGTGACAACACCGGCATTATGGATCCAGGGGCGTCCTAACAGACAGGAATAAGAAGGACGGATGTCCATCACATAGAAGGTTGAGTTGAAAATCTGAGTTCCCACCTTTATTGGGATGTCCACTTCCCCGTGGACCATCCTTTTCGAACCATCAAATGCTCTCACCACTATGTTACTGGGTTTTAAAGCCAGCCCCTCGCAATCCAATCTATCAAAGGCTTTTTTCGGTAAGACGTTCAAAGATGATCCCGTGTCCACCAAGACATGGGCTAGGGTTGTTCCTCTACACTCCACTGAGACATGTAATGCCTCGTTGTTTTCTCCCTCTGGGTGTCAAATCAGCATCGGAGAAACCCAAGCCATTATCAACTGTCAAACTGGCCACATTATCTTGGAACTGGTCAGCAGACGTCTCTTGTGGCACATGAGCTGTCTTCAGAAATTTTACCAGAGCTTTCGCATGTGCTTCAGAGCACATCAGCAGAGCTAGCATAGAGATCTTGGAAGGGGTTTGCCCCAACTGTTCAACCACATCATAATCACTCTTCTTTATTATCCTCAGGATTTCTTCCATTTCCTTCTTGGATGTTTCGGGGATAGCTAGTGATTAAGCCTTCGTCAGGACAGGCTCTTCTTGAATGCTTTTTCCTTTATTCTCAGTAGTGGAAGTATTGGTAGGGATAGGAATTGTATTGTCTTTATCAGTGGGTACGCTTGCAGGTATAATCACTGGTGCAGAGGTAATCTTCGGAATGGCCACGGGTCCAAAGGCTGCCTTTGGAGGGGCAATCTCTGGAGAGAAGATTCTACCACTACGGGTAATCTTTCTAGTTCCGGAAATATTTCTAATGTCAGAATTGTCCTCTTTGGAGCTCTCTTCTTCGGCAGTCAGTTCATCCTGTTTAATACCATGGTAGTAGATTTCTCCACCGTAATTCCATGGTACTGTTTTATCTGATTTGTACGGGACCGGCCCGGGCATTGTAATCTTAAGTGGAGTAGTCTTTAGAGTAGGTGTAATCCTAACGGGTCTTTTAGGGGCCCTGGACGGATTAGCGTAGATGGTTATAATTGAAACTTCTTTCACTGGAACGGGTAAAATAGGAGCATTCTCAAACAGAATTTCTTGGTTATCCATCAATCGTTGGATACCTTTTTTCAACAGAGGGCAGTCAAATGATGAGGATAGGCAAACATGGCAGTCCTTGTCACAACCTGGGAATATACCAGCTTTCAACAAATTCAACTTAATGATTGGGAGCGGAGTCAACAGTTCATCCACAATGGCAACAAATAAATCTTATTCAATAGCGTTGGCATTGTGACCATGCCTAGGAATTGGAGCGGAAATAACATTTGGTTTCTCAGGCGCTTCAAACTCAACTTCCTTCGCATCTATCGGGTCTTGAATTTTGTTCTTCAGAGCCCAACAGTTGTTAGTGTCGTGCCCTGGACTTTCAGAATGGTATGCGCATCTGGCATTCGGATGGTAATGAGGAGACGTAGTATTGGGATTCTTTGGGGCCGCTTTTAAAGTCGCCAGATTCAATTTCAGAAGATGTGGTAGAACCTGGGCTGAAGTCATGTTAATCTTGGTGAATTGCCGGACTGGCCTTTCCACCCTTGGCTGGTTATTTCTTGGCTGGTCTGATGCAGGCTTTGGAATCATAGCGGCCCCCACCGTTGGTCGGCGTTCAGTTCTTCCCTGATTCCTCTGTGAATAAACAGCAGATACTTCCTTACTCCCAGTGAAGGGTTTTTTCACAGCAGTAGAGGAAGACGCATCCCTCTGAATCTTCCCACTTCTTATACCAGCCTCCACCCTCTCGCCGGTTAAAATCAATTCAGTAAACCCTGCAGAGGAACTCCCAATCAGATGATTGAAGAAAGGGTCTGATAGAGTTCCCAAGAACATGTCTACCAACTCCCTTTCAGACAAAGGGGGTTGCACCCTTCTGGCTAGATCTCTCCACTTTTACGCGAAATCTTTGAAGCCCTCATTGAAAACCATATCCATACTCTGAAGCTGAGTACAGGTAGGCGCCAAATCGGTGTTGTACTGATATTGTTTATAGAAAGATGCGGCCAGGTCTTCCCAATTGTGGACGTCGGCCCTTTCCAACTGGTAGAACCAATCAAGTTGTGTTCCTGATAAACTGTCTTGGAAAAAATGGACCCACAAGTCTTTGTCGGCAGAGTGTGGCTGAATCTTCCTGACATACGATCGGAGGTGCATTTTAGGACAAGACACCCCATCATACTTGGCAAATAGTGGCACTTTAAACTTTGGTGGGATCACAATTCTTGATACCAGCCCCAACTCTTCAAAATCTAGCCCTGGTACTCTCTGGATTTCCATAGCGCTTAAACGCTCTTCAAGGTGTTTGTACTTGTCATCAGTCGGAAGGTATTGTTGTTTAGAGTAGTCCTCCTCTTCCTCTTCTTCTTCAGAATCTGATGGTACTGCCATTTCTTTTCCCTTTCTTTCCCCTTCATCAGACGTTGTTGGAAAATCTAAGGTTCTTCTAGCTTATCCCAGAAACCTTTTGCCCATGATTACCACACCAGCTGGCTTCTTCTTCTTTTTCTCTTTTTCTAGCAGAGTCTTCAGCTCCTCTTGCCCCTTGGCTAAGGACATGAGTAACTGTTGAAATTGTGTGTTCTGAGCTTGAAGATCTTTGACCGTTTGTTCGAGATCCATCTTGCTGAAATAAATAGTAGAGGGATGAGGAAACTTGTTGCAAAGACCTGTTTATGTTTATGATGAATGATATGTATTCATGCAATGCTTTTAAGGATTTAGAAATTCAAATTTGTTTCAAACAAAAAGAAACACACATCATATTAATAAGATAGAATTTGAGTACATCAATGCCCCTTGGGCAAAATAATACAAAATTCTAAGGTAAAAAGACATTGTGCATGCTCTTTGGTGCAATGTAGGTATTTAGAGTCTGCTCCTCATGAAGTAGCTGAGTGAGTTCCAAAACCTTCTTCTCGCTTGCATAGAATTGGGCTTCGAAAGTATCGCGCTCTTCTTTGAGCTGTATCTAATCCCTTTATAGGTCTTCGAGTGATGTAGGCATGTCAGGATGTAGGATAGTGTATGGAACTTCTCCTTCCTTAACAGGTGATGTGCGATCGACCTAATGTGTCTAACGGTATCTTAACTGCAAGTGCACAGCCTATCACGGTAGTAATAAAAAGATGTCGAACCCACAGGGACTTTGTAATCACTCTAGTGCTATAAAGGTTTCCTAGTTTAGCTAAGGCGGATGTTGTCACGTTTGGTTTTTTAGAGGTTAAGGTAGAGGAAAACTAAATCGAATTAAGGGAATAATAATAATAAAACGGTCGGTATGTAATATAGTGAACCTAAGTGGATCTAATTGAACCTAAGCATATAAAGATGTTTAACTTAGATAGTTCTGTAGAAATTATCAGTTTAAAAACCCTCAACTCACACTTTCGTGGTCTTATCTCGGATTATACCCCTAAAGCCCTATGCCTGCTCTCGCTAGCCCATAAGTGTTTAGAAAATACTCTTTGAAAACTTAATAAAATCTAATTCATTTTAAAGCGCTCTCGCTGTATTTAAATCAAATGCCTAACTTTAGCTATCCGGTTAAAACATCACACTTTCGTGGTCTCGATCCTAACCTATTCTACTTTTCTTACTCTCGTAACAAAAAGATTGATTTTAATTATAAAAAGTCATAGCCAGAAATTAAGTTAATTTGGATTTTAGCTTAGGCACAATTTAATCCATTTGGTTACTATTATCACATCCCGACTCTGGAAAATTAGCTAGTCATAGTACTTGAAACAGACATACAGGAAATATAATCGGGAAAGAATAAAACATTCATGATAAATAAATAAATAAATAAACGTAAACAAATTGTATTAAAATTAAATTAAATGCGATTAAAAACCTGAATAATAATATTATTCCTCAAGCTCCCTCTTCCACAAGTCAGCAAGATTGAAACCTTCGGAATCGGAACTTGAAACGAATTCTGAGGATAAAAATAAATTCTAACTACAATAGCAATTTCCTAATGTTAGAAATAGCTATTAATTGGTAAAAGGGAAATAAAACAAGAACAAAAAAAATGCAAACGGACGGTTCGTAAATTTGGTAGGGCTTCCGCAAGAAATTCAGTAAATAAAACTCTCCCTAGTTTCATTGAAATATCTCCTATTTGTAGAAGAGAAATTGGCAGTTAAGAAAAATTAGGAACGTGGACTTGTACTGCTTTAGTGGAGAAAGACCAGTACTGGACGTTGGTGAGGTTGAGAATTTGTAGGAGTTGAAAAGATCCTTCCATTATGTTCCCCACGTCTCTTGTTCTTCATGAAATTGAATTACGCGTGTGACGGTCGTAATGAAGAGGTGACAGTCGTAATGCGCTTAAATAGTGCGTTACGTTCATCAATGATGTGTGACGAGCGTTCTTCATGTTGTAGGCGCGTTACACTCATAATGGACGTGTGACGACCGTCACAACATCAAACTTTGTAGAATTTTGCAGATTAGTTCCTTTTCTTATGATTTTTATGTTAGCTTTCTTCATGTGATCTTTTTTTCACTAAATTGATTTGAAACATGTTGTACCTGTGAAAAGACATAAAAACTCAGAACAATCGGGAGTTAAATGGGTTAATGCAGTATGAAAATCGATTAAAAATGTAGCAATTATATGATACGATTTCTCGTTATCAAATTCCCCCATACTTAAACCTTTTCTTGTCCTCAAGCAAATAATTATTTAGAAAGATCGGACAAGTTTTATCAGGCACACATGCATGACATACCTTTGATTTTTAAAGCAATTACGGGAAATCCTCGTCAGTTCGACCGATACTTAAGTGAAACACTAACGATACGCTAATGACACAAGCAATAAGCTAAGTTGTGAACTTCCATTTTAAACGAACTATCCAATAGTTCTGTTATAATTCTGCCCAGAGTTTCTTGTATCTATTTCACTTGGTTTTGTTCTAGCACAATCACATTAAGCCCTTTGTCTTAGCACGCACATAGTGGAGTAACTGGTTAGTGACTTTGATCCTTTTAGCACGGGGTCTGGTACACAAATGTGGCAACCCTACACATATTATCCAAATTGGAGGTTGTGGGGGATCGAGCCATAGCATGCCCTACCAAGTTCAAAACCAGATACCTCTGAACCAAATACCTCTGAACCAACCAACAATGGACTCCTTCATTATTTGCTTATCTCTTATACGCAACCTTGCATTTTGGTGCAACTTTTTCCTTTTTAGCAGTGAGATAAGAAGGATATTTCATTGATCAGGCATCAAACACTTATATTCATCGGCTCCCCACGTGGTTTGTGTCAAGACGGTGTTGACTGCTAGTATAAACTACTAGGGGTCACTTTAGAGCTAATACTCAAGATATAGGTATAACGGTTATTGAAACGGATCGCGTAAGTAGGAAGTCTAAGGTGACATAACCGTATCGATCTTGTTGAATCGTTCTCGGCTTCCTAACTAGGATTTCATTAATATAGATATGTCGGGCTAATGCGAAGATAAAGCAAAAAATTTGGGTATGGCTAAATAAAGCGGGGAAGAATTTAAACTGAGAAATATCGTTAAAAAAATTACTTGTTTATGGTAAATGGAAAGGTACCTCTCCCACACTATATTCGACATTGTCCTCAATGTTGCGGTATAAAGGCGGGGAAATACAAATACAAAAACAAAAAAAAACAAAAAAAAAGAAGCAGTAAAAGTAAACTACTTAAGAAAAAAACTACTGATGGCCACGTCCTCTACTCCTGGTGCGTGATCGCCTGGTAGGCGTGGCTTCAGTATCAGTGTCCTGGTAGCCAAGGGTGCTGACATCCAACCTTAAAGCGTTAAGTTCAGACAGGGCCTCGTCCAACCTCTCGTTCATGCTCCGCTGGCCAGTCAGAATCTGAGCGTTTTGTGCACATAAATAGTCATATTGCTCCTGTTGTCTTCTTTCAAGTGCGGCACTCATTTGATTTTGCTGATGGATGGTCGGAGAATTTCTTCAAGAGTAATAGGAGGTGGTGCGGATGAAGGTCCTGGAATGTCATGAACGGGGGCAACACTGTCCAACTCTTCTTGCATCTCGTCTGCGGGGGCATTAGGATGGTCTTCATGAATAGGAACACGACCCTCGGGAGCTGCAGGATCGAATAACCAGTTGGCTCTATTTTGTGGGTTGATTCGGTCCCTGCAAGGCAAAGTAATGTTATTATAAACAATGTTTCGGATCACAGGATGAAATCTTCCATCCTCCCGCTCATAGATGAGGTGTGCCGCCTTGCAGTGGTCCAGAGTCATCAATGTCGGTGCCATAGAAGGCATATCTGTGAGAGCGGTACCATGATTCAGAGCTATGGCAAGAGAAGTGACAATCCCTCCGAAATAGAAGGGTTTACCGCCTCTAGCACAAATGGAGTGAATATGGGCCAATAAAAATGGGGCGGCATTGATCTTATGGCCGGTGAATGCACAGTGCATGAAGAAAAGCTCCTTGGAGTTGAGCTTGTGGTTGTTGTCTCGGGCGAAGATGGTGTTGCAGAGGATGCGGTGAAAGTATCGGATAGCCGGATTATGGATATGGGTGGCGTTGAGGATGTCATAAGATCCGGCACGAATGTTTGTCATACTGTGCCATAAATTAAAAGCTTCCTCGCCGAAATTATCCAGCACCCGGAGGTGGACACCTTCGTCGGAACTGAAACTGAGCAGACGTGCGATATCAGTTTGGGACAGCTGATACTCAGTGCCAAACATACGAAATTTGGCCACGCCTGAGAGTTGGTTTGTGGCTCCAGTGGGAGTAATGTATGAAAAGGAACTCAGAAACTCCAAGGTGAGAGTTTTGTAGATGGGTTGCGGTTGGCGGGACAGGTTCCATAAGTTCACATTCTGCAAAAGTTGTCGGATGCTCTCTAGCAGTCCCAAATTTCTCAGACAATCAAGGTCAACATACCGAGTTTGTTGGAGACCGCAGCGTTGGAATTTCTAGAATTTTAGTCTTTGGGTTTCACCTTGCTCGCCGGCTCTGAAAGTGAGATTGGGGATTTGCTGGTTGTTGGCCATATTGCATGCAAGAGATTGAATCGTGAAAGGGTTTGGAATGTGGATGGAGTAGTGGAGTGATGGAATTTAAGTGTTGGAGTGATGGAATTTAAGAGAAAATTAAATGGGTGGTGTTACGGTTTGGGAAAAAGGAAAGAAGAAATGGGAAGGGGAACGACTTCTGTAATAGCAGAATATGCTTTTGAGCGCGTGTGACGACCGTCACAGTGGGCTGACGGGTGTAACACGGTGAAATGCGTGTTACGCTCGTCTTAGGGATGTTACGATCATTACGGATACAAATAATTGCATTTATAAAATAAACGAAACATTTTAATTCCAAGACCTCATAACACATTAATTCAACACAATAAACATGCAGATTAATTCCAACACACATCTTATAATAATATTTTGCAGAATGATAATATATATAGTGAATTTAATATTTGATGTAGCACGTAGTAAATTTAATGAAAATGAAAATAAACTGAAATTGAAATAAATATTTGTTTCTAACAGAACTTTAAAAACTGTAGAAAGTAAACTTGTCTAAAAATGAAATCTTAAACTGCCTAGAAACATAAAACAGAAAGTAAAAATAAATGCTGATTCTGCTACTTCATCCCAGTCGCATTTTCAAATCTTCGAAATCTGCATTTATGTGATAAAATTGCTCCACAGTTATATCAGTTAAGCCTATTACGTCCATATGTATGCTCTTCAACTCGTTCTTGATTCCATTAATGTTCGTCTGATAAACATCCAGTGTAGTAAAGATTTTATTCAATTTTTCAGCGTATTCTCCTTTTGTTATTTCAGGGGCATCAATATCCTCTGCAATGTTGTTACCATCATGGTAACCAGAAGGGGTCTCAGGATCACTCTCATCAGACATCGTGGCATCATTAACTTGGTAGGATTGTGGTGTCTCAGGTGTTGAAGGATGGTCGGGAGGGTTTAGCTCATACATCCAATTGTCACGATTGTGGGCACTTACTTTAGCATGGTTAGGAAGTGTAAATACCGTGACAACTTCATCCCTTATCAGGTATTCGAAAGGTGCAGGACCTAGATTACCTATTATTCGTAGGTGGAAACAGAAATCAATATTCATAGGGCGGATTGAACCAAATTGTATACACCTATGCAGTTGGTATCTAAGTTCGAGGGCATTGGCAATCATGGTGACTAGGCCTCCTACGATGATCGGTTTATTAGGGTTCTGAGAAATGCGAGAAAAGGTTTGCATCAAGAATAGCACTGCATTAACAGGTGGGCCTTGGGTCATACACTGTAGTAAAAACATCTCATCCTTAGATACTGCAGTACGGTTATGTTCTTTTCCGAATATAGTATGGGCTAGAATCTTATGGAAATAGCGGATAGCGGGGTTGTGTATTTCATTATTGTCCATGCTATCCGGCTCAGGGTGGTAGTTTCTGGTTAAGGTTCCCCAAAAGTAATCTAGCTCGAAATCCACTAATTCTGTCTGGGTGGTAGTAAAAGCAAAAGGTCTGCTAGGGAATCCTAGAAGGTCGGCTAATTCTTTATGGTTATAAGCAAATTCAATACCGAATAGTCTGAAAGCTATAAATCCCTTTCTAGTTCCGAAACCGCGCTCAGGTATATGAACTAAGGAGCTCAAAAATTCAAGGGTAAGCTCGCGGTATGTAACAAACCTAGACTTAATGTGGGCTTTTTCCCATCCCAGTTGGTTAAACAGATAAAGGACACTATCCTTAATGCCTAAAGTGTCCATTGTTGGTTCATCATAATACAATGTCATACCATTATTCCTGTGTGATAATTCCTCAAATCTCCTCATTTGGTTCCTTCCTCTAAAAGTGGTTTCCATAGTAAATACTAAATGGGGGAAACAAATCGGGGGAGAAGGTAGGATAGAAAAAGACTTTTTCAGAAAACCTGTAGTGAATAAAGTTGTTTGAAAATCAGCAGCAGTTGTATAAAGATTTTTTAGGAAAAATGGAAAAGAAAATAATGAAAATAAGGCTTTAAAAGAAATAAATGCAGAAACGGAAAAGAAAATTAAAAGTAATAAATAAAAACAAATGGAAATAATAACAAAAACAAATAGGTTGGTTGCCTCCCACTAAGCGATGTTTTTAACGTCATAAGCCTGACATAGTGCCTAGCAGTAGATCATTCAGGGGAAATAGTGGGTAATTCTAAGAGTTTTAGACTATTCGCATAGTTTTTATTCTCGATATGATGATATTGTTTTAATCGCTGCCCGTTCACTGTGAACGGGTCACTATTCCTACCCTTAATTTCTATTGCTCCGCTAGGGAATATTTTTGTAACTTCAAAAGGACCAGACCATCTGGATTTCAGTTTTCCAGGAAAAAGCCTAAGTCTAGAGTTAAATAATAACACAATGTCTCCTACGCTGAATTCCTTCCGGGATAAGCGCTTATCGTGCCATCTTTTGGTTCTTTACTTATATATCTTAGCATTCTCATAAGCGTCTAATCTCAATTCTTCTAATTCATTCAAGTCGAGGATTCGCTTTTCTCCAGCAGCTGTGTAGTTTATGTTGAGCGTTTTGATTGCCCAATATGCCTTGTGTTCTAATTCTACCGGGAGATGACAGGACTTTCCGTACACAAGTTTGAAGGGTGTAGTTCCTATAGGGGTCTTGTAGGCTGTCCTATAAGCCCATAAAGCCTCATTAAGCTTAGATGACCAATCTTTCCTAGATATGGCGATAGTTTTCTCTAGGATTTGTTTAATTTCTCTGTTCGAGACTTCGACCTGTCCACTGGTTTGTGGATGATACGGTGTTGCTACTCGGTGTTTGATTCCATACTTAGATAATAATTTGCCGAATATCTTTGAAATGAAATGGGAGCCACCGTCACTAATGACAAGTCTAGGCACACCAAATCTTGGAAAGATTGTGTTTTTAAAGAGCTTAATTACTACTCGTGTGTCATTTGTAGGAGAGGCTATAGCCTCAATCCATTTTGAAACATAATCGACAACTACGAGTATATACTTGTTTATGAAAGAAGATGGGAAAGGTCCCATGAAATCGATTCCCCAAACATCAAAGATTTCTACTTCTAGTATTCCTCTTTGAGGCATTTCATCGCGTCTTGAAATATTATCGGTGCGTTGACACCGATCGCAGTTTTTAACAGCGATGTGGACATCCTTCCATAGATTAGGCCAAAATAGGCCTGCTTGTAGGATCTTTGCACAAGTTTTAGAAGTGCTGGCATGTCCGCCATAGGGAGATGAATGATAGTGAGAGATAACATCTTCCATTTCTTCTTCAGGTACGCATCGGCGGAAATTTCCGTCTGGTCCTCTTTTAAATAATAAAGGTTCATACCAATAATAATACTTGAGATCATGAAGAATTTCTTTTTCTGTTGATAAGTTAAGTCCGGTGGGAGCGCGCCTGCAGCTAAGTAGTTGACTATGTCGACATACGATGGAAATCCTATGGTTGTATGGATCGCTTCCACGGCTTCTTTGGCTTTTGGTTTGTTTTGGTCCAATTGAGCTAGATCGCTTCTTATTTGTGCTATCAGCTGTTCATACGGAAAATCATCGTTAATCGGTACTTGTTCGGGTTTTATACCTTCTAATCTTGACAATGGTCTGCTACGATGTTTTCCGTTCCTTTCTTATCCTTAATTTCTAGATCAAATTCTTGCAAAAGTAGGATCCATCCGAGGAGTCTTGGTTTTGCATCCTTCTTAGTTAGTAGATATCTGATAGCAGCGTGGTCTGTGTAGATGATTATCTTCGCTCCTACTAGGTAAGAACGGAATTTGTCAAGCGCGAAGACAACTGCTAACAGCTCTTTCTCAGTTGTGGCGTAGTTCATTTGAGTTGAGTCTAGCATTCTACTGGTGTAGTAGATTGCGTGAAGTTTCTTGTCCTTCCTTTGTCCAAGAATTGTGCCTATGGCGTAGTCGCTCGCATCGCACATGATTTCAAAAGGTAATCTCCAATCGGGTGGTTGCATGATTGGTGCGGTGATGAGGGATGATTTTAGAGTTTCAAACGCTTTAAGATAATCTTCGTCGAATATGAACTCAGCGTCTTTCATTAATAGACCAGTAAGTGGTTTAGTGATCTTCGAGAAATCCTTGATAAATCATTGGTAGAAACCGGCGTGTCCTAAAAAACTTCGTATTTCTCGAACGGTCTTAGGTGGTTGAAGTTCTTTTATGACTTCTATCTTGGCTTTATCAACTTCAATTCCCTTGTTAGATATAACATGTCCTAGTACGATTCCTTCTCTGACCATGAAATGGCATTTTTCCCAGCTAAGCACGAGGTTTACTTTCACACATCTTTCTAAAATCTTTTCTATGTTTGATAGGCATCCTTCAAAACTTTGCCCGCACACAGAGAAGTCGTCCATGAACACTTCCATGATGTTATCGATGAAATCTGCAAAGATTGACATCATACATCGTTGAAAGGTTGCTGGGGCATTGCATAATACGAAGGGCATTCGTCTATAAGTGAATGTTCCATAGGGACATGTGAATGTAGTCTTCTCTTGATCATCAGGGTGAATAGGAATTTGGAAAAATCCGGAATAACCATTTAGATAGCAGAAGTAGGAATGTTTGGTTAATCGCTCTAACATTTGATCTATGAAGGGTAGAGGAAAATGGTCTTTTTGAGTAGCTTTGTTTAGTTTCCTATAATCAATGCACACTCTATGACCATTTACCACTCTTTGCGTTATCGGTTCGCCTTTTACGTTCTTCACAACAGTGATACCTCCTTTCTTCGGTACGACGTGTACTGGGCTAACCCATTTAATGTCGGAGATTGGATATATGATTCCTGCTTCCAATAGCTTCTTAATTTCATCTTTGACTACAGTGCTGGGGATTGGGTTAATCCTTCTTTGGGGTTCTCTAGAGGTTTTGCAATCTTCTTCTAGCATAATACGATGCATACAAATTGAAGGACATATTCCTTTCAAGTCGGATATGTTATAACCTAATGCAGTTGGGTACTTTCTTAGGACGTCTAAAAGTTTCTCAGTTTCGAGTGTTCCTAAACTAGAATTGATTATTACTGGTCGCGTACATTTGGTATCTAGGAATTCGCATCTTAGGTTCCTGGGTAAGGTTTTTAATTCTAAACCCGGTTTCTTCGGACATGGCATATGATCAGGTGTAAGTGCTAGACTTTCGCTTAGACTATCATCTTGGTATGGTTCACGCCAATTGCCGTCTTCGAATATCAGAGGGGTTTGGATTTTCATTATTTCAGAGTATGTGGTCTATTCCGCTTCCATCTCTCTTACGCACTCGTCTATAACATCGATTAGATAACATGTGTCATTCATGGCTGGTGCTTGTAAGAATTGAGTGAGGATGAATTCCACTTTTTCCTCTCCAACTTCGAATGTCAGTCTGCCCTTCTTTACATTAATTATAGCTCCAGTTGTGGCTAGGAAGGGTCTTCCTAATATGATAGGAGTAACTGAGTCCTCAGTAATGTCCATGATTATGAAATCGGTCGGGATATAGAATTGACCTATTCTAACTGGAATGTTTTCCAGTATACCTACAGGGTATTTAACTGATCGGTCAGCGAATTGAACAGACATTTTTGTGGGTCTAAGTTCTCCCATTTCCATCTTTTTGCAAATAGATAGGGGCATGACACTAATACTTGCTCCCAAGTCGCACAGAGCTTTGTCTATAACAAACTTTCCAATTTTACAAGGTATAGAGAAACTACCTGGATCTTTTAACTTAGTGGGCATATCGTTTTGAATAATAGCGCTACACTCAGCAGTAAGTGTAAATGTTCTATTGTCTTCTATCTTTTTCTTGTTAGATAGGATTTTCTTGAGAAATTTAGCATACGAGGGCATCTGAGTGATAGCTTCTGTAAACGGTATTATGATATTCAGTTGTTTCAGAAGTTCAACAAATTTCTTGAATTGGCCCATCATTTTGGAATTGGTAAGTCTCTGAGGGTACGGAATCGGCGGTTTATAGGGTGGTGGAGGCACATAAGGCTTTTATTTCTCCACTGCCTCTTGGTTCTCGTTTTCCTTTTCCTTTGGTTCATTCTCATTTTCAGTTGGCTTGTTCTGCTTTTGGTACATGGCTGTATTTTCAAGTCTTGGATCAACCGGTCCGTCAAGTTCTTTTCCACTTCTCAGTATTACAGCGTTAGCTTGTCCTTTTGGGTTAGGTTGTGGTTGACCAGGGAAAAATCCAGTTGGGGCAGTAGTAGATGCTTGTTGTTGAGCCACTTGTGAAATTTTAGTTTCAAGCATCTTATTATGGGTAGCCAAAGCGTCAACTTTACTAGATAATTGTTTAATCTGCTCATTAGTATGTAAATTTTGATTTAGAACATCTTTATTAGTTTGAGATTGGGAAGCAATGAAATGTTCTATCATGATTTCTAGATTAGACTTCCTAGGGGCATTGGATGTATTAGGTCCATTATTAGGGTGATTTGGGGCAACTTTTGGATAGCCAGGTGGTGTGGCAGGAGCTTGTCCAGGTGCGTACAACGCATTGTTGCTTTTATATGAAAAGTTCGGATGATTCTTCCAACCAGGGTTATAGGTATTGCTATAAGGGTTTCCCTGTACGTAATTCGCTTGTTCAGCTGGGACTCTTGTTAGAAGTGGGCATTTTGGAGCAGGATATGATTGAAGACCACATAGATCGCAAGCTTGAGCTACTGCAGCCACGGCAGCTGCAGGAGCCGTAGTAAGATTTTCTAGCTTTTGGGTAAGGGCTTCTACTTTAACGTTGACTTGATCCAGACTATTCACTTCAATCATGCCACCTTTTGTTTGGGTTTTTTCCATATTAGCTCTTTCGCTTCCCCATTGATAATGGTTTTGAGCCATGCTTTCGATAAGTTGATTTGCTTCGCTATACGGCTTATCCATCAATGTGCCACCAGCAGCAGCGTCTATAGTCATTCTTGTGTTGTACAAGAGACCGTTATAGAACGTATGAATGATCAGACATTCTTCTAAACCATGATGAGGACAGAGTCTGATCCTGTCCTTATAGCATTCCCACGCTTCAAAAAGTGATTCGTTATCTTTTTGTCTGAAACCATTGATGTTGGCTCTGAGCATAGAAGTTTTTCTTGGTGGGAAATATCTAGCTAAAAAGACCTTTTTCAACTCATCCCATGTGGTGATTGAGTTTGAAGGAAGAGATTGGAGCCATGCCCGAGCTCTGTCTCTTAAATAAAAGGGAATTAGGCGCAATCGTATTGCCTCGGGGTTTACACCATTTGCTTTTACAGTGTCTGCGTACTGCACAAACACTGACAGATGTAGGTTTGGGTCGTCAGTAGGAGATCCAGAAAATTGGTTCTGCTGAACGACGGATAGAAGCGAAGGTTTCAGCTCGAAATCGTTTTGAGCGATAGCAGGAGCGGCAATGCTGTTGTGGGGCTCCGCTTGAGAAGGAACTGCGTAATCCTTAAGAGCACGAGGTGGATTTGGTACGTCAGCCATCTTAGATTCTTCAATTAATTCGGGGATTGAGATATCAGGAAGCTTAATCGGAGGAAGATTGTTGAGATCACAGTATTCTTGAACTCGGCGTCTTACTCTGAGATAGTGCTTGATATCGTTGATTTGTAGATGCAAAGGATCGCTTCAGGAGCGAGTATTTGGCATACGACAGAGGTAAAAATAAATAGTTGCCTTAGTCTATACAGTGCTACTTTATGAGTGCACTAGTGCCTAAATCAAAGTCCCCGACAACGGCGCCAAAAACTTAATGTGCGATCGACCTAATGTGTCTAACGGTATCTTAACTGTAAGTGCACAGTGTGATGCGGTGGGAGAACTGACTTGAGGTTTTGCGTTTGTGTTTGCAAATGTTTTGGTTTAGCAAGAGTCGTCACCGACTTTTTATTTTATCCAAAGGAAAGGTCAAAAAGCACAGGAAAGACCTTTGAGATGTTTTCTTGGGTTCGGGGGGTAGATTATGAAAAGGGAAGGTGCAAGCACCCTTTTCATCCATGGTTATCCATGGGCTCTTAGTTACTTGTTTAGATCACTTGCTTTTTCTTTTCAATTGTTTGAAATGGTGCTTTGTGTGTGGTTTTGAAAATGTTTCAAAAAGAGGCCATCGTTGTGGCAACCTTTGTAATGATTCTTGTTTGAATGTATACAAAGGTGTATTGTGTTTTGAAAAATGTTTCAATGTTTGTTTAGAAGTTTGTTTTGGGAAATGTTTTGAAAAATAGTAAGGATGTTTTACAAGTTTTGATCAAGTAACTAAGAGTTGTCTACCCTATTTTACTCAAATATCTTTCCTACACATTTTTAACCCTTTTGACAGTGTTGTTTTACCATTGCATTTGGTAAACAACCTTGTATTAGGATGTTAAACGGGACAGGCGCGGGTCATCGTATTGACCATGATAGCAATATTGCCAAGTATCTTTAGAAATTTTTGAGGTACTAGATCATTTTTGTATAGGCAACCAAGATAGCGTCATCGAGGGACTATGATCTTTTGTTTTGTTTTTGTTTTGCCAAGATACTCAACATGCATAACATGGCCATTTTCAAGGCAACAAGTGGATGAAACCCTAGGGGTGCATGTGTCCATTGTGTTGTCAATTTACATGCTTTTAGTCTTTTGTATTAGTCAAGTTATTTGTTTTGATTTTGGATTTTTGCATACAAACCCTAATCTCTAATCATGGCATATTTGAAAGAATAAAATGCGTAAAATAAACCTAAGTTATTACAACATTGATATGGAGAAGGGGATACAATTTTTAAATGGGGGGTATTTGCAAGAAAATAAAACCCTAGGATTTACTATTACATCCAAATTGAATAAATGGTACAAATAAATAAATAGACAGGTATTTAAATGGTCAATTAAATAAATATGCAAAATATTATGATTATGCAAAAGATGTTTTTGTTTATTTTTATGTATGTAAAAATATAATATTAAAAAAAGAAATAAAAAGATTATTTTTATTAAGGGTAAAAACCCAAATTTTCTTTTAAGAAAGTATATTAATTATATTGTTTATATACAATAAAATAAAATAATGGAATATGTACAAATGTCAAAAAATGAAAATATATTAGAAAAATATTATTTTTAATAAGGGTAGAAACCCTAGTTTTTATTTTAAGATAATATATACTATACTATTTATTTTATTTATAAGAAAATAAACATAAATGTATACAAAGATATTTAAGAAGTAAAAACATGTGGAAAAATATTATTTTTATATGTATAAATAATAAAATAAAAATATATAATATCTCTAAAATATTTATGTTTTTTTATTAAAGAAAATAAAAATATATATTAATTAATAATTATTTTCATGTTAGAAAAATAAAATAAAAATATAAAAATAAATGTAAAAATTTATAAAAATATTTTTGGTATTTTTTATGTTTAGAAAATATAAAATAAAATCATAAATGAAAAATAAAATGAAAAATACAAAAATATAAAGAAATGGGCCAGGGGGTGCAATCAGTAAAGAGGGGGTGTCAAAAAGAATGCCAGAACCAAGTCCAGCCCATTGAACTTCATCTTCAACCTTTGTTAACCAAAAACGCGCGCGCCTGACTCAAATATGGAAAACCTGCATACGTGCTCTAATGCAAAAACTCATAACACCAAAGTTATAGCATTTTTCAAGACGATTCCAACCATGTAAAGAACTCATTCTAACTCTCAAAGACCAGAGAGAATTTCTCTGGCCCTAAATTCTAACCTAATTTTTTCAGGAAGTTCATGAATCAAATTCTCTTAACACGCTTAACTTAAATGAAAACTGAGTATATGTACAGCTTCAGGGATATGAGTACTACATTTTTTATTCACAAACCTAAGCCTAATGATTCCTAAATAGAGAGATAGGAAGTTGCAAAATACCTGTTTCAGTTGAACATGAATATGGAAATGTGGAGCTTTTAAGTGAGGCCTGAGGTGCTTGGGAGCTTGCTTGAACTTCCTCTGACCTTCCCCAATTCCTAGTTTGCCTTGGATGTGCTTGAACAAGCTTGTAGAACTCAACCTGCACAAGCTGAAAACAGAAATGGTGAAGCTTGCAAATGGAGTTACAGTCACTGCCTAATGGTTGAGATAGCTTGGATAGGTTATATGGAAGGTGTTTGAACAGGTTTGGGGCAAAACGCACGAGTGGTTTGTGAGATAGAACTCAAAGTGCAGAAGCTACCCTGTTTTGCAAGAGGAAGGTTATTTTGTGTTTTGGAAGGTTTGAAGGCTCAATGGATCGTGTTTCTGGCTCAAGGAAATGTGTAAAACTTGTCTCTAATGCTTGCAAGAGTTGGTTCTCACAGATATGCCAGTTGTGTTGTATTTGATAGGTTTCTTGTATTTTAAGCAAAAGTATCAAGTGGTACAAGACAGGCCTGTACAGGCTATCTACCAACTTGCACTTTAAGATCTTGGCCCCCTCAGTTTGTGGATATTGTTTGTTGTACAAGATTTTTGTTCAAGGATCAAGAATGCAATTTGACATAAAGCAAATTTGACAAAAATGGCAATGTTGCCTTTTTGCTATTTTTGGATTAATCTCTTGTGTAATCCTCCCATGATCAGAACAAAGCCTCAAACAATGTATTTGCATTTAATTATTGAGTATGAAATGGTTTAGAGACCTGTAATCAAGTACAAACAAAGCTGGATGGAAGTTGCAACTTGTATCAACATGAAAATGCCATGGATCAAAAGTGAGTTTTTGCCAAATTCAAACCTTCGATTCTCCCTAACCACAAATGATTTTTGAGAGTTCTTGGACATTTTGGAAATATTGTAAAACTCTCTACAATCCATACTTTAAATTCAATTTGATATTCCAAGTGGAACTATGTGAAAAATGGTCATGAAGATAGGTCAAAATCCTGCCTAAACTAGGGCAAAATTTTACAAAGTTAAAAGTTTCATGGACCCTTGTTCCAAAAATCATAACTTGAGATCCAAGTTTATTTTGAGAAAACTTTGTGAATCAAAGTTGTATACTTTGTGGAGGAATACAACTTTCATGTTGGAAGTTTTGTTTTAATACAATCTCATCATGGTGAAAATGTTGGGCAAAGTTGGGGAAAAATAAGAAAATTTCATAACTTAGAAAAATTCTAAGTTATGAAAAATTTTCAATTTTAAACCCTAATTTGCAAAATTAGGTTTCTTGATGAACAAGTTTCATGTTTGGACACATCTTGATGAAAAATGACCCTTGGCACTTGATTTTGACTAAAAAGTCAAAGTTTGACTTTTCAGTGTATAGTCAAATTTTGATCAGTTGACTGAAAAATTCATCTGTCAAACCAATGCATTTGAGATATTTTGAAACTTATGAATAGGTAAAGATGATTCTATTGAGTCCTTGAATCCATTCTTGAACCCAATTTGCCATTTTCTAGGTTAAAAATCAGAAATTGTCGTTGTGCAGTCAAAACCCTAAAAATGACCATTTTGCCGTTTTGATGATCTGATCAAATTTCTTGAGGAGTTATGGTCCAAACTTGATAAAATGATACATATGAGTCTATAATGTTAATGTGGATAAAAAATTATGAGGTTTGACTGTAAATTGGCCACAGTTGACTTTTTCCCTAGTATAGTTGATTTCTAGGTCAACTGTCCAATTGACTGGGCAAAAATTTGATTCAAAGCTTGAAACTTGGTAGAGGCAATATTATAAGTCCAACATGAAGTATGAAAGTCACTTTGAGCATTGGAAGTCCAAAAATCCCTGTGCAAACTCAAACCCTAATTTAGGTCATCAGTGTAAGGAGATGTCTTGAGCAGAGCAAAACCCTAATCCTGTCTGGAGTTCAAAGAGTCTTGTGAGGGGAAATATTGATAAAATGAGAGGGAAAATTTTGGGGTACAACAACTGCCCCTGTTCAATCTTCTTGAACCTGAAGAGTTAGATTGTTGAGTTTTCCTTTCGTGACTCGAAGGTAAAAGATGATTGGACACTTTAGTGCCTGTAAATTTGCACTCGTCAAAATGTAGCTGAGGGAATGGTCTTAAAGATGCCATTTGGAGATGGTAGAATATTGCTTGAGATGGGCTTAAAGATGCCATCCAAGACTTGTTTGTTGAAAATCAGGAGAATGAACACCAGATTGGTATCTGCATTTGGAACGTATCTGAGTTGTATCTGGAGATTGGATTCGTATGAGCAAAGGAATGGTGTATGTGCCTAGAGCGTATCTGAGTTGTAACTGCATTTGATTCTTGAATGAATATCAGAATGATTGTCGTGTCTGGAGTGTATTTGTATTGTATCTGAATTCTGAATGGGCGACATAAAAACATCCGTGTATGGAGCATCTCTGGGCTGGGGATAAATTCCGAATGAGTGACAAAATGGCAACCGTGTCTGGTGCGTATCTGGACTGTATCTGAAATTGAGACCTGTATGAGTAGCAGAATGACTTCCGTGTCTGGAGTGTATCCGTATTGTAACTGGGATCTGGATAAGTGACAGAATGACTTTCGTGTCTGGAGTGTATCTGAACTTGAAGTTGATAGTTGAATCTGAATGAGAAATAGAATGGCTTCCGTGTCTGGAGCGTATCTAGTCTGTATCTGATTGCTGAAGTCTAAATGAGTAGTATAATGACCACCGCGTCTGGGATGTATCCATACTGTATCTTGACTTGAAATTCTGAATGAGTAATAGAATGACTTCCATGTCTTGGAGTGTACCCGTACTGTATCTGAAATCTTTGAACATTTGTTAAAGGTAGCTTTTAATCTTATCCTGAAAAGGGTGAAATGTTAGCTAAAACACAAAGTTATGTTGCATGACATGTATGACGCAATAAAATGTGCTTTATCAATGTTTATGATATATGAATGTAATGTATGCGCATGTGAGCTGATTAGCTATCTCGCTGAGGAAAATAAATCCTTGATAACTGGAGATAATAAAACCCTTGATTGCTGTCGGGGAAAATAAATCCTTGACCACTGTTGGAGATTCAAAACCTTTGATTTGTTGAGAATGAGAAATCTTTGGACCACTGTTGGGGATTGAAAATACTTGGTGACTTGTGAGGATTAACAAGAACTTTGACAACTTCTGTGGGGATGTGGGAATCCTTCATGACTTTCCTGGGGAATAAGGAAAACTCTGACGATCTCTACTGGGGAATTAAAACCTGGGAGGCTTCAACTGGAGAAATGAGACCGAGAATATTCGATCTACCGGGAAATAACTTTGTGGGGAGAATGTTTATTCTGTTGAAGAGTTCTCAAGGGCTTGGGTTGTATGCCAATCTTCTGAGGAATTACCCGAAGCCATCGTCTGGTTTCTAAGATAACTTTGTAGGGGAATCTTCTGATTTTAAGACAAATCTCTGGGGAATTGGAGGAAACTGGATGGTCTTCCACCGGGGTTTAAGGGTTGAAATTTTGGACTCCATTGGGGAAGAAAGTTTTATCTTCACTGAGGGTTGGCAGTTCAAAGTTTTCTGGCTCCACTTGGGATTGGGAGTTTGGAAACTTAGTTCTGATGGGGATTTTGAAACTTAACTCCGCTGGGGATATGTATTTCAAGGCTTTAACTCTGTTGAGGATCTGGATGATGTACTGTAGAGGATTTCTTCTGGAATAGCCTAAATACGTTTTCCTATACTTTCAACCTATCAGTAATTATCCTTTCTCATTTCGTTTTATTTGTAAGCAGTGATTATATTCAAATGCATATGCTCATTTAATAAATCATTGGACGTTTTCAAATAAAACATAAGTGTAAAAAGAAAGAAAAGGCAAACAATTTTCTGCACTTTGAAGTATCTTTGTATTAACTTTGTGTAAGTATTTTGTACAAAGGAGATAGACATCCTAGTAAGAGAATGTTGTCATAAAATTGAGAAAAAATTTATACAAAGAGAGAAGGCTATGTGTAATAATTCCATGGGGTTCCCATTCTGCTATAGCCTTCGTAACTCTGAGTATCTTATCCATTCATTGCTTTGTTCGATGCTGATTAGATTGATCCGAATCCCGGAGCTTGTCGGTGAAGAGATTGTCCTTAAAGTGATCCGACGAGACATATTCATACGCTTTAATTCCCTAACTTTTGCCTGGATCGCCCTTTCGGGTTTTCGATCCACCGGGAAACCCTTTTTTCCCAAGTTGCCCTTTTGGGTTTTCAACTTGTCGGGTGTACAGATTTTTTATTTATCCCTAATTTTTGCCTGAACCGCCCTTTCGGGTTTTCGATTCACCGGGATGCCCATTTTTGCCCAAGTCGCCCTTTCGGGTTTTCAACTTGTCGGGTCGTTTATGCGTAGTATATTTTAACTATGTCTGTGTTTACAGGGTGTGGCAGGTCATCGTCGTCCATGGTGGTCAGGATCATTGCCCCAACAGAAAAGATGTTTTTTATCACAAATGGTCCCTCGTAAGTAGGAGTCCATTTGCCCCTGGGATCACTTTGTGGCAAGATGATTTGCTTGATTACAAGGTCCCCGACTTGATATACCTGTCTCTTGACTTTCTTGTTGAAGGCCTTGATCATACGTTTCTGATACGCCTGACCATGGCAAACAGCAGTAAGTCGCTTTTCGTCAATCAAGTTAAGTTGATCGAGCCGGGTCTGAATCCAATCGTCTTCACTCAAACCAGCATCTTTCATGATTCTCAAAGAGGGAATATGAACCTCGATGGGTAAAACAACCTCCATGCCGTATACCAAAGAAAAAGGTGTTGCCCCAGTTGAAGTGCGTGTCGTGGTATGATACCCGTGCAGAGCAAACGATAACATCTCGTGCCAGTCCTTGTAGGTGACTGTCATCTTTTGAATGATCTTCTTGATATTTTTGTTTGCAGCTTCGACAACACCATTCATCTTTGGCCAATAAGGGGATGAATTATGATGTTGAATCTTGAACTGCTTGCACAGAGCAGTGATCATAGTATTGTTCAAATTTGTACCGTTATCAGTGATGATCCTGTCGAGGATACCATACCGGCATATGAGGTTCTACTTGATGAAGCGGGCAACCACATTCTTTGTAACGGAGGTGAAAGAAGCTGCTTCGACCCACTTGGTAAAGTAATCAATGGCTACCAGGATGAAACGGTGTCCATTAGATGTTGTAGGCTTGATCTCTCCAATCATGTCGATACCCCACATTGCGAATGGCCAAGGAGCTGTTAAGACATTGAGAGGAACTGGAGGAATATGTACCTTGTCAGCATAGATTTGGCATTTGTGACAAGTACGGGAATGTTGATGACAATCAGCTTCCATGGTAGACCAATAGTAGCCTGCCCTTAGAATCCTTTTAGCCATCGTATGACCGCTTGAGTGGGTGCCAAAAGTGTCATTATGTAGTTCAGCCATGATCTGCTCAGCTTCAACCTTGTCCACACAACGGATTAGGATACAATCAAGATTGCGCTTGTATAGGATACCATTGCTCAGAAAGAACTTGGCCGCGAACCTCCTTAAGAACTTTTTGTCGTTGACTAAAGCTTCTTCAGGGTATTCTTGTGCTTCGAGATACCTTGAAACTAGGGTCGGTCCACTACTTCTTCGGTATTAATCTCATGAAAATGTGCAGGTTCATCCATTCGTTCAATGGTAATTCGGGGAGCCTCATTATCCCAGTTAAGTTTAAACATGGATGACATTGTAGCTAGCACATCTGCTAGCTGATTCTCTTCTCGTGGGAAGTGCTCGAAGGTAATCTGCTCGAAGTCTGGTAACAATGTCAGGACATTTTCTTTGTAAGGGATGAGGTTTGGATGTTTAGTATCCCACTCTCATTTGATTTGACTGATAACCAAAGCTGAGTCCCCAAATACAATCAAAGATTTCATTCCCAAGTCAATAGCAGCCTTGAGACCAAAGATACAAGCTTCGTACTCGGCCATGTTATTGGTGCAGGTGAAGCAGAGTCTAGTAGTGAAAGGTGTATGGAAACCTTGTGGAGAGATAAGTACCGTGCCGATACCGTTCCCAAGTGCATTGGAGGCACCATCAAAGTACAAAGTCCATCGGGATCCTTGTTCAGGTCCGTCATACGGTCTATTTTCTTCAATGTTGCTCAAAGTCATGATATCCTCGTCGGGGAAGTCGAACCTCATGGATTGGTAATCGTCGACAGCTTGATGGGCCAGATGATCGGCTGGCACACTCCCCTTTATGGCTTTTTGGGTTGTGTACTGTATATCATATTCGGTGAGGATCACCTGCCATCTAGCCATTCTTCCAGATAAAGAAGGCTTTTCGAAGATGTACTTGATCGGATCCATCTTAGAGATCAGCAGAGTGGTATGTGTCAACATATACTGCCTAAGCCGGCGAGCAGCCCATACCAAAGCCAACAAGTTTTCTCGAGCAGTGAGTAGCGAGTCTCACAGTCGGTAAACTTTTTGCTAAGGTAATAAATGGCATGCTCTTTTCGGCCAGACTCGTCATGTTGGCCCAGTACGCACCCCATTGAATTATCTAAGACAGTCAGATACATGATTAAAGTCCTTCCTTCAACGGGTGGCATCAAGATAGAAGGTTCCAGCAAATACTCCTTGATCTTATCGAAAGCAACTTGACAGTCATCATTCCATTTAACCACCTGATCTTTCTTCAACAGCTTGAAGATTGGTTCACAGGTAGATGTTAGGTGAGAAATGAACCTTGCAATGTAGTTTAGGCGTCCCAAGAAACCTCTGACCTCCTTCTCAGTGCGAGGGGCATGCATTTCTTGTATAGATTTGACTTTGGCAGGATCAACCTCGATGCCTTTGTTATTGATGATAAATCCCAAAAGTTTACCGGACCTGACTCTGAAAGTGCACTTGCTAGGGTTCAGTCTGAGCTTGTACTCTTTCAACCTGACAAACAGCTTTTGCAGATGGTCGAGGTGTTCTTCTTCTGTCTATGAACGGGCTATCATATCATCTACATAGACTTCAATCTCATGATGTATCATGTCATGAAACAAAGCTACCATGGCTCGCTGATAGGTTGCCCCGACATTCTTCAGTCCGAATGGCATCACTTTATA
Organism: Vicia faba; assembly: GCA_948472305.1. Taxonomy (NCBI): domain Eukaryota; kingdom Viridiplantae; phylum Streptophyta; class Magnoliopsida; order Fabales; family Fabaceae; genus Vicia; species Vicia faba. The sequence continues at coordinate 475,799,900 of OX451740.1, forward strand.
GCAGAAGGTACCCCACTACGTAACAAAAGTAGTCTTCTCCATGTCTTCGGGGGTCATTTTGATCTAGTTGTACCCTGAAAACCCATCCATGAAAGAGAATACCTTGTGTTGAGCTGTATTGTCGACCAAGATGTCAATGTGCGGTAGTGGAAAGTCATCTTTAGGGATAGCCCTGTTTAAGTCTTTGTAATCCACGCACATTTTGACTTTGCCGTCCTTCTTAGGCACGGGCACAATGTTAGCAACCCATTATGGATAGGAAGTAACAGCAAGAAAGCCAGCATTGAACTGCTTCATCACTTCAGCTTTGATCTTTTCAGACATATCGGGCCTCATTCGGCAGACTTTCTGTTTAATAGGTGGACAGTCTTCTCTTGTAGGGAGACGGTGAACCACAATATCTGTATCGAGCCCCAGCATGTCTTCATAGGACCAAGCGAAGATCTCAACATATTCATTCAACAACTGAACTAAGCACTCTTTGATACTTGGCTCCAGGTTGGCACCCACTTTAACCTCTTTTTTGTCTTCAGCAGTACCTAAGTTGATAGTCTCTAACAGTTCTTCATGGGGCAGAATAGCCCTTTCTTCCTATTGTAGAAGTCTAGCCAACTCTCCAGGCACTTCACAGTCTTCATCACCTTCATATTCGGTATGATTGACCAGATCTTCAGAGTCACTGAAGGCCATATCAGAATTGTTACCCATGGAATCCGGAGTGGATGGGTACCTGCATTTTTTGAGTGTGGGTGTGTGTAAGGGATAGCCACCTTTAAACAAATAAAAATGTAAAAGGAAAGAAAATGAACACAAAAGTTTAGATATGAAAAGGTCCATGATTCATTAAAAATGGCATATGAAAATGAAGAATCAAAACCCTTACAAATGGACTTATATGCCCCGGGTAAGGCATAAGGCGAAAAGAGTGTACGAATTGTTTAATAATTATTACAGACCAACAAGAAATGTTCAAAAGATAAATTATTGATTGATGAAAGTAATGGGAACAAAGTCTTTCGCCTCCTAGTTGTTCAGTCCTCCTTCAATAGTTGGAAAGATCCAGTCTTCAAAATTGCTTTCTTCTTCATCATCCTCTAAGGCATGAACTCCATGATGAGTGATTTTCAATGGCGGTCCTCCAGCCCGGGAGCGATGCACAGCCTTCTGACTAGCAGCAGTGAAACCCAAGCCAAACTTATATGTCTTGTAAGGAAAATCTGGCAGTTGACCCCATATTGTACTTCCTCCTTCCTTGATCACAGCCTCCACATCTTTAAAGGATGACATCCGGGACACAGGTTTGGTAATGATGGGCACAAAAGTCATCGTCTTAGCTACCGCATCTTCAATAGAAACCTCTTCAAAGTGCTGAAAGGGGGTCTCGATGAATTCACCATCTAATTCAACACAGCGAAATGAATTCAGATGGCTTATCATATACTCCTCCTCGCCACGAACTGTCACAATTTTCCCCTGGACTGGGTACTTAAGCTTCTGATGCAGAGTGGATGTAACGGCCCCAGCAGGATGGATCCATGGCCTTCCTAACAAGCAAGAGTAGGAGGGACGGATGTCCATGACATAACATCTGGAGTGGAAAATTTTGGTACCCACCTTAATTGGGATGTCCACTTCCCCGTGGACCATCCGCTTAGAACCATTAAAGGCTCTTACAATGATATTGCTGGGCTTTAGGGTCAAACCCTCACAGTCCAATCTGTCCAATGCTTTCTTTGGTAGGACATTTAAAGACGACCCGGTATCAACCAGAACGTGAGCAAGTGTGGTCCCTCTGCACTCCACCGAGACTTGCAGCGCATCATTATGCTTTCTCCCTTTAGATGTTAAGTCAGCGTCGGAGAAACCAAGACCATTGTCGGCTGTAAGCCTAGCTACGCACTCTTGAAACTGATTCGCAGAAGTTTCTTGAGGCACATGGGCCGTCTTCAGAAATTTGATCAATGCTTTGGCATGAGCTTCGGAGTAGAGTAATAGGGCCAGCATAGAGATTTTTGAAGGGGTTTGCCCCAGTTCTTCTACGACATCATAGTCGCTTTTCTTAATTATCTTTAAAATCTCCTCCATTTCCTTTTGAGTGGTCTCGGGGATAACCAAAGGATGAGCCCTCGTCCTGACGGGCGCTTCTTGGATCCCCTTACCTTTATCAGCAGTAACAGCAGAGGGTACAACTTCGGGAGTAACAATTTCTTCAATCACTGGACTTTGCACAGAAGTGTTGACGGGCACCGGAATAACCTTAGGAGCACTTGAGGGTCCGAAGACTGCCCTTGGAGGAGCAATCTCCGGAGAGAAGATTCTTCCGCTGCGAGTGATCTTACTTGTCCCTGCAATATTTCCTACATCAGGAGTCTCTTCATCGGAAATTTCTTCAACTGATTAGATCTGCTTAACACCGTGGTAGAAGATCTCTCCTCCATAATTCCACGGTATTGTCTTGTTGGACTTGTATGGGATAGGCGCCGGCATTGTTATCTTCAGAGGTACAAACTTTGGATCGGGTGTAATCTTAACAGGTCTTTTGGAGACCTTGGAAAGATTGTTGGAAATGGTGATTATAGAAACATCATTGATTGGAGTAACAGGAGTAACAGGAGCAACAGGAGTTTTCTTGAAGAGGATTTCTTGATTATCCATCAGGCGTTGGATGCCTGACTTCAATAGAGGACAGTCGGATTGCAAGGTCGAACAAAGGTAACAATCTTTTCGCAGCCCGGGAAAATATCAGCTTTCAACAGATTCATCTTGATCATTGGCAACAGAGTCATTAAGTCATCAACAACAGTAACATAAAGATCTTCTACAATAACATGGACATTGTGACCATGTTTTGGCATTGGAGCGGATATCACATTAGGCTTTTCAGGGACATCAAACTTCACCTCCTTGGCATCTATTAAATCCTGAATCTTATTTTTGAGGGCCTAACAGTTGTTGGTGTCGTGCCCCACACTATCCGAATGATAGGCACACTTTGCATTTGAATGGTAATAGGGAGAAGAGGTATTTGGGTTCTTCGGCGCCTCTTTCAAGTTTGTAAGGTTTAACTTTAACAGATGAGGGAGAACCTGAGCAGGTGTCATATTGATTCGGGTGAATTATCGTGTAGGCCTTTCCACCCTGGTTTGGTTAGCTCTGGGTTGACTGCTTCGAGGTTGATCGGCTGCGGAGTTCTGAATCATCACAGCCCCCACTATTGGTCGATGCTCCATTCTTCCTAGATTTCTCTGGGAGTAAACATCATAGACTTCTTTTTTGGCTGGAAAGGTCTTCTTGATAGCAGCGGAAGCAGATGCATCCTTCTGAATTTTATCGCTCTTAATGCCAGCTTCGACTCTTTCACCAGTCAGAATTAATTCGGTGAACCCTGCAGATGAGCTCCCGATCAAGTGATTAAAGAATGGACTTGACAGGGTCCCCAAAAACATATCCACAAGTTCTCTCTCAGACAATGGTGGCTGCACCCTTCCAGCCAAGTCCCGCCACTTTTGGGCATACTCCTTAAAGCCTTCATTAGAGACCATACCCATGCTCTGTAATTTAGTACGAGTAGGCGCTAAATCTGCATTATATTGGTATTGTCTATAAAAGGCAGCATCCAAATCCTCCCAGTTATGTACATCAGATCTTTCAAGCTGATAGAACCAATCCAATTGCGTACCCGACAAACTATCTTGAAAAAAGTGGACCCATTGATCCTTATCAGAAGAGCGAGGTTGGATCTTTCTGACGTAAGACCGTAGATGCATCTTCGGACAAGACAAACCATCATATTTATAAAATGTAGGCACCTTGAATTTAGGGGGAATCACAATCCCAGCAACCAACCCTAGTTCTTCGAAATCCAGCCCAGGTACCCTTTGTACCTCCATGGCTGCCAGCCTATCTTCCAGATTCTTATACCTATCGTTCGCAGGAGGGTACTGCTGCTCAGAGTAATCTTCATCCTCTTCTTCTTCTTCTTCAGCCTCAGACTCTGAGGGCACAGCAGCTCCCTTTCCTTTGCCAACCCCTTCATCAGACGTCGAGGGGAAATCCAGGACTCTCCTAGCTTGGTTCTCAAATCTATTTCCCATAGTGGCCACACCAACTCTTTTCTTTTTCTTTTTCTCCTTTTCTTTTTCCTTCTCTAACAGTGCTTTAAGGTCCTCCTGACCCTTTTCCAAGGTCATGAGGAGTTGTTGGAACTGTGAATTCTGCGCTTGTAGATCTTTGACCGTCTGCTCTATATCCATCTTGCTGAAATAAACAGCAGAGAGATAAGGAAACCTAGTGTGAAGACCTGTTTATGCATATGATGAATGATATGTATTCATGTAATGCATTCAAGGATTCAGAAATTCAAATTTGTTACAAAAAAAAAAGAACGCACGTCATATTAATAAGATAGAGTTTGTTAGTACATAAGTGCCCCATGGGCAAAATGATACAAAATTCTAATGTAAAAAGACATTGCGCATCCTCTTCGGTGCTATGTAGGTGTTAAGAGTCTACTCTTCATGGAGTCGACGAGTAAGTTCTAAAACCTTCTTCTCACTGGCGTAGAAGCTGGCTTCAAAAGTGTTCCATTCTTCCTTGAGCTGTATCCAAATCTTCCAATGATGTTGGCATGTCGGGATGTAGGAGGGTGTATGGAACCTCTCCTTCCATAACAGGCTCTTTGATCATAGGCAGAATGTAGGGGTAAGGCATCATAAGACTCTGGGCGCGGGTTCGTACCCACTTGAGGTAAGGCTCAAGGGGGATGGAATTCTTGTGTCCCAGTGTCTTACTATCCACTTTGTTAGGCATCCTCCAAGCTCGGATAAACTTTTGTCGAAGTCCTTGAGCGTCGTTGTCGAAGTCAAAAACCAATTCTGGAATCAGCATGTCATGAGGGGCATCCCTTCGGGCATACCCAAATTGTCTCAGAGTTAAACAGGGGTTGTAGGTAATGCCCCCCCTAATGCCAAGTAGTGGGACATTAGGGAATTCCCCACAACGATGAATGATGATGACATTTTCTCTGGATTGAGAACACCAATGAACATCAGAATATGTGAGAGTCATCAACCATTGTGGCCATCTCAATCCTTGTTCATTCTTCAAGACTGACTGGGAAAGGTGAGAAATAAACCACCTTGCTAGAAGAGGAGTACAACATATGAGAATACATATTTTCCTCATTGTTCATGTGTGAAATGAGTGGAGGATGTCCCCAAGCAATATAGGCACAGGATTCCGAGATACGAAAATTTTGACAGCATTCACATCTATAAGCTGATCAGGGTTTGGGAACAAGACCAACCCATAGATGAGAAGTGCTACAATCTCTTCAAAAGCTTGCGGATCTAGAGAGTTCCAGCAGTCTTGTGCTTTCTCAAACAGAAACTTTGCCAAGAAACCCTTGACACCACTTCTGGTTTCCCAATGACCTTTGATATCAGATGGTTGCAAGTGTAAGGCTTGAGCAACATCTTCAGGCTTTGGTTCTCTTTCCGTACCGTTGTAAGGTAGTTGATGAAGAATAGGAATCCTCAAGAGTTGAGAAAATTCCTCCAAAGTAGGTACTAGTTGGTAATCAGGAAATGTGAAACAGTGGTGTAGGGGGTCAAAGAACTGGAAGAGAACTTTCACCATGTCTTCTTCAATGTTGGAGTTGACCAAGTTGAGAAGTCTACCATGTCTTTCATTGAAGAGAGAATTCTCTGGAATCTTGGAAGCAAGCTCCTTGAGTTGAGGAGGGATTCTCACAAGGTTAACCTGGATTGTTTTTCTGCGGAGTGATTCCATAACCTGCAAAACAGGAACAAAGATGAAGATCCAAACCCTTGAAATGGTTAGTGGATGCATATGATGCTTTATGATGTTCATGATGTATGCACAAGTATATGTACAAGCAAGTCACACAAGTTCCTAGTTTTAGGCTTGCATGGGGTTTCATAGGTAAGTACCCTCTTGAAGTTAGTTGGCTCAACCTGTCTTATAAATAGTAATCGGGTTCTAAGGAGCTCAATATCACTAGATTATTATCTGTGTTCATTGTTTCAGTTTAGCCACTTAACTGGCGACCGAAATATTCCAAGAAAATAACCCTCAATGAGTGTAGTATCGAGTATCTACCAACTTCGGACTGCACCAAAGCCGGTCATCTCACTACCCCTAAAAAGGCCAAGATGGTCAAGTAAAGGTTCTAAAAGTTTATTAGTGCTTCATGACATCACTCAGCGGCCCCGTATTCTCTTTGATTGACTCAAAGGCTACAGGTACCCACAAATATGTCGCACTAATATAGATATTGCTTCAACCATGTCGGTATACCCCGCATAGTTTCCACAATGTATTGCTATTTACCTATGTATGTTTCCCAAAAATACGGGTGGAGGATTCAAACCCAAACAAGAGAACCAAATGTAAATCAATCAAAGCAAGCAAGATAAGCATGTAAAGGTGATCCAAACCCTAAGGTTACTCAACTTTTAAGTATTCGTCCCCAACAGAGTCGCCAATTTTGTGATGCGGTGGGAGAACTGACTTGAGGTTTTGCGTTTGTGTTCGCAAATGTTTCGGTTTAGCAAGAGTCGTCACCGACTTTTTATTTTATCCAAAGGAAAGGTCAAAAAGCACAGGAAAGACCTTTGAGATGTTTTCTTGGGTTCAGGGGGTAGATTATGAAAAGGGAAGGTGCAAGCACCCTTTTCATCCATGGTTATCCATAGGCTCTTAGTTACTTGTTTAGATCACTTGCTTTTGCTTTTCAATTGTTTGAAATGGTGCTTTGTGTGTGGTTTTGAAAATGTTTTGAAAAGAGGCCATTGTTGTGGCAACATTTGTAATGATTCTTGTTTGAATGTATACAAAGGTGTATTGTGTTTTGAAAAATGTTTCAATGTTTGTTTGGAAGTTTGTTTTGGGAAATGTTTTGAAAAATAGCAAGGATGTTTTGCAAGTTTTGATCAAGTAACTAAGAGTTATCTACCCTATTTTACTCAAAGATCTTTCCTACACATTTTTAACCCTTTTGACAGTGTTGTTTTACAATTGCATTTGGTAAACAACCTTGTATTAGGATGTTAAACAGGACAGGAGCGGGTCATCGTATTGACCATGATAGCAATGTTGTCAAGTATCTTTAGCAATTTTTGAGGGACTAGATCATTTTTGTATAGGCAACCAAGATAGCGTCATCGAGGGACTATGATCTTTTGTTTTGTTTTTGTTTTGCCAAGATACTCAACATGCATAACATGGCCATTTTCAAGGCAACAAGTGGATGAAACCCTAGGGGTGCATGTGTGCATTGTGTTGTCAATTTACATGCTTTTAGTCTTTTGTATTAGTCAAGCTATTTGTTTTGATTTTGGATTTTTGCATACAAACTCTAATCTCTAATCATGGCATATTTGAAAGCATAAAATGCGTAAAATAAACCTAAGCTATTACAACATTGATATGGGGAAAGGGGATACAATTTTTAAATGGGGGGTATTTGCAAGAAAATAAAACCCTAGGATTTACTATTACATCCAAATTGAATAAATGGTACAAATAAATAAATAGTCAGGTATTTAAATGGTCAATTAAATAAATATGCAAAATATTATGAATATGCAAAAGATGTTTTTGTTTATTTTTATGTATGTAAAAATATAATATTAAAAAAAGAAATAAAAAGATTATTTTTATTAAGGGTAAAAACCCTAATTTTATTTTAAGAAAGTATATTAATTATATTGTTTATATACAATAAAATAAAATAATGGAATATGTAGAAATGTCAAAAAATAAAAATATATTAGAAAAATATTATTTTTAATAAGGGTAGAAACCCTAGTTTTTATTTTAAGATAATATATACTATACTATTTATTTTATGTACAAGAAAATAAACATAAATGTATACAACGATATTTAAGAAGTAAAAACATGTGGAAAAATATTATTTTTATATGTATAAATAATAAAATAAAAATATATAATATCTCTAAAATATTTATTTGTTTTTTATTAAAGAAAATAAAAATATATACTAATTAATAATTATTTTCATGTTAGAAAAATAAAATAAAAATATAAAAATAAATGTAAAAATTTATAAAAATATTTTTGGTATTTTTTATGTTTAGAAAATATAAAATAAAATCAGAAATGAAAAATAAAATGAAAAATACAAAAATATAAAGAAATGGGCCAGGGGGTGCAATCAGTAAAGAGAGGGTGTCAAAAACAATGTCAGAACCAAGCCCAGCCCACTGAACTTCATCTTCAACCTTTGTCAACCAAAAACGCGCGCGCCTGACTCAAATATGGAAAACCTGCATAGTGCTCTAATGCAAAAACTCATAACACCAAAGTTATAGCATTTTTCAAGACGATTCCAACCATGTAAAGAACTCATTCTAACTCTCAAAGACCAGAGAGAATTTCTCTGGCCCTAAATTCTAACCTAATTTTTTTAGGAAGTTCATGAATCAAATTCTCTTAACACGCTTAACTTAAATGAAAACTGAGCATATGTACAGCTTCAGGGCTATGAGTACTACATTTTTTATTCACATACCTAAGCCTAATGATTCCTAAATATAGAGATAGGAAGTCGCAAAATACCTTTTTCAATTGAACACAAATATGGAAATGTGGAGCTTTTCAGTGAGGCCTGAGGTGCTTGGGAGCTTGCTTGAACTTCCTCTGACCTTCCCCAATGCCTAGTTTGCCTTGGATGTGCTTGAACAAGCTTGTAGAACTCAACCTGCACAAGCTGAAAACCGAAATGGTGAAGCTTGCAAATGTAGTTACAGTCACTTCCTAATGGTTGGGATAGCTTAGATAGGTTATATGGAAGGTGTTTGAACATGTTTGGGGCAAAATGCACGAGTCGTTTGTGAGATAGAACTCAAAGTGCAGAAGCTGCCCTGTTTTGCAAGAGGAAGGTGATTTTGTGTTTTGGAAGGTTTGAGGGCTCAATGGCTCGTGTTTCTGGCTCAAGGGAATGTGTAAAACTTGTCTCTAATGCTTGCAAGAGTTGGTTCTCACAGATATGCCAGTTGTGTTGTATTTGACAAGTTTCTTGTATTTTAAGCAAAAGTATCAAGTGGTACAAGACAGGCATGTACAGGCTATATACCAGCTTGCACTTTAAGATCTTGGCCCCCTCAGTTTGTGGATATTGTTTGTTGTACAAGATTTTTGTTCAAGGCTCAAGAGTGCAATTTGACATAAAGCAAATTTGACAAAAATGGCAATGTTGCCTTTTTGCTATTTTTGGATTAATCTCTTGTGTAATCCTCCTATGATCAGAACAAAGCCTAAAACCAATGGATTTGCATTTAATTATTGAGTATGAAAGGGTTTAGGGACCTGTAATCAAGTACAAACAAAGCTGGATGGAAGTTGCAACTTGTATCAACATGAAAATGCCATGGATCAAAAGTGAGTTTTTGCCAAATTCAAACCTTTAATTCTCCCTAACCACAAATGATTTTGGAGAGTTCTTGGACATTTTGGAAAGCTTGTAACATGCTATAAAATCCATATTTGAAATGAAATTTGAGATTACAAGTGGAACCATGTGAAAAATGGTCATGAAGCTGGGTCAAAATCCTGCCTAAACTAGGGCAAAATTTTACTAAGTTAAAAGTTTCATGGACCCTTGTTCCAAAATTCATAACTTGAGATCCAAGCTTCTTTTGGAAACACTTTGTGAATCAAAGTTGTATACTTTATGGAGGAATACAACTTTCATGTTTTAATTTTTGTTTGAATCCAATTGCATCATGGTGAAAATGTTGGGCAAAGTTGGGAAAAAATAAGAAAATTTCATAACTTAGAAAAATTCTAAGTTATGAAAATTTTCAATTTTAAACCCTAATTTGCAAAATTAGGTTTCTTGATGAACAAGTTTCATGTTTTGACACATCTTGATGAAAAATGACCCTTGGAACTTGATTTTGACCAAAAAAGTCAAAGTTTGACTTTTCAGTGCACAGTCAAATTTTGATCAATTGACTGAAAAATTCATCTGTCAATCTAATGCATTTGAGATCTTTTGAACCTTGTGAATAGGTCAAGATGATGCCATTGAGTCCTTGAATCCATGCTTGAACCCAATTTGCCATTGGCTAGGTTAAAAATCAGAAATTGCCCTTGTGCAGTCAAAACCTTAAAAATGACCATTTTGCCCTTTTGATGATCTGATCAAATTTCTTGAGGAGTTGTGGTCCAAACTTGATCAAATGGTTCATATGAGTCTATAATGTTAATGTGGATAAAAAATTATGAGGTTTGACTGTAATTTGGCCACAGTTAACTTTTTCCCCAATACAGTTGATTTCTAGGTCAACTGTCCAATTGACTGGGCAAAAATTTGATTCAAAGCTTGAAACTTAGTAGAGGCAATCTTATAAGTCCAACATGAAGTATGAAAGTCACTTTGAGCATTGGCAGTCCAAAAATCGCTGTGCAAACTCAAACCCTAATTTAGGTCATCAGTGCAAGGAGATGTCTTGAGCAGAGCAAAACCCTAATCCTGTATGGAGTTCAAAGAGTCTTGTGAGGGGAAATCTTGATAAAATTAGAGGGAAAATTTTGGGGTAAAACACACAGCCTATCGCGGTAGTAATAAAAATATGTCGAACCCACAGGGACTTTGTAATCACTCTAGTGCTATAAAGGTTTGCTAGTTCAGCTAAGGCGGATGTTGTCACATTTGGTTTTTTAGAGGTTAAGGTAGAGGAAAACTAAATCGAATTAAGGGAATAATAATAATAAAACGGTTGGTATGTAATATAGTGAACCTAAGTGGATCTAATCGAACCTAAGCATATAAAGATGTTTAACTTAGATGGTTCTGTAGAAATTATCAGTTTAAAAACCCTCAACTCACACTTTCGTGGTCTTATCTCGGATTATACCCCTAAAGCCCTATGCCTGCTCTCGCTAGCCCATAAGTGTTTAGAAAATACTCTTTGAAAACTTAATAAAATCTAATTCGTTTTAAAGCACTCTCGTTGTATTTAAATCAAATGCCTAACTTTAGCTATCCGGTTAAAACCTCACACTTTCGTGGTCTTGATCCTAACCTATTCTACTTTTCTTACTCTCGTAACAAAAAGATTGATTTTAATTATAAAAAGCCACAGCCAGAAATTAAGTTAACTTGGATTTTAGCTTAGGCACAATTTAATCCATTTGGTTACTATTATCACATCCCGACTCTAGAAAATTAGCTAGTCATAGTACTTGAAACAGACATACAGGAAATATAATCGGGAAAGAATAAAACATTCATGATAAATAAATAAATAAATAAACGTAAACAAATTGTATTAAAATTAAATTAAATGCGATTAAAAACCTGAATAATAATATTATTCCTCAAGCTCCCTCTTCCACAAGTCGGCAAGATTGGAACCTTCGGAATCGGAACTTGAAACGAATTCTGAGGCTAAAAATAAATTCTAACTATAATAGCAATTTCCTAATGTTGGAAATAGCTATTAATTGGTAAAAGGGAAATAAAACAAGAACAAAAAAAATGCAAACGGAAGGTTCGTAAATTTGGCAGGGCTTCCGCAAGAAATTCAGTAAAAAAAACTCTCCCTAGTTTCATTGAAATATCTCCTATTTATAGAAGAGAAATTGGCAGTTAAGAAAAATTAGGAACGTGGACTTGTACTGCTTTAGTGGAGAAAGACCAATACTGGACGTTGATGAGGTTGAGAATTTGTAGGAGTTGAAAAGATCCTTCCATTATGTTGCCCACGTCTCTTGTTCTTCATGACGTTGAATTACGCGTGTGACGGTCGTAATGAAGAGTGGACGATCGTAATGCGCTTAAATAGCGCGTTACGTTCGTCAATGATGTGTGACGAGCGTTCTTCATGTTTTGGGCGCGTTACGCTTGTAATGGACGTGTGACGACCGTCACAACATCAAACTTTGAAGAATTTTGCAGATTAGTTCCTTTTCTTCTGATTTTTATGTTAGCTTTCTTCATGTGATCTTTTTTTCACTAAATTGATTTGAAGCATGTTGTACTTGTGAAAAGACATAAAAACTCGGAACAATCGGGAGTTAAATGGGTTAATGCAGTATGAAAATCGATTAAAAATGTAGCAATTATATGATACAATTTCTCGTTATCAATAGGCTCAATAATCACTGGGAGAATGGAAGGATAAGGCATTATAAGACTTTGGGCGCGGGTTCATACCCACTTGAGGTAAGGCTCAAGAGGGATGGAATTCTTGTGTCCCAAAGTCTTGCTATCCATCTTGTTTAGTATCCTCCAAGCTCGGATGAATCTCTGGAAAAGTCCTTGATCGTCGTTGTCGTAGTCGAATACCCAGCCTTGAATCAGCATATTATGTGGGCCATCCCTTCGGGCATAACCAAACTGTCTTAGAGCTAAGCACGGGTTGTAGGTGATGCCTCCCCTAATTCCAAGTAGAGGGACATTAGGGAATTCCCCACAACGGTCAACAATGATAACATTCTCCTTGGATCGAGAACACCAATGAATATCTGAATGTTTAAGTGTCATCAACCTTTGTGACCACTTCGAACCTTGCTCATTCTTTAAGACTGATTGGGGAAGATGAGAAATAAACCATCTTTCCAGGAGAGGAGTGCAACACATAAGAACACCTCTTTTCCTCATTGTACGAGTGTGAAAAGAGTGCAAGATATCCCCAAGCAATGTAGGTAACGGGTTGCGAGACATGAAGATTTTGACAGCGCTCACATCTATGAGTTGGTCAGGATTGGGGAATAAGATCATCCCATAGATGAGAAGAGCTACAATCTCCTCAAAAGCTTACAAGTCTAGGGAATTCCAACAGCTTTGGGCTTTCTCAAACATAAACTTTGCCAAGAAGCCTTTGGCACCACTTCTAGTTTCCCAATGAGTTGTGACATCAGATGAGTGCAAGTGTAGGGATTGAGCAATATCTTCTGGCTTTTGATCTCTTTCCGTAACGTTGAAGGGTAGTTTATTGAGAAAAGGAATCCTCAGAAGTTGAGAGAATTCTTCCAAAGTGGGCACAAGTTGATAGTCAGGAAATGTGAAGCAATGATGCAAAGGGTCAAAGAACTGGAAGAGAACCTTCATCATATCCTCCTCTGTGTTGGAAGTGACCAAGTTGAGTAGACGACCATGTCTCTCGATGAATGGAGAGTTCTCAGGGATCCTTGAAGCTAGCTCCTTGAGTTGTGGAGGAATTCTTACAAGGCTGATTTGGATAGTTTTCCTGCGAAGTGAATCCATAACCTACAAAACAAGAACAAAGATGAATCTCCAAAATCCTTGAAATGGTTAGTGAATGCATATAATGTTCATGATGTCCATGATGTTTATGTACAAGCATGCATATACAAACAAATCAAGCAAGTTCTTAGTTTAGGCTTTTATGGGGTTTCATAGGTAAGTACCCTCTTGAAGTTTAGTTGGCTCAACCTGTCCTAAAAATAGTAACCGGGTTCTAAGGAGCTCAATATCACTGGATTGTTTCCTTGGTCATTGTTTCAGCTTAAGCCTCTTTAATGGCGACCGAGATATACCAAGAAACCAACCCTCAATGAGTGTAGTATCGAGTATCTACCAACTTCGGACTGCACCAAAGCCGGTCATTTGACTACATCCTAAAAAGGCCAAGTTGGTCAAGTAAAGGGTTCTAGAAGTTCATTAGTGCTTCATGACATCACTCAGCGGCCCCGTATTCTCTTTGATTGACTCAAAGGCTACCGGTACCCACAAATATGTCACACTAATATAGCTATTGCTTAGACCATATCGGTATTCCCCGCACAGTTTCCACAATGTATTTCTATTTACCTATAATGTTTCCCAAATCCGGGTGGAGGATTCAAATCCAAACAAAGAACCATAATTGTAAAGCAAACAAGTCAAACAAAGTAAGCAAATAAATGTGATCTAAACCCTAAGGTAACCCCACTTTTAAATTAATCCCCAGCAGAGTCGCCAGTTCTGTGATGCGGTGGGAGAACTGACTTGAAGGTTTTGCGTTTTATCGCAAATGTTGCGGTTAGCAAGATTCGCCACCGACTTTTCTTTTATCCAAAAGGAAAGGTGAAAAAACACAGGAAAGAACTTTGAGATTGTTTCTTGAGTTCGGGGGGTAGATTATGAAAAGGGAAGGTGCTAGCATCCTTTTCATCCATGGTTTTCCATGGGCTCTTAGTTACTTGCTTTAGATCACTTGCTTTGGTTTGTTTGAAATGGTGCTTGTTTGTGGTTTTGAAAGTTTTTTGTAAAAGAGGCCATTTGTTTAGGCAATCTTTGTAATGATTCTCGTTCGTAAGAATGTATATAAAGATGTTTGTCTTTTGAAATTGTTTTCAATATTTTGTAAGATGTTTTGAAATGTGTGTGTGTTTGTTTTTGAAAATAGCAAGGATAATTTGAAATGGAGCAAGAAACTTAGAAGCTATATACCTACTCAAATGTCTTTCTTGTGCATTTTCTATTCCTTTGACATTGTTGACTTACCATTAATTTGGTACGCAACCCTATCTTTGGATGTAAACGGGACGGGCGTGGGTCATCGTATAACCATGATAGCAATGTTGCAAAGTATCTTAGCATTTTTTAGGGACCAAGATCATTTTGTTTAGGCAACTTTTGAATAGCGTCATCGAGGGGCTATGATCTTATATTTGTTTTGTTTTTCCAAGATACTTCGCATGCGTAACATGGACATTTTGTTTTAGACAACCAAGTGGGAGAAACCCTAAGGGTGCTTGTGTGCAAAGTGTATCATTTTCATGCTTTTGATTTTGTCTTGTATTTAGGGTTTTCTATTTTGCTTTGTTTTGTTCTTGTCATGCAAACCCTAATTACTAATCATGGCATTTAAAGCGATAAATTGCGTAATGTAAATAAACTAAGCTATTACAACAATTTTATGGGAGGGGGGAATACAAGTTTGAATGGGGATTTGCACAAATATAAAGCTAAATATATTATTACAGCCAAATCGAATATGCGCGAATTAAATAACTATAATACAAATATTTAAAATGCAATGCAATGTTCATGTTAGAAAAATGTTTTATGTCTTGTTTTTTTGTATGAAAAATATTTAATTTAAACCTAAAAATATAAGGAAAAAATATATTAATTCTTTTTGAAAGGGGTTAAACCCTAGTTTTTATTCAAAAGAAAATAATGTTCTATATTATTATTTTGTACATTTTTTTGTATAAAAAATAATAAATAATATTGTATATGAATATTAAAAATTAAATATGTGTAAAAATTGGTATTTGTAAGTATAAAATGTATAATAAAAATATTAAGTATTTTTAATTATATTTATAAGTTATTTAAGAAAATAAATAAATAAATAAATCATTTTTTAGGATTTTTTATCATTAAGAAGAATAAATAAAAATATTAAATATGAAAATATGAAAAAAAATATAAAAATATAAAATAGTTAGCCAGGGGGGTGCAATAGCAAGTCAGGGGGGTGTTTAGCAAAAACAAAAAGGCCAAGCAGCAACAAAAAGCCCAAAGACTTCATCCATGTCCTTCATTCATCTTCTTCGTGCCATGCCAGTTCAAACATGTATCTTCCTCATGCTTGCATAAAAATGAAAATTCATAACATGAAAAATGTGGCATTTGAGCTCACGATTCCAACCATATAAATTATGTAACTTAATTATCAAAGATCAAAGAGAATTTTGGAATCCCTAAATCGTGACCTAATTTTTTCAGAGATTTCAAGCTTCAAATTCTCTTAGCACAAGTAATATAAATGAAAAGTAAGGATATGTACAGCTTCGTTATGATGAGAACTACATTTTTTCTTCACAAATCATGGCTTGAGGTTGCCTGTATAAAGAGATAGAGTTTAAGAAAATACCTCCTTCAGCTGGAATCGTGTATGGCAATGTAGGGACTTTAATGGAGGCCTGATGATTGCTTGAGCTTCCCTGAATCTATTACAACCCTTATCTTGCTCTGAGGATGGCTGGAACTCCCTGACCAAGTCCAACTGCAAGCTTCCAAGTTAAAAATGGAAGATGGTGAAACAGAGGTTAAAGAACCAGGGTGATGGCTTGGATTGACTAGGTATTGAGTATGTAAGATGTTTGGATCAGTTAAACACAAAACGCACGAGCCAAATGAGAGTTGGCTGAGTTTTTGCAGAAACTGTGTGCTTGGGCAGATTTTTAGTGTTTTTCAGTTTGAGAGAGTTCTAGGTTCAAGCCAAGCATGTAATGTCTTGTACAATATTTGCATATTAGTATGGAAGTGATCCAAAGTCAGCTTCCTACTAGTTGTGCAAGCCATAGCCCTTTTGCAACT
Source organism: Vicia faba (assembly GCA_948472305.1). Classification (NCBI taxonomy): domain Eukaryota; kingdom Viridiplantae; phylum Streptophyta; class Magnoliopsida; order Fabales; family Fabaceae; genus Vicia; species Vicia faba. Next base: position 475,816,230 of record OX451740.1, read on the forward strand.
TTTCTTGTACTTGAAGCAAAGTTGACAAGACCAAACCCACATGCTTGTACCACCTTGCTTTAGGGTTGATATAAGTTTGTACCAATTTCTTGAGACCTGTGTAGTTTGCTTGTATCAAGGGGACAGGTCCAATGCTCCAAGTTGACAAAGTTGCAAAAGTGCATCTTTATGAAAATGGCAATGAAGCCTTTTTGCCCAAAATGGAATTACAACTTGTGTAAAGTTTCAAAAGCAAGGATAAAGGCTTTGTCAACTGAGTATTCATTTAATTAAGGAGTGTGTAGCAAGCTTAGGACCTGTAAAGTAAGAAATAGCCAGCATAGATTTGGTTTGCAACTTGATTCTTCATGAAAATGGCTTGAACAAAAAGTGAGAAAATGCCAACTTCCTCTCTTCGATTCTCTCTACTCAAAAATGATCTTGGAGAGTTCTTGGACATTTTGGAAATCTTGCAATGTTATCTATAATCCATATTTTAAATGTATTTTTAGGTACCTCTTGGAACTAGGTGAAAATTTGTCATGAAGTTGGGTCCAAAACCTTCCTAAATTAGGGCAAAATTTCACTAAGTTATTTAGTTCATGAGCATGTATTCACAAATTTATAACTTAAGATCCAAGCATCTTTAGGGAAAAGTTTGTGAATAAAAGTTGTATATTTCATGGAGGACTACAACTTTCATGTTTAGAACTTTTCTTGAATCAAAATGCATCATGGTGAAAAAGTGGTGAAAAGTTGAGAAAAAATAAGAAAATTTTTATACTTAGAAAAATTCTAAGTTATGAAAATTTTCAAATTAAAACCCTAATTTTCAAATTTGGTTTTCTTGGTCAAAAAGATTCACATTTTGACATATCTTGATGAAATATGACCCTTGGCACTTGATTTTGACCAAAAAGTCAAAGTTTGACTTTAAGTGTACAGTTGACTTTTGATCAGTTGACTACAAATTTCATCTGTCAATCCAATGAACTTGAGATGTCTTGAACCATGTAATTAAGTCAAGATTATGCCATTGAATCCTTGAAATCATGATTGAACTCAATTGGTCAATTGCTATGTTAAAAATCAGAAATTGCCCTTCCTCAGTCAAAAAACCCTAATTTTGACCATTTTGCCCTTTTGATGATTTGATCAAATTTCTTGAGGTGTTGTGATCCAAACTTGATCAAATGGCACATATGAGTCTAAAATGTTGAGGTGGATCAAAAATTATGAATATTGACTGTAAATTGGCCATGGTTGACTTTTTCTCCAATACTACTAATTTTTAGGTCAACTGTCCAATTGACTGATCAAAAATGTGGTTCAAGGCTTGAAACTTAACATGAGCAATCTTAGGGGTCCAAGATGACGTATGAAATTCAAATGAAGCATTGGTGATCCAAAAATCCTTGTGAAAACTCAAACCCTAATTTTGGGTTATCAGTGCAAGATGAGATGTCTTGAGCTGACCAAACCCTAATCTTGTTTTGAGTCAAAGAAGTCTTGTGAGAAAAAATTTTGATAAATGAGAGGACAAATTTTGGGGTACAAAATTCTCCATCTTCAAAACACCAAAAACATTACAGTACAGTCCAGCTTAGTTTCAACAGTCCGGAGTAGCTTTCTAGAGATTCATTGAGGTACTCATCACATTTGGAAAGACATTCAGATTTAAAACAGACAGTGCAGTCCAGAGGTAAGTCTTCTTGACTTGATATCTCTTCATACATCATTAATTATTTGTTTATTTTTAAGACAAGATGTAGTACTTTAATATCTTTTGAATTAGTCATTTGCATCTTGTTTAGGCTTATTCAATCATTTGTTGTTCATGCTTATTCATTATATGCCATAAACTAACATGTACAATCAGTAAAACAATGTTTAAGGCAGGAAAATACAGCATGTATCGACACATACCATCATGTATCGACCCATCCTAGTGAAAACATAGGGTATGAGTCGACACATAACCCTCATGCATCGATCCATACTGAGTTCAGGTCACAGAGCAGAGGCTAGAAGGGCTTGTGAGTCGATACATACGTGTTTCGCGTCGATACAAGAAGGGTACATGAGTCGACACATCCCATTATGTGTCGACTCGTACTGAGTCATTTTTGTTTTACAGGAGCAGGGAAAAGCTATGTGTCGATGCATAGCAGCATGGGTCGACACATAGTGGTTCAAAATGCATTTCTTCCTATATTCGGCACTGTTTTCACATTATCTTTGTTGTTGTTCGATATGATTGTAATATTTTAGTTTCCACTTCATCCCCATTATTAATTTGTACCCCCATCCCCCTAAAATGATGTAATAGCTTAGATTTCACTTTCCGTATTTCACTTGCTTTTTATGTATTGTTAGTAAATAGGATGCATGGCAAGATAAAATCAACAAATAGACGACTTTCAAATACAAAATAAAAGGAATGCAAACTAACACACTTGCACACTAACACATCTAAGGCAATATCACTTTGTCGTCTTTTGGAAAATAGTCATGCCCCTCGAATATGAAGCGTTTTAAGCAAAGACCCTTCGATAAAAAAGATCGTAGTCCCTCGATGACCCTCGATGTTGCCTTAGATAAAACGATCTAGTCCCTAAATGACATTGCTAAAACGTCTCATAAGTTGCTTTCTATGACTATACAAACGTCCCATATTCGTCCCTTCACATTCAATGATGGGACTTCTTACCAAAACAATGGTAAGATAGCCACATCTAAAAGAAGAAGGAAAAGCATATTTAGGACCTTTTGAGTAGGTAGTTTCGCTCTTAGTTACTCGCTTGCTCACAACTACAAAAAACACTTTTATACACCAACACTTTCATTTCAAAACATTTTCAAAAGACAAAACATTTTGTATACGTTCTTATAGAGACGAGAACTATTACAAAACTTATGTTTCAAAACCACTTTCGAAAACACATTTCACAAACACATATTTGAACTATCTTTCGAAATAAAACTTTGTACGCGTTCTTATACAAACGAGAACCATTACAAAGAGATTTTTTCAAAACACTTTCAAAGCCCACACCACAAGCACACTGTCAAATAAAAGCAAGTGATCTAAACGAGTAACTAAGAGCCCATGGAAAACCATGGATAAAAAGGGTGCTAATACCTTCCCTTTTCATAATCTACCCCCCGAACTCAAGAAAATATCTCGAAAGGTCTTTCCTGTGCTTTTTTAACTTTCCTTTTGGATAAAAGAAAAGTCGGTGGAGACTCTTGCTAAACTGCAACATTTGCGAACACAAACGTGAAACCTCAAGTCAGTTCTCCCACCGTATCACAGAACTGGCAACTCTGCTGGGGAATATTAAAAAAAAGTGGGGTTACCTTAGAGTTAGATCACCTTTACTCGCTTTCATTATTTGATTTGTGTGCTTTATATTTAGTTCTTCGTATTGGGCTTGCTTTGATCGTCCACCCGGATCTGAGATACCTTTTTAGGTAAATAGCAATAGATTGTGGAGACTGTACGGCGTAGACCGATATGGTTGAAACAATGGCTATGTTAGTGTGACGCATTTGTGGGTACCGGTATCCCTCGTGGTGAATCGAGGAGAATACAGGGCCGCTGAGTGGCGTCATGAAGCACTAATTGACCTTAGAACCCTAATTGAACAAACTTGGCCATTAGGACATAGTGAGGTAGCCGATTTTGGTGTAAAGCTGAAAATTGGTTGATACTCGATACTACACTCATTGAGGCTATACTTTTGGGATATCTCGGCCGCAAGAAAAGATTGTTGTGCTGAGACAATGCCTAAGAGAAAGGTCGGTGATATTGAGATCCTTTAGAACCCGATCGCTATTTCTAGGACAGGTTGAGCCAACTAGACTTCAAGAGGGTACTTACCTACAAAACTCATGCAAGCCTAAAACATAGGGATCTGTTTGTTGTGTGTGCATATATTTACTTGTACATAAACATCATAAACATCATCAACATCATATGCATGCTCACTAACTATTTCAAGGATTTAGAAATTTATCTTTGTTTTTGTTTTGTAGGACATGAATTCTCTCCGAAGAAACACCATCTGAATCAGCTTTGTAAAAGCACATCCTCAAATTCAAGATCTAGCCTCAAGAGTGCCCATGGATTCTTCTTTTACCAAGAAATATGGTCGACTCCTCAGTTTGGCTACATCCAACTTCCAAGAAGAGATGATGTGTGTACTATTCCAATTCTTTGATCTCGTACATCATTGTTTCACTTTCCTGGACTATCAGTTAGTACCTACACTAGAAGAGTTCTCTCTACTCTTAGGGGTGCCCGTGCTTAATCAGATACCATTCACCGGTCTATAAGGGATTCCAAAACCTGAAGTCATCGCCGAAGCTTTACATGTGAAGAGGGCCGACGTTGTAGCCAATTGGGAGACAAGAAGTGGGGTTAAAGGCTTTCTAGCTAAGTTTCTATTGGAAAAAGCTCGTTCATTCTGGGATGACATGGATTTCCAAGCTTTCGAAGATGTGCTAGCTCTCCTCATTTATGATTTGGTTTCCCAATTCGGACCAATTCATAGACGTTAATGCCATCAAAGTCTTTCTCTCTTGCAATCCTATACCTACCCTACTAGGAGACATCTTGCATTGCCTTTATACCCACACCATGAAGAAAAAAGGTACCCTTTTGTGTTGTATCCCCTACTCACTAAGTGGTTCACTTCACACCTGCCTCAGTCAGCATTGAAGAACGAGCAAGGATTGACTTGGTCTCAAAGGATGATGTCTCTCACCCACTCTGATATCCATTGGTGCTCGAGATCCTTGGGAGATGTTTCTATCATTGACCGTTGTGGGGAGTGAAGGAAAATTGCGATCAAAACGCAGCGGAATATAAATTTTCCTTTAGAGATCCTTACGAATGAGCATGGTCAGTGATAGAAAGTTTTACCTCTTGTGGCGATTCAGACCTTTGATGTCGTGATCACGAGCGTTGATGAAGAACAACGCCTCTACTCAGTCCACACGAACAGATCGCTTCCGATCACAGTGCTAGCTGATCACGAACGGAAACCTTGAGTGAGAGAGAGAGTCAAAAACGAAAGTGCATCAAGTGAAATTGCTTCATCACAAGGGATCTATTTATAGAATCACTCGTGTGGGCTACAAGCTAAAAGCCCAATTAAGGCTATAAGCTAAAAACCCAATTAAGCTTATGAACATCATACCTTATGATGTACCATATATCACTTATCCACGTGGTACCTTACCACGTGCCGTATTACACTTAAGTGCACCGTACCTTACGGTGTTCCTTATTTATTCTATCTCTCATCAACCTGTCCTTATGTGTGTGACCCTGTAGGTTTTTCGCGATGTTGGCAATTATATTAAATCACACATTTAATATAATAAACAGTGAGCGGTATCTAGCAACACATCAGTGTTACCCAAGTCACGAAAATGTCATGTGATCTGACCAAACCTTTTCTGTGATAATATTTGTGTTGTACAATTACCCTTTTGCCCTCATGTCTATATTGAACACAAGGCATACACTGTGTCACCCTTGTCCAGTTCAATATTGGGCCCTTAGACATTTATCCTGTTATGCAGGATGAGCAAATTCCATCTAGGTCACTCATGTCCCTTAGCATGCTTTGTGAAGTACCCATCAACCATCTTTATAGTCATCCAGTTACGGATGACGTTTGATCAGCAATAAAGTACTTGACTCTACATCTAGGGTCCATAGTGGTTTCAGGTCGAAGGGTGGTATACACCATTATCATCATGAGAATAACTTATGACACTTTGCATAACATTCTATGTAGTATTCTCATAACGGGTCAATCCAGTATAAATATTACTCCTAATATTCATACCTATGTCAAGACTTGATAACTCCTTATCTATGATCCATGAGATGTGATCATCAATCTATCTTCATAATAATCTTAATGCTTTAATGTTATCCCACTTCACATTAAAGCTTGACTACGGATACTTTAAGAATAGTTTCTTATGTTTAATAGGATCTCATGATTAAGTCACACTTAACATTTCATTAAACCAATAAACCATTCTAGGGACTTTATTATTTTGGAAAACATAATAAAGAATTGCCTTTTATTATTAATAAATAATTCGATACAAGTACCAAAAGTATTGGCCTCTAGGGCTTACACCAACAGGGAGTTCCCTAATGTAACTTTGATTGGTATTAGGGGAGGTATCACCTACAACCCATGCTTAGCTCTTCGGCAATTTGGGTATGCCCGAAGAGACGGCCCTCATGAGATGCTCATCCAAGGTCTGGTGTTCGACTACGACAAAGAAGATCAAGGTTACCGCCAGAGGTTTACACGTGCTTGGGAAATGGTGAACAAGGTGGACAGTAGGACTTTGGGACATAAAAACTCTATCCTTCTCGAGCCTTACCTTAAGTGGGTACGGACTCGTGCCCAGAGTCTCTTAATGCCTTACCCTTCCATCCTTCCTGTCATCATTGAGCCTGTTATTGAAGGAGACGTCCCATATACCGTTCTTCATCCTGACATGCCTACCTCTCTCGAAGACCTGCAGAAAGCTTGGGTTCAGTTAAAGGAAGAGAGAGACACCTTTGAAGCCCAGTACTACGCCAGTGAGAAGAAGGTGCTAGAGCTCACCAAACTGCTTCATGAAGAGAAAAATCTGAATACCTACATTGCTCCAAAGAGGATGCGTTCGGTCTTTTTTGTCTTAGGAGTTTTTGTTGTATTTTGTTTCTTTCTTTGTAAAGCCCAAGGAGGCATGATGTATTCAAACTTGGTTTTATTTAATATGACGTGTGTTCTTTTTTTTGGTTTGAACAAATTTAAATCTCTAAATTTCCTTGAAATCATTTGCATATTGCATCTTCATTCATCATAACATTATACAGGTTTCTCATAACAGGTCGCCTTATCCTTCTACTGTTTATTTCAATGAGATGGATGTTGAACAAACTGTGAAAGATCTTCAGGCGCAGAACGCCCAGTTTCAACAAATGCTCATGGCCCTAACAAAAGGACAAGAGGAGTTGAAGACTCTGCTGGCCAAAGAGAAGAAGAAGAAAACGAATTAACCAACCGGTGTTGTAATCATGGGAAGAAGATTTAAAGGACAAACCAGGCGAACTTTAGACTTTGCAACATCGTCAGGAGAAGGAGATAATCAAACCCAAGAAGTGAACAACGACCAAGCATCCGAAGGAGAGGAAGATCCTGATTACTCTGAGGAACAATATCCTCCTGCTGATGATAAATACAAACAACTAGAGAATCATTTGAATGCCATGGAGATTCAGAGGGTACCGGTTTGGACTTTGAAGAGTTAGGACTCTTATCTGGGGTTGTCATCCCACAAAAATTCAAGGTCCCAACTTTCACCAAGCACGATGGTGTCTCATGCCCGAAGCTACATCTAAGGTCATATGTCAGAAAGATTCAACCCCATACGGCTGACAAGAATCTGTGGGTGCATTTCTTCCAGGAGAGTTTATTTGGGACGCAATTGGATTGGTTCTACCAATTGGAAGGGACCAATGTTCGCAATTGGGAAGAGTTGGTCGCCGCTTTCTACAAACAATATCAGTATAATGCTGATTTGGCTCCGACTAGGAAACAGTTACAAAGCATGTCTATGGGAACAAATGAAGGTTTCAAAACCTATGCTCAAAAATGGAGGGATCTCGCAGGAAGGGTCCAGCCCCCTTTATCTGACAGAGAATTAGTGGATATGTTCCTAGGCACTTTGTCAGGACCATTTTTCAATCACCTGATTGGGAGTTCCTCAGCTGGATTTACTGAATTAATCATGACTGGTGAGCGGGTTGAGGCCGGTATAAAAAGCGACAAGATTTAAAGAGATGCATCCTCGAGTATGGTGAAGAAACCCTTTGTTGGAAAAAGGAGGTCAGTGCTGCATATGACTATAGAAATCAAAACAAAACTGACCGTCGTCCGGCACTAGGGGCTGTCATGATTTCTAACCCTGCGCCAAATCAGCAGGGAAATTATCAGCGCAAACCGGAAGCGCCCATGAGACGATTTACCCGGATTAACATTACCATGTCTCAAGTTTTGCCGCACCTTCTAAAGACCAATCTGGCAACTTTAAAGGAAGCTCCCAAGAATCCCAATACTACTTCTCCTCGCTACAACCCGAATGCCTGATGTGCCTATCATTCTGAAAGCCCGGGGCACGATACAAATGACTGTTGGGCCTTAAAGAATAAGGTGCAGGACCTTATCATGCGAAAGAGATCGAGTTTGAGCCCCCAGAAATGCCTAATGTAATAACAGCGCCTATGCCTAGACATGGCCAAGGTATCAACGCCATTGACGATGATCGTTTTGTTTCCTCTTCGAATGACTTGGTTACTCCTCTGTTGACCATTAAACTGAATCTACTACAAGCCGGCCTGTTCCCGGGCTGCGATGAAGATTGTCACCTATGCAAATCTCTACCGAATGATTGTTTGTTACTAAAGATAGGCATCCAGCACCTGATGACTAGCAAAGAAATCCTATTTGAAAATCTACCTCTTATCAAGAGTTCTTATCAAGATGTTTCGATAATCACCATTTCCAACAATCCTCCTAGGGTCTCCACCAAAAGACCCGTCAGGATTACATATGTTCCCAGATCTTCACCCTTAATCATCGCTATGCCAAGACCAATACCATACTCCTCGGATAAAGTTGTTTCCTGGAGTTATGAGGCTGGCGTTTATTACTATGGCGTCAAGCAGGATCAGTTGGCTGTCAAGAATGAAGTTGCGAGAGATATTGATCCCGATATCGGTAACATCACTAGAACCAGCAAAATAACAAGAAATGGAAGATTTTCTCACCTGAGATTTATCCAAAGATTGTTGCTACCCCTGCAATCATTACTACTGCCACTCCTACTGACACCACCAGTGATACTCCTACCGTTATCCCTGCTGCCGATACAAGGGGCAAAGAGGCTTTGGTTGAGCCTGCCCAAGCAATAGAACATCCTGAGGTCATCCTTGAAGCTTCTAGAAAAGAGATAGAAGAAATCCTGAAGATAATCAAGAAAAGTGACTACAACATTGTAGAACAATTGGGGCAGACCCCCTCGAAGATATCATTGTTGTCCTTACTTTTGTGCTCTGAAACTCACGCCAAAGCCTTGGTAAAGTTTCTTAAGACCACTCACGTGCCCCAAGAGACCTCCATCGACCAATTTGAAGGTTGTGTGGCCAATCTAACTGCTGATAACGGATTGGGCTTTTCCGATGTTGATTTAACCTCTAAGGGAAGGAAGCACAACGATGCCTTACATATTTCCATTGAATGCAGGGGCACCACACTCGCCCATGTTTTGGTGGATACCGGTTCATCATTGAATGTCTTGCCAAAAAATGCTCTCGACCGACTAGATTGCGAGGGGCTCATCTTGAAACCTAGCAACATCATAGTGAAGGCCTTTGACGGCTCCAAGAGGACAGTACACGGAGAAGTTAGTATCCCCATAAAAATTGGGACTCAGACTTTTGACTCAATTTTCTATGTGATGGACATTCGCCCTTCGTACTCTTTTCTATTGGTTCGACCCTGGATCCATGGTGCTGGAGCCGTCACTTCCACCCTACACCAAATGCTAAAATACCCGATCAGGGGGAAGATTGTCACAGTTCACGAAGAGGAGGAGTACATGGTTAGCCATCTGAACTCTTTCAGGTATGTTGAAATGGATAGTGAATTCATAGAGACTCCCTGTCAGAACTTTGAGGAGGTTCCAGCAACAGTCGCGGCAACCAAGTCTACTCCAAGGGTCCTGAAGATTACCAGACCTCCATTAAAGATGGCCTCGTTGAAAGATGCTCGAGTAGTAGTTGAAGAGGGAGGATGTACTATCTGGGGTCAGCTTCTGGATATTCCCTACAAATCCGACAAATTTGGTTTGGGGTTCACTTCAAAGGCTCAAAAAGTTGTTCGACATTCTCGCGCTGGGGAACCACCTCTGCGTATCAGCAATCAAGGAGTCAATGCAATAGAAGACAGTGATGGCAGCTGTGACATGGACGATTATATTTTTCCAACCATCGGCGGAGGGCTCAACAATTGGGAGGCCAAGGATTTCATTCCTATTACTTTTATTCAAGAGTAATTGTCTTTTAATGTTTTCAGGCTTGTAATATTTAAACAAATTCAGACTTTTAAAACCTTGTGTCTTACCCGAGGCACAACGGTCCATTTGTGAGGGTTGTCACTTCATTCTCATATGTCATTAATGAATCATGGACGTTTTTGCATCAAATTTTGTTTTATTTGTCTTTTATTTCCTACATTTTATTTCTTTCAAAAGGTAGCTATGCTCTTACACGCACTCACATATTAAAAATGTAGATCTACATCCACTCAGGATCCCATGGGTAACAGTTCTGCTATGGCCAATTGTGACTTTGAAAATCCGATCTACCAAGCCGACGATGAAGGTTAGGAAGATTGTGAGGTGCCAGGGGAATTGGCCAAGTTGTTGCAACGGGAAGAAAGGACCATTCAGCCACACGAAGAGCTGGTCGAAACAGTTAACTTGGGAACTGAGGAAGACAAGAAGGAGGTCAAGGTGGGTTCCAACTTGGAACCTAATGTCAAGGAGCGACTGATTCATTTATTACATGATTATGTTGAGATCTTTGCCTGGTCGTACGAAGACATGCCAGGACTGGATGCAGACATTGTGGTACATCGCCTGCCTACAAAGGAAGATTGTCTCCCAATAAAGCAAAAGGTTCGTCGCATGAGGCCCGATATGTCTGAAAAGATCAAAGCAGAAGTCATGAAGCAATTCAATGCCGGATTTTTTGTTGTCACCTCTTATCCCCAATGGGTGGCCAATGTTGTTCTTGTGCCCAAGAAAGACGGTAAGGTGCGAATGTGTGTGGACTACAGAGACTTAAACATGGCAAGCCCCAAAGATGATTTCCCACTCCCCCACATCGACATCCTAGTTGGTAATACGGCGCAGCACAAAGTGTTTTCCTTCATGGACGATTTCTCAGGCTACAACCAAATCAAAATGGCACCTGAGGATATGGAGAAAACGACCTTTGTTACACAATGGGGCACTTTCTGTTATAAGGTCATGCCATTCGGACTGAAGAATGCTGGGGCAACTTATCAACGCACCATGGTAGCTTTATTTCATGACATGATACATCATGAGATAGAGGTCTACGTAGACGATATGATAGCCAGATCGCAGACGGAAGAAGAGCACCTTGATCACTTACAGAAGTTGTTTGAGAGGCTGAAGAAGTACAAGTTGAGATTGAATCCAAACAAGTGCACGTTCGGAGTATGGTCTGGTAAACTCTTAGGCTTTGTCGTCAGCAATAAGGGTATCAAAGTTGATCCTGCCAAGGTTAAAGCGATACAAGAAATGTCGTCTTCTCGTACTGAGAAAGAAGTCAGAGGATTCTTGGGACGTCTGAATTACATAGCTAGGTTTATTTCTCACCTGACAGCTACTTGTGAGCCAATCTTTAAGCTCTTGAAGAAAGATAAAGTAATCAAATGGAATGACGAATGCCAAGTTGCTTTTGATAAAATAAAAGAATATCTGCAAGAGCCTCCTGTGTTTTTGCCACCTGTCGAGGGAAGGCCATTGATCTTATATCTAACTGTTTTAGAAAACTCAATGGGGTGTGTGTTGGGGAAGCATGACGAGTCTGGTTGAAAAGAGCATGCTATTTATTACCTGAGCAAAAAGTTTACCGACTGTGAAACAAGATATTCACTGCTCGAGAAAACTTGTTGCGCTCTGGCATGGGCTGCTCGTCGGTTGAGACAGTATATGATGACCCATACTACTCTGTTGATATATAAAATGGATCTGATAAAGTACATCTTCGAGAAGCCCACTCTTTCTGGGAGAATAGCGAGATGGCAGATGATCCTGATGGAATATGACATACAGTATACTACCCAAAAAGATATAAAGGGTAGTGTATTGGCTGATCACCTTGCTCACCAAGCCGTGGAAGACTATCAGGCCATGAAGTTCGAGTTCCCGGATGAAGACATCATGACATTAGACAACTGTGAAGAAATCAGGCCATATGACGGACCTGAACAAGGATCCCGATGGACCCTGTTCTTTGATGGGGCATCCAACGCGCTTGGCAATGGTATCGGTGTCGTACTCATATCTCCGAAAGGATGTCATACTCCCTTCACTGCCAGACTTTGCTTCAACTGTACAAACAACATGGCAGAATATGAAGCATGCATCTTCGGTCTCAAAGCTGCTATAGACTTGGGGATCAAATACTTGGATGTGTTTGGAGATTCAACTTTGGTCATTAGTCAGGTCAAAGGGCAATGGGACACCAAACACCCCAACCTTATCCCTTATAGAGAACATGTGTTGACATTGCTGCCGCATTTCGAGAAGATTACCTTCGAGCATTTCCCGCGAGAAGAAAATCAGCTAGCAGATGCATTAGCTACAATGTCATCTATGTTTAAACTTAATTGGGATAACGAGGCTCCTCAAATCACCATCGAGCGGATGGATGAACCAGCTTACTGTCACGAGATTGGTACTGAAGAAGTAGTGGATCGACCTTGGTTCCACGAAGTTAAAAGATATCTCGAGTCTCAGGAATATCCAGAAGGAGCTTCGGTGAATGACAAGAAGTTCCTAAGAAGGTTCTTGGCTAAATTCTTCCTTAGTAACGGCATTTTGTACAAACGTAGTCATGACTCTGTATTGCTTCGGTGCATAGACAAGGTTGAGGCTGAAAGGATCATGGTTGAATTACACGAAGGCACTTTTGGTACCCATTCCAGTGGGCATACAATGCCGAAGAAAATCCTACGAGCAGGCTATTATTGGTCTACCATGGAGGTAGATTGCTACCAACACTCTCAGACTTGCCATAAGTGTCAGATTTATGCGGATAAAGTGCACGTACCTCTAGTTCCTCTAAACGTCTTGACGGCTCCTTGGCCTTTTGCTATGTGGGGAATCGATATGATTAGGGAAATCAACCCAACAGCCTCCAATGGACACCGCTTTATCTTAGTGGCCATCGACTATTTTACAAAGTGGGTTGAGGAAGCTTCCTTCACCTCCGTTACAAAGAATGTGGTCGCTCGGTTCATCAAACAGAATCTCATTTGTCGATACAGCATCCCAGAGAGAATCCTCACTGATAATGGTATGAATCTAAATAACACTATGATCACCGCCTTGTGCGAGCAATTCAAGATTCAGCATCACAATTCTTCCCCTTACCGGCCAAAGATGAATGGTGATGTAGAAGCTACTAACAAAAACATTAAGAAGATCATACAGAAAATGACAGTCACATACAAAGACTAGCATGAGATGCTACCGTTTTCTCTCCACGGGTATCGTACCACAGCTCACACATCAACTGGGGCAACACCTTATTCTCTCGTATACAGCATGGAGGTTGTCTTGCCTATTGAGGTTCAGATCCCCTCTCTAAGAATCATGAAGGATGCTGGTTTGAATGAAGAAGATTGGATCCAGACCCGGTTTGACCAGCTAAACTTGATTGATGAGAAGAGGCTCACAGCTATCTGTCATGGTCAGATGTACCAAAAATGCATGATCAAAGCTTTTAATAAAAAGGTCATACGTCAGGTATATCGGGTCGGTGATTTGGTAATCAGGCGTGTCATTTTGCCACAAGGTGATCCCAGGGGCAAATGGACCCCTACATATGAAGGGTCGTTTGTAATCAAAAACATTTTCTCTGGTGGAGCAATGATCTTGACCACTATGGATGGTGACGATCTCCCGCACCCTGTAAATACGGACATAGTTAAAAGATACTACGCATGATCAAAGACCTGCTAGGTTGACTGGCCTAGGAAAAAATAAGGGCTTCCCGGCGAACCAAAAGGGTTCGGGCAAAAATAAGGGATGAAAATTAAAAAAAAATCTGTACACCCGGCAAGTCAAAAACCCGAAAGGGCGGCTTGGGCAAAAAAGGGTATCCCGGTGGACTGAAAACCCGGGAGGGAGGTCCAGGCAAAATTTAGGGATTGAAGCGTATGACTATGTCCCGTTGGATCATCTTGCAGACAATCTTCAACGTCGACCAATCAACTCAAATGGCTCTAAATCAATCCAATCAACTTCTCCGAGGCGACAAGTGGATAAGACATTCAGAGACATGAAGACTATAGCAAAATGGGAACCCCATGGGATTATTTCACATAGCTATCTTTGTATCCATTTTCATCTTTTACGACGAAATTCTCTCGCTAAAATGCTCGTCTCATTGTACAAAAAATGCTTATTCAAGTTAATACAAAGATATCCCTTTTGAAAGTGCAAAACCATCTGTTTTTCTTTGTTTCCGTGTCTTGTTTACAAAAATGTCCATTGATTTATTTTTTGAACATATGCATTTGAACATGATTACTGTTACAAATAAACAGAAAACAGAAAGACAATTACTAATGACTTTAAGAAATAGGATAATATCTATAAGCCATTCCATAAGATCCTCACAGGTATCTTCTCCGGCAAGAGCGGAAACAATTACATCCTACTACAGGATCATTAACACATCCCCAGTTTGTAGCCTGTTGGTATCAAGCACTCTCGTACCCCTGACAAGAGCAAAGCTTCCAACTACCGCTCCAGAATTTCCCCAGCAAGTTGCTCAAATTTCTCAGGTTTCCCCAATAGAACGAAGTTTCAAACTATTGATCCCCAGTAGAGATCGTCAAATTTCTTAGAATTCCCCAATAGGATTTTATAAGCAGTATACGACACTTCCCTTCTACAACAGAGTTTATTTCTCGAACAATTGAAAATTCATCCATCAACACATCAACTTCACAAACATGGAAACTTATACTCTACATTTCCAGCAGCAGACTGGGATTTATTTTCCACATTCCAATAAGCAGTACAGCGGACTAGATCACATACGCATACCTCACATCCATATATCATAAACATTGATAACACCAATAGATTACACCATGCATTTCATACATCGTGACATTGCATATAGCTAATGTTTTACCCTTTTCAGGATAAGATTAATCAAATAAGATATACTCAACAAATTATACAGGTCGGAGATTGATGCCTAAGACAAGCCAGGACAATTATCTACATGACCAACGGAAGAAATCTAGCACAGATACGATACAGTACAGATACACTCCAGACACGGATGCCATTCTGATACTCATTCAGATTCAACTTTCAGATACAGTACAGATACGCTCCAAACACGGATTCCATTCTGATACTCATTCAGATTCAGTCTTCATATACAGTATAGATACGCTCCTGACACGGATGCCATTCTGATACTCTTTCAGATTCAACTTTCAGATGTAGTACAGATACGCTCCAGACACGGATGCCATTCTGATACTCATTCAGATTCAACCTTTCAGATATAGTACAGATACGCTCCAGACACGGATGCCATTCTGATACTCATTCAGATTCAACCTTTCAGATACAGTTCAGATACGCTCCAGAAACAGATGTCATTCTGATACTCATTCAGATTCAACTTTCAGATACAGTACAGATACGCTCCAGACACGGATGCCATTCTGATACTTATTCAGATTCAGTCTTCAGATACAGTACAGATACGCTCTAGACACGGATGTCATTCTGATACTCATTCAGATTCAACTTTCAGATGCAGTACAGATACGCTCCAGACATGGATGCCATTCTGATACTCATTCAGATTCAACCTTTCAGATACAATATAGATACGCTCCATACATGGATGCCATTCTGATACTCATTCAAATTCAAATCCCGATACAGTTTAGATACGCTCTAGACACAGACGCCATTCTGATACTTTTTCTTTCAGCTTACAATTTACAATCCAACAAACATTCTTGGATGGAATCTACAAGCCCATCTCCAACAAGATTCTATCACCTCTCCAAATGGAATATTTAAGCCCATTCCTCCTATCATCGTATCGCCGAGTGCAAATTTATGGGCACTCTAGTGTCCAATCATCTTCCACCTTCGAGTCACGAATGGCAAAACTCGCCAATCTAACTCTTCAGGTTTAAGAAGATTAAACAGGGGCAGTTGTTGTACCCCAAAATTTTCCCTCTCATTTGTCAAGTATTTGCTCACAAGATATTCTAAGACGTCAAGTTTGCAGCACTGATACATCAATTTAGGCTCGAAATTGGCACAAGGGAAAAATGGTCAATTGCATACTGGAAAGTCAAACTTTGACTTTTTTATTAACATTACAACCCAAAGATCAAATTTCACCAAGACATTCAAAAATATCAAGCTTGATCATTAAGAGAATCAAGAATCCAACTTTTCAAGACTTTGAGATTTTTTTTAAGTATTTTCTATACTTAATTAATTTCATTTGCTTCATGGCATTTTACTACTACTCCAAATAATTCAAGATGATGCAAGTAATTCAAGTTATTACAAAGTGACATTTTGCAAAATTACAAATTCTAAAACTTTGTCTTGATTAAAACCTTGTCACATTTTTGCCTTTGACATAATATGCACAAGACTAAATTTGTGACATGCTACTATGCTGTCCAAAGTTGAAGAAAATATGATATATCACATTGCTACAACATCCTATGCTTCCCTGCAAGAAAGCTTGTGCTATGCTGCCTCTCAAGTATCCATGCTGCCAATACAGTCCAAAACTGCTCTATGCAGTCTGCCCAAACCTGCACCACAACAGCCCCAAAATTGCACCAAAATGGCAAAGGAAAATTATGTGAAGAAAGTATCAAAGCAGTAGGAAAAAACAATTCAAACAACTTATTCCCCCCCCCCCCCCCTAAACCACAGTCAAGGGGTCTACAAAAGAGGATTGTCTCATAAGACAAAGGGGTTGGATTTGGAAGAGAGAAAAAAAAAGTTTTCTAGAGAAAAGATAGAGAGTTTTGTTGAGTAGAAAAAAACAATATTTTGTGCAACTTTGACTCATTTTTCAAAACCAAAACTGCTCTTGTTCAAAACAGAAACCCAACTCATTACTCCACCATACAAACTCTCCTTTAAACCAAACAACTCATCACATATAAAGTTGGACCAAAACATCACAAAAACAGTTCCTGTGTTGCTATCATTCTCTATCTTCAAAACACCAAAAACATTACAGTACAGTCCAGCTTAGTTTCAACAATCCGGAGTAGCTTTCTAGAGATTTATTGAGGTACTCATCACATTTGGAAAAACATTCAGATTTAAAACAGATAGTGCAGTCCAGAGGCAAGTCTTCTTGACTTGATATCTCTTCATACATCATTAATGATTTGTTTATTTTGAAGACAAGATGTAGTACTTTAATATCTTTTGAATTAGTCATCTGCATCTTGTTTAGGCTTATTCAATCATTTGTTGTTCATGCTTATTCATTATATGCCATAAACTAACATGTACAATCAGTAAAACAATGTTTAAGGTAGGAAAATACAGCATGTATCGACACATACCATCACGTATCGACCCATCCTAGTGAAAAATAGGGTTTGAGTCGACACATAACCCTCATGCGTTGATCCATATTGAGTTCGGGTCACAGAGCAGAGGCTAGAAGGTCTTCTGAGTCGATACATACGCGTTTCGCATCGATACAAGAAGGGTACATGAGTCGACACATCCCATTATGTGTCGACTCGTACTGAGTCATTTTTGTTTTACAGCAGCAGCGAAAAGCTATATGTCGATGCATAGCAGCATGGGTCAACACATAGTGGTTCAAAATGCATTTCTTCCTATATTTGGTACTGTTTTCACATTATCTTTGTTGTTGTTCGATATGGTTGTAATATTTTCGTTTCCACTCCATCCCCATTATTAATTTGTACCCCCACCCCCCTAAAATGATGTAATAGCTTAGATTTCACTTTCGGCATTTTACTTGCTTTTCATGTATTGTTAGTAAATAGGATGCATGGCAAGATAAAATCAACAAATAGACGACTTTCAAATATAAAATAAAACGTATTCAAACTAACACACTTGCACACTAACACCTCTAGGGAAATCTCACTTTGTCGCCTTTCGGAAAATAGTCATGCCCCTCGAATATGAAGCATTTTAAGCAAAGACCCTTCGATAAAAAAGATCGTAGTCCCTCGATGACCCTCGATGTTGCCTTTGATAAAATGATCTAGTCCCTAAACGACATTGCTAAAACGTCTCATAAGTTGCTTTCTATGACTATACAAACGTCCCATATTCGTCCCTTCACATCCAACGATGGGACTTCTTACCAAAACAATGGTAAGATAGCCACATCTAAAGGAGAAGGAAAAGATAATTTATGACCTTTTGAGTAGGTAGTTTCTCTCTTAGTTACTCGCTTGCTCACAACTACAAAAAACACTTTTATACATCAACACTTTCATTTCAAAACATTTTCAAAAGACAAAACATTTTGTATACGTTCTTATAGAGACGAGAACTATTACAAAACATCTGTTTCAAAACCACTTTCGAAAACATATTTCACAAACACATCTTTGAACTATCTTTCGAAACAAAACTTTGTACGCGTTCTTATAGAAGCGAGAACCATTACAAAGAGATTTTTTCAAAACACTTTCAAAGCCCACACCACAAGCACACTGTCAAATAAAAGCAAGTGATCTAAACGAGTAACTAAGAGCCCATGGAAAACCATGGATGAAAAGGGTTATAATACCTTCCCTTTTCATAATCTACCCCCCGAACTCAAGAAAACATCTCGAAAGGTCTTTCCTGTGCTTTTTTACCTTTCCTTTTGGATAAAAGAAAAGTCGGTGATGACTCTTGCTAAACCGCAACATTTGCAAACACAAACGTGAAACCTCAAGTCAGTTCTCCCACCGTATCACAGTGCGCCCATCATGACATTTGAAAACCCACTATATCATGCTAGTTTTATTATGGCTGTTAGATTGAGATAAGACCGACTACATAAGTCGCCTACAAAATTTCAAGGATCTTCTTTATCGAACACTTCGGCTCGTTGAACCTTGTGATCATGGGGCTTATGTACATCCCAAAATCCTCAAGACGGTCTATAAAGTCTGATACGAGATGTGAAGAATAAGGCAATATTTCTATTTAGAAACCTACGTATGATATAAAGCTGAGATATGAAACAGGACCATGTGAAGGGTACCTTACCCAGAAAAGACGAGGTATATAGTCGGAGAAGTCAGAGGCGTACCAGGTTGGGCGGTCGGAATGTCAGGCCGATTTGACGGTTACGAAAGACCAAAGGTTACCTGAACGTTATTAGGGACGTTATGCCTCATGATCATAGGTTTCCTAAAAACGTTATTGAAGATGTTATGCCTCAAGATAACGGCGATGAAGATTAAACCTTGTCATTTATGAGGGAATTTGAGAATTCACCTTTGAAACAATCGGTGGAAAAATATTGAGAGAAAATCAATGAAGTCTCCATTGAGTATTTATTTATCCCAGTAGAAGGGAAAGAAAAATCATCAAAGAAAAACCCGAGAAGAGAGAAATCACGACCTTACAACTGAGAGATCAGGTACGAGAGTTGGCTATGCAAGGGAAATGTATTATCACCCCCTTTTTGTTCTAATCAAAGAGTGTGTTCATATCTAAAGCTTATGACTAAGGGGGAAAATGCATGTATTCAAAGTATATATACAAATAGAAAGGTTTTATAAGTCGTGCACTCCGCGGTTGCGAACCTTTAGTGCCTACATACCATCTTTCGTGCAGCAGGGGGTCAAGGCACTCATAGTTCTCCTTAAAAGTTTTGGTTGGTTGCATGTTTTTTATGGATAATTCCATGTTCGCATCCTTGCGGTTAGGATTGTAATTCATGTTGTGCGTTGCAGCTCGTAAAGAGACTTATGCTAGGCCCTTCACACACTTAGAATTTCCAAGTTTCCCGCACTTAAAACAACACATCCTTATCAAAAAGGTTTTAAAAGAAACAATACAAAGACAAAAAGGTTTGCATTGGTTGGTGTTTTTGGTGGGATGATAGAAAATGGATCCCACGGGAGGGACACTCGCTATTTCTCCGCTTATTTGAAAAAGAGATTGCAATTTGAACTGTAATAAAGTTCCAAAGTGAAAGAAGAGCAAGGTTCAGTCTGAACCAATTCGCTATACCCCACAAGACTCAACTTCATACGATTCACATCTTCAATTATTAAGTGTTTTGAGTTTTCTTAAGAAAAGAAGATTTTTGTTTTAATTATGCAAAAGGGGGATGAAAAAGTCTAAGGGAGACTAACAATCCTAAAGTTATCATACAATGGTGGCCCTATAGTTTGGATACAAAATGAAACATCTACCTAAGTTAGCATGCATGGATTAAAATGCTAATGACTACCTTGAATCGAAAACGAAACAAGTGGTCCTAAGGGAACATGCAAAGGTGAACCTAAAAAGAACAAACAAAGGTGCAAGAAAGTAAACAAACAAAGATGCTAACGAGCATTGACTCAAAATATCAAACATGAGCTATCTGTACATAAAAATAAAGGTCGATGAGTCGAAGGACCCTTCTTCCACTAGAATAGCTCAATCAAATCGAGTAACAACTTGAAGCATCAACGTTAACAAACATGAGCTAATATCACTGAAACGATGACAAGGTGTAGGGGATGATTGCGATCCCTATTGTTCCACTTTATATTGACTCAAAGTTCAAGAAGAGAACAATTTAAAGCACCAATGTACTACACAAGATAAGAATGACCAATGGACTTGAAAGTGTGGGGGCCGATTGTGAGCCCTATTGTTACTGAGTCAATTGCAAGCACAAAGTAAAAGGGGGGGAAATTTCCTTCTTTGAGGACTTTACACAATGCCTTCGTCGAGGTCTTTAAACAAACACACAAAGTTTCCCCTTTTTGAGGTCTTTTACAAACACAAGAAATTGCCCCTTTTAAAGGTCTTTTATTAACAATAATGTAAACAAACAACTTCACAATGCCAACGGGGGTAGGTCTTCAGCTCATGCATCTCTATTCCTACTTCTTATGGCAAGGAATTTAAAAGACAGTGCGGAATATAAACGAAATGGGAAGTCCGTAGAAAAGCATAATCAAAGTAAGAGTCATAAATCAATTGCTCAGAATAAGCGTCAAAGCATCATCAATGTGAAAATAAATCACCACCATATCAAAATATCGAATAAATAATCCTACACAAGATATAAGTATCGACAAAGCAAAAACGGGTCACAAGTCTCATGTACCGAGACACCTTCAAAAGCTTGCACAAGTTCACAAGATGAGTTAGTAATAACAAGAAACGATAGCCAAAGTTAAGCATTCACATTACAACTCAAATTGAAATTAAATCATGCAGAAACAACTTCGGAACAAGTATCAGAACCATAAAACAAAGCTATGAGCAGCAACTCTTTTCCTCATGAAAGGCTCAAAAAGTCGAATTAAAATCAATTAAAATCAACACCAATGTCAATCATTCATCAAAGCAAAGCCAAATATGCATTAAGAAACCATTAAATCACATTCCGGGTGCACTTTCCAAATCTGGACAGCATTGCATCAACTCATTAAACACTCAAAATGTCAACTCAAAATCAACAAAACTCATCAACAATAGCCAACAATCATCCAAGAAAATCCAAATATGCATGGACCGATAGTTAAATGCAACATTTTCACGTATTTGCAAATTCTAAGCAGCAAATTTACATGTATCGATGTCCACTAAAAATTGATCGGAGATTAACATTTAACGCGCAAAATCATCGAACATCGATACTTGGAACGTTACTCGAAATTCACATATAAATTGCAAACGTTAAATCAATACCGGTTTGACGATTCTTGCATATCGAAACAAAAATTATCAATGTGCCGATATCAATTAATCAACTCACAAATAATTATCAACTCATGAAATTTTACAATTATCAAAAATTATCGAATTGGAATCAAGCTTTGACGCGTAAAATTAATAATCAACAATAATTATCGCGTCGATGCTCGTGAGATTTAAAAAATTAAACAATTAATCATCTGATTCCATGATTATCCATAATTATTAATCTCAAGAATCAATTAATCTTCAAAAAATTAAAAATCAACTCATGCAAAATCACATTATCACTTAATTCAAAATCAATTAATCAATTAAGCACGTAAATCAAGCAAAGATTCAAGAAGTAATTAGTGAATTGACGCGAAGAGGAGGAAAGAGAATTGACCAAAATACTTGAAGAAGGAACACCACTCAAAATTAGAGGCGGGGGAGGGAGGCGCAACCAGTCGGTAGTGGTGGTGCACATAAATTCTTTAGAGAGAGGGGAGAGAACTTGCTTCTTGCACTTGAGAGAATTTCTTGTGTATTTGAGTGTGATTTGTGAAAAAATGAGACAAAAGTCCTGTTGAAATTGAATTGAAAGAATATATAGATTAACTCTTGGACCTTGTTTGTAAAATTGAATAAAAAAACTATTTTCCCTTATTTTTTGGTAGTGCAAAATTTTCAACTTATTTTTGTGTACAATTCGAGAACAACCCACAAGTTCAGAACTTTCGTTGCATAATTTGAACTCGATCCCTGAAGCAAAATCGTAGATGACAATATTTGTGACATCAAGCCTAAAGAATCAACCCGATACAATAAAAATCGAGAGTTATAAATTTTGCAATAGTGACAAACTTGCAACCATATTTCCTTTTTTTTGATTGCGCGGCTTTTCCAGCGTACGATTGGAGAAAAGAGCCATAAGTCGATGCCTTAGGAACCCAATTTGAACTCGAAACCTTAAGCAAAGTTATAGCTAAAACAATTTGTGACATCATGCTTTTAGAATCGTATCAAAATGCTGAAAGTTGAGAAAGTTATGATTTTTCCAATATTGCATGACAGTTGACCGGAAATACGCTTTAGCATGCGATTTTAACATATTTCGCAATTTCGGAGATCTTCTTCTAAAAATTAGCTTCCGACCCAAACATATGAAATGAAGAGGATGTTGAGACAGTTTCAAAGCCCAAAGACCCATAAAAAAATAATTTTATGTACGTAAGTTATGAATTTTTTAACATAAACTGGGAAATGTTGATTTTCAGTTGAAACTGTCTCAAACCAACTAAAACGCTTGATTTTACTTGCAATCGAAGGCATGATAGAACACCTGAGAGCTTGACATAATGATGACTTGATGACTCACTGATTGAGTAGCTCGGAAAAAATATGCGGAGTGCACTGGGATCTCAAAAACCCTGAGTTTCTGCTTTGTTGTATTGCCTGATAGAATAATTGTTTATGTGGCCTGGCGTAGATAAATGTCTTGATCACGTAACAATGGAATCAGTGATATGTATGCATGAGTATGTTAGAGAAAAATAATCCAATTAGGATTAAACTGAAGAGGGAAAATTTTGGGGTATCATAATGCAAGAAAAATATTTCATGACTGAAAACGAATGGATGAGTGTAAATGAATGGATTACTTCAAGACAAACATGCTCATTGCATTAAAACCAATAATTCAGAACTAAACTGGTTCATACATGCAAACAATTTTTAAACAAACAAACAAAATTACACATGAAAATGCAGTAAAGAACACGATAGTTTCCATTGTAGAGGAGACTTGACTCCGTCTGGAGTTATTGATTCCAAAGACTTTCTGCAGTCTTGACAATCACTCGGGTAATAGATTCCCATTCTTATCTGATGTGAACATAATAGCCCTTGAATCAATCAGATCTTGAACTTGGTCTCTGAATGACACACAATCTTGAATCAACAGGCCAGGTGCCCCAGAATGGTATAAGGATTTCCTTAAAAGATGTGATGAATTATTTATCAAGCGAACTCACATAAACTGCATCATCAAGTATCTTCTACTATAGAGAAGAAATGCAAATCATACACAGAAGACAAAATAAACAACTGAACTCTGACGCATATCCTACTTCACAAAAGAAGCTTTGTCTTCTAGTTCACAGAAGAAACAAAGTTCATCTCCTTTTTCTCAAAAGATGAGATCAGTAACCGAATTCCAGGTAATCTCCTACTTCACAAGAGAATCTCCGTCTTCTACTACACAGAAGCAATATTCAAAAACTTTAATCAAAGAAATCTTCTACTTCACAGAAGAAATAAGCTTCATCTCCTTCTTCACAAAAGATGAGCTCAGTAACCGAATTTCAGGGAATCTCCTGCTTCACAAGAGAATCTTTGTCTTCTACTACACAGAAGCAATATTCACCCAGAGAGAAAAAAATCTGAAACGGTTCACCAAACAAGAATTGGACTTTGGAAAAGATGCCAAATATGTGTTGGACTTTATACGTCAACCCCTTACAATCGTCAATATCACGATCAAGTGCCCCAGAATAGAACTCACATCTAGCATTATTATTGAAATCAGGAGATAGATATGTGCGAGAAGAACCCCAAATTGTGGAACTTAATCAACTGAAACTCCAACAAACGAGGAAGTAACTAGCCATAGGGCATTGGAATTTGATCAACCTGATGCTCAGGCTTCGTTTGTCTATATTGATAGGCTTTTCCCCCATTTATACACTTGTGGAACATAAATTGACTGCGGACGGGAAGATCACGAAATACAAGGTTGTGGAGGGGATACATGAATTATTCTAATGACTTGAAGGATCCCCTAAAGTATGGGAAGGAATGGAAATTCTTGTTTCAGCGGGAGGTATAAGATCATCTTCCTTTCTCAACATTGTCCTTAGAACATCCATAACTAAACTCAACCGAGTCTTCAACTGAATGTTCTCCTCTATCAGGAGTTCCTGACCACGGACCAAAACCTGCACGTCCACCATAAATAGCCCCATCTGACCCTTCATCTCATCCAATTCCCCTAAAGTTGTTCCATGTATTAATTCTGACCACGGAGCGGCGAAAAGTCAAGATTTACAGTTCTGAAGAAAATACCAAGTCTGAATAAGGATCTCCAACTCCGAATACCTGTTATGAATGCATGAAGATGCATGAGTGGATGAAATGCCATGTTCCATCCTTCCCAAGGAATTTACACGCCTTGATCAATATTTTAAGCAGGTAAGAGATTGGTCATCTCAACAAAGGGCTCACAGGTATGATTCCTTGGAAATGGAAAGAACATGTATGTTAGTTCTTTCTCATATACTTTTAAAAAAACATAAAAATGCTATGATGCAAGTGTTGTGATACGAGATCAAAGCTTCCACAACACTAGATACTTGTTCTTCTATTTCTGAATGTGCCGAGAATACCAAGATCAAAGGCCCAGAACATAAACCATAAGAACACATAGTCTCCCATGGAAGTCCAGAACATGACTAAAAGAACCACAGAATCACCAACGGTACCTGTAATACAATCCCTCCCCACTCACGGGTGAAGTCTAGGTTAGGGTACGGTCAGAAGGTAACTCAGAATCTTAAGTTCGCCTGAAAATACTATCATTGTTACACCTACGTGATAACGATAGTACCTCACTTGAACCTCGTCAAAGCATGGCACACATGACCGCACTAGTTGGACCAAGGTCTCGTAGCCGTCATGTCTCCACTCTATTCATATGTGTTCATAAGTGTTTACAACTTTGACTTGGGTACTGGGCCTCTTACCTCAATAGTAACACCCACCCAACAAGGAAACACAGAAGATCCAACACAACAACAATAACTAGTATATAGAAAGCAGTAAAATTCAATGCATACATATGCAGACAAACATATAAAAATGAGAAAGCTATAAAGCATAAAGATAAACACCCAATGAAAAAAAACAAGGAATGACTCACGGGATGGAGTAGCAATTGGTCAATTTGTTCCCAGCGAAGTCGCCAGCTGAAACAACCGGCGGAAAATCATTGAGAGAAAATCAATGAAGTCATCATCGAGTATTTATTTATCCCACACGAAGGGAAAGGAAAATCATCAAAGAAAAACATGAAAAGAGATAAATCACGATCTTATGACTGAGAGATCAGGTACGGGAGTCGATTATACAAGGGGAATGTATTAGCTCCCCTCACATTCTTGGTACTCTATGAGATCCACTCTTGTTGTTCTAATCAAAGGGTGTGTTTATATCTAAAGCTTACGAGCTAAGGGGGGAAATGCATTTATGTAAAGTGTATATACAATGAAAAATGTTTTATTATTCATGCCCTCCGCAATTGCGAACCTTTAGTGCCTACGTACCACTTTTCATGCAGTAGGGGATCAGGGCACTCATAGTTCTCCTTAAAAGTTTTGGTTGGTTGTATGTTTTTTATGGATAATGCCATGTCAACATCCTTGCAGTTAGAATTGCAATTCGTGCTTGGCGTTGCAGCTCGTAAAGAGACTCATGCTCGTCCCCTCGCACACTTATCATTTCCAGGTTGCTCGCACTTGAAATAACACATCCTTATCGAAGAGGTTTTAAAATAAAAAGTACAAAGACAAAAAAGTTTGCATTGGTTGGTGTTTTTCATGGGATGATAGCAAAAGGATCCCACGGGAGGGACACTCGCTATTTCTCTACTTATTTGCAAAAGGGTTTGCGATTTGAATTGTAATAAGGTCCGAAAGTGAAAGAACAACAAGATTTAGTCTGGACCGATTCGGTCTATCCCACAAGACTCAACTGCATACGATTCACATCTTTAACTATTAAGTGTTTTGAGTTATCTTAAGAAAAGAAGTTTTTTGTTTTAATTATGCAAAAGGGGAATGAAAAAGTCTAAGGGAGACTAATAATCCTAAAGTTATCATGCAATGGTGGTCCTATATCTAGGATACAATGGGAAACATCTATCTAAATTAGCATGCATGGATTACAATCCTAATGTCTACCTTGAATCGAAAACGAAACAAGTGGTCCTAAGGGAACATGCAAAGGTGAACCTAAAAGAACAAACAAAGGTGCAAGAAAATAAACAAACAAAGATGCTAATGAGCATCAAATCAAAATATCAAACATGAGCTATATGTACATGAAAATAAAGGTCGATGAGTCGAATGACCCTTCTTCCACTAGATTAGCTCAATCAAATCGAGTAACAACTCAAAGCATCAACGTTAACACGTGTGAGCTAATATCCACAAAGCGATGACGAGGTGTGGGGATGATTGCGATCCCTATTGTTCCACTTTATATTTACCCAAAGGACAAGAGGAGAACGATTTAAAGCATCAACGTACAACGCGAACTAAGATTGACCAACGGACTTGAAGGTGTGGGGGCTGATTGTGAGCGCTATTGTTCCACTTTTATTGACTCGATTTCAAGCACAAAGTAAAAGGGGTGGGGAATTTTCTTCTTTAAGGACTTTACATATTCATCGAGGTCTTTCAACAAAAACACAAAGTTTCCCCTTTTTGAGGTGTTTTGCAAACACAAGAAATTGCCCCATTTTTAGGTCTTTTATTAACAAGAATGTAAACAAACAAGTTCGCAATGCCTACGGGGGGTAGTTCTTCAGCTCATGCATCTCTATTCCTATTTATCATGCCAAAGAATTTAAAAGACAACGCGGAATATAAACAAAATGGAATGAAATACCAAAAGAACAAAAAGTCTGTAGCAAAGGGTAATCAAAGCAAATGTCAGAAATCAATTTCTCGTTATGAGCGTCAAAGTATCATCGATGTGAAAATAAATCTCTACCGATATCCGAATATCAAACAAATAATCTTGCCCAAGATATAATTATCGACAAAGCAAAAACGGATCACAAGTCTCATGTACCGAGACACCTTCGAAATCTTGTACAAGTTCACAAGATGAATTAGTAATAACAAGAAACGATAACCGAAGTTAAGCATTAACATTACAACTCAAATTGAAATTAAATCATGAAGAAACAACTTCCGAACAAGTATCAGAACCATAAAACAAAGCTCCAGAAACTCATTTTCTCATGAAAGGCTCAAAAAGTCAAATTAAAATCAATTAAAATCAATTAAAATCGACACCAATGTTAATCATTCATCAAAGCAAATCCAAATATGCATTAAGCAATAATTAAATCACATTTCGAGTGCATTTTCCAAATCTAGACAACATTGCATCAACTCATGAAACGCTCGAAATATTGACTCAAAATCAACAAAACTCATCAACCGGTAATTAAATGCAACGTTTACACGTATTTTCAAATTCTGGGCAACAACTTTACATGTATTGATGTCCACTAAAAATCGATCGGATATTAACATTTTATGCGCAAAATTATCGAACATCGATACTTGGAACATTACTCGAAATTCACAAATAAATTGCAAATGTTAAATCAGTACCAATTCGACAGTTCTTGCATACGGAAACAAAATTATCAATGCATCGATATCAATTAATGAACTCGTAAATAATTATCAACTCATGAAATTAAATAATTATTAATAATTATTGAATCAAAATCAAGCTTCGGCGTGCAAAATCAATAGTAAACAACAATTATCGCGTCAATGCTCATGAGATTTGAACATTTAAACAATTAATCATTTGATTCCATAATCATCCATAATTATCAATCTCAAGAATCAATTAATCTTCAACAATTAAAAATCAACTAATGCAAAATCACATTATCACTTAATTCAAAATCAATTAATCAATTAAGCACTTAAATCAAGCAATTATTCAAGAAGCAATTACCGAATTGACGCGAAGAGGAGATCGCAGAATTGACTGGAAGACTTGAAGGAGGAGCACTGCGCGAAATCAGAGGCAGTGGAGGGAGGCGGAACCGGTCGGTAGTAGTTGTGCGTAGAAATTTTTTTGAGAGAGAGGGGAGAGAACTTGCTTCTTTCACTTCAGAGAATTTCTTGTGTATTTGAGTGTGATTTGTGAAAAATGAGAAACAAGTTCTTTTAAAATTGAATTGAAAGAATATATAGATTAGCTCTTGAGCCTTGTTTGGAAAATTGAATAAAAAACTAGTTTTCCCTTGTTTTTTGGAAGTGCACAATTTTCAGCTTATTTTTGTGTATAGTTCGAGAACAACCCACAAGCTCATAACTTCTGGTGCATAATTTGAACTCGAGCCCTAAAGTAAAATCATAGATGAAGAAATTTGTGACATCGTGCTGAAAGAATCGACCTGATACGGTAAAAATCGAGAGAGTTATGAATTTTGCAATAGCAAGAAACTTGCAGCCAGATTTCCGTTTTTTTGTTACGCGGCTTTTCCACTGTACGGTTGGAGAAAAGAGTCATAAATCAAAGTCTTAGGAACATAATTCGAACTAGGGACCTGAAACAAAGTTGTATCTAACACAATTTGTGACATCATGCTTTGAGAATCATCTCAAAATGTTGAAAATTGTGAAAGTTATGATTTTTGCAATATTGCGCGACAGTTGACCGGAAATTCGCTTCAACATGCGATTTTCAATATATTTCGTAATTTTAGAGATCTTCTTCACAGAATTAGCTTCTGAGCCAAACATATGAAATGAAGAGGATGTTGAGACAATTTCAACTCCTGAAGACCCACTCAAAAATAATTTTCTGGATGGAAGTTATGAATTTTTAAACATAAACTGTGAAATGTTGATTTTCAATCGAAACTGTCTCAAACCAACTGAAACGCTTGATTTTTCTTGCAATCAAAGGCATGATAGAACACCTGAGAGCTTGGCATGATGATGACTTGATGACTCACTGATTGAGTAGCTCGGAAAAAATATGCGAAGTGCACTTCGATATCGAAAACGTTGAGTTTATGCTTTGCTGTACTGCTTGATGGAACAATTTTTTGTGTGGCCTGATGCAGATAAAAATATCTTGATCACATAACCATGAAATTGGTGATATGTATGAATGAGTATGTTAGAGAAAAATAAGCCAATTAGAATTAAATTGAAGAAGACAAATCTTGGGGTGTAACAACCTCTTAACGAAGGTATGTCACAAGAGTAGAGATATAAAAAGGAACCTCCCTCAAAGAAAAAAGACAGACATATATCATGTATTAGTAAGACACAATTCTCAAATACACTAAGCAATTGCAGCCTCGCTAAATTAACTTTCGGGAAGTTGTCCAAACGTGTTTTTCATTAACAATTCTTAAAGATGTTATTTGACATAGTGATTGTTTGATTTCATATCATCTATAAAATGGTCTTTGGCTAAGAGATTATTTATTACTTAGTGTACACAGAAGCTTATAATATTGTATCACAAATTGAACTCTAGTAAGCCATAAACAATGTGTTTAGATTGACCATAAATTTTGCTAAATTACATAATCATGCCAATTTCATTGTCAAACCAAACAAAAACTTAGTTAATGCCGTATTTAAAATAAAGGTTGCGCCACACATGCCAAAAGAAAAAGGAATTTCTCAGTCCCCACGCAGCAGTATGTTGCGACGAAAAAAGAAGATAGCTATAACGGTTATAAATAACAAAGGAAAGGAAAATTGATTGGCTCATAATGACGAAACGCTAAAGTTTGTCTCCATTAACTAAATCAAGGTACCATTAGTTAGTGATGTAAACAAAAACCCACCCAGAACAATAAATCAAATAATATCCAAAGCTTTGTACACCAAACTAAAAAGAGTCAAAGCTTTTATATTCAAAATTTTGAAATAAAGTTCAAAAATAAAAGAAAATAACGGTAATAAGACTACAAAGATTCAACCTTCGACTAACTATTCAATCTATGCCCATTAAAAAAGACACATTTTTCCTCAAGGAATCTTCAATTGTATTTAATGAACAAAAGACATAATTCATTTGTTTTAAATGATTGTCGTTTTAATAAATAAATTTTATTTTAAAATGACCGTCACTTTCACTTTTTAATATACTAATGATTACTATTTTTTCATTAATAAGGTTAATAAAGTTAATTTTGTAAAAGTGTAATGTATTATGACAACATCATTGCATTCTTTAATTTGTGTGCAAAAATCTTAAATGATAGTTGATCTTACCGGATCAGACTTGAACCGTCACAGCTAGCTCGAACTGGATTTGAGAGAGATGGGGGTACCTGCAAGACACTCCGATGCTAAAATGAGAGACGGAATGGGCAGGCAAAAAGTGTATAAGCGTGTGATAGATGAATACCTGACCCTCTTGGAACAGAGGGTATTTATAGCCCCCAGCGCTGGGCCAAGGTCCCCTCATTGGGCTGACCAGAACTGGCCCAATAAAGGAACTGTCAAGTTCTACGTGTGTAGTGGGGACCCGCACGTGGTCCCCTTCCTGGGTGGTGCTCTGCGAAGAATGAGGGAGGACGAAGACGCGGTCTTTTCGGAGCTTTGAGGATTCCACAATGGTCATAGTGGATGGAATCTGCCCTACGGGGAGGGTGCTCGAGCTGGACTCGAGCTGGAGCTCCCTTGAACAGAGATGTTGCTCGTCGGGGGCAACGGTAGGCGTAGCAGATGTAGTATGTGGTCGGGCACGTTTTGGTGATGTGCTGATTGTGGTCATTCCCCGAGGAGCTGCTTGGATCTGGGCCTTTATGTGCACTTTGGGCCAAGGTGGGCCCAGTCCAGAACAGGAGCCCCCCAAGTCGTTGCTTCTGGTGCAGGAGTTATGACTTGATCTTAGCTCGCTCTTACCGCAGGGACCTGATGCCCGGACCAGGGCTTTTGTTTTTCGAAGCGTGCTCGAGGAATTTCTCGCGGGCTGCGTTCATCGGATACGTGGGATAGTCCTTGAGAATCGTGACGCCACCCTAACAAAATAGGATCATCATTGCCTAGGGGAGTAGATGTCGAGGATGGGGAAGTTCGTGTCTCCCCGGTGCGACGTTTCATATTCCACATCATCCCTATAAATAGGACCCTTGGGCCTATAATTTGTTTTTTCTCTTCACGTTCCTCCGTCTTTCTCTGATTCCGCTGTTGTCGTTTCCTGCAACGCTGTGAGATTACCGCACCATTCACCGTTGATCACTTTCACCACCGTTGTTTGTACCTCTTTTCTTCCAAGTAAGTGTCTGTTCCTCCTATTTTTCTTCGTTGTAGGTAGTTTTGATGCTATTTTTGATACTGGAAATACATATTTGGAAGTAATGCCCGGTAGATTCATGACTGTGCCCGAGATACTCATAGTTTTAGGGACCTAATTTATGAGATTTCCCGTGGTATTCATAGTTTAGGCATATAATTATTGATATTGCCCGTGAGATTCATTGTTTTGGGCGTATAGCTCATGCTATTGCTCGTGATCATCATACGTTTGGTCGGGATGTTCATCCTTTTAGGAAGTATGTAGGTTAGTCTCCTCGCGGTATCCTAGTGTCGGATAGGAGAAGTTAGGACTTGCTCGAGTGATTCATGATTCGCCCGGGGGCGCTCATGCTACACTCGTGTTGTCCCCGTTGCATGGTCGGGCTGGGTGTCCGTGTTCGGCTTGTTGTGTACTTATTCCCGCCTCTGTGGAGAGCATGCGGATTTGCTCTCGAATTCACCGGTTTCCTGTGCTTTGCAGGTAAATGGCCGACAATCCGGAATCCTCGAGGCAAAACGACGCCGAGGAAACAAGCACGGAAGAGAACGTTACATTAGTCGACACCATAGATGACCCCACTTTGGACTGGGTGGGCGCCGAGCCCCGGGGGATTGCTTCGGCATACTGTCGGTGTAGTCGGCGTGCTTATACTGTCATCGAGCATGGCGGCAGTCAGCCAGGTTTTCAAAAGAATTTTATAGTAATGAGGCTGACGATAGACGCCCGTATCTGCTCGTAGTTTACCGAGTACGCATTCCCTATGTACGAGATCATGTTCAGGGATCTTGGTCTTAAGCTACCCTTCAGCGACTTTCAAGTCGGGGTGTTCAGCCATCTGAACCTGGCCCCTTCGCAGCTTCATCCTAACGCGATCGCCTTCCTTCGGGCGTTCGAGTTGACGTGTCGTTTCTTGAGAATCGGGGCGACGATTCCCCTTTTCTTCAGGGTCTTTCACCTGCAGCGTCAGTCTCGAGGAGGCAGGCACAGCTGGGTATCCCTAAAACAGTCGAAGAGGCTGTTCAGGATGTATATGGATTCGGTAAGGGACTTTAAAGATAAATGGTACGTGTTGCAGCCGGTCACCCAAACCGCCTTGGACTCCTTGTTTGAATCGGAAACTGTGGTGGTCGACGCGGACGGGGAGCCCCTCGTGGATGCTGAGGGTAGTCCGGCCGTCGGGCGTATTTCCAAGTTCCCGATTCATTGGTGCTCGGGTCATTACGACCATGGCACTAGGTACTATCATACACCTGCGGGGAGCATGAGTGCCGAGGACGATGAGGCATATGCTGTCCTTTGCAAGTTCGTTGATAGCTTCTTCCCTGCCCGGTGGGTTACGCGGGAGGGGGATGATATTCTTGACGAGGACGGGTACCCGACATTCGAGGCTCGTCCCATCAACACCAAGGCGCTCGTCGAGTGCCAATCTTACGGGCAGGCCGTAGCTCTGCTAGGTTTCTCGCTTCTGCTCTTATTGTTTTATTCCATTTTTGTTGTTTTTGCTCGCTTGCAGCTAACCCTGGTTTTGCTCCTTTTTGCAGGCGACATGGCTGAACAACGAGAGAGGTTATTGAAGCTAACCCAGGACAATAAGATAAACAAGAGGCTGGTGAGGGCACCACAAGCCACGAGGATGGGCCCGCCAGCTAGTTTGGGCGGAGATGCATCTAGTGGGTCCTCGGGATCCCCCGATGCCGAGCAACCCATTGAGCTGGTTACCCGGAAGAGGAATCAGACTGAGAGCAGGTCGGAGGCTGGTGACGAGCACGTCGCTGCTCGGGCCTTCGGCTTACCGCCCTGTTTTGCAGAGAAGGATTTCTTTGAGGGGTTTCCTCTGATGGTGAGTGATAACGAGGCCGAGACTATTAAACGTCTTGACAAAGAAGGCCGGAGGAAACACCTCGCTGCCAGTATGGTCGGGATACTGAAGATGGCTGAGATGGTCGTGGTCCTTACCGAGGAAGGGTCGGACTCCTCAGACCGTGTTAGGGAGTTGGAATCAGAGAAAGCTGCTTTTGCTGCTAAATCTCGTAAGTTAAAGGCGACC
Source organism: Vicia faba (assembly GCA_948472305.1). Taxonomy (NCBI): domain Eukaryota; kingdom Viridiplantae; phylum Streptophyta; class Magnoliopsida; order Fabales; family Fabaceae; genus Vicia; species Vicia faba. The sequence goes on from OX451740.1 coordinate 475,850,203, forward strand.
CTCGAGCGTTCCGAGGAAATGTTTCACGAGCAAGCCGACCTGCTGTCGGGGGAGAAGGAAAAGTCTACGAAGGTTGCTGAGGAGAGGGATTACCTCCAACTGGACAAGGAACGGTTGGAGAGTGACAACGAACGTTTGTCCAAGGAAGTCGAGGAGCTAAAAGCTGTTATGCTTCCTGCTGACAACGAGTCGGAGGAGATAGCCTCTTTGCGAACCCGTTCAGATTTGGTTGCACGTATTCACCTTCTCGAGTCAGACTGTGTCGGTGCCCTAGCAGATGGGTTCAAGGCCGCGGTCAGCCAGCTCTCCATCCTGAATCCGGGCATGAACACCGGCGAAGTCGGGTTCATGTATCAGATTATTGATGGTCAGGTCGTGCCTCCTCCTGAGTCTCCTGGGGTAGATGCCGGTAGTCCCGGGGACGTTTAGCATGAAGTTTTTGTTCGGGCCTGCGTGCCTGCGTATTGGTTTTTATTTGTTTTGGGGCCTGCGTGCCCGTGCTTATTTTTGGGGCCTGCGTGCCCGTGCTAATTTCTTGATTTCCTTTGGCCGTTGTGCCATGTCTTGTAACCTCGAACATCGCCGGCCTTCTTGGTCGATTCACTATTAACTTGTCTTGTTCATAAACTTTTTTAATGGATGTTTATTTCGCCTTACTTGCTCATGTCTAGGCTAATGTTCTACTATTACTTTTGTGATGAATATTTTGTTTAAGTTATGTCCTCGAGCGGAGATATCCTTTCGACCCCTTTGATGGTTCGACGTACTTTGAAATGTGTCGGTTGTGCAGAGTAGAGCCCGTATGTCGAGCGTATGACCTAGATCAAGGTCGTACGCCCGCGGCATGAACTGCCCATCGCGAGTTGGGTGTTCTTCCATGTGGGTACTTCAATAGTGGAGCTCGATTGAGGTGTCCCTGTCGGGCATTGTCGTTCGACCATGTTGGCTGAACAACGTTATGTTGTTTGGGTGTATATCAGGCCCGTACCTCGGCCTGTCTACGTGGTCGAGACATTTCCCTTTGTTGACTAAAGGTGGATGTTCGACGGTGAAAGTCCTCAGTGTTTAAAGGCTTCAGCTATAGTACTGTTTTAGTTTAGCAGCGTTCCAGGGTCGTGGTAACGGTTCTCCATTTATTTGTTCGAGGTAATATGCCCCGGTGCCTGTGGCGCCGTGAACCCGATAAGGTCCTTCCCAGTTCGCGGCCAATTTCCTTTCGCGGGAGTGTTTCTGGTTTCTTCGTAATACCAGGCAGCCGATCTGGAACTCACGTCTGATGACCTTGTCGTCATGACGTAGGGCTACTCGTTGTTTTAGAGCAGCCTCGCGCAGGGCTGCCCCTGATCGAATTTCCTCGACCAGGTCGAGTTCGTCTCTAAGTGCTTCGTCGTTCATTTCCTCATCGAGAGGCATTTCTGTCCGCCTGGAGGGTTCCCTGATATCTACGGGGATGATGGCCTCGGTGCCGTATGTTAGTCGAAAAGGGGTTTCACTCGTCGTTGAGTGGGGCGTGGTGCGATAGGCCCATAAGACGATGTGCAGCTCCTCGACCCAGCCTTTTTTTGCTTCGTCGAGCCGGCGTTTGAGTCCTCGCAGGATGACCCTGTTGGCGGCCTCGGCTTTCCCGTTGGTTTGGGGGTTCTCGACCGAGGTAAAATGTTGTTTGGTTCCTAGTTTGGTGACGAAGTTTCGGAACCCGTGGTCGGTGAATTGGGTGCCGTTGTCTGTGATCAACGCCTTTGGGATTCCAAATCTGGCGAGGATGTTTCGTTTGTAGAAATAGAGGATGTTGTGTGAGGTGATCTTCGCGAGGGCCTCGGCCTCTATCCATTTCGTGAAGTAATCCACGGCCACAATAAGGAACTTGTTTTGGTAAGTCCCTTATACAAATGGTCCAAGGATATCCATCCCCCACCATGCAAATGGCCACAGGGATGACAGTATGCTCAACTCGTGAGGGGGGCGAGATGTATGTCGGCATGCTTCTGGAACTTGTCGCACTTCTTAATGTGATCTTTGGCGTCTTGCTGCATCATCGGCCAATAGTACCCCACTCGTAGAGCTTTCCTCACTAGGGACTTACCGCCCATGTGATGGGCGTTAATCCCTTCGTGTATTTCCCGTAATACCTCGGGGACTGTGGATTCGTCGATGCACTTCAGGAGGGGAATGGAAAATCCCCTGCGGTACAGCTTACGCTCGAGCACCACGTAGGAGCACGCTCGTCGTTTCATCGTGGTCGCTTCTGTCCGATCCGAAGGGAGCTCGCCCTTTGTCAGGAAGTTGTACACCGGGGTCATCCAGCACGGAGCATCTCCGATGGCGTGTACCTCGACAGGGGTCGAGGTTCTTTCGATGCTCGGGCACGACAAGGATTCTTATATGACGGATTTGTTCCCGCCCTTTTGTCTTGTGCTTGCGAGCTTCGAAAGTATGTCGACCCTTGTGTTTTTCTCGCGCGGGACGTGCGATATTTCTGCTCGGTCGAACTTCCTCATGCTTTTCTGACTAATTTTAGGTATTCAACGAGGCTATCATTTTTAGCCTGGAAACTCCCTTGGACTTGGGAAGCGACAAGTTAAGAGTCCGTGAAAATTTGTACTTCTCGTGCTCCTAGGTCCTCGGCTAGCCTCAGTCCTGCGAGCAGGGCCTTGTACTCTGCTTGGTTGTTCGAAGTTGGGAAGGAGAGGGTTAATGAGTCTCGATCACTACGCCCTCCTCATTTTCTAGGAGGATCCCCGTGCCGCTTCCGGATGAGCTAGAAGCTCCATCGACGAAGATGGTCCACTTGTGCTCTTTCCCTGTGGGCGGGTTGTGAGTGGTCATTTCTGCGACAAAGTCGGCCAGGGCTTGTGCCTTTAGGGCTTTCCTGCTCTCGTATTGAATGTCGAACTCGGATAGTTCCAAGGACCACTTCAACATTCGGCCCGCCATGTCAGGTCGACCTAAGAGTTGTTTTACTGGTTGGTCGGTTCGTACTATGATCGTATGAGCCAGGAAATAGTGTCTGAGTCTCCTCGCCGCGTTGACGAGGGCTAAAGCTACTTTTTCTATCTGTTGGTATCTGCTCTCGGGCCCTTGTAGGGCTTTTCTCGTTGTGATACGGTGGGAAGAACTGACTGTTTTTGGAATGGTGGTTTGCGTTTTACGTTTGTTTTCTAAAAATGTCGCGGTAAGCAAGAGCCGCCACTGACTTTTATTTTATCCAACAAGGAAAGGAAAAAAGCACAGAAAAATTCCTTTTTCGAGATATTTCTCGGGTTCGGGGGGTAGATTATTGAAAGGGAAGGTATTAGCACCCTTTCTATCCGTAGTTATCTACGGGCTCTTAGGTACTTGCTCAATTGTTTTCAAAATTGTTTTCTTTGTGCTTGTGGGTTTGAAAAAAAAATTGTTTGAAACTTCGATTTAACTCTTGCTTCTGTCCTCAAGAGTGTAATGAAGTGTTTTTGAAAACTTGTTTGTAAAAGAAGTGTAAGTGTGAGAAAAAGTTTTGTTTTGAAAGAGCAAGTATCTAAGAGCTATCTACCTACTCGAAAAAAGGAATCGTTCTATGCTAATTTCCTTTAGACAATGATATCCCACTATTAATGAGTAGGTAGCATCATCGTTGGAGTTTGAGGGTCAATTCGAATGAGGGACATACGGTCACCAAAGCAATGTTAGGACGCCTTAGCGGTAACCCTAATGTCTTAGATCATTTGTTTGAGGCAACAATATCTGAGGTAACCATTCCGAGGCGACTATGATCTTTTAGACAAGAGGGCGACCTTTAAAGTGACCTATACTCAATGACCGTGTACGAAGGCAACCAAGTGGGGTGTACCCTAGGAGTGCGCATGTACGAGTGTGTCAATTTCAGTTATTTTTATCTTTGCACATGTTAGGGGTGATCTAATTTGATTTTAAGATTAAGCATTTAGCCTTTTCATGCAAACCCTATTATCAAACATCTAACAGTTGTATAATTTGCGGAAATTAAAGTTGCGGAAATTAAATTACAAGGCGTCGGGTATTTACATCGCCAAAAGCAACCCTTTGAAAATAAAATAAAGCGGTAAAATAATTAAAGTGCCCTAATTATCTGTTACATACCGGAAGCAGATACATCAATATGGATAAAGAAAAAGTAAATCGCGACGCGAAATTAAATCGGATGCACAATTAGGGTTTTGACCCTTTTTAAAGAAAATTGTTTTTTTGTTGTTTTGATTTTAAGAAAAGAAATTAATCCTAAATTAAATAACCAAATTAAATTAATAAGTTAATTAATGAAAAAAATAATTTATGACATATTTTGGGTTTTTTTTATTATTTTAAGAAAGAAAATAAAAATAATTAAATGAATTGAAACCTAATGATTTCTAATTAATTTTAAATGTTTACAAAAAAAAACAAATTAAAGTTTTCTAGAATTAAAAACCTAAGTTAATTAATTAGTATTTATTAAAAAAAGAATTCTGAAATTTATTGGATAAAAATATTTTTTGATGATTTTTGATAAAAAGGAAAAATTTATGAGTTGTTAGTAATTAATTAAAATAAAATAAGATAACTAAATAAATAAAAAGAAAATATACTAGAAAGAAAGAAATGGGCCCTTTTTTTTGGAGGTGCAAGGAGCATTTTTGTAGGCCCATTAGTGCTGACCCAATTGACTTTTCCTGATCAAGTGTGAGTGCATTGACCTGGCTTGTGGTAGACTTCCAACATGGACCACCAGATCTGGCCCTTTGGCCATCTGGCGCTTGGATCGTGAGGGAGTATGGTGTGGATCTGGACTGGCATGTGCATGGGAAATCCTGAAAACAAAAATCATTTAGAAAGGGGGGGACCTGGGATTCGAACCCAGGTCCTGAAGGGAAATCCAACACCCAGCTTACCACTACGCCATGCTGCTTTGTTTGTTAGAATAATAAGTATCAATAATAATATAAGAAAATAACTCAAATGCCAGAAGAAAAAAAAGCGCGTAATATTTGAATGGACAAATGGACGGATGACACCTCATCGTCCCTGTCCTCCCATCACTAACTTTACCTGCAGATTTCTATCCGCAGCTAAAAACGCAGGTTCGTCCTAAAACTCTCTCCAGGCCATATAAATAGAGTCCACGGCCATGGTTAGCCTCGTCTCATCTCTCTGATCATAGCCATAACCACCATTAAGGCCAATTTCACCTGAAATAGAAAGCCCTAAAAACGAACAAAGAAACCTAGCTATGGTGGATCTTGATACCGGTTAGCTAAATGAAATCAAATGATGCCAAAAGCTTGCAAATGTTCTTGTGATCACAAATATTCTATTAGTTTACTCAAATGATGCCAGAATAACTCAAATCAAATTCAAGAACAAGGGTAGCTTGCGTGAGACTTACAGTGTGTATGAGGGCCTGAGAATGCCTGGTTTGGATTGGGATAGCTTGTGTGCGTTGCCAGGAAGCGATTGGGATACGTCTCAGGCCTTGAAAATGCCTCAAACCTGGATTTCGATCTCAAGCTTTTTTCGTGATTTTTTTCACTTTTGTTCTGCCTCTACCAATGCTCTCTAACCCTTATTTTCGTGCCTCTAGCTTCCTTATTAATTGCACATTGGATTAGGTTGAAAAACTTGGTCCAAATCTCTCCACATTAAGGCTTTGATATTTGATTTGATCTCCTTTTACAAACTTTCCAAATTGGCTTAATTTCAATCTTTTTTTCATATGATTCACTTGATACGAATTTGATGATGGCCAGCTGAATAATGGAATCTGAAATCAACATAAAATCTTGGTTATCAATGCCTTTTGATTTTTATTTGATTTATTTTGATTTAAATCAAATTAATTCAAATAAAATCAAAATAATTAATAAAAAATGATATGGACACATGGCCAAGGCTAGAGCACGTGGGAAACAATGCAAACTCAAATCAAGTGAAAAAGAATGGGCCCATTTGGCAAAACTTGAAGTTTTGGGGATAGTTGACTTTTGGCAATTTTGCAAAAAAGTCCAACTTCAACAATGCATAACTTCTTCAATTTTGAACTTTTGGATGGGTTCTTGGACTTTTTAGGAAGCTTTAGATGTCCTCTAACCAACCCTTTTAGTCTCATCTCATTTTTATATTCCATGCTCATGTTAGAAGCTTTGGCAAAAAAGGTGTTTTTGTTGACTTTTCAAAATGACCTATAATGTCCAAATTCATAACTTCTTGTGAGTGCATATTTTGAACTTGGGGTATGAATATGGATTGTAGGGAATTGAATCCTATTCAAAATGAGCTTTGTATGGGTCATTTATCATAAAGTATGAAAAAGTTATGCTTGGTCAAAGTTGAGTTGACTTTTCCTACAAAACCCTAATTTAGCAACTTTTGAATCTTGATGAATTTTGAGCAATCCTTGATGAATCATGATCAACCCTTGATCAAATGATTAAATATCCTTCAAAATGAGAATGTTAATAAAAAATCTTGAAGTTTGGCTGTATGTAGGTCACAGTTGACTTTTGCCCTATCACAGTCGATTTTTAGACCTTTGAGCAATTGACTGAGCAAACTTCCTCTGCAAGGCTTGAAATTTGACATGGATGATCTTGAGAACATATTAGGACATTGGTGAGAACTTGAGGTCATTTGGAAGGATCTTGTTGCAACACAAAACCCTAATTTGGGGTAGACTGCCTTAGGAGATAGCTTGTCTGACCAATTCTTGAACAACCTTGAGCAACTTGGAGATTTTTCTTGCAATATTTTGAGAATTATGGGAGGGAAAATTTTGGGGTACAACAGCTGCCCCTGTTCAATCTTCTTAAACCTGAGGATGTAGATTGGCTTCCATGCCTTTCGTGATCCGAAGGTGGAAGATGATTGAACACTAGAGTGCCTAGAAATTTGTACTCGCATGAAGTGGTATCAGCCTTGTGATGTCGGGAATGAGCTTACAGATTCCATTTGGAGGAGTGTCGATCGCATAAGAGATTCCTTAGCGAGATCTTGCATACCTGCTATTGAGGAAGATTCCGCTGGGGAAGTCTGATTTTTGTTGAGATTTAGGAACTTGTCTGTACTTCAACGGAGAGAACATCTCTGCTGAGTTTTAAGAACTTGTTCGTAATTCAACTGAGGGGAAAACATCTTCATCGAGATTTAAGAACTCGCCCGTAATTCAACTGAGAAAAATCTGCTGAGATTTAGGAACTCGTCTGTAATTCGACGGAGGAACTTTGTCGAGATTTAGGACCTTGTCTGTAATTCAACTGAGAAAAACTCTGTTGAGATTTAAGAACTCGTTAGTAATTCGACTGGAGGGAAACATATTCATCGAGATTTAAGAACTTGCCCGTAATTCAACTGAGAAAACTCTGCCGAGATTTAGGAACTCGTCTGTAATTCGACGAAGGAACTTTGTCGAGATTTAGGATCTTGTCTGTAATTCAACTGAGAAAACTTCTCTACTGAGATTTAAGAACTTGTTAGTAATTCGACTTGGGGAAACATCTTCATCGAGATTTAAGAACTTGCCCGTAATTCAACAAAGAAAACTCTGCTGAGATTTAGGAACTCGTCTGTAATTCGACGGAGGAACTTTGTCGAGATTTAGGACCTTGCCTGTAATTCAACTGAGAAAACTTCTCTACTGAGATTTAAGAACTTGTCAGTAATTAGACTTGGGGAAACATCTTCATCAAGATTTAAGAACTTGCCTGTAATTCAACTGAGAAAACTCTGCTGAGATTTAGGAACTCGTCTGTAATTAGACGGAGGAACTTTGTCGAGATTTAAGACCTTGTCTGTAATTCAACTGAGAAAACTTCTCTGCTGAGATTTAAGAACTTGTCAGTAATTCGACTTGAGGGAAACATCTTCATCGAGATTTAAGAACTTGCCCGTAATTCAACTGAGAAAACTCTGCTGAGATTTAGGAACTTGTCTGTACTTCGACGGAGGAACTTTGTCGAGATTTAGGACCTTGTCTGTAATTCAACTGAGAAAAATCTGTTGAGATTTAAGAACTTGTCAGTAATTCGACTTGAGGGAAACATCTTCATCGAGATTTAAGAATTTGCCCGTAATTCAACTGAGAAAACTCTGCTGAGATTTAGGAACTTGTCTGTACTTCGACGGAGGAACTTTGTCGAGATTTAGGACCTTGTCTGTAATTCAACTGAGAAAAATCTGTTGAGATTTAAGAACTTGTCAGTAATTCGACTTGAGGGAAACATCTTCATCGAGATTTAAGAATTTGCCCGTAATTCAACTGAGAAAACTCTGCTGAGATTTAGGAACTTGTCTGTACTTCGACGGAGGAACTTTGTCGAGATTTAGGACCTTGTCTGTAATTCAACCGAGGATAATTCCGTTGAGATTTAAGAACTTGTCAGTAATTCGACTTGAGGGAAACATCTTCATCGAGATTTAAGAATTTTCCCGTAATTCAACTGAGAAAACTCTGTTGAGATTTAGGAACTTGTTTGTACTTCGACGGAGGAACTTTGTCGAGATTTAGGACCTTGTTTGTAATTCAACCGAGGATAATTTCGTTGAGATTTAAGAACTTGTCAGTAATTCGACTTAAGCAAAAGCTTCATAGCTTTGAATTTTACGAGAATTTAACCGCATCCTTCCTGAAAAGTAAAGGTTAGTTGTATGTAATGCATGATATGCATCAGGCAATGATGTTCTCAAAATAAATGAGGTTGTGTTTGTATGATGCGTATATGCATGTGTCATGATGTATGGATATGTAATGTTTTTAGCTGGGGAAAATAAATCCCGGATAGCTGCTGGAGAAAAGAGTTGAATTCTTCGTTTCCGCTGGGGATGGCGAACGAAGATGATTGTGAGAATAGACCTGCGAGAGAGGATAACTCCGTTGGGGAATAAACTGACGAGAAAGTGCCTCTGTGGGGAAGAGATGCTCTGTTGAGGATTCCACTGATAAATTCCGCTGGGGATGAATTACCGTTGCTGGTGATACTGAATCCTGTTGGGGATTGAAGTTTCTGCTGGTGAAAGGAATGAACTCCCCTGGGGATGATCTTTCAGTTGCGACTTCACTGGGGATAACCTTTTAGACTCTAATGGGGATAATCCTTTGAGCTCTGCTGGGGACAATCTTCCAAAGTCCGTTGGGGATGATTCTCCAAACTCCACTGGGGAAGCTTTGTATTCTGCCGGGGAATATTCTTATACTCCGCTGGGGAACATTAAGACCTCTCAGTGCTGATGGTAAATAAGCTCTGCTTGGGGAGAATATTACCGATTCATTCACAGTTGCAAGTCTCAGCTGAGGAGAGATATCATTACTGTCTTTTCTTACTCTGCGGGGAGTGAAAGCACCTTGGCCATATTATTCAGCTGAACCTATCTTTGTACCTGGTGGATAGAGCAACTGTACAGTTTGGACACTTCTTATTGCCCCTATTTCTGATATTACGAGTAATCGTCTTTTATTTCGTATGTAAATATTCATGAGAAGCAATTAATGTCAAATGCATATATCAAAAATGAATCATTGGACGTTTCTTTGCAAAACAAAACAGAAAAAGGAAAAACAGTTTGAAATTTCTCTAAAAATGAATTGTATTGATTTTGAAGTTTGGCCCGTAAATAGGCGTTTTTTGTACAAGAGGCTGACGTCCTAGTAAGAGAACGCCGCCGAATAATAGAATTTACACAATTTGTGAAAAAAAAAGAAAAACAGCTATGTGAATAATCCCACTGGGTTCCAACTCTGCTATTGCCCTTATGTCCTCGAGTATCTCATCACTTTGCTACTTGGTTAAAGGTAGATCAGATTGTTTAGTGTCGTCCGAGCTTGATAGTCGATACCGAAGTCTGGTTGCAAGGTGATCCAATGAGACATAGTGTTACGCTTTAATCCCTAATTTTGCCTGGACTGCCCTTTCGGGTTTTCAGTCCACCGGGATACCCTTTTTTGCCCAAGCCGCCTTTTCAGGTTTTCGACTTGCCGGGTGTACAAAGATTTTTTTTTAAATTTTCATCCCTTATTTTTGTCCGAACCCTTTTGGTTCGCCGGGAAGCCCTTATTTTTGCCTAGGCCAGTCAACCTAGCGGGTCTTTGATTATGCGTAGTATTTTTTCATTATGTCTGCATTGACGGGGTGAGGAAGGTCGTCACCATCCATGGTGGTTAGAATCATAGCTCCTCCTGAGAAAATGTTCTTAACCACAAATGGCCCTTCGTAGGTAGGGGTCCATTTGCCCCTAGGATCACCTTGAGGTAGGATAATACGCTTGATCACCAGATCCCCAACTTGATAATCTTGTCGTCTGACTTTCTTGTTAAATGCCTTGATCACCCTTTTTTGGTACATCTGACCATGACAAATAGCAGTAAGTCTCTTCTCGTCGATTAGGTTCAGCTGATCAAGCCGGGTCTGAATCCAGTCATCTTCGCTCAAACCTGCATCCTTCATAATCCGAAGAGAGGGTATCTGAACTTCAATGGGAAAGACGGCCTCCATGCCATAAACCAAGGAATAGGGTGTTGCCCCTGTTGACGTCCGTGCTGAGGTACGGTACCCATGAAGAGCAAAAAGTAATATCTCGTGCCAATCGTTGTACGTCACTTTCATCTTCTGCACAATCTTCTTAATGTTCTTATTAGCCGCTTCAACAACCCCATTCATCTTCGGCCGGTAGGGATAAGAGTTATCATGTTGTATCTTGAACTGCTTATAGAGCTCGGTAATCATTTTATTATTGAGATTGGTACCATTGTCTGTAATGATCCTCTCCGGCACACTGTATCGGAAAATCATATTGTGCCGAATAAACTGTGCCACGACATTCTTGGTTACGGTAGCAAAGGAAGCTGCTTCAACCCACTTCGTAAAGTAATCAATAGCTACTAGGATAAAATGATGCCCGTTGGATGCCGTAGGTCTGATCTCACCGATCATGTCAATGCCCCACATTGCAAAAGGCCAAGGAGCTGTCAAGACGTTCAGAGGTACTGGAGGTATGTGCACCTTATCAGCATAAACTTTGCACTTATGACAGGTCCGAGAATGCTAATAACAGTCGGCTTCCATGGTGGACCAAAAATATCCTTCCCGAAGGATTTTCTTTGCCATGGTGTGTCCACTGGAATGAGTTCCGAAGGTACCTTCATGTAACTCTGCCATGATCCTTTCTGCCTCGTTCTTATCCACACATCGCAGTAAGGTTGAATCATGGTTACGCTTGTAAAGAATGCCATTATTGATGAAGAACTTTGCTCCGAACCTTCTCAGAAACTTCTTATCATTAACAGATTCACCCCCGGGGTATTCCTGAGCCTCAAGATACCTCTTCACCTCATGAAACCAGGGTTTATCCGTTGCCTCTTCAGTCTCAATATCACAGCAATATGCAGGTTCGTCCAACCTTTCAATGGTAATCTGGGGAGCTTCGCTGTCCCAATTGACCTTGAACATAGAAGACATCGTAGCCAGCACGTCCGCCAACTGATTCTCCTCTCTAGGGAAGTGTTCAAAGGTTATCTCCTCGAAGTGGGGAAGCAACGTCAACACATACTCCTTGTAAGGAATAAGATTTGGGTGTTTCGTATCCCACTCGCCTTTGATCTGACTGATCACGAGAGCGGAATCTCTAAATACACTTAAGAACTTAATCCTTAGGTCAATAGCTTCTCAAAGACCCATAATGCACGCTTTATACTCCGCCATGTTGTTGGTGCAGTTGAAACATAGTCGGGCGGTGAACGGAGTATGAGAGCCTTCAGGAGATATGATCACGGTGCCAATGCCATTACCCAAAGCGTTTGAAGCTCCATCAAAGTACATAGACCATCGGGATCCTTCTCAGGTCTTTCATCTGGTCCAAGTGTTTCACAGTCAGTTACCAACATGATGTTCTCATTCGGGAATTCAAAGTTCATAGACTGGTAATCGTCCACTGCCTGATGTGCCAAATGATCTGCCAATACACTTCCCTTGATTGCCTTCTGGGTCGTATATTGGATGTCATACTCAGTCAAGATCATCTGCCATCTTACTATTCTTCCGGACGAGGCAGGATTTTCGAAGATATACTTGATTGGATCCATCTTTGATATCAATAGAGTAGTGTGAGTCAGCATATACTTTCTCAGCCGGTGAGAAGCCCATGCCAAAGTGCAGCAAGTTTTCTCAAGCAACGAGTATCGGGTATCGCAGTCGGTAAACGTTTTGCTAAGGTAATAAATAGCATGCTCTTTTCGGCCAGACTCGTCATGCTGCCCCAACACGCACCCCATTGAGTTGTCGAGTACTGTCAAGTATAAGATCAGAGGTCTCCCTTCAACTAGAGGCATCAGAATATGTGGCTCTTGGAGATACTCTTTAATCCTTTCAAAAGCGGCCTGACATTCATCGTTCCATCTTACCACTTGATCTTTCTTCAGTAGCTTGAAGATTGGCTCACAAGTAGCAGTCAGGTGTGAGATGAATCGGGAAATATAGTTCAGACGTCCTAGAAAGCCTCTGATTCCTTTTTCTGTTCGAGGAGCTGGCATTTCCTGTATAGCCTTCACCTTTACAGGATCCACTTGAATACCTTTATCATTAACGATGAAACCCAGCAGCTTACCAGATCTCACCCCAAAGGTGCACTTGTTCGGGTTTAACCTCAGCTTGTACAACTTCAACCTGTCAAATAGCTTCTGAAGGTGGTCCAGATGTTCTTCTTCAGTTTGGGACCTTGCACTCATGTCGTCAACGTATACCTCAATCTCATGATGGATCATGTCATGGAACAAAGCGACCATGGCGCGTAGATATGTTGCCCCAGCATTCTTCAATCCAAAAGGCATGACCTTGTAACAAAAGGTACCCCATTGAGTAACAAAGGTTATCTTCTCCATATCTTCGGGAGCCATCTTAATCTGATTGTAACCGGAGAAACCATCCATAAAGGAGAAGACTTTATGCTGTGCGGAGTTGTCAACCAGAATGTCGAAATGAGGCAGAGGGAAATCATCCTTGGGGCTCGCCCTATTCATATCCCTATAGTCAACACACATTCGAACCTTACCGTCCTTCTTCGGCACATGAACCACGTTGGCCACCCACTGCGGGTAAGAAGTAACTGCTAGAAAACCGACGTCAAACTGCTTTATCACTTCAGCCTTGATTTTCTCAGACATCTCCGGGCGCATTCGGCGGACCTTCTGTTTCACTGGAGGACAGTCTTCCTTGGTAGGAAATCGGTGAACCACAATATCAGTATCCAACCCAGGCATATCTTTATAAGACCAGGCAAAGATCTCAACATAGTCTCGCAACATCTGAATCAACCGTTGCTTAACACTAGCTTCCAGATTTGCACCGATCTTGACCTCTTTCTTGTCTAGCTCCGTACCCAGATTCACCGTTTCCACTGGCTCTTCATGCGACTGTATGGCCCTCTCTTCCTGAAGTAACAGTCTAGCAAGTTCACCAGGAACTTCACAATCATCTTCACCTTCGTCTTCGGCTAACTTGATCGGACTTTCAAAGTCATAACTGGCAGTAGCAGAGTCGTTATCAGTGGGATCCAGAGTGGATGTAGACCTGTATATATGAGTGTGTGTAAAATAGCTGTTTTGCAATATATAATAAAAGAAAAACAAGGAGCGCAAAATTTGAAATGAAAGAAACGTCCAATGCTTTTATTAATGATATATGTAGATGACACACATAAAGCCCTCACAAACAAAGCCACGGTGCCTCGGGTAAGACACCGGGCAGTAAAGTTTAAAACATTGTCCATTACAAATACAAAACAAAAGTCTCATTACTGGGTAATAAAAGAAATTGGGAAGAAGTCTTTTGCTGTCCAGTTGCTTAGCCCGCCGTTAGCAGTCGGGTAGATCCAACTGTCGAACTCAGATTCTTCAACATCGTCTTCAATGGCATTCACTCCTGAGTTGCTGATAAACAGGGGAGGTCTTCCGATCCGTGCATTCCGAACGACCCTTTGAGCTTCTGCAGTGAAACCCAAACCAAACTTGTTAGTCTTATGTGCAAAATCAGGGAGTTGGCCCCAATTTGCACACCCACCTTTCTCAACAACAGCCCAGGCATCCTTGAAGGAAGCCATCTTCATTGGAGGATCTTCAACAACAGTTTCAGCTGATGCTAGCGTCTGGGGAACTTCTTCAAAATTTTGAAATGGGCTCTCAATGAACTCCCCGTCCATCTCCACATACCGGAAAGAGTTGAAGTGGCTCACCATGTACTCCTCCTCTCCTCGTACCGTGACAATTTTCCCCTTCACTGGGTATTTCAGCATCTGGTGGAGTGTAGAAGTGACTGCCCCAGCTTTGTGGATCCACGGGAGACCCAACAAACAAGAATAAGATGGCCGAATGTCCATCACATAAAAAGTAGACACGAAGATCTGAGAACCAACCTTAAATGGAATATCCACTTCTCCATGAACCATCCTCTTGGACCCGTCAAAAGCCCTAACAACAATGTTAGGCTTCAACTCTAAACCTTCACAGTCCAACCGGTCTAGAGCTTTCTTGGGCAACACATTCAACAAGGACCCAATATCTACCAATACGTGAGCCAGAGTAGTGCCCCTGCATTCAATGGAGAAATGCAGGGCGTCATTATGGTTCTTCCCCTTAGCAGTCAAGTCGGCGTCGGAGAAACCCAACCCATTATCAGCAGTCAGACTGGCCACGCAATCTTTAAACTGATCAGCTGATGTCTCATGCGGCACGTGCGCAGTTTTCAGGAAAGCAATCAGAGCCTTGGCATGGGCTTCTGAGCATAGCAACAGAGACAACATAGAGATTTTGGACGGGGTTTGCCCCAGCTGTTCGACTACATTGTAGTCGCTCTTTTTGATGATCTTCAAAATTTCTTCCATCTCTTGTCTAGAGGCTTCAACAGTGATCCTCTTCGGTGCCTCCATCTGGGCAGGCTCATCAGTGGTCCCTTTACCCTGAGTATCAGATGACTCGGCAACAGGGGTAAGGATTGGAACTTGAACAGGGACAGTAACAGGTGTACTGACAGGTATAATAACAACAGGCTTCCGAACAGTTGGTGGAGAGATCTCGGGGGAGAAAAGTCTTCTGCTGCGGGTGACTTTGGCAGGTCCAACAATATTGCTGACGTCAGTATCAACCTCTTCAGCACTCAAGTCTTGCTTAACTCCGTGATAATATACGTCAGCCCTGTAGTTCCATGGGACAACTTTATCTTATGTATAGGGGATAGGCCCAGGAACAGTGATGATCAAGGGAGCGATTCTTAGAACAAATGTAATTCTAACAGGCTTTCTCGAGGAAGCCTTGGAAGAATTGTCGAAAATGGTGATTATAGCAACTTCTTCAATAGGAACCAAAAGAACAAAAGTCTTCTCAAATAGAATTTCTTTATTATCCATCAGACGTTGGACACTTGACTTCAAAAGATGGCAACCAGTAGGTAGGACGGCACACAGATGGCAACCTTCACCACAGCCCGGAAATAAACCGGCTAACAGAAGGTTCTTCTTCACAGTCATCAATGGAGTAACAATGTCTTTCACATATACCACAAACGAGTCTTCATCTATAGCATTCACTCCATGCTTGGGCATAGGAGCAGTCACAACATTAGGCCTTTCTGGCGCTTCGAACTCAATCTCTTTAGCATCAATTAAATCATGTACCTTATTCTTCAGGACCCAGCAATCATTCGTATCGTGCCCCGGGATATCAGAATGAAAAGCGCAGCGGGCGTTCGGATTGTACATGGGTGATGTTGTATTGGGATTCTTAGGGGCCTCCTTCGGAATCACCAAGTTGGTCTTCAATAACTGTGGCAGAATCTGAGACAAAGTCATGTTGAGCTGAGTGAATTATCTTTGCGGCCTCTCGGCCCTTGGCTGATTGTTGCGTTGTGTGGCAACAGTTGGTCTTGAAATAACAACCGCATTGACAACTTGGCGGCGTTCAGGTCTATTATGGCTCTTTGAACTGTAAACTGCATTGGACTCCTTCTTAAAAGGCTTCTTTTCGGTACTTGATGAAGCACCCTTCTGTATTTTACCGCTCTTGATGCCAGCCTCAATTCTTTCCCCAGTTATGATCAGCTCAGTAAATTCGAACGATGAACTTCTAATCAGATGGTTGAAATATGGACCAGACAAGGTCCCCAGAAACATATCTACTAACTCCCTGTCAGCCAGCGGGGGTTGTATTCTTCCAGCAAGGTCCCTCCACTTCTGAGCATAGTCTTTGAAACCTTCGCCCGCACCCATAGACATACCCTGAAGTTGGGTACGCGTAGGAGCGAGGTCGGCATTGTACTGGTACTACATGTAGAAAGAAGCAACCAAGTCCTCCCAATTACGGATACAAGCTCCATCCAGCTGGTAAAAATATTCAAGTTGGGTCCTTGAGAGACTGTCTTGAAATAAATGGATCCAGAGGTTCCTGTCAGCGGTATATGGCTGAATCTTTCTAACATACGAACGGAGGTGCAATTTTGGGTAGGAGACCCCGTCGTATTTAGCAAATATTGGTGCTTTAAACTTGTGGGGAATCACCACCCCAGATGACAAACCCAAATCACCAAAGTCCAATCTAGGTACCTTCTGGATCTCCATCGCACTTAACCGGTCTTCAAGCTGTTTATACCTATCCTCAACCGGAGGATACTGGTCTTCGTCAAAGTCAATCTCGTTGTCAGAAACCACAGGGCTAGGTGCCCTCCTTTCTTCCTGATTCTCCCCCCTCTAGATGAGTGAGTCAAATCAACCTCTTCTCGCAAATTGTTTCCGAATCTGCGACCCATATTCAGTAGGACCGTCTTCTTCTTCTTATTCTTATTCTTATTCTTATCCTTCAAGATAAGGGTCTTCAGATCTTTCTGACCCTTAGCCAAGTTCATGAACATTTCCTGGAATTGAGAGTTTTGAGCTTGTAGAGCCTTGATAGCTTGATCAGTTGATGTTTCAGCAGACATGATGTGCTGAGATAAACAGCGAAGAAGATGAGAAAACCTGTAAGGGTACCTGTGATGAGGTGCATGGAATGAAATGCATATGATATGATTTCAAAGACGTCGAGAGATTCAAATTCATAAACCAAAATGAAACACACTTTTATTAGATAAACTTGAAACAATGTTTGATAAATGCCCTTAAGGCGTTACAAGAAAGAAAAACTGAAATGTGAATCAAAACTAGAAATAATCAAAAGACATCAGCGCTCCCATGGTCGTTTCCCTTTGGTGCTGACATAGTCATTGAGGATCTGCTCATTCTCCAGCTGTCTTGTAAGCTTTAGAATCTTCCGCTCCTACTCGTGATACTTTTCTCTGTAAGCATCTCGCTTGTGATACGGTGGGAGAACTGACTTGAGGTTTTGCGTTTGTATTCGCACTTGTTCGGTTGAGCAAGAGTCGCCACCGACTTTTTATTTTATCCTAAAGGAAAGGTTAAAAAGCACAGGAAAAACCTTTTTGAGATGTTTCGTGGGTTCGGGGGGTAGATTATGAAAAGGGAAGGTATTAGCACCCTTTTCATCCATGGTTATCCATGGGCTCTTAGTTACTTGGTTTTAGATCACTTGCCTTGATTTTCGATTGCTTGAAAATGGTGTGTGTGTGTGTGTATTTTGAAAATGTTTTTTGAAGAAGATGCCTTGTCTAGGCAACCGTTATAACAATTCTTTACTCGAATGTTTTACAAAGGTGTGTATCTTTTCGAAAAGATGTTTCAAATGTTTTTGAAAGTTTGTTTTGAAAGTGTTTGTGGAATGTGGTTTTTGAAAAGGAGGCAAGTGTTTTTGCAAGTTGATCTCAAGTAACTAAGAGTTTGGTCTACCCCTATTGTACTCAAAGGTTTTCTCTATGTTTTCAACCCCTTTTTAACAATTTTGTTCCACCATTGAATTTGGTGGACAATCTTGCGTTTAGGAAGTTTAACGGGACGGGCGCGGGTCATCGTATGGACCATGAATGCAATGGTGCCAAGTGTCTTTGGCAATTTGCTTGAAGGGACTATGATCATTCCGTTTTAGGCAACTTTCGAAAGCGTCATCGAGGGACTTATGATCATTTGAATTTGTTTTGCCAAAGAAACTCGACGTGCAAGCATGGCCCATTTTGGAAGGCAACATGTGGGATTACCCTAGGGGGTGCAAGTGTGATTGTGTATTGATTTCATGTATTTGTCTTGTATTAGGTTATCTAGCGTTTGATTTTATGTACATGCAAACCCTAGGTCTAACCATGGTATAATTCGAAAGCGGTAAATTGAGGGAATTTTAAAGTCCTAAACTATTACAGATAGTATCCGGGAGTGGGGGTACAAATGTACAAGTGGGGATGAGACTTTAGGAGGGTAGTATCCAAATAATTACAACCAAATCGAACCAATCTCCATCTCAAATGTAAAGCAATAGCAATGTAAAAAAAATGGGACAAGCAAACGTAATCATGTATAAAAAAGATAAAATGCGTATTGTAAATGTGTAAGTGTATGTGTAAATGATTATGCGATTTATTTAGGTTTGAGAAATATTAACTTAATAAGAAAATTAGGTATGAGTTATTTATTTCTTTGGTTGATTTTTGTTAATTATGTACAAATAAAGTATTTTAAGAAAGGAAAAGTATTAACTCCAGAAAATATTATGTATTAATTTATATATGAACAAAGTTTAAATGAAAAGAAAAAGAATTAATGTGTTTTAATTAGTTATGTACAATTAAAGAAAGTAAAAGTTTTATTGTTTTTATGCACAAAAGGAAATTTTGTAAAAGGATTTAAGGTATTATTTTATCTATATGGTCCAATCATGCTAAAAAAAATATAACTTTGTTAATTAGAAAAAGGTAACAAATAAAGATATAAATTAGTTTTGAAATAAAAAGAAAGGCAAAGGGGTTAGATGGGCTAAAGGGGGGTATGCGCTGGCTTTAAAAGTGGGCTTTAGACCTGTTTTTGTGGGACAAAGCCCAGCGTGTTTGACACAAAAAAAGCCAAGGGGTTTTAATTTGTTTTGTTCATTTGGATCAGATTAGGGTTTGGTTGACAGAAGCGCCGTTCACTCTCCTTGTTCCCTCTTCATCTTCTTCGTTCGTCTCCTTCGCCAAGTCAAGCTCTGATCAGTGCGAACCGTTTATGGCCACCAAGCATCACCATTCATCCCTTCTTCCTTCCTTGGTCCAACGAATCGACATTGTAAGGTGACGATTTCCGTTCCTTTCTTTTTTTTTTACTTAGGGTTTCAAGCTTTTATTGATTTCTTTGCATGTCCTGATTCTTTATGATTACTGATTTCTTGTGAGGTACTTTAAAGAAACGAAAGAGTTTTTTATACCTTTTGGAGATGGCGACTTCTAGAGATGGAAGAGGGATGGATCAGAGGTGCTTCAGGCGGCTTGACGGCGAGGTGCTGATGGTGATGAGCGTTTGAGCTAGCTTTACTTGGAGACCCTGGTATTTTGTATTTTTGCCCCTTTGTTGTTGATTTGATGATGACTTATCTGAGAACCTAGTATATCCTTCTTTCCTCTTCTTCTTGTTGGCTTATTGCTTGCTATGCTTTGATGCTTGGATGTGTTGGTTGCCTGTTGATATGTTGCCTTCGAATGCTCCTTCTGTTGGACTATTACCTTGTATGCTTGACTATTGTTTTACTACCCTGTGATGAATCTTTTCTGAGGGCCTGTGTGGGTTCGGAAACTGGTTTAGGCTTGGACTTGCTGGTTATGGCTTTGGAAGCTCTGTTTGTGAGTTCCAGTAGGTTGATGGTTTACGTGTGAATAGGCAGGTTTAATGCAGGCTAGGCTGGTTGTTTGCTCATTGTTTTGGCTTGACAGTTCAACAGCTTATCAGTTGGTTAAGCTTTAGGCTTTTTGAGAAGTTTTGAACTATGGCTCTTTTCTGGTTTATATTTTTTTGAAGCTATGCTTCAGGCTAGTGCAGTTTTATGTTATTGATAGGTTAAGGGGCTTGGCTGGTTTATGCAGGTTATTGGTATGCTGTTTGGATATAGTTTTTTAGCTGGAGGTTTGCTTCAGGTTCTGTTAAGGCTTGTGCTCGTTATATCTTTTTTTGGTTTGATGCCTTTGGGATGTTTTTGTATATCCCTTTAGGTTCTTTGGCGCCTATCTTTTGAATGTCTCAGGTTTGGTATCTTTTCTTGGTCAAACTGATGGGCAGATTTGCAAGGTTTTAGAATTTCATTTTTTTGTGATTACTTCTGTTGTATATGTTCTGTCTATTTTTGGATAGCACTGATACATGCTTCTTTTAGCCTTCAGCCTCACTGTTTTATTGCAATTTTGTTTTCTATATTTTCTTGCCTAAAGCCAAAACCTGTAAGCCTATTTCTTTTCTCTCTTTTTCTCTCTCCAGTACAATTTTAAAACATTAAACAATGTTTATGTTTGTACTTCTAACTGAAAAAGCAATGGCCTAGGGAAATGATGCTTTGATGCTTGCTTGCAATACATGTTGAACTCTGCATATTTTGTCTTCTTTTCCATAATTTCTGCTTCTTGACAGCATTGATGGCCTTCTGTACTTGTTTGATATCTTGCCATATCCCTTTTGGACAGCTTTTCGTTTAGCTTGACATTGGAACTTTATGGTTCAGTTTGGATTTTGTACTTGCTCATGCTGTTTGAGACTTTGGAAATTATGCAGTTTTGACAATTTTGAAATGTGCAATCTTTAACTTTGTGCATTCATATTTAATTTGCAAACATTTTCATCCCTCTTTGTGAACCGGGAGAAATCCCGTGATTTGCAAAGAGGGCGAACTGATCCCGACCATTTTCTTTTAATGATGAACCTGAATTAACTGTCTGTCTCTTTAATATTTAATTGTTTTTGACTTTTCTTCTTTCTTGTTCTTTGCAGATAAAATCCAATGAGGCAGAGGGAGCAAGGGATGGAAGATGAAGACTTAGGAAAACTTAGAAAAATTAGGATATTTTTATTTCAAATTTAATTATTTGTAAACATTTATTATTATGAATACCTTGCAAATACTGTATTCAAACAACAATTGTAACGAATAATTAAAAGATGAATAAAAATCCAATTCTTATTAGTTAATTCCTTTTCTCCTTTCAAATATTTACTTTATTATTTATAATTCTAAAATTATAATAAATGGAAATAAATTCCAATTATCTTAACTTAGAATAAATAAACAATTAAATAAACATTGGTTTTAGCATCGATTGATCAATAAACCTGGCGCTTCAACAATCCAAAGCAATGTACAGTCAATCATAACAACTGCCCAAATGTCTTTTCTCTTAATGATTCAATCCAACACTGCAAATTCAATCCAAATGTTTCAGTCCACATCTCGGAATAAATTGACAAACACTATAGAATTAATTCTTTCTGAGGATGCGCACACCAAAACCCTAGTTCTTGATTAATGTCAAAGAAGCGTTCGCCTGATCAAAACTGAGCCAAAATCAACCAAACCCTAAAAAAACTGTTTGGATTGTTCCAGAGCCATAAAAATCAACGAAAACCCTAATTATGTCTGACTGACGAGAAAAGTCTATTTGACTGATTCTTGAGCCAGTTTGAAACATCAGGGAACGCCTGAAGCTGTGATTTCTTGAGGAAAAATGCAAGGGCAAATTTTGGGGTACAACAGTTTCCCCTGTTCAATCTTCTTGGACCTGAAGAGTTAGATTGGCAAGTTTGCCTTTCGCGACTCGAAGGTAAAAGGAGATTGGACACTAGAGTGCCCGGAAATTTGCACTTGGTGACGTGACGGTAGAGGGAATGGGCTTAAAAGATGCCATTTGGTGATGGGCTTAAAGATGCCCTTTGGAAATGTCTGGAGGAGGATGGGCTTATAGATGCCATCTGGAAATGATTGTTGAACTGTATGTCACTGGTGAATGGACGAGTATCATAAAGGTATCCATGTTTTGGAACATCTCTGAATTGGGGGTCTGAGCCAGCGATAGATTGACATCCGTGTTTGGAGAATCCGTAAACTGTTTTCAGGAGTTGAAATTGAATAAGCAATAGAGCAGCATCCGTTGTTGGGAAGCGTCCGTAAACTGTTTTCAGAAGTCTGAAGAAGGAACCGGTGCAGGGTTTCCCGATGATGAGTCCGTGTAAAACTGCATCTGGATGAATCTGGAACAAGTATCAGAATGTCGCCGTGTCTGGGTCACATCTGAACTGTCTCTGAGTGAATCTGGAATAAGTATCAGAATGTCGCCGTGTCTGGGTCACATCTGAACTATTTCTAGAAAGAATCTCGGAAGATGATGATTTTTGTCTGTCGATTGATCTCGCCTGAAAAAGGTAAAGAGTTAATCGTATGCAATGTCATGATGCATGATGCAATGTATGTTATATCAATGTTCATGATATGAATGTGATGAGTGCGCATGTAAGCTAATGAGCTGTCTTGCTGAGGATAGATGAATCCTGGATGGCTGAAGATAAAGGAATCTTGACTACTGCCGGGGAAAATAAATCCTTGGCTGCTGTTGCGGAGGGCCAGAATCTTTGATTGTTAAAAAAAATGAGAAGTCTTGGGACCACTGCTGGGGGATCAGGAGCTTGGGTTGTATACCAAGTTACTGGGGAATTCCTGTCTTGAGGAAGTCTTCATTGGAGAATATTCGAATATTCTGTGAAGAAACGAGAATGGGTCTTCATTCTGCCGATGCTTAACTGTTATTTGGTCGATCTCCAGGCTTTCACAGAAGCTTGTATTGTCGACTGGTCGTAATCCAGGCTTCACAATAGCTTGCTAAGCTGCCTTCCGGTCGCATCCGGGCTTCATGGCTTGTGTTAAAGATATACAACTATCTGGTCGATTCCAGGCTTATGAGTATTCTTGACTGTTGTCTGGTCGTAATCCAGGCTTCACAGAAATTCGTATTGTCAACTGGTCGTAATCCAGGCTTCACAATAATTCGATGAACTGCTATCCGGTCGAATCCGGGCTTCGCGGCTTGAATAATGAAGAACTCGCTATCTGGTCGTAATCCAGGCTTGGCGATTGTTTGATACTGTTATCCGGTCGCAATCCGGTCTTCACAATATGCTGTTAGAGATTAAGATGTTATCCGGTCGAGTCCGGGCTTCATAACTTGAATTCAGGAGATCCCACTATCTGGTCGTAATCCAGGCTCTGCGGTTGTTTGACACTGTTATCCGGTCGTAATCCGGTCTTCATAATGACTTGTAGGGAATTAAACTATTATCCGGTCGAATTCGGGTGTCGTAGCTTGCTCTGAGGGGATACCACTATCTGGTCGCAATCCAGGCTTTGCGGTAGTCTGACACTGTTATCCGGTCGTAGTCCAGTCTTCACAATGTGCTGTTAAGATGTTATCCGGTTGAGTCCGGGCTTCATAACTTGAATTCTATGAGAATTTGATCTCCGACGACTGTAGCTTCCAACAGATGATGAAGGAGTTGTTGAACGACCGATCAATCTGGAATGTAACTTGTTCTGGAGAATAAATCCTGGCCAAATGTTGGGGAAATACACCCATAATGGAAGAACTATGGGGTTACTGAGGATGAGAAATCCCTGTTGTCTGCCCACTGCTTGGGGATTGGAACTCCTTGGTGACTTGCGGGGTGAGAGAACTCTGATGATCTCTACTGGGGGGTTCAGGACCTGGTAGATTTAAGCTGGAGAGGTAAGATTTGAGAGTCTTCAGTCCGGTAGGAAGTATCTCTGTAGGGAGGATGCTCACTGGTCTGGTTCCAACGGGGATTGACAGTTGGAAGTTTTAGCTCCGCTGGGGATATTGAAACTTGATTCTGATGAGAGTTAGCTTCTGGAAGGTTCTCAGGTTGGGGAGATCAGTTTTGAGAAAGCTCTCGTTCTGTTGGGGATCCTAGAGTTAAACTCTGCTTGGGGACTCCTTCTGAAAGGGCATTGAGACATCTATCTGTATCCTCCACCTATCAGTAATCGTCTTTTCCTGATTTGAGAGGAAATGACTATGTTCAAATGCATATGCCTACTTAACAAAACATTGGACGTTTCTCAAATAAACATAAGTGTGAAAGAAAGACGAAGCAAATTTGTGTATTTGGAAAAGTATTTGTATTAACTTTCTATGAGCATATTTGTACAAAGGAGACAGGCATCCTAGTAAGAGGATGTCGCTGTAGGAATTGAAAGTTTTATACAAAAGCAAGATGGCTATGTGAAATAATTCTATGTGTGATACGGTGGGAGAACTGACTAGGGTTTTGCGTTTGTTTTCGCAAATGTTTCGGTTGAGCAAGAGTCGCCACCGACTTTTTATTTTATCCTAAGGAAAGGTTTAAAAAGCACAGCAAAAACCTTTGAGATTTTTCTTGGGTTCGGGGAGTAGATTATAGAAGGGGAAGGTATTAGCACCCCTTCTATCCATGGTTATCCATGGGCTCTTAGGTACTCGCTTAGATCAACTTGCCTTATTTTTCAATTGTTTGAAATGGTGCTTTGTGTGTGGGTTTGAAAATGTTTTGAAAAGAAGCCAATGTGGTGGCAACCTTTGTAATGATCCATGTGGGGATGTATACAAAGATGTACGTCTTTTGAAAAGGTTTTCATTTGTTTTTTGAAAGTTATTTTGAAAGTGTAGTGATGTGTGGTTTTGAAATTAGGCAAGTGTTTTCTTGGTAAATTGGCAAGTACTTAGGAGTTTATCTACCCTAAAGCTTTCTCAAAGATTTTGTCATGTTTTAAACCCTTTTGACAAATTTGTTCCACCATTGCATTTGGTGGACAATCTTGTCTTAGGAGATGAAAGGGACAGGCGCGGGTCATCGTTTAGACCATAGTTACAATAGTGTTGAATATCTTTGGGCATTTTCTCTTTGAAAGGGACTTGATCATTTTAGGCAACTTTTCGAAAGCGTCATCGAGGGACTTTGATCATTTGATTGTTTGTTTTTACCCAAAGAAGTTCAACATGCAATATGGCCCAATTATTTGAAGGCAACAAAGTGGAATACCCTAGGGGTGCAAGTGTGAGATGTGTTGTTTATTTTCATGCTCATTCATCTTGTATTAGGTCCAACTATTTTTTATCGTTTTTTTCGCACGCAAACCCTAATTCTAACATGGCATAATTAGAAAGCGTATAAAGTGCGAAATTTAAATTCCTACGCTATTACAACATAATAATATAGGGAAGGGGGTACAAATTTACAAATGGGGGATATTTAGACAAGAATTTAAATCTAAATTATTACATCATTTTTGAATATTTGCAAGGTAAATAAATTGCATAATTAAATGGAAATGAAGTAAATATGCAAAATGCAAAAAGAAAGTTTTTCTATGTATGAAAAAAAGTATGTTTTATGTAAAATAAAACAAGAAAATAAAAAGGTATTATTTTTGAGTATTTTTAACTTTTAGGGCAAAAACCCTAATTTCAATTAAAATGGATATTAATTACTTAATTCATATAATATTTAATATTTACATACAAAAATAAAATAAAATATAGTATATTTGTAAAAATATTAAAAAAAATAAAATATGTACATTTTTGGTATTTTTACTCTAAGTATATTAATATATATATATATGTATATTTATATTATTTTAAATATGTACTATATATAAAAATAGTAATAATAATTAATTTTTTTTAGAAAATAGTATTTTTTATATGAAATATTTTCAGAGGGTAATATAAAATAAAAAATAATAATAGAAGTATTTTTTACATATTTTTCTATTTATTCTAAATAATAATATGTATTTATTTATGTATAAACAAAAGAAATAACTAAATAAATATGCAATAAATTCAAAAAATGATGGAAAAAATATTTTTAAAATTTTAATGTGCTGAGAAAAAATAAATGAGTCAAATGAAAAAAGAAAATATCAAAAATCAATAAAAATAAAACAAATGGGCTTAGGGGGTGTAAACCAAAAAAATGGGTGTGAATAAAAAAACACAAAGCAAGCCCAGCCCAATGCCACTGTCTTCAACCTCCAGCACAATGTTTGAAAATGCACGCGCCCTGTTCTTCAATGTCCAACTCTCGATTCTTGGCTTTTTAACAAAAACTCATAACACAACAAATGTTCAGCATGAAGAGATGATTCTAACCATGTATGGAACTTGATCTAACTCTCTAAGATGAGGGAGAATTTCTCCTCCCCCAAATCCTAACCTAGTTTTTCTGCCATTTTCAAACTCCGAATTCTCTCTACTCAGGCAAAAGAAATGAAATGTAAAGATATGTACATGTTCAGGGTTATGAGTAGAACCTTGTTTCTTCACAAACTTAAGACTAAAGATACATAATAAGAGAGATACGAGTTCAAAGTTTTACCTGTGCAATTGAACTTCTATCTGGAGAATGAGGAACTTCCAGTGCAAGGTGATGATTGGAAAAGCTTCCTTGAGGTCCAGGGATGCTGTTTCAATGCTTACTTTGTCTTGAGAGCTTCTGAATCAAGCTATAGAACTTCACCTGCAAGTCAAAAATGTGAAAATGGTGGAAGCTGTTAGAGGGATTACAGGTCGGGTTTTAGGTCATGGTTAGCTTGCATATATGCTAGGGAATGTGTATGAACTGATTTTAGCAAGAATGCTCGAGAGAAAATGAAGTTGGCACTCAAACTGCAGAGGCAACCCTGTTTTTGCAGTTTGAGGATGATTCTGAGATGGAGGGTGTCTTGGAGGCGCAAGGGTCGTGTCTTAGCTTGGTTATGTTCTTTGGAAGGTGTTTGATCAGTTTGTTCTTGTGTGTCTATGCTGAGATGAGAGTTGTTACAAGTTATGGACTTTTCTTCACACTTAAGCAACAAAATGCAACTTGGCTTTCTAGGTCAGTAGAGGACCCCCTAATGTGCTGCATAAGCTTCTCTTGATCAGTGTGTTATGCACATAATCTTGTGCCAAGCAGATTTGCTATGTACCTTCTTGATTTGCAATTGGACATAAAGCTAATCTTTTCAAAAATGGAAAGTACACTTTATCTAGTTTAGGGTTAGTTCATCATGTAATGTCCAAATGCTTAGAATAACAACTTGGCACATTGGTTTTGCATTTAATTCTTGAGTGTAACTTGGTTTAAGGACCTGTAATCTAGCCTAAAGCAAGTTGAGTTCAAATTGCAAGATTATGAGCATGTTTTGGTTAAGAACAAAAAGTGAATTTTTGCCAACTTGTGAAATTCGAATCTCTCAAGTTATGAGGTTGTTTGATGAGTTCTTGGACATTTTGGAAAGCTTGGAATGTGTACTACAATCCATCTTTGAAATGAAAATTGAAATTCCAAGTGGAAGGGTATGAAAAATGGCCTTGAAGTGGGGTAGAAAACCTTGTCAAAATAGGTTAAAATTCCACTAAGTTAAAAATGGTTTAGTGCCCTTATTCAAAAAATTGTAACTTGGGATACAAGCTTCAAATGAGAAAACTTTGTGAATCAAAGTTGTAGATTATGCAACAAGCTATAACTTTCATGTTTTGACTTTTGTTTGAATCCAAATGGATCTTGGTGAAAAGATGGGGCAAAGTTGTGAAAAAATTAGGTTTTTTCATAACTTAGAAAAATTCTAAGTTATGAAAAATTCCATTTTCTAACCCTAATTTGCATTTTGTGATTTCTTGGTGAACAAGTTTCATGATTTGGCATGTTTTGATGAAAAATGAATCTTGACTCTTGATTTTGACCAAAAAGTCAAAGTTTGACTTTTCAGTATACAGTCAAAATTGATCAATTGACTGGGAAATTCAACTGTCAACCTTGTGTACTTGGGATCTTTTGAGCTTGTTGAGCATGTCAAGATAGTTCCATGGGGTCCTTGAGTCCATATGTGAGCTTGGCTTGCCCTTGGCTAGGTCAAACAGTCAAGAATTGCCTTTGTACAGTCAAAACCCTAAAAATGACCATTTTGCCCTCTTGGTGATCTGATCAAATTTCTTGGAGAATTGTGATCCAAACTTGATCAAATGGTTCATATGAGTTCATTATGTTGATGTGGATCAAATTTCATGAGATTTGACTGTCAATTGGCCATAGTTGACTTTTTCCCCAATACAGCTGATTTCTAGGTCAACTGTCCAATTGACTGGGCAAAATTTGGAATCAAGACTTGAAACTTGGTATGGATAAACCTGGGAGTTCAATATGGAGCATGAAAGTCATCTTAGGCATTCTAGGTCAAAACACCCTTGGGCAAACACAAACCCTAATTTGAGTCCACAGTGCAAGGAGAAGTCTTGAGCAGAGGAAACCCTAACTGGATCTTGATCTTCAAGGGTCTTGTGATGAGAAAATGTTGAGGAAATGGGAGGGCAAATTTTGGGGTACAACAGTTGCCCCTGTTCAATCTTCTTGGACCTGAAGAGTTAGATTGGCGAGTTTGCCTTTCGTGACTCGAGGGTAAAAGGAGATTGGACACTAGAGTGCCCGGAAATTTGCACTCGCATGCTGGAGTCTCAACAATGTGGTGTCGGGAATGGGCTTATAGATGCCATTTGGAGAGATGGTGGATAGGGAGATGGGCTTATAGATGCCATCTGGAGATGTGACAGAACCTTGTCGGGAATGGGCTTATAGATGCCATTTGGAAGTGTCGATCGCATAAGAGATTCCTTAGCGAGAACTTGTGTATTTGAGAAAGACGGATGTTTTCCTGGCTTGTTACAGGTGTTTGATCTTCAGTCTCCTTATGCAGATATGCCCTGGCTAGATACAGGTATCGAATCTACAATTGGTTGCTCACAAATGTGCCCTGGCTGGATACAGGAGTCGAATCTGGAAATAGTCGTTAATAGATGTGCCCTGGCTGGATACAGGAATCGAATCTTCGAACTCTTCAGACGTGCCCTGGCTAGATACAGGAATCGGGTCTAGAAACGTGGTCAACAGATATGCCCTGGCTGGATACAGGAATCGAATCTGGAGATGTTGTAGTTGATAGATGTGCCCTGGCTGGATACAGGAATCGAATCTTCGAACTCTTCAGACGTGCCCTGGCTAGATACAGGAATCGGGTCTGGAAACGTGGTCAACAGATATGCCCTGGCTGGATACAGGAATCGAATCTGGAGATGTTGTAGTTGATAGATGTGCCCTGGCTGGATACAGGAATCGAATCTTCGAACTCTTCAGACGTGCCCTGGCTAGATACAAGAATCGAGTCTGGAAACTGATCACTCTCAGATATGCCCTGGCTAGATACAGGTATCGAATCTGGAAACGTGGTCAACAAATATGCCCTGGCTGGATACAGGAATCGAATCTGGAGATGTTGTAGTTGATAGATGTTCCCTGGTTGGATACAGGAATCGAATCTTCGAACTCTTCAGACGTGCCCTGGCTAGATACAGGAATCGAGTCTGGAAACTGATCACTCTCAGATGTGCCCTGGCTAGATACAGGTATCGAATCTGGAATTGTGACAGTTGAAGGTAGTTGTTTTTGGGATTGTCTTTTTCCTGAAAAGGCAAAAACATAAGTTGTATGCAATGTCATGATGTATAATATGCACGATGTCATGATGTTCAACATGAGATGGTGTTGTATGCACTTTATCATATATGTAAGCAAGATGTATGAAAATGTGAAATGTTTATGAATGTAATTTCGTCTTAGGAAAATAAATCCTTGACGAACGGCCGGGGAGTTGCTCTGTGGAAGAGATACTTGGCCGAAGTTTTGCTGAGAGGCCTGTTGAGCACTTTAATGATGGATTCCGCTGGGGATAATGATGATAAACTCCGCTGGGGATTGAAGGAACTTGCCGAGGGCGATCTCCCATTATTATCATTATTATTTTAACTGAGGATAACCCAGTTATAAGTCCTTGTGAGGAAATAACTCTAAATAACACTCGGGAGAGACGTCCGTGCACTATAGGGAACAAGCTTCCAGAATCTACTGGGGATGAGCTTTAAGACCTGCCGGGGAATGTTGTGCCTTTTCAGGATTGTCGGGGAGTCAACTCCGCTTGGGGAGAGTATTGCTGAATCTTGTCTTACTCTGCGGGACGTTGAGATGATTTGGTCACATTCTTCAGTCGAACCTACCTTGGTACCTTGGCGGACAAAACAACCAGACTGCATCAGACAACTCCACATTGCCCCTGTTTCTGATGTCACCTGTAATTAATCTTTCGTTTCATATGCGAATATTTATGAGTCAACAATTTTAATGTCAAATGCATATATCAAAAATGAACATTGGACGTTCTTCGCAAGACAAAGCAGAAAAAAGGGAAAACAATGGCAATTTGTATGGACAAGTGAATTTGTATTGATTTGAACTTTGCCTGTGAATAGGCGTTTTTGTACAAGAGGCTGACATCCTAGTAAGAGGATGCCGCCAAATAACATAGAGTTTACAATTTGAAAAAAAGAAACCAAAACAGCTATGTGAACAATCCCACTGGGTTCCAACTCTGCTATCGCCTTTATGTCTTCGGATGTCTCATCGCTTTGCTACCTAGTTGAAGATGAAGCTAATTGGTCGATGCCGAAATCTGAGCCAGATAGTTGATGTCGAATTCCGGATGCGAAGCGATCCAATGAGACATAGTGTTACGCTTTTATCCCTAACTTTTGCCTGGACCGCCCTTTCGGGTTTTCAGTCCACCGGGATACCCATTTTTGCCCAAGTCGCCTTTTCAGGTTTTCGACTTGCCGGGTGTACAGATTTTTATTCATTTCATCCCTTATTTTTGCCCGAACCCTTTTGGTTCGCCGGGAAGCCCTTATTTTTGTCTAGGTATGTCAACCTAGCGGGTCTTTTATTTATGCGTAGTATTTTTTCACTATGTCTGCATTGGCGGGGTGAGGAAGGTCGTCACCATCCATGGTGGTTAGGATCATGGCTCCTCCTGAGAACACACGTTTAACCACAAATGACCCTTCGTATGTAGGGGTCCATTTGCCCCGGGGATCACTTTGAGGAAGGATGATGCGTTTGATTACCAGGTCCCCAACTTGATACTCTTGTGGTCTGACTTTCTTGTTAAATGCCCTGATCATCCGTTTTTGATACGTTTGACCATGACAGATAGCAGTGAGCCTCTTTTCGTCAATCAGATTTAATTGATCAAGTCGAGTCTGGATCCAGTCATCTTCACTCAAGTCTGCATCCTTCATTATCCGGAGAGAGGGTATCTGGACTTCAATTGGCAAGACTGCCTCCATGCCATAGACCAAGGAGAAGGGAGTTGCCCCGGTTGACGTCCTTGCTGAGGTGCGGTACCCATGAAGAGCGAACGGTAACATCTCGTGCCAATCTTTATAGGTCACTGTCATCTTCTGCACAATTTTCTTGATATTTTTATTGGCTGCCTCTACAGCCCCATTCATCTTCGGCCGGTAGGGAGAAGAATTGTGGTGTTGTATCTTGAATTGTTCACAGAGTTCAGTGATCATCGAATTATTGAGATTGGTACCATTGTCCGTAATGATTCTTTCCGGGACGCCGTACCGACAGATCAGATTATGCCGGATGAAACGTGCCACGACGCTCTTGGTTACTGTGGCGTAGGAAGCTGCCTCAACCCACTTCGTGAAGTAATCGATCGCCACCAAGATGAAGCGATGCCCATTGGATGCTGTCGGTCGGATCTCACTGATCATATCGATGCCCCACATTGCAAAAAGCCAAGATGCCGTCAGGACATTCAAAGGAACCAGAGGGATATGCACCTTGTCAGCATAGATCTGGAATTTATGACAAGTTCGGGAGTGTTGGTAACAATCGGCTTCCATTGTGGACCAGAAATATCCTGCCCGAAGGATTTTCTTAGCCATGGTGTGTCCACTGGAATGTGTTCCAAATGTGCCTTCATGTAATTCCATCATAATTTTCTCTGCTTCAGCCTTATCCACACAACGTAGCAGAGTTGAATCATGATTCCGTTTGTAGAGAATGCCGTTGCTGAGGAAAAATTTTGCAGCAAACCTCCTCATGAACTTCTTGTCATTGACAGACGCACCTTCAGGATACTCCTGAGTTTCCAAGTACCTCTTCACCTCGTGATACCAGGGTTTTTCAGCCACCTTTTCGGCCTCAAGGTCACAGCAGTATGCCGGTTCATCCAACTTCCAGATAATGATTCGGGGAGCCTCATTGTCCCATTTAACTTTGAACATTGAAGACATTGTGGCTAGTGCGTCCGCTAGCTGATTCTCCTCTCTCGGGAAGTGCTCAAAAGTTATTTCTTTAAAGTGAGGAAGCAAGGTCAACACACACTCCTTGTAAGGAATAAGATTCGGGTGTTTCGTATCCCACTCGCCTTTGATTTGATTGATTACGAGAGCGGAATCTCCGAAGACACTTAGAAACTTGATCCTTAAGTCGATCGCAGCTTGAAGACCCATGATACATGCCTCATACTCCGCCATGTTGTTGGTGCAGTTGAAGCATAATCGGGCGGTGAGTGGAGTATGAGTTCCTTTGGGAGATATGATTACAGCACCGACGCCGTTACCCAAAGCATTGGAGGCTCCATCAAAATGCATAGACCATCGGGATCCTTCCTCAGGTCCTTCATCCGGTCCAGGTACTTCACAGTCAGTTACCACCATGATGTCTTCGTCCGGAAAATCAAAGTTCAATGATTGGTAATCGTCCACAGGTTGGTGTGCCAAATGATCTGCCAGGACACTTCCCTTAATTGCTTTCTGAGTTGTATACTGAATGTCATATTCTGTCAAGATCATTTGCCATCTCGCTATTCTTCCAGACAGAGCGGGCTTTTCGAATATGTACTTGATAGGATCCATTTTTGAAATCAATAAAGTAGTGTGAGTCAGCATATACTGTCTCAGCCGGCGAGCAGCCCATACAAGAGCGCAACAAGTTTTCTCAAGCAGTGAGTAACGAGACTCACAGTCGGTAAACTTTTTGCTCAAGTAATAAATGGCGTGCTCTTTTCGGCCAGACTCGTCATGCTGCCCCAGCACACACCCCATTGAATTATCAAGCACCGTCAAGTATAGTATCAGAGGTCTTCCTTCCACCGGTGGCATAAGAATGGGTGGCTCTTGGAGATATTCCTTTATCTTTTCAAAGGCGGCCTGACATTCATCGTTCCAGCGTACTACTTGATCTTTCTTCAGTAATTTGAAGATTGGCTCACAAGTAGCAGTCAGGTGTGAGATGAATCGGGCAATGTAATTCAGTCGTCCCAGGAAGCCTCTGACTTCTTTCTCTGTTTTTGGAGTCGGCATCTCTTGTATGGATTTTACCTTGGCAGGGTCCACCTGGATACCCTTATCACTCACAATGAAACCTAGCAATTTTCCGGATCTTACCCCAAAGGTGCATTTGTTGGGATTCAACCTCAGCTTGTATAACTTGAGTCGGTCAAACAACTTCCTCAGATGGTCAAGGTGCTCCTCCTCAGTTTGAGACCTTGCAATCATGTCATCAACGTATACCTCAATCTCATGATGGATCATATCATGAAATAAAGCAACCATGGCACGTTGATAGGTTGCCCCAGCATTTTTCAATCCGAATGGCATGACCTTATAACAGAAGGTGCCCCACTGAGTCACAAAGGTAGTCTTCTCCATATCTTCTGGAGCCATCTTGATCTGATTATACCCTGAAAAACCATCCATGAAGGAGAACACCTTGTGTTGAGCTATATTGTCAACAAGGACATCAATGTGAGGTAGGGGGAAGTTATCCTTGGGGCTGGCCCTGTTCAAATCCCTGTAGTCGACACACATTCTGACTTTACCGTACTTCTTCGGCACTGGTACCACATTAGCAACCCACTGAGGGTAAGAGGTCACTGCAAGGAACCCGGCATCAAACTGTTTCATAACCTCGGCCTTGATCTTTTCAGACATCTCTTGACGCATCCGTCGGACTTTTTGCTTTACGGGAGGGCAATCTTCCTTGGTTGGTAGGTGGTGAACTACAATGTCGGCATCCAAACCAGGCATATCTTCATAGGACCAAGCAAAAATCTCCATGTAATCCTGTAGCATCTGGACCAATCGTTGCTTCACGCTGAGCTCTAGATTGGCACCAATCTTGACCTCTTTCCTATCTGTCTCAGTACCCAGGTTAATTGTCTCTACCGGCTCTTCATGTGGCTGAATAGCTCTTTCTTCCTGGAGTAGCAGTCTTGCGAGTTCACCAGGCACTTCGCAATCATCTTCACCTTCGTCTTCGGCTAAGTTGATCGGATTTTCGAAGTCATAACTGGCGGTAGCAGTGCTGTTACCAGTGAGATCCAGAGTGGATTGAAACCTGTATAAGTGAGTGTGTGTAAATATAGCTGTTTTGCAATATATAACACAGAAAGGAAAAGAGCACAAGATTTGAAATGCAACAAACGTCCAATGTTTTGATTGATGATATATGAAAATGTCATACAAAAAAGCCCTCACAAATGGAGCTACGATGCCCCGGGTAGGACACCGAGCCAACAAAGTTTTAACATATTGTTTGTTACAAATTGGAAATCAAAAGAAATTAATTACTGCGTGACAAATGTGATAGGCGTAAAATCCTTTTCCGTCCAGTTGCTTGGTCCGTTGCTGGTAGTCGGGTAGATCCAACTGTCAAATTCTGCTTCCTCTACATCCTCCTCAATAGCATTCACCCTTGAGCTGGAGATAAACACCGGAGCCTTTCTGACCTTCTCCTTGCGCACAGCCCTCTGAGCCTCTGCAGTAAAGCCCAGCCCAAACTTGTCGTTCTTCTGAGTGAAGTCAGGAAGCTGACCCCAGTTTGCACAATTGCCTTTCTGAACCACAGCCCGGGCATCCCTTAGGGAAGCCATTTTCAAGGAAACATTCTCTTCGACTGTTGTTTCTGCTGCTGCTGAAATTGGATGTACCTCCTCGAAATGCTGAAAGGGGGTTTCAATAAACTCCCCGTCCATCTCAATGTATCTGAAGGAATTCAAATGGCTCACCATATACTCCTCTTCTCCTTGCACAGTGACAATCTTCCCCCTGACAGGGTACTTCAGCTTCTGGTGCAAGGTAGAGGTCACTGCCCCAGCTTTATGGATCCAAGGTCGACCCAGTAGACAAGAGTACGATGGACGTATATCCATCACATAAAAAGTAGAGTCAAATACTTGAGAGCCCACACGAATAGGGATGTCAACCTCTCCATGAACCATCCTTTTTGAACCGTCAAAGGCCCTGACAATGATATTGCTGGGCTTCAGTTCTAGGCCTTCATAATCCAAACGGTCCAAAGCCTTTTTCGGTAGAACATTCAAGGAAGAACCAGTATCCACCAATACATGCGCCAGAGTAGTGCCCCTGCATTCGATAGAGACATGCAGGGCATCATTGTGGTCTCTTCCCTTCGCAGTCAGGTCAGCATCTGAAAAACCCAAGCCATTGTCTACTGTCAGATTTGCTACGCAATCAGTGAACTGGACTGCAGATGTCTCCTGTGGCACATGGGCCGTCTTGAGAAATGAAATCAAGGCTTTAGCATGGGCCTCAGAGCATAGCAATAAAGAGAGCATGGAGATCTTGGAGGGCGTATGCCCCAGCTGCTCGACAACATTGAAATCACTTTTCTTTATTATTTTCAGGATCTCCTCCATTTCTTGTTGGGAGGCCTCAGCATTTATAGGTATTGGTGCCTCCATCCGGGCAGGCTCCTCTTCAATCCCTTTGCCCCGAGCATTAGATGACTCGGCGGCAGGGGAAACAACTTGATCAGCAACAGTAACAGGTACACTTGTAGGTGTTATAAGGAGGGGTCTTCGAATAGCGGGCGGTGCAATGTCAGGCGAGAAGAGCCTGCCACTGCGGGTGACCTTGGCTGGACCAGTGATATCGCAGATACTGGCGCCAGTGTCGAATTCTTGTTTGATTCCATTTACATATACGTCTGCCCCATAATGCCAGGGGACAGCTTTATCAGATACGTAGGGGAGAGGCCCCGGAACAGTAATAACCACAGGTGCAACAGTCATGATTTGAACAGGCTTCTTCGGGAGAGCCTTGATTGGATTATTGAAGATGGTAACCACAGAAACTTCTTTTACCGGAACCAACTGAACAGCAGACTTCTTAAACAGAATCTCCTTGCTATCCATTAGGCTTTGGACGCCTAACCTCAGCAAGGGACAACCAGATAGGGAAACAGCACAGAACAGGCAACCTTCACTGCAACCCGGAAATAAACCGGCCCGCAGTAGGTTCTTCTTGACGGTCCTCAGAGGGGTGACAACTTCATTTACCGAAACAGCATACAGTTCTTCCTCAATGGCATTTACTCTATGCTGGGGCATAGGAGCAGTTACAACATTTGGTCTCTCCGGCGCTTCAAACTGAATTTCCTTTGCGTCGATCAGATCTTGCACCTTGTTTCTCAAGGCCCAGCAATCATCAGTAGTGTGCCCGAGACTATCAGAATGATAAGCACACCAGGCATTTGGGTTATACTTAGGAGACGCAGTGTTGACGACCTTAGGAGCTTCTTTGAGGGTCACCAGGTTGGTGGATAACAGTTGGGGTAAAATTTGAGATAAGGTCATACTCAGTCGGGTATACTGCCTCTTGGGCCTTTTGCTTCTTTGTTGATTGTACTGCTGAGGAGCAGCAACAGGTTTTGAGATGACCAAAGCATTGACGGCTTGGCGACTTTCGGGCTTGATTTGTCTTCTACGACCATAGACGGCATTTGCTTCTTTCTTAAACGGCCTCTTCTCAGCACTTGTGGAGGCAGCCTTTTGTATCTTGCCTGACCTGGCGGTATCTTTCTCCCGTCAATATCAAATCTGTAAACCCAGCGGAAGAGTTACCAACCAAATGATTGAAAAACGGACCAGGCAACGTCCCTAGAAACATATCAACCAACTCACGATCAGTCAATGGAGGCTGCACCCTGCCAGCCAAATCTCTCCATTTTTGTGCGTACTCTTTGAACCCTTCACCCGTTCCTAGGGACATACCCTGAAGTTGGGTACGCGTAGGAGCGAGATCAGAATTGTATTGGTATTGTCTGTAGAATGCGGTTGCCAAATCTTCCCAGTGTCGGATGCTGGTTCCATCTAATTGGTAGAACCATTCAAGCTGTGACCCCGAGAGGCTATCTTGGAAGAAGTGAATCCAGAGGTTCTTATCCGCCGTATAAGGTTGGATCTTCCTTACGTACGACCTTAGATGCAACTTTGGGCAGGAGACCCCATCATACTTGGCGAAGGCAGGCGCCTTAAACTTGTGTGGAATTACTACCCTAGAAGATAACCCCAAATCTCCGAAATCCAGCCCCGGCACATTCTGAATTTCCATGGCGCTCAAGCGGTCTTCCAATTGCTTGTATCTGTCAGCAGCAGGTGGGTATTATTCGTCGTTATAGTCCGTCTCGTTGTCGGAGGCTGCGGGACTAGGAGCCCCTCCCCCTTGGGGACTGTTTTTCTCAGCAGAAGAAGTGGTTGGATCAGCTTCATTATGGAGTGTGTTCCCAAATCTGCGTCCGGTGTTGAACAACGCAGTCCTCTTTTTCTTCTTCTTCTTCAGGAGTAGAGTCTTCAACTCTTGCTGACCTTGGGCTAGGCTTAGGACCATCTCTTGAAACTGTGCACTTTGGGTCTGAAGGGCCTTGATTGCTTGCTCACTGGAGGAGTCTGGATTCATGATGACTGTGCAAAATAAACAGCGAAGGAGATTAAGCAACCTGTGAAATAGGGTACCTGCTATGCATATGGTGCAATGGAATGCGTATGTTTTATGTTTTCAAAGACAAACAAGATTCAACTTTGTAGACAAAAAGGGAAACACACTTCATTAGATTAAAATTTTCAATTGTTCAACAATTTGCCCTTAGGCATTACAGGAATGAAAAATACTGGAAAGGAAATAAACTATAAAAGGAAACATCCAAAGCTCATCAATGCTCCCATGGCCTCCTCTTTTCAGTGCTGATGTAGTTGTTCAGGACCCGTTCTTCCTCCAATTGCTTAGTCAGCCTCTGGATCTTCCGTTCCTGCTCGTTGAATTTCTCCCGATAGAAATCCCGTTCTTCCTTTAGCTGCGCCCAAGATCTCTTCATGGTGTCAAAATCAGTAGGTATCTGAGGAGGGAGGACAGTTGGAGGAACCCCATCTTCAACAGGAGACTCAAGAATGAGAGGTCTAACAGCTTCGTAGGGCATACCTAACCTTTGAGCACGGATGCGGACCCATTTGCAATAGGGCTTCAATGGCAGAGAAGTCTTTGGTCCCAACTCATGTGGGTTGACTTTGTGGATTCTGTCCCAGGCTCTAATGAATCCCTGGCGTAGTTTATCACTGTCTGCCTGAAACTCAAAATGGAAGTGAGGAACCAGCATTTCATGAGGCCCATCTCCTCTGGCTCTTCCAAACTGACGGAGAGCTAAGCATGGATTGTAAGAGATTCCTCCTTGGATACCAATTAACGGAACGTTAGGGTATTCTCCGCAACGGTCAATAACAGCTACCTCATCCAAACCTCTGAGAGTCCAGGTGATGTCATTATCAGTGAGAGCCATTAACCTCCTAGCCCAACCTTTTCCTTCTTCATTCTTCAGCGCGAACTTAGGAAGGTGCGAAATAAACCACCTTACTAGCAAAGGAGCACAACACCACGGAGTTCCCCGTTTTCGAGCAGTACGAGCATAGAGTTGTTGTAGAATATCACCCAAAAGAGTGGGTACCGGATTCCGAGACATGAAGATCCTTATGACATGGATACTGATAAAAGTGTCAGGGTTGGGAAACAATACCAGACCATAGATCAAAAGAGCCAGAATATCCTCATACGCCTTGAAGTCCAAGTCATTCCAGAAATCATTAGCCTTGCCAACCAGAAATTTGACCAAAAAGCCCTTGATCCCATTTCTAGTTTCCCAGTTGGACAATACCTCTTCTTTGGTCAAGGGGAGAATTGCAGCAATCTCTTCAGGCCTAGGAGTCTTTTCCAAACCGGTGAATGGAGTTTGTTCCAAGACAGGGATCCCAAGCAAATAAGAAAATTCTTCCAGAGTAGGAACCAGCTGGAAGTCTTGAAAGGTGAAACAATGGTACAGAGGGTCATAAAACTGGGTCAGAACACTTATCAGTTGTTGGTCCCATTTTGCAGTGATCAAGCCAAGGAGAGACCCATGTCTGTTGATGAAGGAAGAAGTGTTTGGAATCCTACCAACCAAATCCTTGAGTAAAACTGGTGGTTGAACAAAGTTGAGCCGGACAGTATTCCTACGCACGGGCATCATGATGTCCTACAAAACAGAGCAAAGATGAAACTCTTTTGTCTTTGAAATGGGTTAGCCCTTTATACAGGATGCATGCAATGGTATGATGGCATGATGCTATGATGAAGCACACCACAAGTATTCACATAGGTAAATAAGGCACACAAGTCACACAAGACACCCTTAGGTTTCAGGCCAGCATGAGTTTCAGGTATTACCCTCTTTTGGTTTTGTTGGTTAAAACCTATCCTATCAAAAGTAACCGGGTTCTAGAGGATCTCAAATCATTGGCTACCCTCAATCGGTCATAACTCCAGCATCGCAATCTTTTCTCGCGGCCAGAACCATCTCGAGAGTTTAGCCTCAATGAGTGTAGCATACTGCTACTGTCCTAATAGCCAAGTTGGTCAATTTAGGGTTCTAAGGTTGGTTGGTGTTTAATGACCCCTTAGAAGACCTATATTCTCCCCGTTGCAACACAAGGGATATAGGTACAGACTAAGATGCCACACCAACGTAGCCACTACTTCACCCATGCCGGTCTACGCCGGACAGGTCCCTCACAGATTATGCTACCTAAAAAGGGTATTTCCCAGATCCGGGTTAGGATCTATGAAACTCCGATGCAAAGCCCATAAATATAAAAGCAAACAAAGCAAACAATTGAAAACAAAGGTGATCTAAGCCCTAAGGTTACTCCACTTTTAAAGAACTCCCCAACAGAGTCGCCAGTTCTGTGATACGGTGGGAGAACTGACTAGGGTTTTGCGTTTGTTTTCGCAAATGTTTCGGTTGAGCAAGAGTCGCCACCGACTTTTTATTTTATCCTAAGGAAAGGTTTAAAAAGCACAGCAAAAACCTTTGAGATTTTTCTTGGGTTCGGGGAGTAGATTATAGAAGGGGAAGGTATTAGCACCCCTTCTATCCATGGTTATCCATGGGCTCTTAGGTACTCGCTTAGATCAACTTGCCTTATTTTTCAATTGTTTGAAATGGTGCTTTGTGTGTGGGTTTGAAAATGTTTTGAAAAGAAGCCAATGTGGTGGCAACCTTTGTAATGATCCATGTGGGGATGTATACAAAGATGTACGTCTTTTGAAAAGGTTTTCATTTGTTTTTTGAAAGTTATTTTGAAAGTGTAGTGATGTGTGGTTTTGAAATTAGGCAAGTGTTTTCTTGGTAAATTGGCAAGTACTTAGGAGTTTATCTACCCTAAAGCTTTCTCAAAGATTTTGTCATGTTTTAAACCCTTTTGACAAATTTGTTCCACCATTGCATTTGGTGGACAATCTTGTCTTAGGAGATGAAAGGGACAGGCGCGGGTCATCGTTTAGACCATAGTTACAATAGTGTTGAATATCTTTGGGCATTTTCTCTTTGAAAGGGACTTGATCATTTTAGGCAACTTTTCGAAAGCGTCATCGAGGGACTTTGATCATTTGATTGTTTGTTTTTACCCAAAGAAGTTCAACATGCAATATGGCCCAATTATTTGAAGGCAACAAAGTGGAATACCCTAGGGGTGCAAGTGTGAGATGTGTTGTTTATTTTCATGCTCATTCATCTTGTATTAGGTCCAACTATTTTTTATCGTTTTTTTCGCACGCAAACCCTAATTCTAACATG
Source organism: Vicia faba (assembly GCA_948472305.1). Taxonomy (NCBI): domain Eukaryota; kingdom Viridiplantae; phylum Streptophyta; class Magnoliopsida; order Fabales; family Fabaceae; genus Vicia; species Vicia faba. Next base: position 475,890,949 of record OX451740.1, read on the forward strand.
GCATAATTAGAAAGCGTATAAAGTGCGAAATTTAAATTCCTACGCTATTACAACATAATAATATAGGGAAGGGGGTACAAATTTACAAATGGGGGATATTTAGACAAGAATTTAAATCTAAATTATTACATCATTTTTGAATATTTGCAAGGTAAATAAATTGCATAATTAAATGGAAATGAAGTAAATATGCAAAATGCAAAAAGAAAGTTTTTCTATGTATGAAAAAAAGTATGGTTTATGTAAAATAAAACAAGAAAATAAAAAGGTATTATTTTTGAGTATTTTTAACTTTTAGGGCAAAAACCCTAATTTCAATTAAAATGGATATTAATTACTTAATTCATATAATATTTAATATTTACATACAAAAATAAAATAAAATATAGTATATTTGTAAAAATATTAAAAAAAATAAAATATGTACATTTTTGGTATTTTTACTCTAAGTATATTAATATATATATATATGTATATTTATATTATTTTAAATATGTACTATATATAAAAATAGTAATAATAATTAATTTTTTTTAGAAAATAGTATTTTTTATATGAAATATTTTCAGAGGGTAATATAAAATAAAAAATAAAAATAGAAGTATTTTTTACATATTTTTCTATTTATTCTAAATAATAATATGTATTTATTTATGTATAAACAAAAGAAATAACTAAATAAATATGCAATAAATTCAAAAAATGATGGAAAAAATATTTTTAAAATTTTAATGTGCTGAGAAAAAATAAATGAGTCAAATGAAAAAAGAAAATATCAAAAATCAATAAAAATAAAACAAATGGGCTTAGGGGGTGTAAACCAAAAAAAGGGGTGTGAATAAAAAAACACAAAGCAAGCCCAGCCCAATGCCACTGTCTTCAACCTCCAGCACAATGTTTGAAAATGCGCGCGCCCTGTTCTTCAATGTCCAACTCTCGATTCCTGGCTTTTTAACAAAAACTCATAACACAACAAATGTTCAGCATGAAGAGACGATTCTAACCATGTATGGAACTTGATCTAACTCTCTAAGATGAGGGAGAATTTCTCCTCCCCCAAATCCTAACCTAGTTTTTCTGCCATTTTCAAACTCCAAATTCTCTCTACTCAGGCAAAAGAAATGAAATGTAAAGATATGTACATGTTCAGGGTTATGAGTAGAACCTTGTTTCTTCACAAACTTAAGACTAAAGATACATAATAAGAGAGATACGAGTTCAAAGTTTTACCTGTGCAGTTGAACTTCTATCTGGAGAATGAGGAACTTCCAGTGCAAGGTGATGATTGGAAAAGCTTCCTTGAGGTCCAGGGATGCTGTTTCAATGCTTACTTTGTCTTGAGAGCTTCTGAATCAAGCTATAGAACTTCACCTGCAAGTCAAAAATGTGAAAATGGTGAAGCTGTTAGAGGGATTACAGGTCGGGTTTTAGGTCATGGTTAGCTTGCATATATGCTAGGGAATGTGTATGAACTGATTTTAGCAAGAATGCTCGAGAGAAAATGAAGTTGGCACTCAAACTGCAGAGGCAACCCTGTTTTTGCAGTTTGAGGATGATTCTGAGATGGAGGGTGTCTTGGAGGCGCAAGGGTCGTGTCTTAGCTTGGTTATGTTCTTTGGAAGGTGTTTGATCAGTTTGTTCTTGTGTGTCTATGCTGAGATGAGAGTTGTTACAAGTTATGGACTTTTCTTCACACTTAAGCAACAAAATGCAACTTGGCTTTCTAGGTCAGTAGAGGACCCCCTAATGTGCTGCATAAGCTTCTCTTGATCAGTTTGTTATGCACATAATCTTGTGCCAAGCAGATTTGCTATGTACCTTCTTGATTTGCAATTGGACATAAAGCTAATCTTTTCAAAAATGGAAAGTTCACTTTATCTAGTTTAGGGTTAGTTCATCATGTAATGTCCAAATGCTTAGAATAACAACTTGGCACATTGGTTTTGCATTTAATTCTTGAGTGTAACTTGGTTTAAGGACCTGTAATCTAGCCTAAAGCAAGCTGAGTTCAAATTGCAAGATTATGAGCATGTTTTGGTTAAGAACAAAAAGTGAATTTTTGCCAACTTGTGAAATTCGAATCTCTCAAGTTATGAGGTTGTTTGATGATTTCTTGGACATTTTGGAAAGCTTGGAATGTGTACTACAATCCATCTTTGAAATGCAAATTGAAATTCCAAGTGGAATGGTATGAAAAATGGCCTTGAAGTGGGGTAGAAAACCTTGTCAAAATAGGTTAAAATTCCACTAAGTTAAAAATGGTTTAGTGCCCTTATTCAAAAAATTGTAACTTGGGATACAAGCTTCAAATGAGAAAACTTTGTGAATCAAAGTTGTAGATTATGCAACAAGCTACAACTTTCATGTTTTGACTTTTGTTTGAATCCAAATGGATCTTGGTGAAAAGATGGGGCAAAGTTGGGAAAAAATTAGGGTTTTTCATAACTTAGAAAAATTCTAAGTTATGAAAAATTCCATTTTCTAACCCTAATTTGCATTTTGTGATTTCTTGGTGAAAAAGTTTCATGATTTGGCATGTTTTGATGAAAAATGAATCTTGACTCTTGATTTTGACCAAAAAGTCAAAGTTTGACTTTTCAGTATACAGTCAAAATTGATCAATTGACTGGGAAATTCAATTGTCAACCTTGTGTACTTGGGATCTTTTGAGCTTGTTGAGCATGTCAAGATAGTTCCATGGGGTCCTTGAGTCCATATGTGAGCTTGGCTTGCCCTTGGCTAGGTCAAACAGTCAAGAATTGCCTTTGTACAGTCAAAACCCTAAAAATGACCATTTTGCCCTCTTGGTGATCTGATCAAATTTCTTGGAGAATTGTGATCCAAACTTGATCAAATGGTTCATATGAGTTCATTATGTTGATGTGGATCAAATTTCATGAGATTTGACTGTCAATTGGCCATAGTTGACTTTTTCCCCAATACAGCTGATTTCTAGGTCAACTGTCCAATTGACTGGGCAAAATTTGGAATCAAGACTTGAAACTTGGTATGGATAAACCTGGGAGTTCAATATGGAGCATGAAAGTCATCTTAGGCATTCTAGGTCAAAACACCCTTGGGCAAACACAAACCCTAATTTGAGTCCACAGTGCAAGGAGAAGTCTTGAGCAGAGGAAACCCTAACTGGATCTTGATCTTCAAGGGTCTTGTGATGAGAAAATGTTGAGGAAATGGGAGGCAAATTTTGGGGTACAACACTATGGGATTCTATTCTGCTATAGCCTTCACAACTCTGAATATTTGTCCATTCGATGCTTCGTCTGCCGATGACTGGATTGATCAGCAGCTTGGAGTTCGTTGATGAAGAGATTGTCCTTAAAGTGATCCGACGAGACATAGTCATACGCTTTAATTCCCTAACTTTTGCCTGAACCGCCCTTTCGGGTTTTCGGTTCACCGGGAAACCCCTTTTTACCCAAGCCGCCCTTCCGGGTTTTCGACCTGCCGGGTGTACAAATTTTTTTGTTTTATCCCTAATTTTTTCCTGGACCGCCCTTTCGGGTTTTCGGTTCACCGGGATGCCCATTTTTGCCCAAGTCGCCCTTTCGGGTTTTCGACTTGTCGGGTTATTTCATGCGTAGTATCTTTTGACTATATCTGCATTCGCGGGGTGTGGCAAATCATCGCCATCCATGGTGGTCAGAATCATCGCGCCACCAGAAAATATGTTCTTAATCACAAACGGTCCTTCGTAGGTAGGAGTCCATTTGCCCCTGGGATCACTTTGCGGCAAGATAATGCGCTTGATTACCAAATCCCTAACTCGATACTCTTGTCGTCTGACTTTCTTGTTAAATGCCTTGATCATCCGTTTTTGGTATGCCTGACCATGACAGATAGCAGTAAGTCTTTTTTCGTCAATTAGGTTTAATTGATCAAACCGAGTTTGGATCCAGTCGTCTTCGTTCAAACCTGCATCCGTCATTATTCAGAGAGAGGGTATCTGGACTTCAATAGGCAAGACCGCCTCCATGCCATAGACCAAAGCAAAGGGAGTTGCCCCTGTTGACGTTCGTGCTGAGGTACGGTACCCTTGAAGAGCAAACGGTAACATCTCGTGCCAATCTTTATAGGTCACTGTCATCTTCTGCACAATCTTCTTGATATTCTTATTAGCTGCTTCTACAGCCCCGTTCATCTTCGGCCGGTAGGGAGAAGAGTTGTGGTGCTGTATCTTGAATTCCTCGCAGAGCTCAGTGATCATCTTGTTGTTAAGATTGGTACCATTATCCGTAATGATCCTCTCAGGTACACCGTAGCGGCAGATCAGGTTATGCCGAACGAACCGTGCCACGACATTCTTGGTTATAGTAGCATAGGAAGCCGCTTCAACCCATTTTGTGAAGTAATCAATTGCTACTAGGATAAAGTGGTGCCCGTTAGACGCTGTAGGTCTGATTTCGCCGATCATATCAATGCCCCACATCGCAAAAGGCCAAGGTGCTGTCAAAACATTCAGAGGAAACGGAGGAATATGCACTTTATCAGCATAGATTTGGCATTTATGACAGGTCCGGGAATGCTGATAACAGTCGGCTTCCATTGTGGACCAGAAATATCCCGCCCGAAGGATTCTCTTTGCCATGGTATGTCCACTGGAATGTGTTCCAAAGGTACCTTCATGCAGCTCTGCCGTGATCTTTTCTGCTTCAGTCTTATCTACACAACGTAGTAAGGTTGAATCATGGTTTCGCTTGTAGAGAATGCCATTGCTGAGGAAGAATTTTGCTGCAAACCTTCTCAGGAACTTCTTGTCATTAACAGATGCACCTTTGGGATACTCTTGAGCTTCAAGGTACCTCTTCATTTCATGATACCAAGGTTTCTCTATTACTTCTTCGATCTCGAGGTCGCAGCAACGTGCGGGTTCATCTTTCTTCCAAATAATGATCCGGGGCGCCTCATTGTCCCATTTGACTTTGAACATAGAAGACATCGTAGCTAACGCGTCTGCTAACTGATTCTCCTCTCTCGGGAAGTGTTCAAATGTTATCTCTTCGAAATGGGGAATCAATGTCAGCATATATTCCTTGTAAGGAATAAGATTTGGGTGTTTCGTATCCCACTCGCCTTTGATCTGATTGATCACGAGAGCGGAATCTCCGAAGACACTCAGAAACTTGATCCTTAAGTTAATTGCAGCTTGAAGACCCATGATACATGCTTCATACTCTGCCATATTGTTGGTGCAGTCGAAACATAGCCGGGCAGTGAGTGGAGTATGAGTGCCTTTAGGAGATATGATCACAACGCCGATACCATTACCCAAAGCGTTCGAGGCTCCGTCAAAGTGCATAGACCATCGAGATCCTTCTTCCGGTCCAGGTATTTCACAATCAGCCACTACCATGATATCCTCGTCTGGAAATTCAAAGTTCATTGGCTGGTAATCGTCCACTGCCTGGTGTGCCAAGTGGTCTGCCAATACACTTCATTTGATTGCTTTTTGAGTCGTGTACTGGATGTCGTATTCCGTCAAGATCATTTGCCATCTTGTTATTCTTCCGGACAAGGCGGGCTTTTCGAATATATACTTGATTGAATCCATTTTTGAAATCAACAAAGTAGTGTGAGTCAACATATACTGTCTCAGCCGGCGATCAGCCCATACCAAAGCGCAGCAAGTTTTCTCGAGCAGTGAATATCGGGTTTCACAGTCGGTAAACTTTTTGCTAAGGTAATAAATAGCGTGCTCTTTTCGGCCAGACTCGTCATGCTGCCCCAGCACACACCCCATTGAGTTGTCAAGCACTGTCAAGTATAAGATTAGAGGTCTTCCTTCAACCGGTGGCATAAGAATGGGTGGTTCTTGGAGATACTCTTTGATTCTTTCGAAAGCGGTCTGACATTCGTCGTTCCAACGTACTACTTGATCTTTCTTCAGCAGCTTGAAGATTGGTTCGCAAGTAGCGGTTAGATGCGAGATGAATCGGGCAATGTAATTCAACCGTCCTAGAAAGCCTCTGACCTCTTTTTCCGTCTTGGGAGCCGGCATCTCTTGTATGGCTTTCACTTTGGCAGGATCTACTTGAATACCTTTGTCGCTTATGATGAAGCCTAGCAATTTTCCAGATCTCACCTCAAAGGTGCATTTGTTTGGGTTCAACCTCAGCTTGTACAACTTCAAACGGTCAAACAGCTTTTGTAGATGGTCAAGGTGTTCTTCCTCAGTTTGGGACCTTGCAATCATATCATCGACGTATACTTCAATTTCATGATGGATCATGTCGTGAAATAAAGCAACCATGGCACGTTGGTAGGTTGCCCCAGCATTTTTCAACCCAAAAGGCATGACCTTGTAGCAAAAGGTGCCCCACTGAGTAACAAAAGTGGTCTTCTCCATGTCTTCAGGAGCCATCTTGATCTGATTATAACCGGAGAAACCGTCCATGAATGAGAAAACTTTATGTTGGGCAGTGTTATCAACCAGAACGTCGATATGAGGCAGAGGGAAGTCATCTTCAGGGCTCGCCCTATTCAAATCTCTGTAATCAACACACATTCGAACCTTACCATCCTTCTTAGGTACTGGCACCACGTTGGCAACTCACTGAGGGTAAGAAGTCACCGCTAGAAATCCGGCATGAAATTGTTTCATAACCTCAGCTTTGATTTTCTCGGACATTTCCGGATGCATCCGGCGGACCTTTTGTTTCACCGGAGGGCAATCTTCCTTGGTAGGCAGGTGATGAACTACTATATCGGTATCCAACCCATGCATGTCTTCGTAAGACCAGGCGAAGATTTCGACGTATTCATTCAACAGCTGTATCAGGCGCTCCTTGACACTTGGTTCCAGATTGGCCCCCACTTGTACTTCCTTTCGGTCTTCCTCCGTCCCTAAGTTGACAGTTTCCAACAACTCTTCGTGAGGTAAGATGGCCTTTTCTTCTTGCTGTAAAAGTCTGGCCAGCTCTTCCGGTACTTCACAACCTTCACCATCTTCATACTCAGCTTGATTGACCAAATCTTCAGAGTTATTGAAAGACGTAGCAGAATAGTTACCCATAGAATCCAGAGTGGAGGGATACCTGCATTCGTGAGTGTGGGTGTGTGTAAGGGATAGCCATCCTTAAACAAACAAAATGCAAAAAAGGAAAGAAAATGAACACAGCAGTTTATCAATGAAAAACGTCCAATGAATCATTAAACATGGCATATGGATATGAAAATAGTCAAAACCCTTACAAATGAACCTACATGCCCCGGGTAAGACATGAGGTGAAAAAGTAGTGTACGGATTGTTCAAGAGTAAATATTACAAACCAAAAGGAAATGTTTGACAGATAATTACTGATTAATAAAAGTAATGGGGACAAAATCCTTTGCCTCCCAGTTGCGTAGTCCTCCTTTGATGGTTGGGTAGATCCAATCTTCAATGTCGGCCTCTTCGTCTTCACCCTCCAAAGCGTTGATTCCATAAGGGGAAATTTTGACAGGCGTCCTTTCAATTTTTGAGCGGCGCATAGCTTTCTGCCCCGCAGCAGTGAATCCTAAACCAAACTTGTCTGTTTTATGAGGAATATCGGGCAACTGACCCCACGTTGAGCTCTTCCCTTCCTTCAATGCAGCCTTTGCGTCTTTCAGAGATGCCATCCTGGCCACCTGCTTTGGAACTTCGGCCACCACCCTTGCTACTGCCCCTTCAGGAGAGACTTCCTCGAAGTGCTGGAATGGTATTTCAATGAATTCCCCTTCCACCTCTACATACCGAAAAGAGTTCAAGTGGCTGATCATGTACTCCTCTTCACCATGTACGGTGATGATCTTTCCTTTGACAGGGTACTTCAACATCTGATGCAAGGAGGAGGTGACAGCCCCCACATGATGGATCCAAGGCCTACCCAACAAGCAAGAGTATGACGGACGGATGTCCATCACATAGAAAGTAGATTTAAACACCTCAGTGCCTACCTTGATGGGAATATCAACTTCACCATGGACCATCCTCTTCGAACCATCGAAAGCTCTGACAATAATATTACTCGGTTTCAGCTCTAAACCTTCGCAATCCAGTCGGTCCAAAGCTTTCTTAGGCAGTACATTCAACGAAGAACCAGTGTCGACCAAGACATGTGCGAGAGTGGTTCCTCGGCACTCGACTGAGATGTGCAAAGCATCATTGTGGTTTCTACCTTTAGGAGTTAGGTCGACATCAGAGAAACCTAATCCATTGTCTGCAGTAAGGCTGGCCATGCAATTTTGGAACTGGTCTGCAGAGGTTTCCTGGGGTACATGGGCTGTCTTTAGGAATTTTATCAACGCTTTAGCGTGTGCCTCAGAGCACAGCAGTAACGCTAACATGGAGATCTTCGAGGGGGTTTGCCCCAGTTGCTCTACCACGTCATAATCACTCTTTTTAATTATCTTCAAAATCTCCTCCATCTCTTTCTTAGAGGTCTCCGGGATGACCAAAGGTTGAGCCCTCGTCCTGACGAGCTCATCTTGGACCCCTTTTCCCTTATCAGTTGGAGAAGGAAAGACAACAACAGGAACAACAGTTTCTTCAATCAACGGAGTTTCGGCGGAAAGTTTTATTGGCGCAGGATTAACTCTGGCAGCAGCTGAGGGTCCAAAGATTGCCTTTCGGGGGGGGGGCAATCTCTGGAGAAAATGTTCTCCCACTTCGGGTGATCTTGCTTGTACCAGCAACGTTTCCAATGCTGGCATCCTCTTCATCATAGCTTTCTTCGGTCACTTCAACTTGTTTAACACCATGGTAGTAGATGTCTCCATCGTAATTCCATAGTATTGACTTGTTAGAACTGTAGGGGACAGGCCCAGGCATAGTTATTTTCAAGGGAACAATCTTGGTAGCTGATGTAATCTTAACAGGCTTTCTGACGGCCTTGGAAAGATTGGCGTGAATGGTGATAATTGAGACATCTTCGGTAGGGGTTGGAATAGCAGAAATCTTCTCAAACAGAATTTGTCGACTGTCCATCAGGCTTTGGATGCCTTTCTTCAGTGACGGGCAGTCAAATGGCAGAGAGTAGCAACAGTAGCAGTCTTCTTTGCATCCCGGGAAAATCCCGGCTCTTAGCAGGTTTAACTTGATTGTTAACAGTGGAGTCATCAGGTCATTGACATCAGAAACATACAAATCTTCCTCAATAGCATTGACATTTCGACCATGTTTCGGCATCGGAGCAGATATCACGTTCGGCTTCTCCGGAGCGTCGAATTCCACCTCTTTCGCATCTATCAAGTCTTGGATTTTATTTTTGAGCACCCAACAATCATTTGTGTCATGTCCGACGCTATCGGAATGGTAGGCGCACTTAGCATGGGGATGATAGTACGGTGAAGCTGTATTCACAACTTTTGGTGCTTCCCTAATCTTGGTGAGATTCAACTTCAACAGGTGTGGAAGAACTTGCGCAGGTGTCATATTGATACGGGTAAACTGCCGTGGTGACCGTTCTGCCCATTGCTGCTTAGGTCTGGACTGGTTATTGCGAGGCTAATCGTTTGATGGATTTTGGATCATTACGGCCCCCACAGTTGACCGGCGCTCACTTCTTCCTGCTCCTCTCTGAGAGTACACAACAGTCGTTTCCTTCTTCGATGGAAATGGTTTCTTAGCAATTGTAGATGCAGAGGCCTCCTTCTGAATCTTCCCATTCTTGATACCGGCCTCTACCCGCTCACCAGTCAGAATTAATTCAGTAAACCCCGCGGAGGAGCTACCGATCAGGTGGTTAAAGAACGGACCAGAAAGGGTCCCTAGGAACATATCAACAAGCTCTCTATCAGAAAGAGGTGGTTGCACCCTTCCAGCCAAATCACACCATTTTTGGGCATATTCCTTGAATCCCTCACCTGAGGCCATCCCCATACCCTAAAGCTGAGTACGGGTTGGTGCCAGGTCAGAGTTATATTGATATTGGCGATAAAAAGCAGCCGCCAGATCCTCCCAACTACGTATCTCTGATCTTTCCAGCTTGTAAAACCAGTCTAACTGTGTGCCAGACAGGCTATCTTGAAAGAAGTGTACCCAAAGGTTTCTGTCAGAAGTGTGCGGTTGGATTCTTCGGACGTACGACCTTAGGTGCATTTTTGGGCAAGACAGCCCATTGTATCTGGCAAAAATTGGTACTTTGAACTTCGGAGGGATCACAATTCCAGCGATTAATCCCAAATCTTCGAAATCCAAGCCTGGAACTCTCTGCAGCTCCATAGCTGCCAACCTTTCTTCCAAACCTTTATACTTATCATCGGCAGGCGGGTATTGTTGATCCGAGTAGTCTTCGTCCTCTTCAGCCTCCTCTTCCTCCATATCAGACTCGGAAGGTACTGCAGCCGCATTCCCTTTACTGGTTCTTTCCTCAGAAGTAGGGGGAAATTCAAGCACTCTTCTGGCTTCACCTTCAATCCTTCTCCCCAAGGTAGCCACTCCAACTCTCTTCTTCTTTTTCTTCGCTGGGTCTTTATTCCCAAGCAGGGTTTTTAGATCCTCCTGACCCTTAGCCAAGGTCATCAGGAGTTGTTGAATCTGTGCGTTTTGAGCCTGCAAGTCCTTGACCGTTTGCTCGAGATCCATCTTACTGAAATAAACAGCAGAAAGATAAGGAAACCTGGTGTGGAGACCTGCTTATGCGCATGATGAATGGTATGCTTATGTATGCAATGCATTCAAGGATTTTAGAATTTCACAATTGTTGCAAACAAAGAAGAACACATGTCATATTAATAAGAAGAAATTTGTCAGTACATAAATGCCCCATGGGCCAAATATTACAAAACTTCTCAAGGTAAAAATACATTGCGCATCCTCTTTGGTGCGATGTAGGTGTTGAGGGTCTCTTCCTCATGGAGTCGGCGGGTAAGCTCCAATAACTTCTTCTCACTGGCGTAGAAGCTGGCTTCAAAAGTATCTCTCTCTTCCCTGAGCTGGATCCAACTCTTCTGCATCTCCTCCCATGATGTTGGCATGTCGGGGTATCGGACGGTGTATGGAACCTCTCCTTCCTTGACGGGCTCTCTAATCACAGGGAGAACATGAGGGTAAGGCATCATTAGACTCTGGGCTCGGGTTCGTACCCACTTGAGATAAGGCTCAAGAGGGATGGAGTTCTTGTGTCCCAGCGTCTTAGTATCTACCTTGTTAGGCATCCTCCAGGCTCTGATGAATCTTTGGCGAAGTCCTTGCGCATCGTTGTCGAAGTCAAAAACTAGGTCGGGAATCAACATGTCGTGGGGGCCATCCCTCCGTGCATATCCAAACTGTCTCAAAGCTAGACAAGGGTTATAGGTAATGCCTCCCCTAATTCCAAGTAATGGAACATTAGGGAACTCTCCGCAGAGATCGATGATGATGATATTCTCTCTGGACCGAGAGCACCAATGCACATCAGAGTGGGTGAGGGTCATCAACTGTTGTGACCACTTTAGGCCTTGGTCATTTTTCAAAACAGACTGTGGAAGGTGAGAAATAAACCACCTTGCAAGGAGAGGAGTACAGCACATGAGAACACCCCTCTTTCTCATTGTTCGAGTGTAAAATGAGTGAAGAATGTCCCCAAGCAATGTTGGTATTGGATTTCTGGATAAGAAGATTTGGACGGCGTTGACATCTACAAGCTGGTCAGGATTTGGGAACAAGACCAGCCCATAGATAAGAAGGGCCACAATTTCTTCAAAGGCTTGTAGGTCCAATGAATTCCAACATTCTTGCGCCTTCTCAAACAGGAATTTTGCTAAGAAGCCTTTGACACCGCTTCTAGTTTCCCAATGCCCCTTGATGTCGGATGGTTGCAAGTGTAGTGCTCGAGCAACATCTTCAGGCTTTGGTTCCTTTTCCGTACTGTTGAAAGGTAGTTGATTAAGGATATGAATTCTCAGGAGTTAAGAAAATTCCTCCAAAGTGGGCACCAATTGGTAGTCGGGGAATGTGAAACAGTGGTGAAGGGGGTCAAAGAACTGGAACAAAACCTTCATCATGTCCTCTTCAAAGTTGGTGTTGACTAGGCTGAGCAGTCTATCATGTCTTTCACCGAAGGGAGAGTTTTCAGGAATTCTGGATGTGAGCTCCTTGAGTTGAGGAGAGATTCTCACAAGGTTGACCTGGATAGTTTTCCTGCGAGGAATTTCCATGACCTACAAAACAAGAACAAAGATGAAGATCTAAACCCTTGAAATGGTTAGCATATGCATATGATGCTTCATGATGTTTATGATGTATGCACAAACATATGTACAGGCAAATCACACAAAACCCTAGTTTCAGGCTTGCATGGGTGTCATAGGTAAGTATCCTCTTGAGTGTAGTTGGCTTAAAAACCTGTCCTATAAATAGTAACCGGGTTCTAAGGAGCTCAATATCATTGGATTGTTTTCTGTGTTCATCATTTTGATTTAGCCACTTAACTGGAGACCAAAATATTCCAAGAAAACAACCCTTAATGAGTGTAGTATCGAGTATCTACCAACTTCGGACTACACCAAAGCCGGTCATCTCACTACCCCTAATGAAAGGCCAAGATGGTCAAGTAAGGTTCTAGGTCATTAGTGCTTAGTGACATCACTCAGCGGCCCCGTACTCTCCTTGATTGAACTCATGGGTTACCGGTACTCACAAATATGTCGCACTAATATAGCTATTGCTTCAACCGTGTCGGTATACCCCGCACAGTTTCCACAATGTATTGCTATCAATGAATGTTTCCCCAAATCCGGGTGTAGGATTTCAAGCCCAAACAAGAGAACCACAAAGGTAAAACAAGCAAAGAAAACAATTAATCATGCAAGAGGGTGATCTAAAAAACCCTAAGGTAACCCCACTTTTAAATTTGTCCCCAGCAGAGTCGCCAGTTCTGTGATACGGTGGGAGAACTGACTTGAGGTTTTGCGTTTGTATTCGCACTTGTTCAGTTGAGCAAGAGTCGCCACCGACTTTTTATTTTATCCTAAAGGAAAGGTTAAAAAGCACAGGAAAAACCTTTTTGAGATGTTTCGTGGGTTCGGGGGGTAGATTATGAAAAGGGAAGGTATTAGCACCCTTTTCATCCATGGTTATCCATGGGCTCTTAGTTACTTGGTTTTAGATCACTTGCCTTGATTTTCGATTGCTTTAAAATGGTGTGTGTGTGTGTATTTTGAAAATGTTTTTTGAAGAAGATGTCTTGTCTAGGAAACCGTTATAACAATTCTTTACTCGAATGTTTTACAAAGGTGTGTATCTTTTCGAAAAGATGTTTCAAATGTTTTTGAAAGTTTGTTTTGAAAGTGTTTGTGGAATGTGGTTTTTGAAAAGGAGGCAAGTGTTTTTGCAAGTTGATCTCAAGTAACTAAGAGTTTGGTCTACCCCTATTGTACTCAAAGGTTTTCTCTATGTTTTCAACCCCTTTTTAACAATTTTGTTCCACCATTGAATTTGGTGGACAATCTTGCGTTTAGGAAGTTTAACGGGACGGGCGCGGGTCATCGTATGGACCATGAATGCAATGGTGCCAAGTGTCTTTGGCAATTTGCTTGAAGGGACTATGATCATTCCGTTTTAGGCAACTTTCGAAAGCGTCATCGAGGGACTTATGATCATTTGAATTTGTTTTGCCAAAGAAACTCGACGTGCAAGCATGGCCCATTTTGGAAGGCAACATGTGGGATTACCCTAGGGGGTGCAAGTGTGATTGTGTATTGATTTCATGTATTTGTCTTGTATTATGTTATCTAGCGTTTGATTTTATGTACATGCAAACTCTAGGTCTAACCATGGTATAATTCGAAAGCAGTAAATTGCGGGAATTTTAAAGTCCTAAACTATTACAGATAGTATCCGGGAGTGGGGGTACAAATGTACAAGTGGGGATGAGACTTTAGGAGGGTAGTATCCAAATAATTACAACCAAATCGAACCAATCTCCATCTCAAATGTAAAGGAATAGCAATGTAAAAAAAATGGGACAAGCAAACGTAATCATGTATAAAAAAGATAAAATGCGTATTGTAAATGTGTAAGTGTATGTGTAAATGATTATGCGATTTATTTAGGTTTGAGAAATATTAACTTAATAAGAAAATTAGGTATGAGTTATTTATTTCTTTGGTTGATTTTTGTTAATTATGTACAAATAAAGTATTTTAAGAAAGGAAAAGTATTAACTTCAGAAAATATTATGTATTAATTTATATACGAACAAAGTTTAAATGAAAAGAAAAAGAATTAATGTGTTTTAATTAGTTATGTACAATTAAAGAAAGTAAAAGTTTTATTGTTTTTATGCACAAAAGGAAATTTTGTAAAAGGATTTAAGGTATTATTTTATCTATATGGTCCAATCATGCTAAAAAAAAAACTTTGTTAATTAGAAAAAGGTAACAAATAAAGATATAAATTAGTTTTGAAATAAAAAGAAAGGCAAAGGGGTTAGATGGGCTAAAGGGGGGTATGCGCTGGCTTTAGAAGTGGGCTTTAGACCTGTTTTTGTGGGACAAAGCCCAGCGTGTTTGACACAAAAAAAGCCAAGGGGTTTTAATTTGTTTTGTTCATTTGGATCAGATTAGGGTTTGGTTGACAGAAGCGTCGTTCACTCTCCTTGTTCCCTCTTCATCTTCTTCGTTCGTCTCCTTCGCCAAGTCAAGCTCTGATCAGTGCGAACCGTTTATGGCCACCAAGCATCACCATTCATCCCTTCTTCCTTCCTTGGTCCAACGAATCGACATTGTAAGGTGACGATTTCCGTTCCTTTCTTTTTTTTTTACTTAGGGTTTCAAGCTTTTATTGATTTCTTTGCATGTCCTGATTCTTTATGATTACTGATTTCTTGTGAGGTACTTTAAAGAAACGAAAGAGTTTTTTATACCTTTTAGAGATGGCGACTTCTAGAGACGGAAGAGGGATGGATCGGAGGTGCTTCAGGCGGCTTGACGGCGAGGTGATGATGGTGATGAGCGTTTGAGCTAGCTTTACTTGGAGACCCTGGTATTTTGTATTTTTTCCCCTTTGTTGTTGATTTGATGATGAATTATCTGAGAACCTAGTATATCCTTCTTTCCTCTTCTTCTTGTTGGCTTATTGCTTGCTATGCTTTGATGCCTAGATGTGTTGGTTGCCTGTTGATATGTTGCCTTCGAATGCTCCTTCTGTTGGACTATTACCTTGTATGCTTGACTATTGTTTTACTGCCCTGTGATGAATCTTTTCTGAGGGCCTGTGTGGGTTCGGAAACTGGTTTAGGCTTGGACTTGCTGGTTATGGCTTTGGAAGCTCTGTTTGTGAGTTTCAGTAGTTTGATGGTTTACGTGTGGATAGGCAGGTTTAATGCAGGCTAGGCTGGTTGTTTGCTCATTGTTTTGGCTTGACAGTTCAACAGCTTATCAGTTGGTTAAGCTTTAGGCTTTTTGAGAAGTTTTGAACTATGGCTCTTTTCTGGTTTATATTTTTTTGAAGCTATGCTTCAGGCTAGTGCAGTTTTATGTTATTGATAGGTTAAGGGGCTTGGCTGGTTTATGCAGGTTATTGGTATGCTGTTTGGATATAGTTTTTTGGCTGGAGGTTTGCTTCAGGTTCTGTTAAGGCTTGTGCTCTTTATATCTTTTTTTGGTTTGATGCCTTTGGGATGTTTTTGTATATCCCTTTAGGTTCTTTGGCGCCTATCTTTTGAATGTCTCAGGTTTGGTATCTTTTCTTGGTCAAACTGATGGGCATATTTGCAAGGTTTTAGAATTTCATTTTTTTGTGATTACTTCTGCTGTATATGTTCTGTCTATTTTTGGATAGCACTGATACATGCTTCTTTTAGCCTTCAGCCTCACTATTTTATTGTAGTTTTGTTTTCTATATTTTCTTGCCTAAAGCCAAAACCTGTAAGCCTATTTCTTTTCTCTCTTTTTCTCTCTCCAGTACAATTTTAAAACATTAAACAATGTTTATGTTTGTACTTCTAACTGAAAAAGCAATGGCCTAGGGAAATGATGCTTTGATGCTTGCTTGCAATACATGTTGAACTCTGCATATTTTGTCTTCTTTTCCATACTTTCTGCTTCTTGACAGCATTGATGGCCTTTTGTACTTGTTTGATATCTTGCCATATCCCTTTTGGACAACTTTTCGTTTAGCTTGACATTGGAACTTTATGGTTCAGTTTGGATTTTGTACTTGCTCATGCTGTTTGAGACTTTGGAAATTATGCAGTTTTGACAATTTTGAAATGTGCAATCTTTAACTTTGTGCATTCATATTTAATTTGCAAACATTTTCATCCCTCTTTGTGAACCGGGAGAAATCCCGTGATTTGCAAAGAGGGCGAACTGATCCCGGCCATTTGCTTTTAATGATGAACCCGAATTAACTGTCTGTCTCTTTAATATTTAACTGTTTCTGACTTTTCTTCTTTCTTGTTCTTTGCAGATAAAATCCAATGAGGCAGAGGGAGCAAGGGATGGAAGATGAAGACTTAGGAAAACTTAGAAAAATTAGGATATTTTTATTTCAAATTTAATTATTTGTAAACATTTATTATTATGAATACCTTGCAAATACTGTATTCAAACAACAATTGTAACGAATAATTAAAAGATGAATAAAAATCCAATTCTTATTAGTTAATTCCTTTTCTCCTTTCAAATATTTACTTTATTATTTATAATTCTAAAATTATAATAAATGGAAATAAATTCCAATTATCTTAACTTAGAATAAATAAACAATTAAATAAACATTGGTTTTAGCATCGATTGATCAATAAACCTGGCGCTTCAACAATCCAAAGCAATGTACAGTCAATCATAACAACTGCCCAAATGTCTTTTCTCTTAATGATTCAATCCAACACTGCAAATTCAATCCAAATGTTTCAGTCCACATCTCGGAATAAATTGACAAACACTGTAGAATTAATTCTTTCTGAGGATGCACACACCAAAACCCTAGTTCTTGATTAATGTCAAAGAAGCGTTCGCCTGATCAAAACTGAGCCAAAATCAACCAAACCCTAAACAAAATGTTTGGATTGTTCCAGAGCCATAAAAATCAACGAAAACCCTAATTTTGTCTGACTGACGAGAAAAGTCTGTTTGACTGATTCTTGAGCCAGTTTGAAACATCAGGGAACGCCTGAAGCTGTGATTTCTTGAGGAAAAATGCAAGGGCAAATTTTGGGGTACAACACCGCTCTTCTCTTAGCTGCATCCAAGACCTTTTTAATGCCCCAATGTCAGTAGGGATGTATGGATGGAGGATGGTAGGAGGAACCCCTTCTTCATCAGCAATCTCAACAATCACAGGCAAGACAGTTTTGTATGGCATTTCCAGATTTTGGGCACGGATACGAACCCATCAGAGATACAGTTCCATCGGAAGAGAGGTCTTCATCCCTAACTCGTGTGGATCAGACCTGTGCACCCTATCTCAAGCTCGTATGAACTTGCGGCGATGCTCGTCACTATCCCCTTAGAAGTCAAAGACAATACTTGGCATTAGCAAATCATGAGGTCCGTCCCTCCTAGCTCGGCCAAACTCATGTAAGGCCAGACAAGGATTATAGGTGATCCCTCCTTGAACTCCAAGTAGTGGAACATTGGGGTATTCCCCACAACGATCAATAATAGCCACTTCTTCCATGTCCTTAGTACTCCAGATGATGTCATTGTGAGAGAGAGACATAATCCTGTAGGCCCAACCCATGCCTTCCTTGTTCTTCAAAACTGATTTGGGGAGGTGAGAAGTAAACCACCTTTCCAGCAATGGTGCACAACTCATAAGGGTTCCCCGTTTCCGAGCAGTACGGGCATAAAGAGAGTGCAAAATATCACCCAAGAAAGTGGGCACAGGATTACGGGAAATGAAGATCTTCACCGCATTCACGTCAACAAAGGTATTTGAGTTAGGAAACAACACCAAACCATATATGAGAAGAGCCAGAATGTCTTCAAATGCCTGAAAGTCTAGACTATCCCAGAACTGATTAGCCCGATCAACCAAGAATTTAGCCAAGAATCCATTTGTCCCACTTCTAGTCTCCTAGTTAGACATTACCTCAGCCTTTGTCATATGGAGGGCTGAAGCAATCTCTTCCGACCTAAGGACTTTCTCCCAACCTGTAAACGGGGTCTGCTCTAAAATGGAGATACTAAGTAGATCAGAGAACTCCTCTAGAGTAGGGACTAACTGATAGTCCGGGAACGTGAAGCAGTGGTATAATGGATCAAAGAACTGGCACATAACACTCATCATCTGCTCGTCTAATTCGGAAGTGACCAAACCAAGGAGGTGCCCATGTCTTCTGATAAAGGAAGTAGTATCGGGAACCTTTGCAACCAATTCCTTAAGCTGAGTGGGAATCTGGATAAAGTTGATCCGAATAGTGTTTTTACGCATGGGTGCCATGACCTACAAAACAGAACAAAGATGAATCCCCTCTGTTGAAATAGGTTAGTCCAATGCAATATGCATGCAATGTCATGATGCATGATGTCATGATAGAAACACATCACAAGTATCCACAGATAGCAAACATGGTGAGGGCAAACAAGTCACACAGATAGCCCTTAGATTTCAGGCTTGCAAGGAGCTTAAGTACTACCCTCTTTCAGTTTAGTTGGCTCAAACATGTCCTAGTAATAATAACCGGGTTCTAGAGGATCTCAATATCACTGACCACCCTCGATCGGTCATAATTCCAGTTTGGCAACCTTTTCTTGCGGCCGGAATCATCGCGAGAGTTTGGTCTCAATGAGTGTAGCATACTACTATTGTTCTATGGCCAAGTTGGTCAATTATAGGTGCTAAGGTCAGTTGGTGCTTAATGTCCCCTTAGAAGACCCATATTCTCCTCGTTGCGCCACAAGGGATATCGGTACAAACTAAAGTGCCAAACCAACATAGCTACTGCTTCAACCATATCGGTCTACACCATACAGTTCCCTCACAGTTTATTGCTACTTACCTAAAGGGTGTCCCCCAGATCCGGGTTAGGATCTATAGTAACTCCGATTTAACCCACAAAGATAAAGCATACAAGTCAAGCAATTGAAAACACTATGAACTATTCCTAAGGTACACCCCACTTATAAGCTCCCCAGTAGAGTCGCCAGTTCTGTGATACGGTGGGAAGAACTGAATGTTTTTGGAATGTTGGTTTGCGTTTTGTGTTTGTTTTTGCAAAATGTCGCGGTAAGCAAGAGTCGCCACCGACTTTTATTTTATCCAACAAGGAAAGGAAAAAAGCACAGAAAAATTCCTTTTTCGAGATATTTCTCGGGTTCGGGGGGTAGATTATAGAAAGGGAAGGTATTAGCACCCTTTCTATCTGTAGTTATCTACAGGCTCTTAGGTACTTGCTCAATTGTTTTCAAAATTGTTTTCTTTGTGCTTGTGGGTTTGAAAAAGTTTTTTGTTTGAAACTTCGATTTAACTCTTGCTTCTGTCCTCAAGAGTGTAATGAAGTGTTTTTGAAAACTTGTTTGTAAAAGAAGTGTAAGTGTGAGAAAAAGTTTTATTTTGAAAGAGCAAGTATCTAAGAGCTATCTACCTACTCGAAAAAAGGAATTGTTCTATGCTAATTTCCTTTAGACAATGCTATCCCACTATTAATGAGTAGGTAGCATCATTGTTAGAGTTTGAGGGTCAATTTGAATGAGGGACATACGGTCACCAAAGCAATGTTAGGACGCCTTAGCGGTAACCCTAATGTCTTAGATCATTTGTTTGAGGCAACAATATCCGAGGTAACCATTCTGAGGCGACTATGATCTTTTAGACAAGATGGCGACCTCTATAGCGACCTATACTCAATGGTGGTGTACAAAGGCAACCAAGTGGGGTGTACCCTAGGAGTGCGCATGTGTGAGTGTGTCGATTTCAGTTATTTTTATCTTTGCACATGTTAGGGGTGATCTAATTTGATTTTAAGATTAAGCATTTAGTCTTGTCATGCAAACTCTATTATCAAACATCTAACAGTTGTATAATTTGCGGAAATTAAAGGTGCAGAAATTAAATTACAAGGCGTCGGGTATTTACATCGCCAAAAGCAACCCTTTGAAAATAAAATAAAGCGGTAAAATAATTAAAGTGTCCTAATTATCTGTTACATACCGGAAGCAGATACATCAATATGGATAAAGAAAAAGTAAATCGCGACGCGAAATTAAATCAGATGCACAATTAGGGTTTTGACCCTTTTTAAAGAAAATTGCTTTTTTGTTGTTTTGATTTTAAGAAAAGAAATTAATCTTAAATAAAACAACCAAATTAAATTAATAAGTTAATTAATGAAAAAACATAATTTATGACATATTTTGGGTTTTTTTATTATTTTAAGAAAGAAAATAAAAATAATTAAATGAATTGAAACCTAATGATTTCTAATTAATTTTAAATGTTTACAAAAAAACAAATTAAAGTTTTCTAGAATTAAAAACCTAAGTTAATTAATTAGTATTTATTAAAAAAAAGAATTCTGAAATTTATTGGATAAAAATATTTTTTGATGATTTTTGATAAAAAGGAAAAAATTATGAGTGGTTAGTAATTAATTAAAATAAAACAAAATTACTAAATAAATAAAAAGAAAATATACTAGAAAGAAAGAAATGGGCCCTTTTTTTGGAGGTGCAAGGAGCATTTTTGTAGGCCCGTTAATGCTGACCCAATTAACTTTTCCTGATCCAGTGTGAGTGCATTGACCTGGCTTGTGGTAGAATTCCAACATGGACCACCAGATCTGGCCCTTTGGCCATCTGGCGCTTGGATCATGAGGGAGTATGGTGTGGATCTGGACTGGCATGTGCATGGGAAAGCCTGGAAAAAAAAATCATTAAGAAAGGGGGGGGGGGACCTGGGATTCGAACCCAGGTCCTAAAGGGAAATCCAACGCTCAGCTTACCACTACGCCATGCTGCTTTGTTTGTTAGAATAATAAGTATCAATAATAATATAAGAAAATAACTCAAATGCCAGGAAAAAAAAGCGCGTAATATTTGAATGGACAAATGGACGGATGACACCTCATCGTCCCTGTCCTCCCATCACTGTAACTTTACCTGCGGATTTCTATCTGCAGCTAAAAATGCATGTTCGTCCTAAAACTCTCTCCAGGCCATATAAATGGAGTCCACGACCATGGTTAGCCTCGTCTCATCTCTCTGATCATAGCCATAACCACCATTAAGGCCAATTTCACCTAAAACAGAAAGCTCTAAAAACGAACAAAGAAACCTAGCTATGGTGGTTCTTGATACCGGTTAGCTAAATGAAATCAAATGATGCCAAAAGCTTGCAAATGTTCTTGTGATCACAAATATGCTATTAGTTTACTCAAATGATGCCAGAATAACTCAAATCGAATTCAAGAACAAGGGTAGCTTGCGTGAGACTTATAGTGCATATGAGGGCCTAAGAATGCCTGGTTTGGATTGGGATAGCGTGTGTGCATTTCCAGGAAGCGATTGGGATACGTCTCAGGCCTTGAAAATGCCTTCAACCTGGATTTCGATCTCAAGCTTTTTTTGTGATTTTTTTCACTTTTGTTCTGCCTATACCAATGCTCTCTAACCCTTATTTTCGTGCCTCTAGCTTCCTTATGTATTGCACATTGGATTAGGTTGAAAAACTTGGTCCAAATCTCTCCACATTAAGGCTTTGATATTTGATTTGATCTCCTTTTACAAACTTTCCAAATTGGCTTAATTTCAATCTTTTTTGCACATGATTCACTTGATACGAATTTGATGATGGCCAGCTGCATAATGGAATCTCAAATCAACATAAAATCTTGCTTATCAATGCCTTTTGATTTTTATTTGATTTATTTTGATTTAAATCAAATTAATTCAAATAAAATCAAAATAATTAATAAAAAATGATATGGACACATGGACAAGGCTAGAGCACGTGGGAAACAATGCAAACTCAAATCAAGTGAAAAAGAATGGGCCCATTTGGCAAAATTTGAAGTTTTGGGGATAGTTGACTTTTGGCAATTTTGCAAAAAAGTCCAACTTCAACAATGCATAACTTCTTCAATTTTGAACTTTTGGAGGTGTTCTTGGACTTTTTAGAAAGCTTTAGATGTCCTCTAAGCAACCCTTTTGGTATCATCTCATTTTGATATTCCATGCGCATGTTAGAAGCTTTGGAAAAAAAGGTGTTTTTGTTGAATTTTCAAAATGACCTATAATGTCCAAATTCATAACTTCTTGTGAATGAATATTTTGAACTTAGGGTATGAATATGGATTGTAGGGAATTGAATCCTCTTCAAATTGATCTTTGGATGGGTCGTTTCTCATAAATTATGAGAAAGTTATGCTTTGTCAAAGTTGAGTTGACTTTTCCTACAAAACCCTAATTTAGCAACTTTTGAATCTTGATGAATTTTGAGCAATCCTTGATGAATCATGATCAACCATTGATCAAATGATGAAATATCCTTCAAAATGATAATGTTAATAAAAAATATTGAAGTTTGACTGTATGTAGGTCACAGTTGACTTTTGCCCTAGCACAGTCGATTTTTGGACCTTTGAGCAATTGACTGAGCAAACTTCCTCTGCAAGGCTTGAAATTTGACATGGATGATCTTGAGAACATATTAGGACATTGGTGAGCACTTGAGGTCATTTGGACTCAAGGATCTTGGTGCGACACAAAACCCTAATTTGGGGTAGACTGCCTTAGGAGATAGCTTGTCTGACCAATTCTTGAACAACCTTGAGCAACTTGGAGATTTTTCTTGCAATGTTTTGAGAAATATGGGAGGGCAAATTTTGGGGTACAACACTCGTGAAATAAACGGGTTTCTGCCCGTCGGTGTTCTCGCGGATAAGAGTCGTGCTGATGGCTTCGTTCGAGACGCCCAAGTATAAGAACAAAGGTTCCCCGTCGACTGGTCGAGACAGTACGAACGGTTGGGATAGGCTTTGTTTTAGGTGGCGCAACGCTTGTTCGCATTTCTCGGTCCATTCGAAGGCTACCTCTTTGTGAAGGAGTCTGAAGAAGGGGAGGGCGTGTTGGGCGGATCTCGCGACGAAGCGGGACAGCAAGGTGAGCATGCCGTTCATGACTTGTATTTACTTTTTCGACGTGGGTGTCGGGAGGTCGGAGAAAGCTCGATACTTGTCGGGATTGGCTTCAATTCCTCGTTCTGTCAGGTAAAAATAGAGGAATTTCCCTGCCTTGACCCCGAACATGCACTTCTCGGGGTTGAACCTCATCTTACATTGTCTTGCTTGGGCAAAGACTTCTTTGAGGTGGGCTGCATGATCGGTGTCTGCTCGAGATTTGAAGATCATGTCATCCATGTAAACCTCGAGCATGTCCCCGATTTGGTCGTGAAATACTTTGTTCATCATACGTTGGTATGTCGCCCATGCGTTCTTTAGACCAAAGGGCATTACGTTGTAGTAATAGTTGCCTGAGCTAGTCATGAAAGTAGTGCAATGCTTGTCGCTTACGACCATTGGGATTTGGTTATAGCCTGAATATGCATCCATGAACGACAATATTTTGTAACCGGTTGAGTTGTCGACCAGCATGTCTATGTTTGGTAAAGGAAAAGCATCTTTCGGGCATGCCCGATTGAGGTCGGTATAATCAACACACATTCGCCATTTTCCATTATTCTTTTTGACTAATACAACGTTTGACATCCAGGTTGAATACCGGGCTTCAGAAATAAAATTTTCCTCTAAGGTCTTTTACAGCTTTTTCAGCAGCCTCCGTTTTCTCCGGAGACTGCCTACATCTACGTTGTACTACCGCTCTAGCGGCTGGATCTATGGCGAGATGGTGACAGGAGACCTCGGGGTCAAGTTCGGGCATCTCTACGGCGCTCCACACGAACAAGTCATCATTCTCGCACAAAAAGGCTTTGATCTGCTTCCTTGCCAGGTCGAGGAGGTCGGTACCAATTTTTACTCCTTTGCTTGCGTCCTCGCTGAGAGGGACGAGCTCGAAGTCCCCGTCCGGAATTGGTTGGAGGGGGATTTGATCGCCGCTGGGAGGCTCATCCTGGTCGAAGCGGGTGTCCAAGGCTATGGAGTTGACCTTTGGGAGAGCTCTCTATTCTTCTGCCTTGATGGGCTTTGTCTTCTCGGGCTCTGGTTGTGTCGTCGCTGGTCTCTTCACGGGCCTTGTCCCAGTGTCGACCGTGTCGCGTCCCTTGGATGACGCATTGAAACACCTTCGAGCGGCGGCCAAGTACCCTTGGATGGTGGTGACTCGTGCCCTCTTGGTGTAAAACTTCATCTTCAAGTGGACGGTAGAGGGTACCGTGGTCAGTTCCGCTAGTGTTGGTCTTCCCAGGATGCAGTTGTAGAGGGACGGGCAGTTGATAACGAGGAAGCGCACCTTGACCTGCCTCGTAGCCGTGTCCTCGCCAAAGGTAACCATGAGCTCGGCTTATCCCCAAGGTTTGGAGGTCGAGCCGTTGAAGCCCTATAGGTCCGACCCTATATAAGGTGAGAGGTGTGAGTCGTCGAGCTGCAGGGTCCGGAATAGTTGACTGTACATTACATCGACAGAACTTCCTTCGTCGACGAGAATGCGGTGTACGTCAAAATTAGCCATTCTCGCTCTTATTAGCAGAGGAATGACCGCGTTGGGGGCTCCTTCAGGGAGCTCTTCGAGGTAAAAGATGATAGGCTCCGACCTACCTTTCACTCTTTCAAAATTCACTGTCTGAGGAGGTGCAGAGTCGACCAATTCATCCAGCTTCCTCTTGGCCGAATTTATGGTCAGGTCGTTGAATCCTCCACCATTGATGACCATGGAGGAGGGAAAGTGCTCCCACCTGCTGTGTGTTGACAATGGTTCTTGCAAGGGCTCGGGGACGTAGAAGTCCTCAGGTCTTGTGATAGAGAAGATGGTCTGGATGGGGATCGACTCGTCAGATGGTCGGGCATCCTCCTCTGGCTCTCTTGTTTCCCGGGCATCACGATGTGGAGCGTCGTTCCATCGATATTGGGCGAGTCTCGCCCCTTTTATGAGGGTCTCGATGGCGTCCTTGAGGTAGATGCAGTCCTCCGTCAGATGACCATGACTTCTATGGTACTGACAGTATTTGCTCTTGTCCACCCCGGGCTGGGTCGGAGCTGGTCGAGGGCGCTTGACACCGCCATCTTTGAAATTCGTGCTGGCACACTCCGCCAAGATGCGCTCGCAGGAAGCCGTGAGCGGAGTGTATTCTGTGAAACGCCCCGAGGGTCCTCTCTGTTCTCGGATTTCTCGGGGTTTGTCATCCTTTCTTTTCTCTCCGGCTCGTCGAGGAGGAGCCGTCTCTTGTCGCGGGTTGCTGCTGGGTCCGAAAATTCTTGGATCACAGGCTCTGTTGGCCGCTTCCATTTCCTCGTAATCCATATAGGCCCTGGCCTTCTCGAGGAGAGCATCGAACGTTCGGGGAGATTCAATGCCCACTGCTTTTCTGAACTCAGTGCTGGGGAGGAGTCCCCTCTCCAGCAAGTATCTTTTCATGTGGTCCGCGCAGGGGACCTGGATGGCTTCCCGATTGAAGCGGTTGATGAATTCTCTCAGGGTTTCATCCTGCCTCTGGATGATAGCCTCGAGCGCCACTTCAGTCTTTGGATGTCGTTGCGACGCGGTGAACGAGCTTATGAATTGATTTTTCAAGTTCCTTCACGAGGTGATTGACCCTGGGGCAAGACCCTTGTATGAATCCATTGCTGCTTTCCTAAGGGTTGTGGGGAACAATCGGCATTTGATGGGTCCCCCAACGTTATGGTAGTGCAGCATAGCTTCGAACCCGTCTATATGGTTGACTAGGTCGGCAACTCCGTCGTATTCCTTCAGGTGATGGGGCTTCTCCATGCTCGGGGGGATTGGAGCCTCCATGATGGCTTGTGATAGGGGACCGCGGGGGTCGTCCTTATCACTTCGTTTGGGGGAAAGGGACAGGGATCTGAGGTGTTGTTGGGCACGACGGTCCTGATCGTGTTGGATGTCCCTCGGGCGGTGTGCTCGTTGGTCCATCCTTCCGTGCCTGTCTCCAGGATGTCTTCTTTCTTTCTGTAAGGGGCCGTGGTTGTGCCCTCCGGTTTCAATGATCGGTTCCCTCTCCAAGGGGGGTCGTCTCCCCGGTTGTCGGGGTGAAGGGCTTCGGGAGGTGTCTCTGTATTGTCTTCGCGGGGGATATGGGAGACGTACCTCTGTCCTTCGAGAAGGTGGGGTCTGGGGCCTCCTGTGTCTCCTCGCGGGTCTTCTGTCATCCTCCAGCGCCTTCAATCTTTCCCTCTAGGCAAAGATGAGGTAGTTGGTTTGATTGATTTCCGTGAACAGTGCCCTGGTTGTGGCATCTGCCCCAGCGGGGACAGGGACTTCCTGGAATTGGGCAGCTAGATAGTTTGGGGGAGCTGTATTGTCTTCTTTGAGTGGAGGGGGGACTGAAGAATATGAGGTCGTGGTTCCGTCGCGGTGGCCTGAGGGCCCGGGGATGACGCCCCCGGGGAGTGTATTATGGTCGGGGTTGCCGGTGTTGTCGGGGATTCTGTTTTTGTCCGTGAGGTTGTTTTTGGCATCGATGATGCAGATGTTCTGGTCTTCCCGAGTCTGGTCAGCCATGACGGTGGAAGATGGTTTTTAGCTTTGGTCTTTGAGAGTTTGTAAGACGGGGAAGCTAGTTTCCCATAGACGGCGCCACTGATCTTACCGGATCAGACTTGGATCGTCACAGCTGGCTCAAACTGGATTTGAAAGAGATGGAGGGGGGTACCTGCAAGACACTCTGATGCTAAAATGAGAGACGGAATTGGAAGGAAAAATGTGTATAAGCGTGTGATAGATGAATACCTGACCCTCTTGGAACAGAGGGTATTTATAGCCCCCAGCGCTGGGCCAAGGTCCCCTCATTGGGCTGACCAGAACTGGCCCAATAAAGGAACTTCCAGGTTCTACGTGTGTAGTGGGGACCCGCACATGGTCCCCTTCCTGGGTGGTGCTCTGCGAAGAATGAGGGAGGACAAAGACGCGGTCTTTCTGGAGCTTTGAGGATTCCACAATGGTCATAGTGGATGGAATCTGCCCTACGGGGAGGGTGCTCGAGCTGGACTCGAGCTGGAGCTCCCTTGAACGGAGATGTTGCTTGTCGGGGGCAACAGCGGGCGTAGTAGATGTAGTATGTGGTTTGGCACGTTTTGGTGATATGCTGATTGTGGTCATTCCCCGAGGAGATGCTTGGATCTGGGCCTTTATATGCACTTTGGGCCAAGGTGGGCCCAGTCCAGAACAATAGTCATTTTGAAGAAGAAGAAGTATTTCTTCCAATGTTGTGGTAATTGGAGGCGATTCCACTGCCCCATGCATGCCTTGTCCCAACATGTTGGTTGTTTAAGGTGGAAATTATTCACCTTTTCACTTGAATAATGATGAAAGGGTAAATTTGATGTAATTTGAACTCACTTCTCTTCCTCTAGTTTTTAGGATGTCATGGTGAAAAATAAGTATCTCATATTTCTCTTCCTCTAGTTTTTAGGATGTCATGGCGGCATGCGACATGTATTTTCGCCAAGGTTTCTTGGTCTCCATTACTAGTTTGACGAAGAATACTTGTATGACAGACTCACTAGAAGGGATAGTTAAAGATGTGTTGGAGATTTCAATAGTGACTCACCTAGAAATTGACTATGGGTTTTTACGGGGGTCCTAAGTCTTGGCCTATGATATGTTATGTATGTATGTGGATGTAAGTGTTAATGCGTAGAATGACTGACCAATGTATGTAATGAGCGAATTGGATATACGTCAATGGATGTTTAAATTTTGATGTGCCAATGAGAATTGGGCTCTTGTCTAGATTCATGTTGTCGGAATTCGTCAACCGAATGAGATGATAAGTATAGCTTGATTTTAGATCGCAGTATCCTAATGAATGAATGCTAATGATTTATGCAGAATAGTATGTTTCTTTTGACTGATGCAACTGGTTAATATGTAGAGAGGGTGCTTATGCGACAAGGTTTCTTGTCACATGATGGTTGGATGTTATGCTAACATGATTTTCCTGATACTTGATTTGAACATCGAAGATTGCTGCTGTAGGAGAAGGATCCATTGGTGATTGTGAAAGTATGCAAAGAGCTTGCCCCTTGATGAACTATTTTTGTACCAACTCCTTTTGATTGAGCCTCGCAATGGTTTGTCCCAACATTAGAATTTTGGAAGATGTGCCTCTCATCTCCATGATTTGGAGGAATTACTCTTTAGGAAGAACTTAGACTTCACTGTGAACTTTGATATAGATTGCCCCAAGATTTGAATCTTTGAAAAGTTTGTACTTGAAGTCACTTGAAGAGGAACTTAGACCCTACGGGTGGTAGGATGAACCTGATATTCATTGCCCCAACATTTTAATATTGGAAGATTTCCCCTTGAATCAAAGCCTTGAGAGATTTTGTTAAAAAGAGTGAACCGAGTTATACCCTGTTATGATATGACTTGATTAAGGAATGTTCCTTCGAAAGATATGCCCCTGATTAAATAGTGCTTCGAAATTTGATCCGGGTTGATTGAATTTCAGAATGATCACCCCTTGTAAATAGTATCTTCATGTGATATACCCCTACGGTCATTAGTATTTTCCCCTGTTTACAGAGGTCCTCTTAGATGCTTTTCCCCTAGCTAGAAGCTTCTTAGAAATGATGCCTTTAATCATACCTTTTCTTTTGAAATCTCCTTGATGCTAAGTATTGATTCGTAGATAAAATTGTACATTTTGAAAAAGTAATTCCATTTGATGCACATGCAAGTTCTTGAAATCGAAATTGATTATTTGAAAAGAAATGGAAGATTAGAAGATGAATATTCGAAGAAGCTAAGTAGTTAGAAATAATTTTAACAAACGTAGGAGTCAGTTTAACACAAATTTTGCTGAGTATGCTTTCATAGTAAACCTGGCCTCAATTAGGACTTTTAAAGGTTGTAACGTGACCATGATTCGTGGTTTAAAGAAACAAAATATATAAGGCTCAAAATTTATTTAGCCCACCCCATTCTCCTTAATGTTCTCCATTCCTAATTTCATTTAATGCAACAGACGCATTTAATTCCCAAGAGAAATTTCATAGTCGCACAGATGATGAGAAGCGTAGATAAAGATCCAAGCGCCAATGAAAAGCATTGATAAGATCCAAGCATTGATGAGAAACCTTTGAGGTGGCAGTCATAAGATTATTCTCCAATTTTGTTTTCAATCCCTTATTTTTGCATGGACCTATTTTTTTGAATTTTTCGGTCCATCGGGATGCCCTAACTTTTGCCTAAGTCAATTTTTTTTTGCTTTTTGTTTTTGACTTAGTGGGCTCTCTCTTTTTTTTGAAATTTTTTTATTTTGAGATTCTTTTTGTTTTTCGATTTTGAAAATTTGTGATTGTCACGCTGATTGTTATAAGCTTCATCTTCATGGTTTCCTCGATCTTGATTGATGTATTAAGGAAAAAGATGTGGTGGACTTAGTCTTCTTTGATTCCTTA
Organism: Vicia faba; assembly: GCA_948472305.1. Taxonomy (NCBI): domain Eukaryota; kingdom Viridiplantae; phylum Streptophyta; class Magnoliopsida; order Fabales; family Fabaceae; genus Vicia; species Vicia faba. The sequence continues at coordinate 475,920,393 of OX451740.1, forward strand.
ATTTTGGATGATGAACGCGAGGAAGATGATGTGCTCGACCCTTTGATTAGATTGTTTCTTTAATGATGTATCAATGAAAGAGATATGCTTGAACCTTTTGTTTAGATAAATCACTTATCTTGAGAATAGAATGTGCCACTGAATTAATTGAAAGACTACCCTGCCCCTGGTTGAAATTAAGGTTTTTTTTTAAAAAAAAATAGAAAGACCTCCAACTTCTGGCCCGAAGGGGTTGACTACAGATTATCTCCTTATATCTCCACTTTTTAGGAATTGAAACAATACCTTACATCGTCATCTCGGTCTTACCATTGAAAACATATGTTAGTAAATTTTTGTTATTTAATTTTCATCATTCTCCCTCGAAGTTTGTTAAAGTTAATTTGAAAATGGAGAAGAAGAGCGAATAATGGAATTTCGTTGATTATTTATGGAAAGTGATGAAAGATGAAGAGTGAAACGAATGAATTGATTTCAAAATATGCATGCTCATTTTATTATAATTACTAATCAAAAGATACAAAGTTACACCAAATACAACTTAGCAACTTGGAAATTACAAATTGGTACTGATAACGCCTAATGATCCTTTGGAATAACTCCTTGGTTGACCCACGTGACTTCAGGAGATGCTTCCTGGTTCTTGGATTTGTTAGAGCATGGGGGTCACCCTTGACTTTTTTTTGGGCATACCTATTTTGTTGATAGGGCATTTGCTCTTGATGTAGGGAAATCACTGATGGTAGTGGCATTTGAGGCGCTGTGTAGGCCTGTAGTTGTTATGGTGAAGGGTTGCCTTCTCTCTCAAACAAGACTTATAGAACCAAGTTCACTTGAGTCTCCGATGTTTAATCTCCTTCTTCCACAGTTTCATACTTTCTTAAGTTCGTTTGTGAATACCAAGAAATCATCTAGAATATGGATAACAGTTGGATAAGGGCGGAGGTGGAAATGCATGAAATGCAAATGTATGAATGTATGTGAATGCATGGGTATGAAAAAATGTTTTTGGCTTTAGGGTATGATGCAAAAAGGTTTCAAGGATATGTAATGCGACGCAGATGTAGTATGAGGGTAGGCGTAGGGGTACCCTATACAGGTTTAATGGTAGATATGAAAATGATAATATCCTACACTGTCTCAGAGATTGAGACACGCAGGAACTCCTTGTGGACGAAAATAATAATATATATGGATTTGAAGATACCCTATAATGACTCAGAGATTGAGACAGGTAGAAACTCCTTAAGGATGAAGATAATAATAGATATGGATTTGAAGATACCCTACACTGACTCAGAGATTGAGACGGGCAGAAATTCCTTAAGGACGAAGATAATAATAGATATGAATTTGAAGATACCCTACACTGACTCAGAGATTGAGACATATAGGAATTTCTTAAGGATTAAGGACCATAGAAGACGACGAGGAATCGCTACAAGCTAGGGATTATAACTGAGGGACGAAAATTCATACAAGCTAGGAATTGTAATAGACTAATGGGTGGTTGAGGAAACCCTACAGGCTAGGGATTATGACTTACGAAAGATAAATGCTACAAGATAGGGATTGTAGTATACTAAAACTAAACCCTGCAGGTTTAGGGATAGTGGAAATGGGATTATATGGATGATATCCTTAGAAGGTAGGCTCCTAGTTTTGGCCTACGGATATTCGAACCTCCCATAAGGTGGCTTCCTTAAGGGTATCATGAATAAAATAATAGGGAAAGACACAAGGGCCTCCCTTAAGTGGAGCCTCTTTGCAGACCGAAACTTTCGTCTCTAGGTCACGAAAGGTCTCATCATGATATTTGGTTTAGGGTTGTACAAAGAGTCATGAGTGTCATTCCAAAGTTCAACTTTCCAAGAGAACATCTCTTGATAAGTATTCCTTTCGCAGAACTCCACCGACTCTAGGCAAAGTCGTCACATAAACTCATAGGAATAATATATCCCATTGGCTATAAGACGAATCTTCTTTCTAGGGGTTTTTGAAAATAATTTTTTTTTTTTGAAATTAAAATCCCACCACAGGTGAATAAATATAATGAATAATAATAAAAATAAATAAGAAATAAATAAATAAATAAGAATAAAACCCAAAAGAAATAAGAAAAACCCTAAAACCTAAAGACAAGGCTTCTAAACCTAGGGTTGACTCCCTAGCAGAGTCGCCAACTGTTGCAACTGGTTTTTAAATCAGAGTCGTCACCCTTAATTTTTATCCTAAGGAAAGGAGTATAAATGAATAACCCTAAAAGTTACAGAGATTCTAGATTGTTGACTCAGTTTTAGACGAAGGAAAGGTGTTAGGCACCCCTCATCTACCTTGTTCACAAGAATATTAGGGTTAGAAGCGCATTTTTAGGAAAAGGGTTTTAATATTAATTAGGGGGAAAAGGGTTTTAATTTTTAATAGGGGAACTCACCACGATTTTAATCGTATGCCTACGTATCCTCTTAGGGGGAATTAGAGTCTCATTTTGTAGTTCGCGGTTGGTTGACGTTTTTTATGTATTAATTATAAAAATTCTTATTTAAATGCATGGTAAAAGATATTTTAATGCAATAGGTAAAATATATTTGAGTGAGTTAAAAACATGATATTTGATTCGATAATAATTAATAGTAATAATTAATATAATACTAAAATTATAAAAATAGGAAATACATAATATAAAAATTATAAAATAAAAAGAAAATAAAACACAAGGGGGGTGTTAATTAGGTTGAGGTGGTAAAATAGGAGGTGCTAACAACAAGTTCCTGAATTTAGATATTGAATTCAAGCCCAAAAGGCAGGAGGTGTGCTTTTTTGTTCACACAGTAAAAAAGGGGTGTATAAAGAATAGGACCCAAGTTCAGATATCGAGTTGGGCCCAATAGGCTGAGGGTTTTAATATCTTTGTAAAATATTAATTAAATTATGAAATTGTTTGGATTTATGTATAAGATTAATGATTTGAATTATTAAATTGATTAAAAAATCCCAATAATTACGTATAAGGAATATTTTTGTTATTCTCGACTTTTTACTTAACCTAATAATAAAACTAACATATTTTTGTATTTTTTATTAAAAAGCGACAAACAAAGACAAGAGAAATAAAACCATTAAAAATTGTAATGCAATAATTAACCTAATAATAATAATTATAATAAAAGCTAAGCCTTAAAAAAATTAGCAGAAAGAAAGAACATGTATGAAAGTTGTTTTTTTATTTGCAAAGTGAACATCTTTCTACATGACTCAAATCATATATACATGTTACAAATTATAATAGATATTGAAAATTTTCTTATATAATTAAATTGAAAAAGAATAAACATCAAGATAGCAAACATGGAGATTTTAAACAAGCAATGAATCCCGACAATAAAACACTCAATAGAAATAAAATATAAACAGTTCAAGAAATTTTATGATGGAGATTTTTAAGAGAGACCAACCTACGGGAGCAAGGATTTTCCCGGTGAGCAAATGATAAAAATTATTTCTTTCCTTCGCCGTTCTCCTCTTTTTTTCTTTGGGACGAGATCCTCCTTAGATAGATGTTGGAGACAACAACAAGGTTTTGAAAAATTATTGATAGAAAAATTTTAGGTGTTCTTTCAAAACCCTAAAATAAGTGATTGTTGATGGAGGCTTCAGGATTTCTTTGTTGTTCTTCTTCAATGTGAAGAATAATAATTTTAGGAGAACTCTAGTGAGTTGTGGATGATTATGAAATTGTGGATGATAAATAGTGTGAAAGAGTGGTCTATTTATTGATATGAAATTAGGTTAAAGACACCCCTAAAAGGAAATAGTCCACACCAAGAAAAGCTCAAAGCTTATGATTTTATCTTGGTCAGCAAGCTGGCCAATCAGAAGTGAGTTACGACACAAATTGATACACCTTGACCAATAAGAAACAATTAATAATATTTTTGGTAATTATTATAATTTTTGCACTCAATTTTGATAAAAAGTGCATCAAATCAAATAAATAATTATTTTTTAAAAATAAATTAATTAAAAATCCGAAAATAATATTTAAATAATAAAAAATATGATTTTTGTGATTTTGAAAATAATTAGGAAATAGTTAGTAACAAAAAATATCCAAAGTGCACCAATTGAGATTGATATATATTTGGCATGATTTTGAAGATTGGGAATTGATTGAATATTTGGCTCATAATATGAATCTAGTCTTGTTTATGACTATTCCAAATATTGAAATTGATTTGAAAAGATTAATTTATAAGGTATTTTGACTATTTTTTAAATAAAATAATTATTTTAATAAATAAATAATATTTTTAAAATATAATAAATAAATAAATAAATACGAAAAATAGTAATTTAATAATAAAAAATATGATTTTTGTGGTTAGAAATAATTGAAAATGAAAATAAAGTTAGTAACAATAAACTACACAAATATCCAAAGTGCACCAAGTGAGATTCAAACCCGTGACCTTCTGCTTGCAAGTCTTTTTCTCTTACCAACTGCGCTATGCTACTTATTTGAAGTAAAAAGCCAATTGAAAGTATATGACAATGAACAATTATTTGCTATTTAAAAATACAAATAATTATTATATTTTCAAACAGATTTGAAAGCAAAATTTTATTAAAAAACCTCAGAATGTTAATGTAATTAAGTCAAAGGAATTTTATACTCTATAAAACCCAAGTTCGAAAATAAATTTGACGGTAGCACTAAGGCGGACAAATTTGGAATATGACAGGAAGTCATTAATGTAATGGCACACTCAACTTAATTCACACATCTCAAAAGATTCTCATTGAAATCTCATGGTCATTTGGTGGCTAGGGTTTCAGATGAGGGATGGTGGATCATATTCTCATATCTAATTGGCAATTAACTAGGGTTTTGATAAAAGGTCAACTTGTGACTGGTTTTTTGAGGAATACATGATGTTATGACCTTATATGCATCTCAAGGAGTCCACATGTTCATTGTTGATCATCATAAGATCTTTCAAGAGATTCAAATTGGTCAAAATGAGATGAAATGATTGTATTAGAAGAAAAGTCAACAAAAGTCAAAGTAGAGTCAAACGATGGAATTTTGGGTCAACAAAAATTTTTTCACCATTTTTTACAAAATCAAGTTTGATTAATCAAAAAGTCAATGAAGTCGAGCAAAACCCTAAATTTGTGAAATTTAGGACTTCGAAAATTTTCCAAATATAGAAAATCTCATGTTCATTTGGGATTTCTTTCAAGATGCATAGCTAATTCCTCAATAAGTGAAATTGAACAATTTTGGGTTTGAATGATAGAGAAAATTTCCTACTACGACTTTGTAGAAGGAATCATGTACAGAAGATGGTTAGATCAAAAGTTATGAGGATGGAATGATGATGGTTCATAAACTTTAGAATTCAATACTTAATGAAATTTTGGGTATTTTCAAAATGGCCAAGTTGTAATCTGTAAGTACATATTACTTGTGATTCTAATAAATATTTCAAATTTTCCCAACTATAAATTTGTGCACCTCTTTTCTCTCTATAATTTTGCAAGAGAAAGTTAGTCAAGATCGTGCTGCTATCAAAAGATATAAAAGGTGAAACAAGGTGATTCGTTAAGTCTCGAATTGGACACTTAGAGAAAACTATGATAGTTTTCATAAGAATCAAATACATGACTTTAATGAGACTTTTCATGGAGTTCTAGTCATCTACTCAATTTCTTTCCAACACAAAAGATGTTCACTTATTCACCTGTTTCATGATAACACAAACTTCTCACCAAATGGACGAGTGTGACGGAAAATATAGGCAAGAGAACTCATGTTATCTGATTAATGGAATATGTAAATACTTAGTGAAGATTTTACATGTTGAAGAAGGTTGTGATATCATGACTTCGTGGTCACTTTAATGGATGTTGCAGGCCTTTTCTCAGCTCGAGGCCAACATAACAAATGCTCTATGATGTTCCCTCTTTCCATTGCTACCAAGACATTATCATGAGGGGGCTTGTAGCTCACGATATAGGACCATAAAGAGAAGCATATGACCATGGGTTCAATGTTACACTAATTGGTCAATGAAGTATGTTAAGGCATTGTGTGAACAACAATCTTGCAGCATGGTGCGCATGCCCATCATCACTTTCTTTAGTTGGACATATAAAAGCATGTGCATGTGTGATACGGTGGGAGAACTGACTTGGTTGTTTTGCGTTTTATCGCAAATGTTGCGGTTAGAAAGAGTCGCCACCGACTTTTCTTTTATCCAAAAGGAAAGGTGAAAAAGCACAGGAAAGACCTTTGAGATTATTTCTTGAGTTCGGGGGGTAGATTATGAAAAGGGAAGGTATTAGCACCCTTTTCATCCATGGTTTTCCATGGGCTCTTAGTTACTTTCTAGATCACTTGCTTTTGTTGTTTGAAATTGTGTTTGGTGTGGTTTTGCAAGTATTTTGTAAAAGAGGCCATTTGTTTAGGCAATCTTTGTAATGATTCTCGTTCGTAAGAATGTATACAAAGATGTTTGTCTTTTTGAAAATGTTTTCAATGTTTGTAAGATGTTTGGAAATGTGTGTGTTTGTTTTGAAAATAACAGGGATAGTTGTTTGGAAATAGAGCAAGTAACTATAAGTAATCTACCTACTCAAATGTCTTTCTTGTTCATTTTATATTCCTTTGACATTGTTGTCTTACCATTGATTTGGTAAGCAACCCTATCTTTGGATGTGAAAGGGATGGGCGCGGGTCATCGTATAACCATGATAGCAATGTTATGAGATGACTTAGCATTTTTATTTAGGGACTAAGATCATTTTGAAAGGCAACTTTGATAGCGTCATCGAGGGACTATGATCTTGTATTTTTGATTTGTTTATGCTAAGACATCTCACATGCATAACATGGCCATTTTTGTAAGGCAACAAGTGGAATTACCCTAAGGGTGTAAGTGTGCAAATGTTTTTTATTTACATGCTTGTTTATATTGAATTAGGGTCATCTACTTGTTGGTTTTATCTTTCCATACAAACCCTAATTACTAACATTATATGAAAGCGATAAGTTGCGGGAAGTAAAATTACTACGCTATTACATCACTTGGGGATGGGGGATATAAATTTACAAATGGGGATGACAAGTAAAGTAAACCCTAATTACTATTACAAGGCTTTGAGAATTACATAATTTATAATGCAAAAATAATAAAATATGCAAGAAGATGTAAAGTGAGATAAATTGTTTTTTAGGGTTTTTTATAGCAAAAGGTTTTGTAATTAATTTGTTTGAAGAAAAACCTAAGTCTAAGTTAATTGTTTAGAAGAAAAAAATATTTGAGGTTTCATTTGAACAAAAAGGTTTTATAAAGTTAGGTCATTTCCAAGCAATGCAATATGTCCAAAATAACCTAAAAAATCTCCAAAAATCAAGAAATTTGGTGCCCGAGCTGACACGGGCCATGTCAGGGGACACAGGCACCCGTGTCAGGACCTGTCCATGACTTTTATGCATTTTTTTGTTCCAGCCACTCTGACACGGTCGTGTCACGTGACTCGGGCGCCCGTGTCAGCCCCTGTTCATCTTTTTTTGGTAGTGTCTGAACCAGTAACTCTGACACAGGCCGTGTCATTTGACACGGGCCGTGTCGTTTGACACGGGCACCCGTATCAGCCTCTGTCCCTGCATTTGACTATGTTTTTCAACCCAAATAAGATGACACGGGCCGTGTCGTGTGACACGGGCACCCGTGTCATCCTCTGGTCTGGCTTTTTGTTAGTTTCTTCTCTTTGATCTGTCTTGTTATATCTTTTGAGTGCAGAAAACAAATGATGTATGAACAATGATATCACAGTTTGAGAAAGTTTACCTCTCGAAGAGGAAGCTTTAGAACACGTACAGAGGTATTCGGGTGCAAAGTGGCAATTGATCGAGCTCCTTTGAACCTTATTGAAGTAACTCCAACCTTCCTTTTATGCTGAAAATGGTTGAACCATTCCAACCAAGTCAAGTTGCAATGTACGTTTTTGAATTTGGAAGATGGTGATAGTGATGTTACAGAAGTTATTCTTATGTTTGAACAACTTCTATATGGTTTATGTGAAGTGTTTGGATGGTTTGTTTGGAGAAAACTTGTAAGGTGTGAGATTCAAAGGTGTGGACTTCAAAGCTCAAAAATGGAGGTTTTATGGACAAATCTGGTTTTTTGACAGCAAAAATGAGTTTGAGTGTTTGTTTCTCCTTCTATTTTTTCTGGCCTTTCTCTCTATTTTCTCTAACCTCTTTCCAAACTCTCTCTCTTGCAAATGCTTCTTCTATTTATAGGCAAGGGGTTTGTGCATATGATCTGATTAGGTTTATAAGACAACATGTTATGGTTTGGTTGGATTACAAAGATCAAACTAAGTCAAGTACTCCATGGTCCCAAGGTGAATTACCAAAGTTGCTGGTATAGAGGAGCTACTTCCCATGATTTATGGTTGAGTATAATCAGCAACAAGCAAGGTATGGGCTCAAGACAAACTTTGTACAAAAAGCTTGTTTTTCAAGAATAGCAATGGTGCCTTTATGCCATAAATGGAAAGATCTTTTGGACAATGGTTTAAACACTTGGATAATAGCTCAAGAGTGGGTGTAAGCATTAAATTATGATGATATTTTCAAGAAAAGAAACCTACAACATAAGATTATGCAGCAAATCATGAGATTTTTGTTATGTGTTCTTCACTTAGAATGACTTGTAATTCAAAGATGGATGGCCAACTTCAAGCCCTTGAATCTCCTAGCTCAAGTATGATAAATTTATGCTCTTGAATGTTTTGTAAAGCTTGAAACACCCTCTATAACTTTCATGTTGTCCATTTTGACAAAATCATCTCGCAACTATGTGAAAAAATGGCATGAAGTTAGGTCAAAAATCTGCCTAACTAGGGCAAAATTTCACTAAGTTATTTTAGTTCATGAGCATGTATTTACAAAATTATATCTTGAGATCTAAGCATTTTTAGGAGAAATTATGTGAATCAAAGTTGTAGATTTCATGGAGATCTACAACTTTCATGTTGGAGGTTTCCTTTGAATCATCTTGCATTATGGTGAAAATTTGGCTTAAAGTTGAGAAAAAATAAGAAATTTTCTATACTTAGAAAATTTTCTAAGTTAAAAAATTCAACTTTTCAAAACAAAAACTTAAACCCTTGATTTCTTGATGAAAAAGTTTCACATCTTGACATGTTTTGATGAAATATGATCTTTGGCATTTGATTTTGACCAAAAAGTCAAAGTTTGACTTTTTAAGTATACAGTTGACTTTTGATTAGTTGACTGAAAAATTCATCTGTCAATCCAATGTGTGCAATGTTTTGAACCATGCTATTAGGTCAAGATGATACAAATGAATCCTTGAAATCATGCTTCAAATCAATTGGTCATTTGCTAGGTCAAAAATCAGAAATTGCCCTTCCTCGGTCAAAAACCCTAATTTTGACCATTTTGCCCTTTTGATGATTTGATCAAACTTCTTGAGGAATTGTGATCCAAACTTGATCAAATGATACATATGAGTCTAAAATGTTGATGTGGATAAAAAATATGAAGTTTGACTGTAAATTGGCCATGGTTGACTTTTTTCCCAATACAGTTGATTTTTAGGTAAACTGTCCAATTGACTGATAAAAAATGTGGTTAAAAGCTTGAAACTTGTCATGAGTAATCTTAGGGGTCCATAATGATGTTTGAAAGTCATATGAAGCATTGATAGTCCAAAAAATCCTTGGGCAAACTCAAACCCTAATTTTGGGTCATTAGTGTGAGATGAGATGTCTTGAGCTGACCAAACCCTAATCTAGTCTTGAGTCAAAGAGATCTTGTGAGAAAATTCTTGATAAATGAGAGGGAAAATTTTGGGGTACAACAGCTTCCCCTATTCAATCTTCTTAAACCTGAAGAGTTAGATTGGCGAGTTTTACCATTCGTGACTCGAAGGTGAGAGAATGATTGGACACTAGAGTGCCCAGAAATTTGCACTCGACGATGTGTAATTGAGGGAATGGGCTTAGAGATTCCATTTGGAGAAGTGATAGAATCTTGTCGGAGATGGGCTTGAAGATGCCATCCAAAAATGTTTGTTGAATTACAAGTTGTAAGCTAAAAGAATGAGTATTAGAATTGCGTCTGTGTCTGGAGCGTGTCTGAACTGTATCTGAAAGTTGAATCTAAATGAGTATCAGGATGGCATCCATGTCTGGAGCGCATCTGAACTGTATCTGAACTTGAAGTCTGAATGAGTATCAGAATGGCATCCGTGTCTGGAGCGTATCTGCACTGTATCTGAACTTGAAATCTGAATGAGTATCAGAATAGCATCCGTGTCTAGAGCGTATCTATATTGTATCTGAAAGTTGAATCTGAATGAGTATCAGAATGGAATCCGTGTCTGGAGCGTATATGCACTGTATCTGAAAGTTGAATCTGAATGAGTATCAAAATGGCATCCGTGTCTGGAGCGTATTTGTACTGTATCTGAAAGTTGAATCTGAATGAGTATCAGAATGGCATCCGTGTCTGGAGCGTATATGCACTGTATCTGAAAGTTGAATCTGAATGAGTATCAGAATGGAATCCGTGTCTGAAGCGTATCTGCAATGTATCTGAAAGTTGAATCTGAATGAGTATCAGAATGGCATCCGTGTCTGGAGTGTATCTGCACTGTATCTGAAAGTTGAATCTGAATGAGTATCAGAATGGCATCAGTGTCTGGAGCGTATCTGCACTGTATCTGATTGCATATTATTAATGGTAGTTGTTAATCTTATCCTGAAAAGGGTAAAATGTTAGCTGAAACACAAATTTATGTTGCATGAAATGTATGATGCAATGTATTTGTTTTATCAATGTTTATGATATGTGAATGCAATGTTTGCGTATGTAAGCTGATTTGCTGTTTGATCGAGGAAAATAAATCCTTGAATGCTGCTGAGGATATGTTAAATTTCCATGTCTTGAAGTTGAAGTACTGATGAACTCTTGTTGAGAGAAGTAAATTCCGTTGTAAGGGCAACGCCATGTACTGCTTGTAAGATTTGCTTGGGGAATCCTGAGAATTTGATGATTTCTACTGGGGATTAATATCTTGAAATTTATTCCACTGGGGATCCAAATGACGTACTGTGGAGATTACCTATGGAATAGCCTAGATACGTTTTCCTGTCCTTTCAAACTAACAGTAACTGCCTTTCTCATTTTGTTTATTTGTGAACAGTAATTATGTTCAAATGCATATGTTTATCAATGAATCATTGGACATTTTTGCAAACAAAACATAATCGTCAAGACAAATAGTATTTTGTACTTTCGAAGAGATATCTTTGTATTGAATTTGAATAAATATTTTGTACAAAGGAGACAAACATTCTAGTAAGAGAATGGTGCCATAAAACAAGACAAATTTATACAAAGAAAGATAGTTATGTGTAATAATCCCATGGGGTTCCCATTCTGCTATAGCATTTATATCTCCGAATATCTTGTATGGGTCATTTTGTTAAGTGATTTCATGATGTCTCGATTCTTTCCTAAATGTGATATATGTATGTGTTAGCAAATTGTTGTAGCCATTCATATGTGTAATCCTTTAAAGGATTTTTCTTGACATGATAGTAGACACTATAACATACTTTGTGGAATAATTTCATTATTTTTAGATCTCTTTAGGTCTTGATTTGAAAATTATTTTTGTTATACCCAAATAATACAAAATTGGTGGGTTTGTTAACCTAGTTAGGAGCTTACCTCTCTTGTATAGTTTTCCATGTTTTGATAAGTGTTTGTTGTGACTTATTTGTTAAGATGTTAACATGTTCAAATGACTTGTACTTTGATGTTTAGGTTTTATTTGAGTCATAGGCTAAGTGAATCATAGTGTTTGGTTCATAGGTTGATAGTTGAATACTTTGGACCTAATGTGGGTGTTTAATTTGCCTTGTTGATGACTTTTCTTGTATTGTTTAATATGAATACTTGTGAGTATGCTACTGACTTATAAGATTGTCTACCTTGTGTAGCTTGAAATTTTCTTGCTTGCTATACTTTAATTACATTGTGATGTTTGAAAGCATGTTTCTTCTTGTATTTGTTGAAAATGATTAATGTAGGTTTGAAAATCATGATGCATGACCATTAGGCTCATATTTAGGTTATGTTTACATATTTAACATTTATGTATCTTCTTCTTACATGTGTTGATACCATTTTATGAAATTATCTAATTGTTTGCTTTAGAAGTTGAAACTTGAAGCATGTTGGTGTTCCACCTTTTGGTATATGAACTTGGTGTTTGTAAACAGTTTTGCCTTGATGATTAGATAGATACCTTTGAATCTTAATCCATGTTAGATAACATGTTTAGGTTGAGTTTTTTAACTTTTGAATCCTTCTTACATGATGCTTGTTAATGGAAGTAACAATTTTCTTGCATGTCTTGCCTTTGTTAAGGTAGAGTGATGATTAAGAGCATGTTTAGGTTGTAACCTTGATACTTTATTTGACTCACCTCATCTTCCTATTCTAAGTGATGATGTTTGTTTGGTACCACAAGTCTTAATTACTTGTGCATGAGGTGTTTTTTTGTGTTTGGTGTCTAAGCCCTTAGGGTAGAACCATTTGAGCATGACCCCAATGGTACTTTTGTGTGTGTGTTAAGTCTTTAATTTGAAACATATTTGATTGTTATTTGATAACATTTAGCATGCTTAAAATCTTAGCCTTGTTTTCTTGCAACTTGGTGGTGTTGATTGATCACTTTGCACTTAGGTGTGTGTTTGGCTCTTGTGCCATTTATCTTGATGTTTATGTTCTTGTTTGCTTGTGATTGCATTTTCCCTTAGTATACATATCTTGTAGATCTTAGGTTTTAAACCATGCATGATAACATTAAGTAGTTCCCTTAATTATCACCCATAGGTCCATTTTGCATGCTAACATTAGGTAGTTTTCCCTTTGTTATCCAAATCTTTGGACCATATTGCATGACAACATTAGGATTTTTAGTCTCCCTTAGACTTTTTCTTTCCCTTTTTTGCATCTTCAAAACTAAAACTTTTTTTTTCTTAATAAAAATCTCAAGAACACTTAACAATAATGACGTGAACCATGTGTCATTAGCCTTAAGTATTGTGAGGAGTATGAGCAGGTTCATTCCTAACCTTGTGATTCCTTTCAATCATAATATTTAATGTGGTTCAAATAACCAAATCTTTTTTCAAGGTAAAAAAGACTCAACAAATTCAAACTCTTTTGCCTTCGGGCCTTTTCCTTTTGAGTTTTTTTTTTCAGGTAAGAACATGTTAATTCCTTTCTATGACAACACGTGAGTCTCCAAAGGTAGTGTTGCAGTAGAATGAGAAATTAGCCTCGTTCATAACACAAAAAAATCAAATTTTTTTGAAAGAACTACGGTGCTTTGGTTCTTTCAGGATACGTAGGCACTAGGTTTCATGACTCGGGCGAGCGAAATAATAAAAACTTTCTTTTTGTTTGTACATAATTCTTTGTATTCATGCATTTCCCTTAGCTCGTAAGCTTTATATTTAACACACCCTTTGATTAGAACACCAAGAGTGGATCCCATTAAGTACAACAGACGTGAGGGGTGTTAATACCTTCCCCTTGCATAATCGACTCCCGTACCCTTCTCTTGGTTGCAAGACACTGTTTTCTCTCAGGTTTTCTTCGATGTTTTCCTTTCCCTTTGTTGGGATAAATAAAATTCAACGGAGACTTCATTGTTTATCATTTCCCTAGTTGTTTCAGCTGGAAAATTCAATGGGAATAAACCTAAGTGAGTCATTCCTTGTTCTTGCTTGTTTATATTCATTGAGTGTTTATCTTTATGTTTTACTTGTTAGTTTTATTGGTTTTGTGTATACGTGCTTTATGTATTTGTGTTGTACCCCAAAATTTGCCCTCCCATATTCCTCAAGATTTGCCAAGAATGATCTCCCAAATTGTTCAAGTTTACTCAAGAGATTGCACAGTCAAACCATCTCCTGAGCCAGTCAAAATTAGGGTTTTGGTTCTTTCAAGGAATTTGAGGTTTTCAATGGTTCAATCAAGTCTCATATGCCTATAAACATTCTCAAGCATCTACATGCCAAGTTTCAAGACTCACAGTGTCAATTTGCACAGCCAAAAGCCTCATTTGACCTACAGTCAACTGCGAGGGGTAAAATGGTCATCTTGCAGTCAAAAGTCATAATTTTTGGTCAACATCTTATTTTGAGTCCACAATCATCATTTGATCAAGTCTTGATCATGATTCCACAAGAATGGCTCAAAAATCATCAAGGATGCAAAAGTTAGTATTTTTGGACAGTAGAAAAGTCAATTGTATCTTGACCAAGGCATAACGTTTTCATGGTTCATCAGAAAAATTCCATCCAATGCTCATTTTGAAGGGGATGACATTTCCTACAAACCATCTTCACATTCCAAGTCCAATAAATGCTCTCACAAAAAGTTATCAATTTCTACATTATAGGTCAATTTCAAAAGTCAACAAAAGTACCTTTTAAGTCAAAGACCATAACTTGAGATTGGTAAATCCAAATGACATGGGACCAAAGGCATTGGTTAGAGGACTTCAAGAGCTTTCCAAAATGTCCAAGAACATGTTCATATGATCAAAATTGAGCAAGATATGCATTGGAGAAGTTGGGAAATATTTATGAATTTGCAAAAGTCAACTTTGCTCAAAACACTTTGTTTTTGCTAATGGGCCTCAAATTTCTTCTTGAAACTTTATCCATGGCCTATGCACGACCCATCAAGCTTAATTGAATTTATTTTCTTATTTTTTATTAATTAATTGGATTTTTTATCAATATTAATTCATTTAATTAATTTAAATTGTAGGAAATACAAAGATTTGATTTTCCAATCTTTTTGTGAAGCAAGAATGACCTAATCATGCTGGCAATTTCGTGTACCAATCAAGGATATCAAAATCTCCCAATTTAGCAACTTTTTCCAATAAAAAAGATTCAAAAATATTTGATTTTCAATCAAAAATTCAAACATCAATTCCATGGATTTCTTTGCAAGATTGTGACCTAATTTCAGTCTTCTATAAGTACACAAGCCAACCCTAATCATGCATACGTGAAAGCTGCTGCAAGAAAGCCATAACCAATTCAAGAAAATTCAATGAAAACTCAAAACTGTTTTCTATATTCCAGGCTAATTCAAGGACTTTTGTTGATTCAAACACGTTGCTGGAAGTGTGCGGAACGTGTAGCAATCAAAACCAAGCACTAAAGCTCAAGAAATCACCAAGAACAGTTTCACGGTTTGCTTGTTATTTTGAAAATCGAATAGCTTAATTCATGCATCATTAATATGATTTATTGTTTATTTTACATTGCTTGAATCCATATGAAGCTAATGGTACCGGTTAATTGAATTATGATGCACATAATCAAGAGTTGCCATTGACGAATTCTAGGGTTCTTATGCTGTGAATTTGGGGCTTTACAAGCCAGGCAAAATTAGAACCTTTAAGGCATATGGTTGAACTCGTTGAGACCAGACGAACACACAGCCACCCTCGCGAAATATTTATATTCAACACAGAGCTATTCGATATTTTTCGTGGTTGCAGTTTGTGGGGGTTAAAAACCCCCGCTATCTAATATCCTTTTGCAGGCACAAACGAGGAAGACGAAGGACATGTAAGCGTATGGTTGGATAATTCAAATGAGCGCGCGTTTTTATGTTGTTTACAGCATATGTATTAATTGTCCAATATAATATTTGCTTATTATCATAATAACAAACGCAGGCAAATGGTGTAGTGGCTGATGTGCTGGCTGGGAATCATTGGGACCTGGGTTCGAATCCCAGGTCCACCCCAAAACTCTTATAATATTTTTCTTAACATGTTCTCATGCAGGCTTCTAAAAGTAGTCCATCATGTGCCTCAAACGTCCAAGCGCCATGTGGCTTCAAGCAGCAATCTAATGGCCAGGATGGAGTGATCACCATGCTCCCAGTCAACATGTGCCCTGGACAATCTCCAAAGTCAAACAGGCTTGCGTGTTAATGGGCCAGAAATTCCAGAACAAGCCTCCTTAATGGGCCAGCACCCCCCCTGGTTTCATTATTTTCTTTTCTTTCTCTTTTATATTTTCTTTTAACTATTTTACTTATTATTATTATTATTATTTAGTTAACTCACAAATTATTTATTTTCATAATAAAATCAGAAAACTAAAATATTATTATTATTATTATTATTAATTTCACCTTTAATTTATTATTTTTGTAAATAAATGTAATTAATTAATTTAGTTGTTTTAATTAGGTTAACTTTAATTATTTTCACAACAAATAAAATAAATTAGAATTAGGGTTTTTCTTGACAATTTTAATTTCTTTTCTTTTATTTCATTAAAACATTAAAAAACTTAAAAAATATTTCTTTTAATTAATTAATTAATTAGTTTTAGGTTTAATATTTAATTAAATACAAAAAGGACAAAAGACTCATTCTTTCTCAAAAAAGGTCAAAACCCTAAGGACTTCTCCGATGCAATTTTATTTCGCGCATATTATTTTTGATTATATTTATGTAATTGCTCCGAGGATGTAATAGCTTTAATTAGGACTCTTTTTATCGCTTTCATTTAATTTTCTCGCATTTACTTTTCAAAGGGTTTGTTTTTGGCGATGTAAATACCCGACGCCTTGTAATAGCGTAGATTTACTTTCCGCAATTTACTTTCCGCAACTATTAGCTGTTATGCATGACAAGACTTGTTCTGAAAATAAAATTAACCCGTAGCTCACCATAACATGTTCAAAGATAATTTAACTGAACCCTGACACACTCGCACATGCCACTCCTAGGGTACGCCTCACTTGGTTGCCTCGACGTGGTCATTGAGTATAGGGTGTTTTAGAGGTCGCCCTCCTGTCTAAAGATCAAAAAGTTGCCTCGAAACGGTTGCCTTGGATAAAAACGATCTAAGACATTAGGGTTACCGCTAAGGCGTCCTACTATTGATTTGGTGACCACACATGTCCCTATAATCGAATTGACCCGAATAACTCCAACGACGGTGCTACCTACTTCTCAATAGTGGGATAGTACTGTCTAAAGGACATTTACACAACTTAATTTCTTTTGAGTAGGTAGAGGTTCTCGGGTACTTGCTCTTTCAAAATAAAAAAACAACTTTTCGCACTTACACTTTTCAAACAAAAGTTTTCAAACAAATACTTCATACACTCTTGAGGAGAGATACAAGAGTTAAAACGAAGTTTTCAAACAAAACTCTTTTCAAAACCCACAAACACAAGAAAAGCAAATCTTTTGAAAACATAGTGAGCAAGTACCTAAGAGCCCGTGGATAACCACGGATAGAAAGGGTGATAATACCTTCCCTTTCTATAATCTACCTCCCGAACCGAGAAACATCTCGAAAAGAAATTTTGCTGTGCTTTTGTCCTTTCTTTGTTGGAGAAAATAAAAGACGGTGGCGACTCTTGCTTACCGCGACATTTCGCGAACCAGCATTCCAAAACAGTCAGTTCTATTCCCACCGATCACAAAACTGGCGACTCTACTGGGGAGATTTTATAAGTGAGGTGTACCTTAGGATTAGATCATTCTATGTTTTCAATTGTATGCCTTGTTTGCTTTTATATTTGTGGGCTTGTATTGGAGTTTCATAGATCCTAACCCAGATCTGGGGAATACCCTTTAGGTAGCAATAAACTGTGAGGGACCTGTCCGGCATAGACCGACACGGGTGAAGCAGTAGCTACGTTGGTGTGACACCTTGGTCTGTACCGATATCCCTTGTGTTGGAACGAGGAGAATATGGGTCTTCTGAGGAGTCATTAAGCACCAACTGACCTTAGAACCTTAAATTGACCCAACTTGGCCATAGAACAGTAGCAGTATGCTACACTCATTGAGGCTAAACTCTCGTGATGGTTCCGGCTGCAAGAAAAGGTTGCGAAGCTGGAGTTATGACCGATTGAGGGTAGTCAGTGATATTGAGATCCTCTAGAACACGGTTACTATTTTCTAGGACAGGTCTTAACCAACTGAAACCGAAAGAGGGTAGTACCTAAGCTTCATGCTGGCCTGAAATCTAAGGGCTCTTTTGTGTGACTTGTGTGCCTTCAAATCTGAACTACTTGCACATTCTTGTTATTTGACAACATGAGTTCCTTGCAGGTTTTGTTTACAGTCCTTAATCTGGACTTATTACAGGGCTTACTTACACCTCACACCTTTGCATCCACGTACATAACGTCATATGCATCATAACATCATACCATAGTATTTCCTTAACCATTTCAAGGATCTCAAGGGTTTGTGATGCAGGTCAGGATGAACCAAATGTCTAACAAGGGGCAAAGAGGATTTATTTTCCTCTAGCCAAAGCTGTTTGGAGATCAAAGCATGATAACTTGAGTCAGGGGCTATGACCCACTCGATATGGTGAGCCTGACTCTTGAAGAAGGACTCACATCAACATGAAGTTCCTTCAATCAATCTACAAAATTCAAATTCTAACAGTTTCCTGTTTACCCTGCGAGATCCTTGAAAACATTGCATACATACATATCATTGCATTACAGGTACCCTTTTACAGGTCACTTATCTTTTTCGCTATTTATTTCAGCAATCATCATGTCTTCTGAACCTTCCACCGAACAAGCTATCAAGGCCCTCTAGGCCCAGAATGCCCAGTTCCAAGAGATGGTTATGAGCCTAGCCCAGGGTCAACAGGATTTGAAGACTCTGATTCTGAAAGAGAGGAGGAAGAAGAAGAAGAGGACCGTCTTGGTCAACGTTGGACGCAGGTTTGAGAATGCACTGCAGAATGAGGTTGAGCTGACTACCCCATCTGTAGGGAAGGACAGTCCCCAAGAGAGAAGGGTTCCTAGTCTCGTGGTCTCCGACAACGAGACCGATTTTGATGATGAACAGTATCCTCCTGCTGAGGATAGGTACAAACAGCTGGAGGACCGCTTAAGTGTTATGGAGATTCAACATGTGCCTGGATTGGACTTTGGAGACCTAGGCTTATCCTCTGGGGTGGTGATTCCCCATAAGTTCAAGGCACCTGCTTTTGCAAAGTACGACGGAGCTTCCTGTCCTAAGCTGCATCTCTGATCGTATGTAAGGAAGATCCAACCTTACACAGCTGACCAGAGTTTATGGATCCATTTCTTCCAGGATAGTCTTTCAGGGACTCAACTCGAATGGTTTTTTCAGCTGGATGGAGCCAGTATTCGTAACTGGGAAGACTTGGCTACTGCGTTCTATAAGCAGTATCAGTATAATTCCGACCTTGCTCCTACGCGTACCCAACTCCAGGGTATGTCACTAGGGACGGGTGAAGGATTTAAAGAGTATGCTCAAAAATGGAGAGACCTTGCTGGAAGGGTGCAGCCACCTTTAACTGACCATGAGCTTGTTGATATGTTCTTGGGGACCCTGTCTGGTCTGTTCTTCAACCATTTGATTAGAAACTCTTCAGCCGGGTTTACAGACCTTATCTTGACTGGTGAAAGAATTGAAGCTGGCATCAAAAGCGGGAAGATTCGAGAAGCCACACCCTCCGATACTCAGAAGAAGCCCCACAATGGGAAGAAGGAGTCCAATCCTATGTATGGTAAAAAGAGTCGTCATGATCAACATGTAGGGGCAACCCAGATCTCTAATCCTATGCCTGCTCAACAAGGACAGGGGCATCAACGTAAGGAGGTAGCCCCTAAAAGACAATTCACTAAGATCAACATGTCACTGACTCAAGCGCTACAGCAAATGTTGAAGGCATGGCTGATTACATTAAGGGCTCCTCTCCGGAATCCCAACACTTCCGCTCCTACCTATCATCCCAATGAAAGGTGTGCATACCACTCTGATAGCCCGGGACATACTACGGACAACTGTTGGGCTCTGAAGAACAAGGTCCAAGACATGATTGATGCCAAAGAAATCCAGTTTGACCCTCCAGAGACTCCTAACATAATCATTGCTCCTATGCCTAATCATTGAATACTTTTGTTCATTTGAGTTCTGAAGTTGTACTTTTCATTGATTGTTCAAACAATTATTGTCATAGCAAACTCTATTACTTTCATTAATGCATCGCATATGTCTGTTTTGAATTAATCCAATTGTTTTCACTATATTCAAATTGCTTTCACTTTTTGTGATGTTCAAACTCTTGATCTAAAATTCTAAGCCTCTTGAGGGAGGATGACGAAAATGATACCACGATCTTTACAGTATGCTTTTGAACAGACCCCGCTGATGAAGTACAGGCATTGTTTCAAATCCTAAACAAGTGGAGTTATAAGGAAGATAATCCCTAGTCAACCCCTTTGAGCCAAAGAAGTTGGAGTTTTTCTTTTCACAAAAAATTAAAACCCTTAATTAAAACCTGGGGCAGGGTAGTTTTTCTCAATTAATTCAGATGCACAATGAATGGCATCAAAGGAGTCCTTCCGAGACAAAAAGACAGTGATGGTTCCGAATAATCATAAAGACAGGCAGTCATCATCTCTCAGAAATAAAAGCCTAATAAGTCAAAACCTATGAAGGAGACTTACAAAAACTGGGGCATCCCGCTGACTGTAATCACAAAAGAAACAGTTCAGGCAAAAAGACAGGGATAATAAAATCAAAAAAGAAAGAGGTCCTACAAACTCTCAATAAAAAAAGGAATGAATGCCCATTCAAAATAAACTATCAGTATCCGAACCATCACCGGAATATCAGAGCAAAGACTCAAACAAGATCTGATGCATGATTAGTTGAGTTTAGGATCGAAGAACATCACGAAGAGCGGGTGGGTACAAATAAATTTTGAGCCTTTATCCTTTGTTTCTTAAACCGTGAACCAGGCCATGTTATAACCCTTAAAAGTCCTAGCTGAAGCACGGGTTAGTTCGAAAGCATACTGTTACAAAAGGTATCCTGACTCCTGTAGGGCTTGCTGTAAAATCCTGAGTTGACATCACATTTTACAAAAATTCACTTGTTTTATTAAAAACTGCATTTTCAAAAAACTTCAAGACAAACATAAGCTTTGCATTCTTAAAATAACATTGTTTGCATATGACTATTTGTTCAAACAGCAGAGAAATTTGCACGACGAATATCTAGTGAACAAAAACCTTTTCCACAAAAAGGATCACATCAAGTGGAAAAACACTTCCAATCCAGGGGCATAACATGATCATTGTCCATCATCTGGGGTAGTCAAGTCAAGATTCAAGGAGTCTCTCAAAATGCCAAATAGCCAGGGGAAAATCTCCGCCTGAGTCACTTGAGGCATTGGACATGAATCCCAGCGACAAATCTAGTACGATCAAATATCTTCTGGTAATATGATAACGCAACACTACTGACAGTGACAACTCCCTACATTCTGAGAGCGTGGACATAGTCGAAAAAAATACTATGCACAATCAAAGACCCGCTAGGTCGACTGGCCTAGGCAAAAATAAGGGTTTCCCGACGAACCAAAAAGGTCCGGGCAAAAATTAGGGATAAAAATGGAAAAAATCTATACAACCGGCAAGTCGAAAACCTGAAAAGGCGGCTTGGGCAAAAATGGGTATCCCGGTGGACTGAAAACCCGAAAGGGCGGTCCAGGAAAAAGTTAGGGATCAAAAGCGTATGACTATGTTCCGTCATCTCGTCACTTGCCTACCAGAAGAAGATTTGTCAATCGGCAGTTATCAAACACCTCATAGGCCTTCTTCTCTCGCAGAAACTGGGGCAATAAGAATCGTCCAAACTGTACAAGTTGCTCTGTCCACCAGGTACCAAAGCATATGCAGCTGAAGAATTAACCAGGATACCTTCACTCCCCGTAGAGTAAGACAAGAATCAACGATACTCTCCCCAAGTAGAGTTGGTCTCCCATCAGCCCTAAAAAGGCACAGTATCCCCAGCAAATCAGCAATACTCTCCCCCGAGCAGAGTTAGTCTACTATCAGCCCTAAAAGGAAGATAGGTGTCCCCGGAAGATCTTAATACTCTCCAGCAGAGTATACATATATTCCTCAGCAAGCATCCCCGACAGTCTTAATATTCCTCGACAGAAATATAAGATTGTTCCCCGGCGGAATACGAGATACCCCCAGTGGAGTCATTTCCTCAAAAGTTTCCCCAGGAGAGTTGAATCATCTCCCCAGTAGATTCTGGAAGCTTGTCCCCTGCAGAGTACAAAGGTTATTCCCCACCAGGGTCTAACTGGGTTATCCTCAGCGAAGTTCTTCCTATCCCTCAACGGAGTTCATCAAAATCCCCAACGGAGCTTATCAACGGAATCCCCAATGGAGTTATCATCAAAATCTCAGCAAAGCATCTCCTCCCACAGAGTAATTCCCTGCAGAGTAATCTCTTCACCAGTCTATTCCCCAACGGAGTTCTTTTCTCCTGCAGGTTTATCCTCACAATCGGCTTCGTTCATCATCCCCAACGGAAACTAAGAATTCAATTCTATTCTCCAGCAGCTCCGGGATTTATTTTCCCCAGCTAAAACATCACATGTTCATACATCATGATACATGCATATACGCATCATATCATATGATCTCATTTATTCTGAGAACAACATGCATTTCATACATCATGACATTGCATGCGACTAATTTGCCTTTTCAGGAAAGATCAATCAATAGACAAAGATCATCATCCCTTCTAGAAATGGTTCAGATGTGACCCAGATATGGTGACATTCCGATACTTATTCCAGATTTCCTTTCAGAGATAGCTTAGAGATGCTCCAGATCCGGATGCTATTCTATTGCTTATTCAGATTTCCTTCTAGAGATAGTTCAGATGTGACCCAGATATGGCGACATTCCGATACTTATTCCAAATTTCCTTTCAGAGATAGCTTAGAGATGCTCCAGATCCGGATGCTATTCTATTTCTTATTCAGATTTCCTTCTAGAGATAGTTCAGATGTGACCCAGATATGGCGACATTCCGATACTTATTCCAGATTTCCTTTCAGAGACAGCTTAGAGATGCTCCAAATCTGGATGCTATTCTATTGCTTATTTAGAGTTCCTTTCAGAGACAGCTTAGAGATGCTCCGGACCCAGATGTTATTCTATTACTTATTCAGATTTCCTTTCAGAGACAACTTAGAGATGTTCCAGACCCAGATGCTATTCTATTGCTTATTCAGATTCAAACTTCTAAAGACAACTTAGATATGCTCTGGACCCGGATGCTATTCTATTGTTTATTCCAGTTTCCTTCCAGAGACAGTTCGGATGCGACCCAGACATGGCGACATTCTGATACTTATTCCGGATTCATGCAAGAAACAGTCCAGATACGATCCAGATTCGGATGTCAGTCTGTCACTCATTCAAATACAGTATGGATATACCCCAGACACGGCGGTCATTCTACTACTCATTCAGACTCAACAATTAGATACAGACTAGACATGCTCCAGACACGGAAGCCATTCTATTTCGCATTCAGATTCAACTATCAACTTCAAGTGCAGATATACTCTAGACCCGGAAGTCATTCTGTCACTTATCCAGATCCCAGTTACAGTACAAATATACTCCAGATACAGAAGTCATTCTGTCACTTATCCAGATCTCAAATACAGTTCAGATACGATCTAGATTCGGATATCATTCTGCCACTCATTCAAACACAGTTCAGATACGATCCAGATTCGGATGTCATTCTGTCACTCCTTCAAATATGTTTCAGATACGCTCTAGATGCGGACGCAATTCTGACAATCACCCAGCTCCAGCTTATGGATACAGTCCAGCAATCACTTCCAGATGGCATCTATAAGCCCATCTTTCTACCAACATTCTCCAGATGGCATCTATAAGCCCATCCTCCTATCCATCATCTCTCCAAATGGCATCTGTAAGCCCATTCCCGACATCACATTGCTGATATTACACCATGCGAGTGTAAATTTCTGGGCACTTTAGTGTTCAATCATCTTCCACCTTCAGATCACGAAAGGCCCGCAAGCCAATCTACATCCTCAGGTTTAAGAAGATTGAACAGGGGCAACTGTTGTACCCCAAAATTTTCCCTCCCATATTCCTCAAGATTTTCCAAGAATGATCTCCCAAATTGTTCAAGTTTACTCAAGAGATTGCACAGTCAAACCATCTCCTGAGCCAGTCAAAATTAGGGTTTTGGTTCTTTCAAGGAATTTGAGGTTTTCAATGGTTCAATCAAGTCTCATATGCCTATAAACATTCTCAAGCATCTACATGCCAAGTTTCAAGACTCATAGTGTCAATTTGCACAGTCAAAAGCCTCATTTGACCTACAGTCAACTACAAGGGGTAAAATGGTCATCTTGCAGTCAAAAGTCATAATTTTTGGTCAACATCTTATTTTGAGTCCACAATCATCATTTGATCAAGTCTTGATCATGATTCCACAAGAATGGCTCAAAAATCATCAAGGATGCAAAAGTTAGTATTTTTGGACAGTAGAAAAGTCAACTGTATCTTGACCAAGGCATAACTTTTTCATGGTTCATCAGAAAAATTCCATCCAATGCTCATTTTGAAAGGGATGACATTTACTACAAACCATCTTCACATTCCAAGTCCAGGAAATGCTCTCACAAAAAGTTATCAATTTCTACATTATAGGTCAATTTCAAAAGTCAACAAAAGTACCTTTTAAGTCAAAGACCATAACTTGAGATTGGTAAATCCAAATGACATGGGACCAAAGGCATTGGTTAGAGGACTTCAAGATCTTTCCAAAATGTCCAAGAACATGTTCATATGATCAAAATTGAGCAAGATATGCATTGGAGAAGTTGGGAAATGTTTATGAATTTGCAAAAGTCAACTTTGCTCAAAACACTTTGTTTTTGCTAATGGGCCTCAAATTTCTTCTTGAAACTTTATCCATGGCCTATTCACGACCCATCAAGCTTAATTGAATTTATTTTCTTATTTTTTATTAATTAATTGGATTTTTTATCAATATTAATTCATTTAATTAATTTAAATTGTAGGAAATACAAAGATTTGATTTTCCAATCTTTTTGTGAAGCAAGAATGACCTAATCATGCTGGCAATTTTGTGTACCAATCAAGGATATCAAAATCTCCCAATTTAGCAACTTTTTCCAATCAAAAAGATTCAAAAATATTTGATTTTCAATCCAATATTCAAACATCAATTCCATGGATTTCTTTGCAAGATTGTGACCTAATTTCAGTCTTCTATAAGTACACAAGCCAACCCTAATCATGCATACGTGAAAGCTGCTGCAAGAAAGCCATAACCAATTCAAGAAAATTCAAAGAAAACTCAAAACTGTTTTCTATATTCCAGGCCAATTCAAGGACTTTTGTTGATTCAAACATGTTGCTGGAAGTGTGAGGAACGTGTAGCAATCAAAACCAAGCACTAAAGCTCAAGAAATCACCAAGAACAGTTTCACGGTTTGCTTGTTATTTTGAAAATCGAATAGCTTAATTCATGCATCATTAACATGATTTATTGTTTATTTTGCATTGCTTGAATCCATATGAAGCTAATGGTACCGGTTAATTGAATTATGATGCACAGAATCAAGAGTTGCCATTGACGAATTCTAGGGTTCTTATGCTGTGAATTTGGGGCTTTACAATCCAGGCAAAATTAGAACCTTTAAGGCATATGGTTGAACTCGTTGAGACCAGACAAACACACAACCACCCTCGCGAAATATTTATATTCAACACAGAGCTATTCGCTATTTTTCGTGGTTGCAGTTTGTGGGGGTTAAAAACCCCCGCTATCTAATATCCTTTTGCAGGCACAAACGAGGAAGACGAAGGACGTGTAAGCGTATGGTTGGATAATTCAAATGAGTGCGCGTTTTTATGTTGTTTACAGCATATGTATTAATTGTCCAATATAATATTTGCTTATTATCATAATAACAAACGCAGACAAATGGTGTAGTGGCTGATGTGCTGGCTGGGAATCATTGGGACCTGGGTTCGAATCCCAGGTCCACCCCAAAACTCTTATAATATTTTTCTTAACATGTTCTCATGCAGGCTTCTAAAAGTAGTCCATCATGTGCCTCAAACGTCCAAGCGCCATGTGGCTTCAAGCAGCAATCTAATGGCCAGGATGGAGTGATCAACATGTGCCCTGGACAATCTCCAAACTCAAACAGGCTTGCGTGTTAATGGGCCAGAAATTCCAGAACAAGCCTCCTTAATGGGCCAGCACCCTCCCTGGTTTCATTATTTTCTTTTCTTTCTCTTTTATATTTTCTTTTAACTATTTTACTTATTATTATTATTATTATTTAGTTAACTCGCAAATTATTTATTTTCATAATAAAATCAGAAAACTAAAATATTATTATTATTATTATTATTAATTTCACTTTTAATTTATTATTTTTGTAAATAAATGTAATTAATTAATTTAGTTGTTTTAATTAGGTTAACTTTAATTATTTTCACAACAAATAAAATAAATTAGAATTAGGGTTTTTCTTGACAATTTTAATTTCTTTTCTTTTATTTCATTAAAACATTAAAAAACTTAAAAATTATTTCTTTTAATTAATTAATTAATTAGTTTTAGGTTTAATATTTAATTAAATACAAAAAGGACAAAAGACTCATTCTTTCTCAAAAAGGGTCAAAACCCTAAGGACTTCTCCGATGCAATTTTATTTCGCGCATATTATTTTTGATCATATTTATGTAATTGCTCCAAGGATGTAATAGCTTTAATTAGGACTCTTTTTATCGCTTTCATTTAATTTTCTCGCATTTACTTTTCAAAGGGTTTGTTTTTGGCGATGTAAATACCCGACACCTTGTAATAGCGTAGATTTACTTTCCGCAATTTACTTTCCGCAACTATTAACTGTTATGCATGACAAGACTTGTTCTGAAAATAAAATCAACCCGTAGCTCACCATAACATGTTCAAAGATAATTTAACTGAACCCTGACACACTCGCACATGCCACTCCTAGGGTACACCTCACTTGGTTGCCTCGACGTGGTCATTGAGTATAGGGTGTTTTAGAGGTCGCCCTCCTGTCTAAAGATCAAAAAGTTGCCTCGAAACGGTTGCCTCGGATAAAAACGATCTAAGACATTAGGGTTACCGCTAAGGCGTCCTACTATTGCTTTGGTGACCACACATGTCCCTATAATCGAATTAACCCGAATAACTCCAACGACAGCACTACCTACTTCTCAATAGTGGGATAGTACTGTCTAAAGGACATTTACACAGCTTAATTTCTTTTGAGTAGGTAGAGGTTCTCGGGTACTTGCTCTTTCAAAACAAAAAAACATCTTTTCGCACTTACACTTTTCAAACAAACACTCCATACACTCTTGAGGACAGATACAAGAGTTAAAACGAAGTTTTCAAACAAAACTCTTTTCAAAACCCACAAACACAAGAAAAGAAAATCTTTTGAAAACATAGTGAGCAAGTACCTAAGAGCCCGTGGATAACCACGCATAGAAAGGGTGCTAATACCTTCCCTTTCTATAATCTACCTCCTGAACCGAGAAACATCTCGAAAAGGAATTTTGCTGTGCTTTTGTCCTTTCCTTGTTGGAGAAAATAAAAGACGGTGGCGACTCTTGCTTACCGCGACATTTCGCGAACCAGCATTCCAAAACAGTCAGTTCTATTCCCACTGATCACAATTTGCATTACATGTTTGCATATGGATTACTTGTTCCTATGTTCTGGATATATAATGTATTGTTGTTTTCTTGGCGGGTGGGATGTTACTTGAGGTAAAAGGCTCAATACATAGGCCAGAGTTGAAAACACCTAGGAATACATAGGATTAGAATAGATGTTCATGACTCCTGTAGGTTGTAGGCCTTACTAGTGTGATCATGAAGTACTAAGCATAGACGAGGTTCATTGGGGATATTATTGTCTTACGTACCTCTGTTATGATGATACGTTTCCACATGGAATCAAGACTCTGTGGACCTTTTAACCATACCCAAGCTAGAATTTACCCGTGGGATGCCGTGGGAATTTTTTACAGGCACAAATGTTGATCTCCGCGGTATTTGTTTTTCTTGTGTTCTGAGATTGGTTTCGGACCTTTGATCTTATGGCATTCAGAAACATCACAACAAATATTTAGCTCATATGGAACCTTGATCCATACTATTGCATTTGCATCATAGCATTCATTAAAAAAGAATATGTATAAAAAAGAACTAACATACACGTTCTTTCCATTTCCAAGGAATCATACCAGCGAGCCTTTTGTTGACATTTCCCATCTCTTACTTGCTTAAAATCCTAATCAAGGAACGTAGACTCCTTGGAAATGATTGAAAATGGAACTTCATCCACTCATGCACCTCATGCATCTTCATGCATTCATAACAGGTACTCAAAGATGGTGGATTCTTATTTTGACTTAGTTTCTCTTTAGAACTGCAATTACCGAATTCTCACCGCTATGTGCTCAGAGATCAGATATGGAATAATTTCGTAAGGAGTTGACTAAGATGAAAGTTCAGATGGGGATGACTATAGTGGATATGCAAGCCATAGTTCGTTGTCAGGAGTTCTTGAAGGATGAAAATCATCAATTGAATACTCAATTGAGTTTTGTTATGGAAGTTATGAAGATAGTGCTGAGAAAGGAGGATAATTTTATGCCTACTAATGCAACAAGAGTTGTTATTTCTCCCATTTCTTTGGGACCTTCTTTAAGTCAGAAAGTACTTCAGGAATCTCTTCCACAACATTTGGTTCCAGGGTCTTCCCGTCAACAGTCATTTTCTGCTCCCTAAATGATTTCAATAGGGAAGGCTTACCATCAAAGGCAGAAGAAGCCTGAGAAGCAATTTGACCCAATTCCAATGTTGTATACTCAATTTCTTCCTTGTTTTCTTGAATTCTAGTTGATTGAGCTCCATACTTTGGATACTCCTGCAAAGCTTTCACCTGAGTATGATGTTAACGCTAGGTATGATTTTTATCATGGGGCACCTGGTCATAATGTTGAGAATTTTAAAGCATTGAAATACCAAATTCAGAACTTGCTTGATTCAGGGGCATTTGTGTTTACTCCAGATGGCCAAAAATTGAGAGTTAATCCTACTTCAACTACTACAGGAGAAAAGATTAATCATGTCTTATATTCAGGATCTACTTCAAGCCATAAGAACTCTCCATAATCTTGGGTTCCAGAGTATCCATGCTATCAATCTCTGTTTGTTTCTCGGCCAAATCAGAAGGGGAAGGCACCAGAGAAGATTTGGGGCCTAAATCGGTCAAGAAGCAGAGGTACTGGAAGCCAAAAGGGTGTTTGACACTGTTCTTATACCCCTCATTCAATTACTCTTTCATTTACTCCAAAATTATTTGGTGGAACCCAAGTAGTTGGATGTTGTTATGCCTCATTCTCCTTTGGGATATGACCCCAACACATACTATGAGTACCATTCTGGGGCACCTAGCCATACTATTGAATGGTGTAATGTGTTCAAAAGAAAAGTTCATGACCTCATTGATGCTAATGCAATCACGTTCACTCCAGAGGGCCTACGCATAAATTAAAGTCTTTGTTCTCGAGTAAGCATCAAGACTGCAGAAAGTATTCAAATTCAATAAGTTCAAATGGATTCAAGTCTCCTCAATAATGGTAATCATTTGCTCTTTACTGCATTTTCATCGGTAATCATGATTGTTTGTTTAAACATTGTTTGCATATATGAACTTGTTAGTTTTTGAATGTTAAATTTAATGCAATGAATATGCTTATCTTGAAGTGATTCATTTATTTTTCATTCATCCATTCATTTTCACTCATGAAAGGTTTTTCTTACTTTACGATAGCAACTTTATTAGTCTATTGCTTAGGCAAAGATTGAAGGGGGATAATGACAACTGAAAAACGCAAAATCTCTGGTTGTATGCTTTTGAATAAAGCCTTGTTGATGATGTGCAGGAATTGTATGAATTCCAAAACACCTGAGATATAAGGGAGTGAAACCCTAGTTAACCCCTTTGAGCCTTGAAGTAGGAGTTTCTTTTCTATTCAGAAAAAACCCTCGTTTTTAACCCAGGGGCAGGGTAGTGTTCAGTTAATCGGATTGAGAATTCAAGTCTCATCAAGAGTGCACAATCAAAGGAGTGGCCACGACGGTTATCCCTTGAAAATCATGGGTGTGCATATAAGGATCAACCAAAATGGTTATTCTTCACCTATTAGGAGGTCAAAAGATGACGATACCATAATGGTTTTCCCTCGTCAAACAAATAGCAAGGTAGTCACCATTTTTCAGCAAGTCAAAATATGTAGGGTCACACAATTTGTTCAAAGAAAAGAAAGAAAGAACGCCTGCTAAGTAAAAAAAGCTTGAAAGTGAGTGACTCAGGCAAAAATTAGGGCATCCCGCTGGACTAAAAAATCAAAATTTAAAAGAATTTGTCCAGGCAAAAGTTAGGGAAAACAAAAAGAAAATGAATAAAATACGAAAAGAAGAGAATTACAAAATAAAATCTTCAAACAAAGAAAAAAGTCGTGTGATCAAACGCCAGAGAATAAAAGGTGAGTGATTGTAATGTCAAAGAAACTCGTTGATTCCTTAACCATCTCGAATTCATGTTGAGAGATAAATGTTGGTATCGGGCTAACTGAGCGTAGGAGTGGAAAACATCATAGAGAATGGGTGGATTAGGTTATGCTTTGAATCTTAAATCCTTTTTTCTGAAAACTGTGAACCAAACCACGTTTCAACCCTCAAAAGTCCTAATTGAAACATTGTTTATTTCTAAGGTGTACTACAACGAGGTAGCGTTTAACTAACTCCTAAGTGGTTGCTTAAATATTTGGGTTGGTATCTTATGCTCGCATTATCTTTTATGTAAAATGATTTTCAAATGTTGCACTCTAGCTAGTGATTCATTCACAACAGAGTTGTGACATCATTTCAATCAAAGTTTTTTAACTTCAAGACTAACATAGGCTTTGCATTAGAATGGTCATTCTTAGAACAAACATGTTTCTGTATGCAAAAAAGTGCTCAACATCGGGTAAGTTTCCATGATGGGAATTAGTGAAAAGCATGATCACATCAAAGTAAAAAGACTTGAGAACTTCGTGGAGTAAAAGCCAATCATTTTAGATAATGATCACATCAAAGGGCATGTTTCCTGAAAACTCTGTTGAGTATAAGAAATTTACTTTCATAGTGCGATCACCCTCAAAAGGGTAGAGTTTGGAGTCTCTATTGAGCAAAGAGTATTTTAGGGAAGCCAATCTGAGGCATTTACATCGAGAGTCGATAAATCTCTCCAAAGATCAGAAGAAGATAGGGCAAATTATCCCAAAGACTCTGTTAAGGAGGGGCACACCATTGTCAAATGATCATAATGGATGAAAAGCCTTGGGACTCTAATAAGGATGGGTAACGTATTCCAAATTTAGATTTCCAGAAGACTCCGTTGAGTATAAGAAAGATGCCTTAAAGGGAAAATGGCCATCCTAAGGGGAACGAATTTGAAGTCTCTATTGAGTAAAAGATATGTCGAGTGCAGCCAAATTGGGGAAATCAAGTCGAGATGCAATCTCTCAAAGTTCAGTCGATTTGGAGAAGTTACACCGAGATTTGACAAATCTCTCCAAGAATCCGTTGATTAAGGGGGAAATATTTCAGAACATGAAGATACTAAGCAAGTTATCTCAACTCGTTATGGTAAAAAAGGATCCCCATGAGAAACTTTCATTCATAAATCTTGTACCTATGGCACAAGTTGTGAATTAAAGAAAATGTAGTTCACTTGTGACAAGCAGCATACTAGCAAAAGAGAAAGAACCGTCGAGGTTGTTACCGACATGAAGTGCTTGGTTTGTGTTTCTTAGTAGGGACTGGGAAGAACGTTTCCTCAAGCAGAGTACTTCTCCCTAGTAGAATCTTCCCTTTGAGATTTATTTACAGGAGTTTATTTCCCCAATAGAAGCTTGTCTGGTAAGGGTTTTCTCCCCAGTAAAATATACTTTGTTAGATTTCTTACAACATTCATTCTCCTAGTGTAGTCTGCACTTTTAAGAGCTCTTGTAAGAATTATTTTATTCCCCAACAGCGGGAGATGTTGTATTATTCACAGTGGAAGTACACTCCGAGGAGTTATTTACATGGATTCTCATATTCTCAGGAAGAGCGGGTTTCCCCAAGCAGAGAATTCGTCCCCGCGGAGTTCATGGCTGAGATTTCTTGCTCAATAATTCTCTTTTCCACATTAGAAGTTGTTTGTCAAGAGTTCTGAGCAAAGATTACTTTTGTTTCCAAACATTGTAAATGTTTCATTATCCACAACAGAGAGATGGTGGATTATTCCTCAAATGATTGAGAGATGGTTGAAGTCAGAGTCAGCTCTCTTTAGGGTCTACAATTTATTTTTGCATAATCCCATCAGAAGTCTAATCCTCATTGGTATCTCTCTTCAGAGTTTTCAATTTATTTTTGCAACTTCGAACCACAGTTTTGTAACCATTGGTTATCAACAATCCAGTTTGCTATTCCTTGTAGAGGATCCGATTTTAAAGGCCTTCTCTTCAGTAGTTCCTTGTTTCTTCTGCAGTTCTTTGGTGGAACATCCAAGCATGCATCATTATATTGCATCTACCCAAATGCATATCATTTCCATTGTATGGAGCATTACGCTATATAAAAATTCAAACATGCATCAAAGCATAAAGCCAATTCTGGTTTTTCTGGAAGACCAATACATTTGACATATATCCCCATGAGAGTTTAACTCCCACAAATACTTGTGGTATTCCCAACAGGTTCCCACTAGGTTTTAGTTGTTGGCATTGTATAATTTCCATGCCTGAGAAACAACACCTCGCTTTGGTCAGAAGGATTATGTAGTTTCGTTGTCTTGTGCAGATAACTGAACTCAGTTGTTTCTTGCCTTTTTCAAGTTTATGATGTCTTTTGCATTGGTCGTTGTCATTTTTATACTTGCCTTTCGCAAGTTCTCCCTGTCTTTTGCACGAGATCCTTTTTGTTGCTTTTGTGGTTACTTTTACTTTCCTTCTTCAAGTCTTTCTTACCTTTTGTTTGGAGAGTATGTTGTATTTTTTGGCTTACCTTTTGTGATTCGGTCCTCTTATTGCCTTTTTCATAAGGGATGTCTCTTGCCTTGCAAGTTCTCGGTGTTTTACCCGTATTTGCTCTTTGTAGTTAAAGTGCGAGTAAGAGTTGGTGCATGACCTTCCTTACTTCTCAAGGATTTGGATAACCCTACTTGGTGTTTGGAAATTCAGATAATTTCCACTCTTGAGGAATTACACCCCGCCTTTGGCCTGAGGGATAATGTAGTTCTTCGCCTAGCACAAATACATTAATCCTTCACTTACCTTTTTTAAGTCATTCCCCTTACTGTTTTTTGCATAAGTGATGGTTATTGCCTTTTTCAAGTCTTCCTTACCTTTTGTTTAGAAGATTCCTTGTTTCTTTAGCTTACCTTTTGTAAGTATTCTCTGCCTTTTGCACGAGAATTTGTCAGTTCCTTTGCTTGCCTTTTGCAGGTCTCTTGTGCTTTTCACATAAGAATATCCCATACTCTTTCCATCCGTCTTCTTAACCTTTTTTTAAGGAGTATCTCAATGCCTTTTGCATGACAAGTCATATATCAATCTTCAGTTTCTTCTTATCTTTTTGGTAAGAGTTTTTCTTATTTCCTTTTGCATAAGAATCCACTTTTGTTTGAACCTTTTGTTGCAAAGTGTCTTGACGCCTTTTGCGTAAAGAGTTATTTGTTTTCTTAACCTTTTGTTAAGAATTTTTTTTCTTAACCTTTTATCGAGAAGTTTCTCATTTCCTTTTGCATGAGATGTCCATCTGTTTTCTTATCCTTTTGTTAAGAAAATCTTCCTTCCAACCTTTTGTTGTGAAGTCTCTCGTTGCCTTTTGCATGGGATGTTATTTATTCTTAACATTTTGTTGCGAAGTCTCTCATTTCCTTTTGCATGAGATGTCATTTGCTTTTCCAACCTTTTATTGAGAAGTCTCTCATTGCCTTTTGCTTGAGATATCCATTTGTTCTTCCAACCTTTTGTTGAGAAGTCTCTCATTGCCTTTTGGTTGAGAGATCCATCTTTCCTTCCAACCTTTTATTGTGAATTTTCGCATTGCCTTTTTCATGAGATAACCATCCTTTCTTCCAATATTTTGTTGTAAAATCTCTCATCGCCTTTTGCATGAGACATCCATCTTTCCTTCCAACCTTTTGTTGTGAAGTCTCTCATTGCCTTTTGCTTGAGATATCCATTTTTTCTTCCGACCTTTTGTTGAGAATTCTCTCATTGCCTTTTGTTTGAGACATCCATTTGTTCTTCCAACCTTTTTTTTGAGAAGTCTCTCATCGCCTTTTGCATCAGATGTCTATCTTTATTCCAACCTTGTGTTGTGAAGTTTCCTCATCGCCTTTCGCGTGTGGATTCGTCCATTTTATTAACCTTTTGTTAAAAATATTTCCATATTTCCTTCTAAACTTTTGTCGTAAAGTATCTCATTGACTTTTGCATGAGATGTTTATCTATTTTCTTAAAACTCTTTTTAAGAAAAACATTTTTCTTCCAGCCTTTCGTTGCGAAGCTCTTCACCGCCTTTTACGTGTGGATCCACCTTTGGTATCTTCTTAGCCGTTAGTAACAAGATCCATTTTCATTCCATCTTTATTCTTATCCTTTGGATAGGAGATTCTCATTTGCCTTTTTCATACCAAACTATCTAGGTTGACCAGTCGTCGTCATAGCCATTGTTAACAAGATTCTTGAGAAGCTATTTCATCTATCTTTTCCTTATACATTTGGTAAGAAATTTCTCATAGCCTTTTGCTCAAGAAGTTTTATTCCTTAGGTGAGTTTCTAGTTTCTTCCACATTCGTGGCGGGAATCCTGTTGGGATATCATCATGGTATACCCACCAATGGACAAAGAGAAAAAAGGAAATACAACATACCCAAAACCGAAGTATCTGACCTTCTTTTATTTCCCCAGAATGTAAATTTTATGGTTTTTTTGGTATTCAATCTCCTTCCACCTCGAAGTCAAAAGTCATTGCTTTCTCATTATTAGGTTTAAGATGATTGAATAAGGGAAGCTGTTGCATCCCAAAATTTGTTCTCTTATTTATAACTCAAATTGTCTTATGTTACATGTGCATACACATTCATACACTGCATAGGTTCTTTGATTATGGGATCAAGATATCTTGTGTTGTTGATTCTCTTCACTCAAGGAGAAAGAAATAAATTTGAAAGCAATAGGGAAAGTAGGAAGTCATCAATGTAATGGCACACTCAACTTACTTCACACTTCTCAAAAGATTCTCATTGAAATATCATGGCCAATTGGTGGCTAGGGTTTCAGACGAGGGATGGTGGATCATATTCTCCTATATAGTTGGCCATCAACCAAGGTTTTGATAAAAGGTCAACTTGTGACATACTTTCTGAGGAATACATGATGTTATAGCCTTATATGCATCTCAAGGACTCCACATGTTCGTTGTTAATCATCATAAGATCTTTCAGAAGATTCAAATTGGTCAAAAGGAGATGAATTGAATGTATTAGAAAAAATCATACTACGACTTTGTAGAAGGAATCATGTACAAAAGATGGTTAGATCAAAAGTTATGAGGATGGAATGATGATGGTTCATAAACTTGAGAATTCAATACTTAGTGAAATTCTGGGTATTTTCAAAATGGCCAAGTTTCAATCTGTAAGTACAGATTACTTGTGGTTCCAAGCAATATTTCAATTTTTCCCAACTACAAATTTGTGCATCTCTTTTCTCTCTACAAGTTTGCAAGAGAAAGTCAGTCAAGACCGTGCTGCTATCAAAAGATATAAAAGGTGAATGAGGGTGATTCGTTAAGTCTCAAATTGGACACTTAGAGAAAACTATGATAGTTTTCATAAGAATCAAATACATGAATTTAATGAGATTTTACATGGAGTTCTAGCCATCTACTCAATTTCTTTCCAACACAAAAGATGTTCACTTATTCACCAGTCTCATGATGACACAAACTTTTCACCAAATGGACGAGTGTGATGGAAAATATTGGCAGGAGAAGTCGTGTTTTCCAATTAATGGAATGTGTAAATACTTAGTGAAGATTCTACAGTTTGAACCAAGTTGTGATATCATAACTTCGTGGTCGTTTTAATGGATGTTCCATGCCTTTTCTCAGCTCAAGGCTAACACAAATAACACTCTATGATGTTCCCTCTTTCCATTGCTACCAAGACCTCATCATGAGGGGGATTATAGCTCAAGATATAGGACCATAAAGAGAATCATATGACCACAGGTTCAGGGTTACACTATTTGGTCAATGAAGTATGTCAAGGCAGTGTGTGCACAATAATCTTGCAGCATAGTGTGCATGCCCATCATCATTTTATTCATTTGGCCATACAAAAACATGTGCATGCATGCATTTTAAAAGAACTAATCAAAGATAACAGATTATGTTGACAAGAAACTTATCATGCCAGCTCACCACAAATCTTCGTTGTAAGACCCGTAATTTTAAAATAAATAAATATTTTAAGTTTATAGTATATTATAACATCTATAATATATTATGATCAGATATAAATTAAATAATATTTATATAAGTAAATTCAAGTTATGCTAAAATTAGTTTAGGATTTTATTTCATTAGTGTTTCGCGATAGAAATTTTCTAAAAATCTCGATTTTTGTCTCTTTAGAGTTCGGTAAAATTAAATGCCTTAATTTTTGAAACAACCTCTTTTTGTTACGAAACTAATGATAGAATAACAAAATTATTTACAACAGAATTATAAAATAAAAATATTTTCTCCATTTTAACTAAATTTCACTCTCCAATAAATGATAGTACAAAATTATTTACAACAGAATTATAAAATAAAAATATTTTCTCCATCTTAACTAAATTTCACTCTCCAATAAATAGTAGTTTTAGCTACTTAAAATTTTTAAAACAGTCTTTGTTCATAATGAAATCTTATCAATAGAATCACCAAATTATTTGTGATAGATGATGATGATGACAATAATAATAACAATAATAATAACAATAATAATAAATAACAATAATAATAATAATAATAACAATAACAATAATAACAACAATAACAATAATAATAACAATAACAATAATAACGATAACAATAACAACAACAATAATAACAACAATAATAACAATAACAATAACAATAACAACAATAACAACAATAACAATAACAATAATAATAATAATAACAATAACAATATTAATAATAATAATAATAATAATAATAATAATAATAATAATAATAATAATATTAATAATATTAATAATAATAATAATAATAATAATAATAATAATAATAATAATAATAATAATAATAAATTTTATTTTATATATTACAGTATAGAATGACCGGAAGAAAAGTTTTCTTATCGATAAAAATTATTTCGGACATTTTTATTAATGTCACGTAACACCAAAAATTATATTAATATGATAAAAATCTTTTATGAAGACATGGACGGAAAGAGATATGAATATTCATAATAACATGATTTAGTGACAAGTGACTTGTGATAATTGAACTAGTTACTCGTAGTTAAGTTTGAACTAAACGAAGAAGCTTGTAAAAAGGTTACTTGGATAATCAACCAAACATAATCACATCATCAATATCTTACTCATCACTCAGATTATAACACCAATTTCTTTTCACTCTCTTCATGTTCACTCAACAACAACACTGCACCAAAAGCAGTTGATACTTCTCATTATCCTTTTTTGTTTCACCATTAAAATTAAACAAAAGCCAAATAACACAAAAGGATTTGGAAAACACGCGTCAGCTCCATCTATAAAAGAGTATCACCATCATTTAGTTGGGGAATGAGAGTTAGTTATAACCATGACAAACTCTATCTCTCTCACCTTGAACACGATAACCAACACTCTCTCTCAAAAAACTCTCGGGGTCTCTCTCACTTTCTTCAAGAGAATTATCTTCTTTCCTCCGCCGTCTTCTTCAATGTTCTCTGAGTGATAGCTAGTTGCAGAAGCTTTGTGGCTTTACTCTTCTTCTTCACAACAAGAAGAAGCTCGTCTCAACAAAAAGATTCAACTGCATAATCCTTCTCTTCATCATCTTCATCTTCAAGATTTGTTGGTTTTGGATTTTAAAATATTTGTCACCGAAGAAATTACCAGGTTGAGTCGCGGACTATGTCGCTCTCTTTAAGACGTTTCGCGACACTGTTCAAAATTATGCAAAGCAGTCGAACTACCGCGCCGCCTCCAGGATAAAACAACCCAGTTCTATACTGTACGATTACGACTTGCATGATAGATAATCGGTCTAGAAATACACCCTCTGATGGTACAAGACCATTCAAATATGGTATCAACACCACTCGTAGTATCTGGTACAAAGATCAGTCATAATAATTTCTCAAATAAAAAGAAACTCAAATAATTCTCCAAAGATAATATAATAATGGTCATTTGACCACTCATAATAATTTTCTCTAACAAAGAGAAATTCAAATAATTCTCCAAAGAGAATTCAAAAATTAAACTTGAAAATTTCTCAACTCAAATGAGGAGAAATTAACATAATTCTCTAAAGAGAATTCAAGAAAATACTCGGAAAATTCAACGAGTAGGAAGAAAGGGGAAGAAGATGGCGCTTCGACAATTCGAAAGACGCAGAGTTATGAGAGTGAGGAAGGAAAAACTAATAGAGTAGTAGTTTTTGGTGTGATTTGAAATGAAACATGTGCACTCCTTATATAGTGAAGTAATATAGTTAATATTTCTCACATGAGCAATGTGGGACTAAATGGTTCTTTCAACCAAAAATATATTCTAACAATATGGGACTTTAGAAATTTTTAAATTCAATATATTGGAACATGAACATGTTCCAACAATCCCCCACTTGAATTTAAAAAATTGATTTTAGAAGTAACGTCAAACGTTTCTAAGATTGTGTATAAACAAAGGTGTCTACGACTTGAACCTTTACATAGCAAGTAGGATTACAATTCAACAAGAGTGACACAAATGTCTTGAACTCTATCTCAGACATCAAACCCGCACACAACATTTTCTTAAGGTGTATTCTAATAGCCCGTGCTTTAATGGCCCTGCACGTGTATCCCAGTTTAATGAAGGCTCTAGGAATTCTGCCTCGAAATTCCATAGGAACCGACCTAAGTTCCACAATCACATAGGTGAGTCTATCAAGAGTACTCTTGTAGCCTAGATACTCCCTCATACAGAGTATAGATCTCATTAAGAGTTTCTATTATCTCATCCTCTTATTACTTCAGGATTCATGCTTTACTTGCATGATCATCTCATATTACTCATAACTTATTATTACCCATTGAACCCATTTCTTGGGATCTCCAGTCATTTAGGTCGGGTTACCATCATGAGCAACTCATTTTCCTATAGGCATTAGTCCCATCTTATATGATGTATTATAGACTTTCTCTCTAGCTAATCCTTTCGTCAAAGGATCTGCTAAATTTTCATCAGTGCGTACATGATCCACTCTTACAGTTCCTTTAGAGATACAATCTCTAACAGTGTTGTACTTTCTTCTTATTTGACGTCTTTTACCATTATAATAACGACTCTCAATTTTTGCAATAGCTGCGGTACTATCGCAATGGATCAACACAACTGACATATGTTTTTCCCATAAGGGAATCTCAGTCAGCAAGCATCTTAACCAACTTGCTTCTTCACTAGCAGTCGCTAATGTTATATTCTCAGGAAAGTATGTTTCTTTGATTTCCAAGATACAACTCCTCTAGCTATGTTGAATACATAGCCACTAGTTGCTTTGGAATCATTTGATAAGGTATTCCAATCTGCATCATTGTATCCTTCAGGTACAACAGGAAATCTCTGTTAATGTAAACTGAGATTCATGGTCCTTTTAAGGTACCGTATGACTCGCTCAATAGCTTGTCAATGTTCATTACTCGGTCTACTAGTAAACCCACACAACAATCCCTACGACATATGCAATGTCTGGTTTAGTACAATCAATGGAATACCTAAGACTTCCAATGATGCTCGTATGTTCTGTTTGTCTAACACTTTCACCAGTGTTCTTAAACAGCTTCACGCTTGGATCATTTGGTGTGCTCACAGGTTTACTGTCAAAGTAATTATATTTCTTTAATATCTTTTTCACATATTGTGATTGATCCAAAGAAATTCCTTGCTCGGATTTTGTGATCTTGATACCAAGAATCACACTCACTTCTCCGAGGTCTTTCATATCAAAGTTGTTGCACAACAATGATTTCATATCATTAATGGCCTGAATGTTTGATCCAAATATGAGTAGATCGTCTACATATAGACATATGATAGTGCAAATACAATTATCAAATTTGTAATAAACATATTTGTCACTTTAATTCACTTTGTACACATTCAATATCATTAAGTTATCAAACTTTACATGTCATTGCTTTGGAGCTTGTTTTAGCCCATACAAAGACTTATCTAACTTACAGGCCTTGTTTTCTTATCCATAGATCACAAACATTTCCGGTTGTTTCATATAGATTCTTCTTCTAAGTCACCATTTAAAAAAGTTGTTTTAATATCCATTTGGTGTACTATTAAGTTATAAATAGCAGTAATTGAAATAAGTACCCTAATTGATGTAATTCTAGTGACAGGAGAAAAGGTGTCGAAAAATCTATATTTTTTCTTTGTCTAAAACCCTTGGCAACAAGGCGAGCCTTGTATTTATCAATAGTTCCATCGGGTTTTAGTTTCCTTTTCAAGATCTATTTACAACCGATTGGTTTGCAACCAGGAGGCAAGTCTACTAAGTGTCAGGTCTTGTTAGATTCTAGAGATTCTATCTCATCATTGATAGCTTCTTGCCATAACTAAACATCCAAAGATGACAAGGCTTCTTGAAGATTCATTGGATCTTCTTCTACATTATAAGCCGCATAATCAGGCCTATAGTCTTTAGCAACTCTTACTTGTTTACTTCGTTGAAGTTCTGTTTCTACATTGTCGTTGCTTTCTGTGCTTCTTATCACATGAATGTGACTCAATTGTGTGCCCCCACTATTTCTCAATTTGAAAGGAAATTTGTCTTCATAGAATTCAACATCTGTTGATTCTATGATCACTTTTGCCTTTAGGTCATAAAACCTATATGTTTTACTGTTTGCTGCATACCGAATGAAAACACATTCATATGCTCTACTAACGAGTTTAACTCGTTTCGGATCCAGAATTCTGACATAAGTCAGACAACCCCAAGTTCTCAAATAAGACAAGTTTGATTGTCTTTTCTTTAATATCTCATAAGGAGAGATCTTATATTTTGACTTGGGGACTCTATTCAGGACATAGCAAACAGTCAATAAAATTTCCCCCACCAGTGAGGAGCAGCATCAAAATTCATCATAATTGCAACGACAAGTTCAGTAAGAGTTCTATTCTTTCTTTCTGTTTTACCATTCATTGCAAGATAGTATGGTGCAGTCGTTTCATGTACAATTCCATGTATAAAATTCATTAATAAACTAGAATCATACAGTTTATCTATCACTACAAATTCTTATTATATCATTTTCAAATTCTTCACAAAAAATTTAAACATATAAACTTCATTCTTCGTAATGGCGTACAAATCTACCCCAATAGACTGACTAAACCATGTCTTATTTAAAAGAAAACCAGAAACAATATTCTTTCTAATCTTAGGAACATGCATAATGTTCTTTAAGATTAAAGTCTTCTTGAAAGTGAAATTTAGCTCCATGTCTACAATTCCAGCAACATTCATGGTCTGGCCATCTCCCAACAACACTTTCTTATCTTTAGTATTCGTGTATGTTTAAACATAACACGATCATAACAGACACAACGAGAGACGCATGTGTCTACCCACCAACCAACATATCCATCAACCATGTTGATTTCAATGACCATAGCAATACATTTCCCATTAGTCAGGTTGACCTGTGCATTAGGGACAACACCAAGTTCAACCTTACTTCTACATTTCTTAGTCATATGACTTGATTTTCCATAGTTAAAACAAAGAGAAACCAACGTCATTTCTTTTAGGTGGTGGTTGTTGCCTAGTTGGAGCTATTGGGATCATAGAAGGATTCCCATTCTTTATTCGGTTCACAATATTGCATTTCTGATTCTTTAATCATTTGCCAAATGGCTTCAGAACTACACCGAATTTCTTTTTGTTATTTGAAACAACCAAGACTTTTTCTTTTTGATATTGTCTCTAAGATTCCCTTTTTGTTTTTTTTAAACATTCAAACTATGGGGTAGTTTGTCAATAATAAAACCAATTTTTAAATTGATCATTTAAACACATACCTTTTGTGATGATCTTTTAAACAATCTTTTGAAGTTCGTAACATTGAGCCTCCATCGACCTTACATTTTCGCATTTGATACTTGAAGTAGCGGCTAACAACATACTTCTTTGCTCCAGCTTCTACGTCATACTTCTTTTTCTGAGTCTTTCAATCTTGTTTTGCAGTATCACGTCAACTGTAATTATCATACAGATCATCTGCAAGTCTATTCAAAATATGATTTTTTAGAGATTTTCATTCTCTTTCTATAAGGTGATTTCTTTACTATGTTGTAAATCATTCGCTTTAATCTGTGCAGTAGATTCAACTTCAACACTATTAAGTGTTCCTCTAAATCTCCAGATTTACTACCGTTAGTTTGTTCGATTGATCCAGAAGGAACAACAGAATGTCATCGATCAAAACATTAGCAACTTTTTTTTTCAACATTAAGAACTTCATCTTTTGTTGCCAACGTTTGAAGTGACTTCTCTCAAACATGAACGATTTCTCAACGACAATATCCGCAAAAGAACCAATAATTTCTTCGGTAGCCGTGGCAGTTTGAATCGTTTTAAAATTGTTGGTTTTGGATTTTGAAATATTTTCCACCGAAGAAATTACTAGGTTGAGTCGCGGACTAGGTCGCTCTCTTTAAGTTTCGCGGCACTGCTCAAAATTATGCAAAGCAATCGAACTACCGCGCCGCCTCCAGGATAAAACAGCCCAGTTCTATATTGTACGATTACTACTTGCATGATAGATAATCAGTCTAGAAATACACCCTCAGATGGTACAAGACCATTCAAATATGGTATCAACACCACTCGTAGTATCTGGTACAAAGACCAGTCATAATAATTTCTCAAATAAAAAGAAACTCAAATAATTTTCCAAAGAGAATATAATAATGGTCATTTGACCACTCATAATAATTTTCTCTAACAAAGAGAAATTCAAATAATTTTCCAAAGAGAATTCAAAAATTAAACTTGAAAATTTCTCAACTCAAATGAGGAGAAATTAACATAATTCTCTAAAGAGAATTCAAGAAAATACTCGGAAAATTCAACGAGTAGGAAGAAAGGGGAAGAAGATGACGCTTCGACAATTCGAAAGACGCAGAGTTATGAGAGTGAGGAAGAAAAAACTAATAGAGTAGTAGTTTTTGGTGTGATTTGAAATGAAA
Organism: Vicia faba; assembly: GCA_948472305.1. Lineage (NCBI taxonomy): Eukaryota > Viridiplantae > Streptophyta > Magnoliopsida > Fabales > Fabaceae > Vicia > Vicia faba. Next base: position 475,964,025 of record OX451740.1, read on the forward strand.
CATGTGCACTCCTTATATAGTTAAGTAATATAGTTAATATTTCTCACATGAGCAATGTGGGACTAAATGGTTCTTTCAACCAAAAATATATTCTAACAATGTGGGACTAAATGGTTCTTTCAACCAAAAATATATTCTAACAATGTGGGACTTTAGAAATTTTTAAATTCAATATATTGGAACATGGACATGTTCCAACAAGATTCAAAGGACAACATTTAGTTTATTTCTCATAGAAGGGTTAGTTCGTGTATTATTCATCATCTGAGGAACCAAGAGCGGCTATTGTAGAGTTTTCTTGAGGTTTCGAGCAAGAACTTCGTCCGGTAAGTATTCTCAACCTTACGCATCATGTTTAGGATGTATATGATAGAGATGGTGTAGTTTAGGTTGCATCTAGAAAGCCCTGCGATACACAGGCATTGGAGCTAGGCACAACTTTTGTTTGTTAGCTTTGAATGTGTTTTTTCGTTTTGAAACCTTGTTTTCATGAGAAAATTTCTCCATGATAGAGTAGGTTACAGGTAAAAACAGGCCTGGATTCATAATCATCGGTAAATTTCGATGGGGAAAAGCCTTTTTTTGTTCATGGCACCCTTCAAACTAGGCACCACCGTGAGTGGTTGTGGCCGGCGGCGACTAGGGCTTCACGTCCTTACCTATTGTGTGCATGAGGAAGACGATTGATGATTGGTCTATTTAAATTTTATTTCATTAATTCACAAATTGACCAATTGATAAGGTATGTGGCACATAGCTTGAACGTGACATGAATCAAAGCAAATAATTTTTGAGTTATTTCTTTCTTGTTTTTTTAAACCATGGATCCTAGCGCAATGGATTGGGCCTTAGGATCTTTTGATTCTCGCACTCCTACGTGACGGGCCTAAGCGTCAATAAACTGGTTTCAGTACAAAACTGGCATTGCGAATACACCCATGGCTTGTTTGAAGCATTTGTTTGATGCATTTTTTCATTTTTTATTGATAATTCAATGTTCTCTTCACATTAAAAATACAAAAAATACATATATTTTGAATACTTGAGTGTGTTAAGATTTTTGCTATAATTTTTTAAGTATTTTTTCCATTAATTTTGATAATTGTTTTGGATAAAAATTATGAAATATGTTTAGATGGATGTCCTTATGTTGTGACCTAGGATTAAAGGAATGTTTAAGTCCATATTAAACCATTTTTTCCCATGATTAGAGTCCTAAATGCTTAAGATTTGAGTGATGATTTGATGTCATTTTGATGATGTATGGATCCTTTTGTTAAGTGATTTCATGATGCCTCGATTCTTGCCTAAATGTGATATATGTTTGTGTTAGCAAATTTTTGTAGGCATGCATGTGTGCAATCCTTTAAAGGATTTTTCTTGACATGATAGTAGACACTATAACATACTTTGTGGATTAATTTCATGATTTTTAGATCTCTTTAGGTCTTGATTTGAAAATTCTTATTGTTATGCCCAAATAATGCAAAATTGGTGGACTTGTTAACCTGGTTAGGAGCTTACCCCTCTTGTATAGTTTTCCATGTTTTCGTAAGTGTTTTTTGTGACTTCTTTATTAAGATGTTAACATGTTCAAATGACTTGTACCTTGATTTTTAGGTTTTATTTGAGTCATAGGCTAAGTGAATCATAGTGTTTGGTTCATAGGTTGATAGTTGAATACTTGTGAGAATTGTCTTGTTGATGACTTTTCTTGTGATAATTGTTTAAGATGAATACTTGTGAGTATGCTACTGAGTTATAAGGTTGTCTACCTTGACATGTGGGTGTTTAATTTTCCTTGTTGATTACTTTTCTTGTGAGAATTGTTTAAGATGAATACTTATGAGTATGCTACTGACTTATAAGGTTGTCTACCTTATGTAGCTTGAAATTTACTTGCTTTCTAAGCTTTGATTACATTGTGATGTTTGAAATCATGTTTCTTTTTGTACTTGTTGAAAATGTTTAGTGTAGATTTGAAAACCATGATGCATGACCCATAGTCTTGGTCTTTAGGTTATGTTTACATTTTTAACATTTATGTATCTTCTTCTTACATGTGTGGATACCATGTTATGAAATTATCTAATTGTTTGATTTAGAAGTTGAAACTTGAAGCATGTTGGTGTTCCACCTTTTGCTATGTAAACTTGGTGTTTGTAAACACTTTTGCATTGATGTTTAGGTAGATACCTTTTAATATTAATCCATATTAGATAACATGTTTTGGTTGAGTTTGTTAACTTTTGAATCTTTATTACATGATGCTTTTTAGTAGAGGTAGCAATTTGCTTACATGTCTTGCCTTTGTTAAGGTAGAGTGACGATTAGGAGTATGTTTAGGTTGTAACCTTGATGCTTAAACTTTGTTGTATGTCTTCATGATATAAATTATGTCATTTCTGACTTGTATAAATCTTTATCTTGTTTGGCTCATCTTATCTTCCTATGCTAAGTGATGATGTTTGTTTGGTACCTCAAGTCTTGATTACTTGTGCAAGAGATGTTTATTTGTGGTTGGTGTCTAAAACCTTAGGGTAGAACTATTTGAGCATGACTTCTAGGGGACTTTTGTGTGTGTATGTTAAGTCTCTACTTTGACACATCTTTGCTTGTTATTTGATAACATGTAGCATGCTTAAAAGCTTAGCCTTGTTTGCTTGCAACTTGGTGGTGATGATTGATCCCTTTGCACTTAGAAGTGTGTTTGGCTCTTGTGCCATTTCTCTTAATTTAAATGTTCTTGTTTGCTTATGATTGCATGTTCCCTTAGGATACTCATCTTGGAGACCTTAGTTTTTAACCATGTATGATAACATTAGGTAGTTTCCTTAATCCTCACACATAGGTCCATTTTTCATGCTAACATTAGGTAGTTTTTCCTTTGTTATCCAAATCTTAGGACTATATTGCATGACAATCTTAGGATCTTTAGTCTCTCTTATACTTTTCTTTACCCTTTTTGCATCTTAAAAACTAAAACTTCTTTTTCTTAATCAAAATCTCAAGAACACTTAACAATAATGAGACGAACCATGTATCATGAAATTTAAGTATTGAGAGGGGTATGAGGTGGTGCTTTCCTAACCTTGTGCTTCCTTTCAATCATAGTATCTAATGTGATTCAGATTATCAAATCCTTTTTCAAGGTAAAAAAGACTCAACAAACTCAAACTTTTTTTCCTTCGGGTATTTTCCTTTTGAAAACCTTTTCAGGTAAGAACATGTTAATTCCTTTCTATGACAACGTGTGAGTCTCCAAAGGTCGAGCTACAGTAGAATGAAAAATTATCAACGTTCATAAAAAACACAAAACAAACCAAATTTTTTTTAGAAGAACTACGATGATATGATTCTTTCGGGATACGTAGGCATTAGGTTTCATGACCCGGGCGAGCGCAATAATAAAAAACTGTGTTTTGTTTATTTATAATTCTCTGCATTCATGCATTTTCCTTAGCTTGTAAGTTTTAGACTTAACACACCATTTGATTAGAACAACAATAATGGATCTCGTTGAGTACAATATATGTGAAGGGTGTTAATACCTTCCCCTTGCATAATCGACTCTCGTATCCTTCTCTTGGTTGCAAGAGATTATTTTCTCTCAGGTTTTCTTTGATATTTTCTCTTCCCTTCTTTGAGATAAATAATATTTGATGGCGACTTCATTGTTTATCATTTTCCTAGTTGTTTCAACCATGTCATAATTTCTCTTGTATAACACATCTTCATTGAGGAAGAAACTGTTTGATAACCTTCTCAATGTCTTCCTATCTTTATTTGATTCCCCAAGTGGGTACTCTTGAGTTTTAAGGAAATATTTGATATCATAATACCAAGGTTTATCATCTGATGTCACCTCTTCTGCAAACGCATGAGCTGGTCTATCAAGACGTCTGATTGAAATCTGTGGCACTTCATTTAGGAAATTCACCTTGTACATGGAGGATAACATGGCTAAAGAATATTCCATATGATTTTCATCTCGAGGAATGTAATGAAATTTAACCTTATTGAAGAAAGGTAACAACCTTCTCTCATAATCCTCGTAGGGAATCAAGCCAGGGTGACGAATCTCTAATTCGCCTTTAATCTGATTAATCACTTAAGATAAATCTCCATACACATCAAAAATCTTGATTCTTAAATCCATGGCTTCTCTGAGACCCATAATACATGATTCATACTCCTCCACGTAGTTAGTACAATCAAACATCCTTGCAGTGAAAGGGATATGGGGAACCATGGGGTGTAATAATCACATCACCAATTTATTTACCATAAGAATTCAAAGCTCCATGATACACTAGACCCTAATGGGATTCAGGATCTGAACCTTTTTCAGGCAAAGGTTCATTACAATCTTTAACTTTTAAATACATCATATCCTCATCTGGTAAATCAAACTTGACAGACTGATAATCATCAATTGGTTGGTGAGCAAGGTACTCTGCCAACACAGTGTTAGTGTAAGCCTTATAGGCCAATACTTTTGGTACTTGTATCGAATTATTTATTAATAAAAAAAAGGAATTTCTTTATTATGTTTGCTTTTTCAAAATAATAAAGTCCCTAGAATAGTTTGTTTGTTTAATGAAATGTTAAGTGTGACTTAATCATGAAATATCATTAAACATAAGGATACTATTCTTAAAGTATCCATAGTCGAGCTTTATTACGAAGTGGGATAACATTAAAGTATCGAGATTATTATGTAGATAGACTGATGATCACATCTCATAGATCATGGATAAGGAGTTACCAAGTCTTGACATATGTATTAATATTAGGAGTAATATTTATACTAGATTGACCCGCTATGAGAATACTACATAAAATGTTATGTAAAGTGTCATAAGTTATTCTCATGGTGATAATGGTGTATACCACCTAGGGCTGAAAATGAGTCGAGTCAAATTGAACTTGCCTCAGCTTAGTTCGACTCGTTAAGAATTATCCGAGTTCGAGTTCATCACAAACTTTTTTTCCAACTCAAACTCAACTCGTTAAGAATTGGCCGAGTTCGAGTTCGAGTTCGAGTTCATCATGAACTTTTTAAAGTCTATATATATATATATATATATATATATATATATATATATATATATATATATATATATATATATATATATATATATATATATATATATATATATATATATATATATATATATATATATATATATATATATATATATATATATATATATATATATATATATATATATATATATATATATATATATATATATATATATATATATATATATATATATATATATATATATATATATATATATATATTTGACATTTTAAATTAACATGACAATTAAAACAATTTTATTTAACCTTGTATTCACAAGAATTATAAACAATATTTCTAGCTTTCATACAATATAAGTTTCATCTCAAAATAATATTTATAATTCAAGATATTATCATCAAAAGTAGGTAATATGAGCAAATAATAAAATGTTATAACTTAAGTTTGTAACATATATTTTATTATATTGAATTTGGATTTTTTTAATCAATAGAATTGTAAATTATTTTATCATCTTTCAAATGATATAAATAAATATGAAAACTAAGTATTGATGTCTTCATAAAACTTATATATCGAGCAAGTTCATGAACCAAATGAATCGAACTATACATAGCTCAAGTTCAACTCATTTATTTTACGAACTTAATTTTGAGCTCAAGTTCGACTCGTTTGGTTCATGAACCAAGTCCAACGAATTAATTATTGAATCTAATCTCGAACTATTTTTGAGTTGGTTCGGTTCATTGACAGTCCTAATACCACCCTTCAACCTGAAACCACTATGGACCTTAGATGTAGAGTCAAGTACTTTATTGCTCATCAAACATTATCTATAACTAGATGACCATAAAGACAGTTGATGAGTACTTCATAAAGCATGTTGAGGGACATGATTGACCTAGATGGAATTTTTCCATCCCACGTAACAGGATAAATATCTAAGGGTCCAATATTAAACTAGACAAGGGTGACATGGTCTATGCCTGGTGTTCAGTATAGACATAAGATTAAAAGGGTAATAGTACACACAATTATTATTATTGAAAGGTTTTGTCAGATCACATGACATTTTCATGACTTGGATAATAGTGATGTGTTGCTAGATACCTCTCATTGTTTATTATGTTAAATGTGTGATTTAATATAATTGCCAACATCGCAAAAACCTACAGGGTCACACACATAAGGACAGGTTGATGAGAGATAGAGTAAATAAGGAACATTGTAAGGTACAATGAACTTAAGAGAATCGTAGAACACCATAAGGTACGATACACTTAAGTGGAATACAGAATATGGTAAGGTACAACTCGCCCAAGTGATATAGGGTACATCATAAGGTATGATCCCCGTAGGCTTAATTGGAATTTTAGCTTGCAACCTTAATTGGGCTTTTAGCTTGCAGCCCACACAAGTGGTTCTATAAATAGAGCCTTTGTGCTGAAGCATTTTCGCTTGATGAAAATTCAGTCTTGAAACCCTAGCCGTATTTTCTCTCACTCTCTCACTCAAAGTTTTCATTCATAAGCAGCTAACACTGTAACCGAAAGTGATCTATTCGTGTGGACTGAGTAGAGGTGTTTTTCTTTATCAACGCTCGTGATCACAACATCAAAGGTTTGAATTTCCACCAAAGGTAATAGTTTCTATCACTGACCATGCCCATTCGTAAGAGCAGGCAATATCATACTCATACAACAACATCTACCAATGGACAATTCTTCCGGTAAGAGCAGGTTTTTCAAATATGTACTTAATTGGATCCATTTTATATATCAGATAATTAGTATGATTCAACATATATTTCCGTAGACGTTTAGCATCCCAGGCCAAAGCACAACATGTCTTTTCAAGAAATTAATACCATGACTCACAATCAGTGAACTTCTTGATTAGGTAATAAATGGCATATTCTTTTCTACCTGCTTCATCTTGCTGACCCAAGATACAACCCATGGATCCATCCAACATAGTCAAATACATAATCAAAAGTCTTCCTTCAACAGGAGGGAGCAATATAGAACATTCGAGAAGATACTCTTTGATACTATCAAAACCCTTATGGAAATTATCTATCCATACACAACCCTAATATTTCTTCAGAAGCTTGAAGATCAGCTCATAAGTAGAAGTCACGTGAGAAATAAATCAGGACACTTAATTAAGACGTTTAAGGAAACCTAGGACTTTCTTTTCAGTTCTTGGTACGAGCATTTCTTTCTTTTCACCCTTTTTAAGAAAGAAACCACTCAACATGATGTTGTTTGGTTTGTCTCTCATTGGATATCCAAGTTGACGACGTGCCAAGATCGGGTTGTAGTTAATGTATCCCTTTGTACCAAGAAGAGATGTGTTAGGAAACTCACCATAATTATCAATGATCATCACTCCATAATAAAATTTATTATACTAGAAAATATCACAATGAGTAAGGAACATGATCTTCTGAGACCATCTCAATCCATCCTTAAGATCCCAAAAGGAAGCAGATTGAGGCAAGTGCGAAATAAACCACTTGTATAGCAAACATGAACAACAGATAATCATCCCTTCCTTATAATAATATTGAGGTGAATGGAATAGAAAGCATCTCCAAGAAAAGTGGGAATTGGATTTCCAATCAAGAATATCTTTATGGCATTAATATCAACAAAATTGCCAATATTTGGGAATAAGACCAATCCATAAATGAGTAAGGCAAGAATGGCCTCAAAAGTATCAATAATTTTCATGCTAATAAAGGAATGAGCTTTCTCTATCAAGAATTTGGAAGGTAACCCAAAAATACCTCCCTTAGAAATCATATGAGACTCAACCGCAGACTTCTTCAAGTGAATAGATGACACAATAACTTGAGGCGTAGGATCTTCTTCAAAACCAGTGAACGGAACATGATAAAAAATATCTAGACCAAGAAGAAAAGAATACTTCTCTAAAGTAGGAGCAAGATGATAATCCATAAAACTGAAACACCGATACAATAGATCATCGAACTGGACCAAAGTAGTGAGAATCCCTTCTTTCATATTGGTAACTAAAAGAGACAAAAGCCTTCTACATTTACCCTTGAAAACCTCAGGACTAGCAACCAAAGATCCCAAATTTCTCAATTATTCTACCTTAGGAATCTTTAAATTCTAATTCTGAGTCTTTCTCCTTCCAAAATCCATGGTCAAAAGTACATGTGATATTTTAAAAGAGAATTCTTAAGTTCCTTGAAAACTTGGTCAAAGAATTTTCATGGATGCATGAATGCATGGTTATGCAACAATCACACACAAGATCACAAACATGAGAGGTTCATAGGTTTGACATCACGAGCATGAAGTCAAAGGTGCTACCCACAAGGTATGAAATAAAGGTTTCAACCACATGTAAATCAAGGTTCTAAAAAGTTCCCAGAGTCGTCGATCCTCTTTTGGATATTACCAACACTCTGATTACTCGGGAATCAGTAATATTCTCAAGAGAAACTCGTTTGAGTGTAGTATTGTGTATCAACTACTTCAGGAATACTCCTTAATAGCCACCATACTACATCCTAAAAAGGCCAGGATGAGTTAAGGGTTCTAAGGTCCTCAACTTCTCATACTCCCAGGTCGAAAGTAGTAATGTCTTCCCGATTACTCGGTAAAAAAATACTACAGTCAAAGGGGCCTCCATTGAGGAAGTGATCTCAAGCCAACTTATTTAGGATTACTCCTTAAAAGTCAACATGACTATGCCACCCTCCTAACCTAAGTTTTCCCAAGTCTGGGTATAGGACTTCCAAGAGATCACTAAGCACCCTGAAAACCACAAAAATACAGAAAAATAAGGAAACAAACAATAATAATAACACAAACATAGATAAACAAAGATAGGCTTAACCCACTTAGAGAATAATTCCCCAATGAAGTCGCCAAACTTCTGTAACGGTGAAAATTTGAAATCAAGCCATTGATTGACTTAACTCGCAAAGTGAAAGTCGCCACTGCACTTTATTATTTTCAAAGGAATGGGAAAAGAGCGAATAAAATCCACAAAGTTTTTAAAGAAAAAAAATAATAAAATTGAGATCTAGATATGGGGGTTTGTTATGTAAAGGCAATATGTTAGCACCCTAAACATCTATAGTACTCTGCTGGAATCTCTTTGAAAATTTGTGTATTTGGCTAAAAAAAGTTGTTTGTAAAAAGATTGTGGAGATGAGAAAAGAAATGGTTTTTACAATTTTGATCCGGAAAAACTTCAAGAGCCTTGTGCCTACGTACGACCAATATGCAATGATGAAATCACAACCACATAGTTCTTCTAAAAAGGAACAAAGTTGTTTGTCAGTTAATTTTAAATGAAGAGACATTTTGTCATCTTAAGGAGAAATAAACCCAACCAATCATCCAAAAGCATGAGAAGTTGTACCTTTGCATCACAAATGAAAGAAGGGCTCCAACTTGAATAACTCAACAAGTATGCCACTAACTCTTTCAATTGGAAAAGGATGAACACCTAAAATCAATCAATTTGTGGGATAAGGAGGATTAAAACTCAACTAAACATTCACAATCACGGGAAAAAGAGGATCTTTTGCATCACAAATGAAAGAAGGGCTCCAACTTGAATAACTCAACAAGTATGCCACTAGTTCTTTCAAGTGAAAAAGAATCTACCTTTCAACCAATATTGTAAGAATATGAGAAGTACAATATCAACTTTTAGAGGACTCATGTTTAATCTTAAGAAAAAGTTTTAAAATAAAAAGCCTAGTGGCAAAAGAGTTTTGAATGAGTTTTTGGAGGAAAAAATTTAACTTTGATTAAATGAATTAAGATTTGATTAAGAAAAAGATTTTAGAAAATACTTGACAAAGTCAAGTTTTTCATTGAAAGTGGTTTACGTTTGGAAACAAAGAAGATTTTGAAAATGAGAGAGAAGATTTGAAAATTGAAGAAGATCGGAAAAATATGGAGGGACTATCCTAAAGCATAAAGTAAAAGCCAGGGTAGGAAATATATAACCAAACAAGAGAAATAATCTTAACACAAGTTGTAACACCCTAATTTTCCACTCGAATAATTTTAAATGAAAATCAGAGTAATTTAAAAACTTCACCCAACTAGGGTGTCACATTCAACAACAATATAACATGCTCATTCATAGTAGTATATAACACATACAATTTCTGAATTTATAATAATAATAACGAGTAATAAACATATCAAGTTTCTCTCTTTTTATTACAGCGGAAAAACATCAACAAAGTATTTATTCAACATAAACATGTTATCCAACACAACTCGTGTTATAACGTAATTATAAAGAAAATTGCAACAAAGAGATATCATAAAAATATCTAATAGCATAGAATAACATTCAAACATTCAATGTCGAACATCTCATGAGTATTTGTATGTTACCCACGTAGAGGAAACATTCAAATAGTAAGGGTGAGATATCATAATTATATAATGAAATGTATAATAATAAGTGAATAACAGATTATTACAAGCACAACATAAATCTCAACAATATATCACACTCATACAATGTGTTGTACCCCAAAATCTGCCCTCCCATATTTCTCAAAAAAACATTTCAAGAAAGATCCTCAAGTTGCTCAAAGAAGTCCAAGGGTTGACCATACAAGCTCTCTCCTAAGGCAATCTACCTCAAATTAGGGTTTCATGTTGCATCAAGATACTTGAGTCCAAGGGATCCCAAATGCTCACCAATGTCCTAATATGTTCTCAAGATCATCCATGTCAAGTTTCAAGCCTTGCAGAGGAAATTTGCTCAGTTAATTGCTCAAAGGCCTGAAAATCGATTATGCTAGGGTAAAAGTCAACTGTGGCCTACATACAGTCAAACTTCAAGATGTTTGGTCAACATCCTCATTTTGAAGTACATTTCATCATATCAAGGGTTGATCATGATTCATCAAGGATTGCTTATAATTCATCAAGAATCAAAAGTTGCTAAATTAGGGTTTTGTAGGAAAAGTCAACTCAACTTTGACCAAGCATAACTTTCTCATAATTTATGAGAAATGACCCATCCAAAGCTCATTTTGAAGACGATGCAATTCTATACAATCCATCTTCAGCTCCAAAGTTCAAAATATGCACTCAAAGGAAGTTATGATGTTGGAGATTATAGGTCATTTTGAAAAGTCAACAAAAACACCTTTTTTGTCAAAGCTTCATACATGAGACTGGAATACCAAATTGATATAAGACCAAAAAGGGTTGCTTAGAGGACATCTCAAGATTTCTAAAAAGTCCAAAAACACCTTCAAATAGTCAAAATTGAGGAAGTTATGCATTGGTGAAGTTGACCCTTTTTGCAAAATTGTCAAAAGTCAACTATGCCTAAAATTGCAATTTTTACTAAATGGGCCTAACTTTTTGCACTTGTCTTGAGTTGGTAGCATGGTCCACGAGCCCTAGCTCTTGCCACTTGTCTTTATCTTATTTTTATTATTTATTTTGATTTTGATTTGAATTAAATCAATTTAAACCAAAACAAATCATAGAAAATCCAAAACATTGAAATCTCAAGATCTTGTACATGTTTCAGGTCCTATATCCAGTTGGTAAGTGATTGAATTCGTGCAAAGCCTTGGCATGCACAAAAAGATTGAGTTTGGCTTATTTTTGGAAGTATCTTAAAGTGAATCAAATCCAAATCAAAATCAATAATGGAGAAAGATTGAGATCATGTTTGCAACCCTAACCATTCCTCAATACATAAGGAACATTGGCAGACCTAAATCAAGAGGTCAGAGAGTCGTGAGAAGTCATAGAAAACTTGAAAAAACACAAAAAAGTGCTGAGTCGAATTCATAGTTCCAGGCATTCTCAAGACCTTCTAGCCATCCCAATCGCTTCTTGGGATCACAAGGAACCTATACCAATCAAGAACAACCAATTTCAGGCACTAGAAACCACTGTAAGGCAGTCACGACATTGAACTTTTTTTGAATTCGATTTGCATAATTCTGGCACTTCGATTTGCCATTGTTAGGGTTTGTTGCTCCGATTTGGGATCTTTATGTACAGGTGAAATTAGGCCACGAAAGGGGCACCATCGTGCTCAGCACATCCAGACGAATTGATTCATGGCTCTGGATGTCATTTGTCATACCCATGGAGGATTTTGGAATAAGCCAGGGATGTAGTGACGGATGTTGTCCGTAGGTAAAAGTGTTTCACTTTTACCAACGGAGCAAGGACAGGGATGACCAGCGTGGCATCATCCTGTTGGTCCATTCAAATTTCTGGCACGTTTTTTTTTTGTTTCCTCCACTAACTCTATTTATTCCATATTATCTTTTATTATTATTCTATGTCCAAACAAAGCATGCAGCGCAATTGGTAGTGGGGTGAGTGAAAGAGGCCATGGGGCTTGGGTTTGAATCCCAGGTCCCCCCAATTATTTCACGTATTTTTTCCTTCATTAATCAGGCGTGCACACAAGACCAAGGACCACCATGCGCCATCATAATCCAACCTGCCAAGTGTCCTAGGAGCCAGATCTGAAGGCTAGCATATGAAGGACCATCATGTGACCTAGTCAGCGCAAAGCTTGGGAGCATGGAAGTCAACATGGATCTCAGATTTTTGGGCCCAAGGCTTGCTGTTCACACCCCTCTAAAATTACTTTCACAGGCCCATTTCCTTTCTTTTTTTTCTCTTTATATTTCTTTTAATTAATTTATTTATTTATAATTACTAACACAAATTAATTTTTCTTTTATCAAAAAATCACAAAATAATATTTTTCATCCAATTAGATTTAGGTTTTTTTTTATCAAAAATTAATTAATTAAATTAGATTATTTAATTCTAGGGTAACTTAAATTCTTTTGTAAATAATTAAAATTAATTAGAACAATTAGGGTTTTAACTTAATTATATTTTATTTTTCTTAAAAATAACCAAAAAATACAAAAATAGGTTAAATTTAATTATTTTCTTTAATTAATTTAATTAACTAATTAATGTTGTATTTAATTTCAAAAAAACCTAATTCTTTTTCTCAAAAACAATTAAAAACAACAAAAACTTTTTTTCTTTCAATTAGGTTAGAAAGGGTCAAAACCCTAATTTCTTATCGTTCTAAATTTCATTGCGCGCACTTTATTATTATTTTTTACCATATTGATGTAATTGCTCACAAGTTGTAATAGATTAATTAGGACCTTTTACTTTCATTTATCGTTTTTTTAAAGGGTTTGTTTTTGGCTATGTAAATACCTGAAGCCTTGTAATAACTTAGCTTTACTTTCCGCACTTTAAATTCTGCAAAATATTGACCGTTAGATGTATGAATAATAGGGATGCATGACAAGAATGTATGATTAACTTTAAAACAGTTAGCAAATCCTAAATGTGCAAAGATAATAATTCGAAATTGAATCACTCGCACATGCACACTCCTAGGGTATACTCCCACTTTGGTTGCCTTCGGTAAACGGTCATTAAGTATAGGATGCTTTAGTGGTCACTCTCTTGTCTAAACAAAGATCAAAGTCACGTTCATAAAAGTTGCCTCAAAATGGTTGCCTCGGAATTGTTGCCTCGAATAATTGATCTAAGACATTAGGGTTACTACTAAGACTTCCTAACATTGCTTTAGTGACCGTACGTCCCTTTCGAATTGACCCTCAAAAGGAAACAAACATAGAACAATTCTTTTTTTCGAGTAGGTAGAATCTTAAGTACTTGCTCAATCTAAATAAACTTTTCCACACTTACACTCTTTTCGAACAAAGCTTTCAAAGCACTTCGTAACACTCTTGAAGACAGAAGCAAGAGTTAAATCAAAGTCAAAAACTTTTTTCAAATCAAACACACACAAGCAATTTTGAAAATGATGAGCAAGTACCTAAGAGCCCGTGGAAAACCACGGATAGAAAGGGTGCTAATACCTTCCCTTTCTATAATCTACCCCCCGTACTCAAAATCTCGAAAAAGGGAATTTTTCTATGCTTTTTTCCCTTCCAGTTGGATAAAATAAAAGTCGGTGGCGACTCTTGCTTACCGCGACATTTTGAAAACACAAACACAAAACCAACATTCCTAAAAGAGTTCTGGTTCTGGCCACTGTATCACACAATGCAACAATACCACACCAATAACAAACATGAATAGCATACTAAGACATATAGCATGCACAAATAATCACATGCTAAAACATATAGCATACACAAATGATTGCATGCTAACACGTATAGAATACACGGATAATCACTTGCTAACACATATAGAATACACAACCAATATGCAATGCAATGAGACTCAACAACATCAACCCAATACATGTGGTCCCAAGATATGAACTATTATATGACTCAATACATGTGGTACCATCGGTTCATAAGAACCCATCAATAAATTCATTTTGGAATTTAGTTACATCGTACACACCCCACCGGGAACACGATTATCCCACTCATAGTCACTTACACCCCACTGGGCACACAACTAATTATCATTGCTCACACCCCACTGGGCACACTATTATACAATTCCTTAATAGAATCCAGATACGTCGCTCACACCCCACCGAGCATACGATAATCCCACACTTATACATACCATGAATGCATGACATATATAGACTAATGCAACAACAATATGCCCATTTACTTTCACCATGGTCAGTGCACTTTGTCGATATCGGCAAACACACACAAAACACCTGCAAAACATGCAGCAACTGTGACACCCCAAATAATCCGATTATTAAATAATTAGAATTTTTAATTATTAATTTAATTGGAAATTTAATTATTGGTATTTTTGGATTATCGGAATTAATTTAATTAATTAAAGGAAAGAAGTATTGGTGGTGTGAAGAGTGATTAGAGGGTGTGAGGGGTAAAATACTCTACTCTTACTAATTACTAATTTAATTATTTTATTGGAATAATAAAAGGAGTATTAAAAGGAAAAAGAAGAGAAAGAGAGTTATTTTGGAATATTCATCATACGTGCATTTGAGAAGAGTTAAAAGAAGGAGAAAACCGGAAGCGTCAGAATTTGAAGAACCCACAAGGTAAGGGGTGATTTCGATTAGTTAATTCGTATTATCGGTTTAGATATTCAATAGTATGGATAATAGTATGTTAGAGAATCCCGGTTTGGAATTCTAGGGTTCCGTAGAATTGTCCCTATTGCGTCGAATTGTAGGTTGAAAACCATTAGGGTGTCAGATGATAAAAAAGAATGATGAAATAATGTTGTTTGATGTTATAATGGTGCAAAATGGATGTGTTTTGGTGTTTCTCATGTTGCAATTCGTATGGGTATGTTTGGAATTGGTTTAGAATGAATAAATGTTGTCAAAAGTGCAGAATTTGACTCTGCAGGTCGTGGGAACCGGTTCCCAGTGGGGAGGAACCGGGTTCCACTGTGTGAATTTATAAAAACTGGCAAAAATGCACGTAGGAACCGGTTCCTGTATAGGTAGGAACCGGGTTCCCATACATTTTTCCAGAAGCGTGATTTTTGAACTTCGCAGGAACCAGTTCCTGCATATGTAGGAACCGGGTTCTGCTGTAACTTTTGAAAAATATTAAACTTTGAAAATTCATAACTTTCAAACCGTAAGTCCGTTTTGAGTGCCGTTTTGGACGTTATTTCTTAAATTTAATGCTCTATTTTATAAAATGAAAAGATTTCCTAAAACCTGAAATTATTTTGAAAATGAGTCAAATCCCGGAATAAGTGATTATTAGCTAACGCACATGGGTGTGTATGTAGCAGTGAACCTGTGATGGATGGATGTATTAGTATTGTGTGAATGAAAGGCATGTTTATGTTGCTAATGATGGTGTGCATGATCGTTGAGATATCATGTTTTTGGTTTTGGTTCAGTTATGATGAATCGATGTATTTCATAGACTGATTTGATGTTGCATGCTAGTGATGTGCGTACATATGCATTGTTTTGGTGAAGTTAATTCCCATTGTGTGGAATTTGACTTGTATTGTCGTTAACCGATACCCGGGTGATGATGGGTGGTTAGGCTGGATTCGTGTCCGGGTGTTTATGGACGAATCGATGGTTTCTGTATCCGGTTGATGATGGATCAGTGTTGGGTGACTTGGTCACGTGTTGGTACCACATGCATTGTGTCTGCATTTGTGTTTGCATGGAATTGTAACATGTTAGGATGTCTTCCAGTGTTACAATTCTTTGGTTGATTATTGATTTGTCCATAATGACTTGTATGATTGGAACTGCGTGTTGAATCTGAATTTATGCTAAAATGGGTGAAATAATATGCTTGTGATATAATGTTGATTGAGAAGCTTATAATGCATGTTAATTATGAGAAATCTCACCTTTACTTTAACAATTTCAGATTAAAGTTAGCAGCTCAGGAGTTGGTGAGGATGGTTCTAGAGCTATGTTACTTTAAGTCCGCGTGTCAGTGTCGTGCTCTGATAGGTTGTAACACTGGGGAACGTTTAGTTGAGGAATTAGTTATTATTCAATTGTTTCTTTGAATTTCATTGGGAATAATTATGTTTTGGTTTATTCCGTTTTGGTTATGGTATTTTTCTGCTGTGTAAGACATGGTCTTAAGTTGATTGAATTATTTGAATAATGACCCTCAGTGTAGCATGACTACTGTTTTATTGGAAGTTTTATTTATTTCATAATTGTGACATCCCTTGTTCCGTGTTAACTCTGATGGAATATGTCTTTAATCATTGATATAATTAATATTATTCGGGGTATTTTAGAAGGGGTGTTACAGCAACAACCACACAACAAAATAGCAAGAAACTATATTGCCTTTACACAGATTCCACAAAACAACATAACTCATTACACACCAAATTTGCGCATATTATGCATACCTGCAACAATATGGACAAAGACATTCACCATAGTCTATGTATCACACCACTACTGGCCACTATGCACTAAACACTTGTCAAAACATGCAGCAACAACAAACCAGCAATATAGCAAACAATAACAATACATTTGCATACGTTATAACTAATAACATAACTCGACACACACCAAACACGCATCCACGCGTCGAATAGTTGGAATTCTGATATCAAAAATATTTTTAATTTAAATTATGCTAAATCAATTTTCCAATGATTCAAACTACGTTCCAATCAGACAACCGGAACTAAAGTTATGAAATTTTCAAGGTTTTCAGAAAATACAAACACCGACATCATACATTGACAACACAAAATTTAATTACACACCAATTAAATTTATTTCCAGAACATGAAACTATTTATACAATAAATTACACTGCATTAGCTTTCTCCATATTCAAACAGCGCGTCAAACAGACACCCGATACTCGAGTTATGAATGTTTGAAGTTTTTATAAATTTTCTGACACAGCGAGGTAACGGGTTACATCATTCATGTAACCAGTTACCTCAGTCCCAAAAACTGAAAACCTAATTTTTCTTTGATGTAACCGGTTACCTCAATCATGTAACCAGTTACATCACCCAAAATGCTTGAAAAACATATTTTCAATGTAATCGGTTACCTCAACCATGTAATCAATTACCTCACTGCCATAAGCACTTTTGTTCAACTTTTTGATACGAAAATCACTTTTCACCTACACTAAAACATATCCAATATCAACACATTACATAAAAACATAATCCAGGTTCAATTCCTAATCACATACATCAATAGAAATATTCTAATTCACCACAAATATAATCACACAAATGATTTTACACAATCAAGTCACATTCACATATATTGACATAAACCCATAATTCACAATTTCACTCAACATCATCACCAAGCACAATTTTATCATTGAGTATTTAACACATGAAGTAGAATTAGGTTCTAACGAGTAATTATCCTTACCCATCGATCATTATACAACCCATTAGATAGTTAGAACCCCACCCTTACCTTGGATTTTCTATCTTGAGTTCTCTTCTCTTCTACAATGGAAATCTTCTCCAAGATTTAGCTTCCTCTTCTCTCTTTCTTTCTCTTTTCTCTAATTCCACAATCGTATCAATGAAACAAAACCCTCTAATTCTATTTTTGTCAATCTTACCCCCTTAGACCCTTTTTATGACATTTCACTTATGCCCTCTGTTGTATCCCAAAATTTGCCCTCTTTTTTCTCAAGACATTTTCTCATAAGGATTTTCAAAAGCTCAAGTTTGCACAAGGGCAAAGCAGATAAAAATAATCCTTTTGACAAAATTGGAAAAAAACAAGTTTACTTCGATTGGACTTTGGTCTCCTTCAAGCCTTCTTCGATTCCCTTTGTTTCGTATGGATTTGTCTCTTTCAAGACTGCTTCGATAAGACAATAGCATCCTTTATGCCCCCTTCGATCCATAAGGAAACTCCTTCCTTATGCATGCTTCGATCCATAAGGAAACTCCTTCCTTCTACATGCTTCAATCCACAAGGAAAAACGCTTCCTTCGAAGCAACTAGCTTCGATCCACTGGGTAGACAACGCCTATCCTGCATGCCTGCCTGCACAAGGAAATAGCTTCCATTCAAGCTAGAACCCACAAAGCAAGTGGCCTCCTACGTGCAAGCTTCAATTACACAAATGACCCCTTACAAGCTGGCTTTTGGTGCACATATCAATGACCTTCTGAAAGCTTACTTCGATTCAGAAGGCAATAACCTTCTGAAAAGTGTCCTTCATTCAAAAGGCAATGGCCTTATGAAGGTTTCCTTTGATTGCACCATTGAACCCTTACATGTTTGCCTTTGACACCACAAATCAAGGATTTCCTTCATGCCAGCAGGCACAAGGAAATGGCCTCGTGCAGCTATCCTTTGATTCAGAAGGCTATGGCCTTCTGAAAGATTTCCTTCGATTCAGAAGCCATTGGCCTCCTGTTGGTTTACCTTGATTCACAAAGTTAAAAACACTTTGTACGCAAGCTTCAATTGGACAAAGAATACCTTCACACAAGGATTCGATTGGAGTATTGGTTTCCTTCGAAGCCACATACTTCGAATCCAATTTTGAACCCTTCGAGCAAGATTGGTTGAAGAACAAATCTCATAACATTACCCTCCAAATCCCACTTGACAGGCTATGTTGCTTCCAAATCTTTATATAATCCAAGGCATACACAAGTTTTTGATACATTACACAAAGATTCGAAGCTTTATCCACTGGATAATACTATTCTTGGATGAATTGGCAAAAATCTATATACCCTTTCTTCATAAAGAGTATTTTAGTCACAAAGTTAGCTTCCAATCTAATTTTTGTCTGTTCACCAGCAATGACAAAAGCATAACTCAAATCCCTTGCCCCCAACAGACATCAGACCCCTACTTGTACTTGAAACATGGGAACAACGAAAAGGGTCAAACTTGTTTCATTTTCAACCAAACCATGGTTTGTTATCCTTCAAACCTGGTTACTCCAACATCTCTAACCTTTTCCTCTATAAATAGAGAAACAATTTGCAAGCTGAAAAAGACTTTTGGGTGGTATAGAAAGAATTTTCAAAAACTCTCAAACTCTCAAGATTCTCAAACACTTGACACATTAAAATACAGAATCAAAAGAAACATCACACTTGTTTCTTCCCTTCGAATCCAGAACCCAGGGAAACACCAACCCAACACATGGTTCCTTCTTTCGAATCCAGCACTAGAAACACCACCTTTATTCCTTTCTTTTGAATCCAGGAGCACTCAGGGAAGCAACTCAAGGTCCAACACGCGCATCCCATCTTCGAGCAAGGTAAGTCACTTTGAACCTAACCTTTTCTTTTTAAGCATGTAAATAACATTTGTTCACTTTTTATTTATGTCCTTTCAATTGCATGCTTTTCTTGTCCAAGTATACGTTAGAACTAACCCGTACAGACTCAAATGAAATAAAAATCTTCCTGTGAATCGAAGCCTTAGGATTCACCCCCTACTGCTTCACAGTAGCATCCCAAACGAAAGAAAACAGGAGAAAATATGTGTGAATCGAAGCCTAAGGCTTCACCCCAGGCTGCTATCTAACCTTAAATAAAAGGAAGCATAAAATAGGGCGTAATCGAATGATACACTCACGCTGACTTCCAGGCCCAATTGAAAGAAGCAGCAAGAAGGGCGAATCTAAGCTTACTTGCTCACACTAACATTCCTGCGATCGGAGGAAGCAAAAAGGGAAGAATCAAAAGAAGCCAGGAAGAGCTGAATCGAAGGGTGCTGCTGCCTGATCGAAGGACTTGTTTTCCTTTCTTTTATTTTGTTTTGTCTTTATATTTTCTTACTACTCAATATGGTTGTAATAGTGTAGGATATTTCTTTTTTGAATTTTTATTGCTTTATACAAATGTTAGTAATTAGGGTGTATGGAAAGATAAAACCAACAAGTAGATAACCCAAAATCAAAAGACTAAATGCATGCAATCAAACATACTTTGCACACATGCACCTCTGGTGTAATCTTACTTGTTGCCTCAGAAAATAGTCATATCCCTCGAATATGAGCGTTTTAGCAAAAATCCTTGATAAAATATCGTAGTCCCTCAATTTCCTTTGATGTTGCCTTCAGTAAACGATCTAGTCCCTAATGAAATTGCTAAAACGTCCCATAGGTTGCCATCTATGACTATGCAAACGACCCACGTCCGTCCCTTCACATCCAACGATGGGGCTTCTTACCAAATCAATGGTAAGATAGCAACATCTAAAGGAGGAAGAAAAGAACAAAGACCTTTGATTAGGTAGGACACCCGTAGTTGCTCGCTTGCTCACAACAAAAATATTTTTTCACACCAACACTTTCAATTGAAACATTTTCAAAAGTCCAAGCTCTTTTTATGCATTCTTATAGAGACGAGAATCATTACAAAGACACTTTTTTAAAAATCACTTTCAAAAACATCTTCAAAAAACATCTTCCAAAACAAACATCACTTTGAACTATTTTCAAAAACCAACACTTTGTATGCATTCTTATAGAGACGAGAATCATTACAAAGACATTTTGCAAAATATTTTCAAACTTATACCACAAGCACATTTTCAAACAAAAGCAAAAATGATCTAGCAAGTAATTAAGAGCCCATAGATAACTATGGATAAAAAGGGTGCTAATACCTTCCATTTTTATAATCTATCCCCCGAACTCAAGAAATAATCTCAAAGGTCTTTCCTGTTCTTTTCAACCTTTCCTTTATTGGATAAAAGAAAAGTCGGTGGCGAGTCTTGCTATCCGCGACAATTGCGATCAAACGCAAAACAACCAAGTCAGTTCTCCCACCGTATCACAAAATTGGTGACTCTGCTGGGGATACACTTAAAAGTGGGGATACCTTAGGGCTAGATCATATTTACTTGCTTTCCTTGTTTGAATTGTTTGCTTTACATTATGGTTCCTTGTTTAGGCTTGTTTTGATCCTCTACCCGGATCTGGGGCACCTTTTAGGTAAGTAGCAATAGATTATGGAAACTATGCAAGGTATACTGACATGGTTGAAGTGATAACTACGTTAGTGTGACATATTTGTTGGTACCGGTAGCCCTTGAGTAGTCAAGGAGAATACGGGGCCGTTGTGTGGTGTCATGAAGCACTAACTGGCCTTAGAACCTTAACTGAACAACTTGGCCATTAGGAAGTAGTGAGATAGCCAGCTTTGGGGCAGTCCGAAGTTGGTTGATACTCGATACTACACTCATTGAGATCAGACTTTCGGAATATTTTGGTCGATAATAAAGAGGCTTGTGCTGAAACAATGCCCGGTGAAGAAAGATAAGTGATATTGAGATCCCTTAGAACCCGTTTACTTTCTAGGACAGGTTGAGCCAACTAAACTTCAAGAGGGTACTTACCTACAAACCCCATGCAAGCCTAAACCTAAGGACTTGTCTGCTTTGTGTGTATATGATTATTTGTATATAACAACTTGTTTGCTTTACATAATTGTACATAACATCATGACATCATACCATGGCATTTTCAATAACCATTTCAAGGATCTCAAGGGCCTATCATGCAGGTTCACATTGAACCAAACGACCTTCAAAGATAAAAGTACAACAACTTTAGTCAGGGGCTATGACCCACTTGACATGGTGATCTTGATTCTCGTAGAAGGACATCCACCGATACGAAGTTCTCCAATCAATGATATGAGCAAAGTTCAACTTCTAACATCTTCTTGTGTTTACCGCGCGAGATCCTTGAAAACATTGTATCCATATATCATGCATCATATCTTGACAGGTTTACCCCACACGGGTTTCTCATCCGCTTACTGTTTATTTCAGTAGAGATGGATCTAGAACAGACTATAGAGGACATTCAGACTCAAAATGCTCAACTCCAAGAAATGTTATTGAACCTATCCAAGGGGAAAGAATAAGTGAAAGCACTCCTCACTAGGGGTATGACCATGAAGAATCCCGAGGACAACAAGGATGAACAGTTGGAACGGCTACAAACTGAGATAGCCACAATGAAGATCCAGATGATGGGCTAAATGGTGGGTCAGATGGCTCTTATCCAAAACTTGGCTCAGGGACAAGAAGAGTTGAGATTCCTTGTCAACAAGCTTCATCAAAATGGATGCAACCATATGAAACAAGCAATCGAGGCAAAGGATCAAGTCATTGGCCATCCTCCGAAGAGACAAGAAGTTGGATCGGTGGAGAGTGGACCTTTCCAAATTGCTGCTACATCACGAGCCCAACAACAACCTCGCCAACAATGACAAGGTGGTCAGCGTGAGCAAGATACACCCAAAAGACAATTTACCAAGGTCAACATGCCTTTGGCTCAAGCATTGCATCATATTTTGGAAGCCAAGCTGGTTATATTGAGGGAGTCTCCTCAAAAACCTAATACTTCTTCTCACCACTACAAACATGATGAAAGGTGCGCATACCACTCTAACAGTCAGGGACACGACACTAACCACTGCTGGGAATTGAAGAACAATATTTAAAATCTAATAAATGAAGGAGCGTTTGAATTCGCACAAGATGGTCAACTGGAGTTCTTCTGTCATCCCTCAAAGGCACACCATCTGAAGTGACAAATTTAGACGGAGAAACTTTTGTTTATTCGAATTTTCAGTTGTAATTGCTTTGTTTTCTTAAACATTTGTCCTTATGTCAGACTTTGATTATTCTCATTAATGCATTGCATATGTTTGTCTTGAATTAATCCATTCATTTTCATTATACTTAAAACTGTGCTTTTACTCCCTTTATGATATTTAACTCTTGTTAAAAGTTGTAAGTCTTTAGATGGAGGATGACGAAAACAATGCCATTTTCTCATACAATATGCTTTTGGACAGACCTTGCTGACGATGTATATATGTTTCTTTCAAACCCTAAACACTGGAGTTATAAGGAAGATAATCCCTAGTCAACCCCTTTGAGCCAAATAAATAGGAGTTTTTTTTCACACAAATTGAAACCTTTAATCATAACCTGGGGTAGGGTAGTTTCTTAGTTGATTCAAATGCGTGTTCAGTCGTAAACTTTCACCTCGTACACAACGAGTGATATCAAAAACATCCTTCTAAACCAAATGATGGTGATGGTTCCCTACCAAATAGGCAGACATTATCTCTCAAAAGAAAAGCTCACTAAGTCAAAACCTACGAAGGAGACTTAAGAAAAAACTGGGACATCCCGCTGGCTGTAATCCCAAAACAAGAACAGTCAGGCAAAAATCAGGGATAGTAAATCAAAAAGAGGTCACTACAGATCCTCGACAAACATGAAAAATGTTGCAAAATGACTGCCTCCACGAATAAACATTCAATATATGAACCATCACCAAAACATCATTCCAAACGCAATTGTAATTCAAAATGCATAATTAACTGAGTTTAGGACCGAAGAACTTCACGAAGAAAGGGCGGGTACAAATACACTTTGAGCCTTATCCTTTGTTTCTTAAACCATGAACCAGACCATGACACAACCCTTCAAAAGTCCTAATTGAAGAATGGTTTAGTTCGAAAGCATACTGTTACAAAAGGTATCCTGACTCCTATAAGGCTTACTGCAAATCTTGAGTTGAATTCACATTCTTACAAAACTCTTTATTTGTTAAAACGCATTTTCAAAAACTTCAAGAGAAGCATAAACTTTGCATTGTTTGAATATCACTGTTTTCATATGGATAATTGTTTGACAACGAAGAAATTCACACGACAAATATCCAATGAACATAAATTCTCAAGAAACAGAACCACTTCAAATGGGATGACACTTCCAATGATAAATCTCCTATAAGCAAAGGAGCATGACATGTCACTATCCAACTCGTCTGGGGCAGTCAAGTCAAGATTCTGAGAAATCTCTCAAGAAGTGCTGAATAACCAGGGGCAGGTCCGCATCTCCATCACTTGGGGCATTGGACATGAATTCCAGTAAAGGGTCACATGCAACCAAACAAACATTTTCTGGCAGCGCTAAAACACTTACCACTAGGGGCAGTGAAAAATCTCCCCAAAGTCCTCTTCATAAAGTGATCCCCAGTCAAGTCCCCATGAAGTCATCTCTATAAAGTTATCCCCACAGGATAATCTTCACAAATAAGGGTGCAAACCTCTCCAGGATAAATTCATGGATATCCCCACAAAGTTGGATCCAGACATTCCCCGGCCAGAGCTTCAATCTCTGGAAAGCTTCTCCCCAGACGATTTGATCTCAATAATCCTCGAGGAGTTCTGCCAAAAGAAAAACCTCTCCAGCAGATTGGCAATAGCGTTTATTTCCCCAAACGGCAAGATCCCTCAGCTTGAATTTTCCTCTTAGACTATCACAAGTCAAGGGACCACAACCCCTCTTCCCCAGTGGACTTTTCTATAATCCCCAGTGAGTTGCTGCATATCCTGGAAGACAATCAGATAACAGTTAACTTCTTTATCCTCAACAAGTTGTTAACTTCCTTTCTCTCCAATCAAAAGATAATTTACCTACCAGAGCAATGGATGACTAGAAATCCTGAACTCTTTTCCCCAAGAGGAAATCAACACTCTCCAGAGTTTTCTTATCAAGAAAAATCAACACTCTCCACAAAGTTTTCTCCTCAAGCAAAGTCAACATTCCCCAGCGGAGTTCTCCTCAAACAACAAAACAGGAATCCCCAGCAGAAACATTCTAAAACAAGGTCTGGAGAGGGGCATACTCTTCATCCCCAACGGCAGTCCGAGATTTAACTTTCCAAAACTCCCCAACATTTTTCAAGGATTTATTTTCCAAGACAAAGATACGTTCCAACAACATTTCACATTTCATTTTACATTCATACACATACAATATAATCTCATTTATTTTGAGAACATCATCATGCTATGCATACTTCTACATGCAACTAACCCTCTTCCTTGCAGGAACAATCAATCAAGTCCTCTTCTGGATGGATTCTAGTTAATAATAGGCGATCAATCAAGTCCTCTTCTGGATGGTTTCCAGTTAATAATAGGAGATCAATCAAGTCCTCTTATAGATAAATTCACTTCTTCCAGTTAATAATAGGCGATCAATCAAGTCCTCTTCTGGATGGATTCACTTATTTCAGTTAATAATAGGCGATCAATCAAGTCCTCTTCTGGATGGATTCCAGTTAATAATAGGCGATCAATCAAGTTCTCTTATGGATGGATTCTACTTAATAATATGCGGTCAATCAAGTCTTCTTTTGGATGGATTCCAGTTAATAATAGGCAATCAATCAAGTCCTCTTATGGATGGATTCCAGTTAATAATAGGCAATCAATCAAGTCCTCTTCTGGATGGATTCACTTCTTCTAGTTAATAATATGCGATCAATCAAGTCTTCTTCTGGATGGATTCACTTCTTCCAGTTAATAATAGGCGATCAATCAAGTCCTCTTCTGGATGGATTCACTTCTTCCAGTTAATAATAGGAGATCAATCAAGTCCTCTTCTGGATGGGTTCCGGTTAATAATAGGCGATCAATCAAGTCCTCTTCTGGATGGATTCCAATTAATAATAGGCGATCAATCGAGTCCTCTTCTGGATAAATTCCATTTAATAATAGGCGATCAATCAAGTCCTTTTCTGGATGGATTATAGTTAAATACAGGCGAATTGAAGACCTCTTCTGGTTAGATTTAGTTCTTCCAGTTAAATAAAGGTGAATCAAAGACCTCTTCTGGTTAGATTTATTTCTTCCAGTTAAAGACAGGCGACCAAAGACCTCTTCTGGTTAGATTTATTTCTTCTAGTTAAAGACAGGCGAATCAAAGACCTCTTCTGGTTAGATTTATTTCTTCCAGTTAAAGACATGCGAATCAAAGACCTCTTCTGGTTAGATTTATTTCTTCCAGTTAAAGACAAGCGACCAAATACCTCTTCTAGTTAGATTTATTTCTTCCAGTTAAAGACAGGCGAACAAAGACCTCTTCTGGTTAGATTTATTTCTTCCAGTTAAAGACAGGCGATCAAAGACCTCTTCTCGTAAGATTTATTTCTTCCAGTTAAAAACAGGTGAAGCAAAGACCTTTTCTGTCACCATGGATGGAATCTGTAAGCCCATCTCTGACAAATCTCCATCATCTCTCCAAATGGCATCTTTAAGCCCATTCCCTACACAATCAACAATCACATCATCAAGTGCAAATTTTTGGGCACTCTAGTGTTCAATCCTCTTCTACCTTCAAGCTACGAATGACAACATTCTATACTCGTTTTTCAAGTTTAAGAGGATTAAACAGGGGCAGCTGTTGTACCCTAAAATTTGCCTTCTCTTTTCTCAAGATATTTTCTCATAAGGATTTTCAAAAGCTCAAGTTTGCACGAGGGTAAAGCAGATAAAAATAATCCTTTTGACAAAATTAAAAAAAACAAGTTTACTTTGATTCACAAAGACTTCGATTGGACTTTGGTCTCCTTCAAACCTTCTTCGATTCTCTTTGTTTCATTTGGATTTGTCTCTTTCAAGACTGCTTCGATAAGACAATAACATCCTTTATGCCTCCTTCGATCCATAAGGCAACTCCTTCCTTCTGCATGCTTCGATCCATAAGGCAACTCCTTCCTTCTGCATGCTTCGATCCATAAGGAAAAATGCTTCCTTTAAAGCAACTAGCTTCGATCCACAGGGCAGACAACGCCTATCTTGCATGCCTGGCTGCACAAGGCAATGGTTTCCCTTCATGCTAGCGCCCACAAATCAAGTGGCCTCATACATGAAAGCTTTGATTACACTAATGACCCCTTACAAGCTGGGTTTTGGTTCACATAGAAATGACCTTCTGAAAGCTTCCTTCGATTTAGAAGCCAATAACCTTCTGAAAAGTGTCCTTCGATTCAAAAGGAAATGACCTTCTCAAGGTTTCCTTTGATTGCACCATTAACCCCTTACATGTTTTCCTTTGACACCACAAAGAAAAGATTTCCTTCATGCCAGCAGGCACAAGGCAATGGCCTCATGCAGCTGTCCTTCGATTTAGAAGGCCATGGCCTTCTGAAAGATTTCCTTCGATTAATAAGCCATTGGCCTCTTGTTTGTGTACCTTGATTCACAAAGTCAAAAAAACTTTGTACGCAAGCTTCAATTGGAAAAGTAATACCTTCACACAAGGCTTTGATTGGAGTATTGATTTCCTTCGAAGCCACATACTTCGAATCCAATTCTGAACCCTTCGAGCAAGATTGGTTGAAGAACAAATCTCATAGCCTTACCCTCTAAATCCCACTTGTTAGGCTATGTTGCTTCCAAATCTTTACATAATCAGAGGCTTACATAAGTTTGTGATACATTACACAAATATTCGAGGCTTTATCCACTGGATAATACTACTCTTGGATGAATTGGCAAAAAGCTATATACCCTTTCTTCATAAATAGTACTTTAGTCACAAAGTTAGATTCCAATCTAATTTTTTTCTGAACACAAGCAATGACAAAAGCATAAGTCAAATCCCATGCCCCCAATAAACATCAGACTCCTACTTGTAATTGAAATGTGGGAACAATGAAAAGGGACTAAACATGTTTCATTTTCAACTAAACCATGGTTTGTTATCCTAAAACCTGGTTACTCCAACATCTCTAACCTTTTTCTCTATAAATAGAGAAACAATTTGCAAGCTGAAAAAGACTTTTGGGTGGTATAGAAAGAATTTTAAAAAACTCTCAAACTCTCAAGATTCTCTAACACTTAACACATTCAAATCCAGAATCAAAAGAAACATCACACTTATTTCTTCCCTTCGAATCCAGAACCCAGGGAAACACCAACCTAACACTTGGTTCCTTCTTTCGAATCCAGCACTAGAAACACCACCTTTGTTCCTTTCCTTCGAATCCAGGAGCACTCAGGGAAGCCACTCAAGGTACAACACATGCATCCCAGCTTCGAGCAAGGTAAGTCACTCTGACCCTAACCTTTGTGTTTCAAGCATGTAAGTAACATTTGTTCAATTTTTATTTTTGTCCTTTTGATTGCATGCTTTTCTTGTCCAAGTATATGTTAAAACTAACCCGTACAGACTCAAATGAAAGAAAAAGCTTCCTGTGAATCGAAGCCTTAGGCTTCACCCCCTACTATTTCACAGTAGCATCCCAAACAAAACAAAACAGGAGAAAGGATGTGTAAATCGAAGCCTAAGGCTTCACCCCAGGCTGCTATCTAACCTCAAACGAAAGGAAGCATAAAATAAGGCATAATTGAATGATACACTCACGTTGACTTCCAGGCCCAATCGAAAGAAGCATCAAGAAGGTTGAATCGAAGCTTACTTGCTCACACTAACATTCCTACAATCGAAGGAAGCAAAAAGGGAAGAATCGAAAGAATCCAGGAAGAGCTGAATGGAAGGGTGTTGCTGCCTGGTCGAAGGACTTGTTTTCCTTTGTTTTATTTTGTTTTGTATTTATATTTTATTACTATTCAATATGGTTGTAATAGTGTAGGATATTTAATTTTTGAATTTTTATTGCTTTATACAAATGTTAGTAATTAGGGTGTATGGAAAGATAAAACCAACAAGTAGACAACCCAAAATCAAAAGACTAAATGTGTGCAATCAAACACACTTTGCACACATGCACCTCTAGGGTAATCTCACTTGTTGCCTCGCAAAATAGTCATGTCCCTTGAATATGGGCCTTTTAGAAAAGACCCTTGATAAAAGATCATAGTCCCTTGATGTTGCCTTTGGTAAACGATCTAGTCCCTAACGAAATTGCTAAAACGTCCCATAGGTTACCATCTATGACTATACAAACGACCCACGCCCGTCCCTTCACATCCAATGATTGGGCTTCTTACCAAATCAATGTTAAGATAGCAACATCTAAAGGAGGAAGAAAAGAACAAAGACCTTTGAGTAGTTAGGACGCCCGTAGTTGCTCGCTTGCTCACAACAATAACACTTTTTCACACCAACACTTTCAATTGAAACATTTTCAAAAGTCCAAACTCTTTGTATGCATTCTTATAGAGATGAGAATCATTACAAAGGCACTTTTCAAAATCACTTTCAAAAAACATCTTCCACAACAAACATAACTTTGAACTATTTTCAAAAACCAACACTTTGTATGCATTCTTATAGAGACGAGAATCATTACAAAGACATTTTGCAAAATATTTTCAAACTTACACCACAAGCACATTTTCAAACAAAAGCAAAAATGATCTAGCAAGAAACTAAGATCCCATAGATAACTATGGATAAAAAGGGTACTGATACCTTCCCTTTTTATAATCTACCCCCCGAACTCAAGAAATAATCTCAAAGGTCTTTCCTGTTCTTTTCACCCTTTCCTTTATTAGATGAAAGAAAAGTCAGTGACGACTCTTGCTA
The DNA here is from genome assembly GCA_948472305.1 of Vicia faba. Taxonomy (NCBI): domain Eukaryota; kingdom Viridiplantae; phylum Streptophyta; class Magnoliopsida; order Fabales; family Fabaceae; genus Vicia; species Vicia faba. Next base: position 475,993,863 of record OX451740.1, read on the forward strand.
TCTGCGACAATTGCGATCAAACACAAAACAACCAAGTCAGTTCTACCACCGTATTACACCCTCACTTATACTCTTAAAATTACCAACAAGCTCTAAATATCTTCACACTAATATTACCTTTACTTTAATTAGTATTAATTTTAAGTAATCTTAACTAAATTATTTAAATTAAAATACTTATAATTATCATATAACTTCAACACTACCCCACAACACACATTATTCAACAATAATTCACATATATCCACCAATAAGTCACAATTAACCAATTAAGTAATTATTTATAATTTTCTGGGTGTTACAAATCTCCCCCGTTTAGAACATTTTCATACTAAAAAATATACATGATATAAACAACTCTAGATACGACTCTCACATCCTTCTCTCAAACTCCTACGTCATGTTTGGCAATATTTAGAATAACTCTAATCAACATCCCACATTGTTAACCGCAATAATCCAACAAGATGCAATGCTAACAAGTTATGAACGCACAAGTTCATTTCATCGGAATACAACGATATCTTTACCATAACCATAGCTAACGCTTCTCTAATTCAATTTATAAGAACGAGCTTCTTTCACTTGAACCCTTCTCCATGCGCTTCCCCAATACCTTCACATTCTTCCTAATACCAAACATTTCATTCCCTTAATTCATTCATTAAAAATATATTGTACTTGACCTCGTCTCAAACAAACTATGATAATAACCAGTTAAGCCCAAAAGCTTATAGTCTCCATAACCGACTTCAGAGCCTATCAATATAGAACTTCACCTAATTTGGATGGATCCACATATACCATCACCCGAAATAGCATGCTCAAGAAACTCACATCCTCAAACCATAATCTACACCTTGACAACTTAGCATAAAGTTTCCTCCCCTTCGATACTATAATTCAAATCGCAGCGTTCAACATGCCTTTATTCTGACTTAGATTAAATCATAATGTCCTCAATAAACACCGCAACAAACTAATCCAAATATTTGTAATTCCTACAACGAGTTCTAAAAGCTGTCCTCTAACTATCTTCACCCTTCACCCGAATCTGAAGGTAACTCGACCTCAATTCGATTATACTGAAGACATACTCGCCTACCGGTTGGTCCATCAAATTGTCAATCCTTTAAAGTGGATATTTAATCTCAATCATTACCTTAATCAATTGTCGGCAATCTATATACAACCTCATACAACTGTTATCACAGAAATGCAAACATTTGAGCCTCATCTCTTAAGAGATATCCTACTTGCATTAGCAGATATCTTCAGGCATAAGAATATGCAATGGCTTATCAAAAAAATTTGTAAGCACTTGGTTTAACTCTAAACAGTTCACCCCCAAGGAAAACATCAAGTTAATCCAATGTCTCGCTATAACAAAAAGTCACAATTATCCCAGGGAAAATATCATGACTCACACACAACTGGTACATCATTAGCCATAACATCGCTCTCTACTCCTAGAGATACGAATAACACAAGTACGTAGTCATTACATCCTAAGGACACTTTTACCTACCCGCTAGACATAAATCTTGAATCAGTAATTCCTTCGAAATCGAAAAACAATGCAGTCTCACAAATACTTGCACTCATGCAATCCACTGCACACTGAACCAATAGTTCACACCTCGTAACTAAAAGTCTCTGAGAAGCAACATCTTCTCCCCCACTTGTTTCAATCTCCCTCCTGCAAACAAGTGATTATAAAAACAAGAAAGCACCAACAATGTTTCACACACATGTCGCGTACTAAGGAACAACACATTGACAATATTCAATTGTCACACCACACCGACTCAACTACTTGGACGGACAAACCGACCTACTCTGATACCACTATATAACACCCTAATTTTCCCTCGAATAATTTTAAATAAAAATCATAGTAATTTAAAAACTTCATCCAACTAGGATTTCATATTCAACAATAATATAACCTGCTCATTCATAGCGTGTGTTTGTTTCCGCGTTGGAAACAGTAGAAAAACATGTGTTTGGCAAAAGCTAGGAATCCCGTCATTAGGAAACCACAGTGGGAATGGTCTTGCATCATGATTTTGATCTAGAAACTTGATTCCAAACATATACATAGTAACATGTAACACATTCAATTTCTGAATTTATAATAATAATAACGAGTAATAAACATATTCAAGTTTAACTCCTTTTATTGCAGCGAAAAAACATCAACAAAGTATTTATTCAACATAAACATGTTATCTAACATAACTCATGTTATAACGTAATTATAAAGAAAATTTCAACAAAGAGATATCATAAAAATCTCTAATAGCATAGAATAACAATTAAGCGTATAACCCCCCCCTCCCCCCCCCCCCCCCCCCCCCTCAGTGTTACATACCAGAGCATACGCCGACTCTAATGAAAATAAAAGGAAGACTCCATCTTCCATTCACTCCAACACCGAACTACTCCTGAGTATCTGCACGTTACCCATGTAGAGGCAACATTCAAATAGTAAAGATGACATATCATAATTATATAATGGAATGTCTAATAATAAGTGAACAACATATTATTAACAGCACATCATACATCCCAACAACATATCACACTCATACAATGCAACAATTATATACCAATATCATACACGAATAGGATACTAACACATATAGCATACACAGATAACTGGATGCTAACACATATAGCGTACACAAATAATCTCATCCTAACACATATAGCATACACAGATAATCGCATGCTAACACATATAACATACATAGATGATAACTTGCTAACACATATAGCATACACAACCAATATGAAATGCAATGAGACTCAACAACATCGACCCAATTTATATGGTCCCAAGATGTGAGCTATTATACGACTCAATGCATGTGGTACCATCGGTTCATAAGAACCCACCAATAAATTCCCATTAGAATTCAGTTACATCGCTCATACCCCACCGGGAACACAATCATCCCACTCCTCATTGCTCACATCCCACCGGGAACACAATCAATTATCATTGCTCAAACCTCACTGGGCATACAATCATATGGTTCTTGAATAGAATCCGGATACATCACTCACACTCCACTGGGCACACGATAATCCCATATATGTACATACCATGAATGAATGACATACACACACACACACACACACACACACACACATATATATATATATATATATATATATATATATATATATATATATATATATATATATATATATATATATATATATATATATATATATATATATATATATATATATATATATATATATATATATATATACTCATGCAACAATAACAATATTTGTATTGACCTTCACCATGGTCAGTGTACTTCACCGATACCAGCCGCCATACATAAAACACCTACCAAAATATGCAACAAAAACCACACAACGATATAGTAAGTGTTTTACCCCAAAATTTTCCCTCTCATTTTCTCAAGATTTCCCCTCACAAGACTCTTTGGACTCAGGACCAGATTAGGGTTTGCTCTGCTCAAGACATCTCCTTGCACTGTTGACCTGAAATTAGGGTTTGAGTTTGCACAAGGATTTTTGGACTTTCAATGACTCTTATGACTTTCATACTTCATGTTGGACCTATAAGATTGCTCATACCAAGTTTCAAGCTTTGAATCGAAATTTTGCCCAATCAATTGGACATTTGACCTAGAAATCAGTTGTATTGGGAAAAAGTCAATTGTAGCCAATTTACAGTCAAACCTCATAACTTTTGATCCACGACAACATTATAGACTCATATGAACCATTGGATCAAGTTTGGACCACAACTCCTCAAGAAATTTGATCAGATTATCAAAGGGCAAAATGGTCATTTTTAGGGTTTTGATTGTAGAAGGGCAATTTCTGATTTTTAACCTAGCCAATGGAAAATTTGGTTCAAGCATGATTTCAAGGACTCAATGGCATCATCTTGACCTAATCACAAGGTTCAAAAGATCTCAAAAGCATTGGATTGACAGATGAATTTTCCAGTCAACTGATCAAAAATCAACTGTACACTGAAAAGTCAAACTTTGACTTTTTGGTCAAAATCAAGTGCCAAGGGTCATTTTCATCAAGATGTGTCAAAACATGAAACTTGTTCACCAAGAAACCTAATTTTGGAAATTAGGGTTTAAAATGGAAAATTTTCATAACTTAGAAATTTTCTAAGTTATGAAAATTTCTTATTTTTTCCCAACTTTTCCCAACTTTTTCACCATGATGCAGTTGTATTCAAAGAAAACTTCCAACATGAAAGTTGTATTCCTCCACAAAATCTACAACTTTGATTCATAAAGTTTTCCCAAAAGATGCTTTGATCTCAAGTTATGATTTTGTGAATAAGGATCCAAAAACTTTCTAACTTAGTGAAATTTTGCCCTAGTTTAGGCAGGATTTTGACCTATCTTCACGGAAATTTTTCACATAGTTCCAAGTGGAATCTCAAAATTCATTTTAAAGATGGATTGTAGAGCATGTTACAAGCTTTCCAAAATATCCAAAAACTCTCCAAGATCATTTGTGGTTAGGGAGAATCGAAGGATTGAAAATGACAAATCATCACTTTTGTCCAAGGCATTTTGCACCATGTTACAACTTGAAAATTTGTCCTAAGCATGCTTGTACTTGGTTTACAGGTTCTAATCTCTTCTACACTCAAAAATTGAATGCAAATACAATGGTTAATGGCATTGTTTTTGTCTTGGAAGCTTTGTACAAAGGTTTAATCCAAAAATGGCATAAAGGTAACATTGCCACTTTGATAAAGTATGCTTTATGTCAAAATGTTTATCTTGAGCATTGGACCAAAGCTTTTGCTGCAAAACAACTCCACAAATATCAGGAAAGGTGTACCAACTCTCAGCAGGCCTCAAGCTATCTTGTACAACCTTGGCATTGTCAATTCCAACTTTTCTTCAAAAGCAAGCAATTGTGCAAAAGTCCATATAACTTTGGTATCTGTTAAAAACAAGTGTTGTGTTCATTTCAAACAACTTGAAAATATTCTACCAAGCCTAAAACACGATTGCCAAGCCTCTCAAACACCCTTAAACACAAAAACACCAAGTTCTTGTTAAAACAGGGCCTTACCTGTAGAACCTTGGCCAAATCCAAATCCACTCGTGCGTTTTGCTTGGAATCATTTCAAACACATTCTAAACAATACACCTAAACTATCCAAGCACCTGTCCAGTCACTGTAACTCCATTTTCACACTTCACCATTTTCACTTTGAAGCTTTGCAGGTTGAGTTCTACAAGCACATTCAGGCAAGTTCAAGGCAAGCCAAGCATTGGGAAAGGTTGAGTGAACTTCAGGCACGCTAACACGACCTTCAAGCCTCATCCAAAACTCCTACATTGCCATATCAAAACTTGGCTGAAACAGGTCATTTTCAAACTTCTATCTCCTTATTTAGGAATCATTAGGCTTAGGTTTGTGAAGCAAAAATGTAGCCCTTAATGTCCTTGAACTGTACTGTGATACGGTGGGAGAACTGACTTGAGGTTTTGCGTTTGTGTTCGCAAATGTTTCGGTTTAGCAAGAGTCGCCACCGACTTTTTATTTTATCCTAAGGAAAGGTCAAAAAGCACAGGAAAGACCTTTGAGATGTTTTCTTGGGTTCGGGGAGTAGATTATAGAAAGGGAAGGTATTAGCACCCTTTCTATCCATGGTTATCCATGGGCTCTTAGTTACTTACTTAGATCACTTGCTTTTGCTTTTCAATTGTTTGAAATGGTGCTTTTGTGTGTGATTTTGAAAGGTGTTTTTGAAAAGAGGCCATCATTGTGGCAACCTTTGTAATGATTATTGTTTGAATGTATACAAAGGTATTTTTGTCTTTGAAAAGTTTTCAATATTTGAAAGTAGGGTTTTGAAATTGCATTGTGAGGTGTGTTTTGAAAAATAGCAAGGATGTTTTTTGCAAGCTTGATCAAGTAACTAAGAGTTTGTCTACCCTATTTTACTCAAAGATCTTTCTTATGTTTTTAACCCTTTTAACAGTGTTGCTTCACCATTGTATTTGGTGAACAACCTTGTGTTAGGATGTTAACGGGACAGGCGCGGGTCATCGTATAGACCATGATAGCAATAGTGTCAAGTATTTTTGGCAATTTTTTTGAGGGACTTGATCATTTTGTTTAGGCAACTCAGATAGCGTCATCGAGGGACTATGATCTTTTGTTTTGTTTTTGTTTTTCCAAAGTACTTGACATGAAACCATGGCCCATTTTTGAAGGCAACAAGTGGATTGAAACCCTAGGGGTGTAAGTGTGCATTGTGTTTGTTTTTTCATGCATATTTGTCTTTGATTAGGTCAAGCTAGTTATTGATTTTATTTTGCATACAAACCCTAAGTCTAAGCATGGCATAATTGGAAGTTTTTAAATGTGCGAGAATTTAAATACTACACTATTACAACATGATATAGGGATGGGGGTACAAATTGGAATTGGGGGTATTTGACAAGAAAATAAATTCTAAGTTATTACAACCATATTGAATGTATAGGCAATATTTAAATGTACAATAGTTGAATATAATACAATAAATAAATGTAAATAAAATGTATTATGCAAAAAAAGATTTTTATGTATGTAAAAAGTATTTTTTAAATGTGAAGTAAAAATAAATAAAGAAAAAGTCAATTTTAATTATTTTTCTATTTAGGGCAAAAACCCTAATTCTTAATAAATAGTATTATTTATTAATTATATACAATAACATATTAATTTATACAAAAATAAAAGTATATTGTGAAAAAAAATGTTTTTAGTGTAAAAATATTAATAAAATGAAAATGTAGTATTTTAGTATTTTTGTCCTAATTATATACATATATATATATATATATATATATATATATATATATATATATATATATATATATATATATATATATATATATATATATATATATATATATATATATATATATATATATATATATATATATATATATATATATATATATATATATATATATATATATATTATATTTTAAATATAAGAAAAATAGAAATTAATTATTTATCAAAAAAATGTGTATATTCTAGAAAATATTTTCAAGTGTATATAAAAAATAATAAATAAAAAATAAGTATATTTTTTGTATTATTTTTGAGTTTTAATAAAAAGAAAATAGTTTATTTACATATTTATACTTAGTAAAATAAAAATAAATATCAAATAAATATGAAAAATATAGAAAATAATTTGTTGGCATTTTTTATATTTAGACAAAAATAATAAAGTCAGAATAAAAATAAAAATGTCAAAATGATAAATATTCAAGTAAATGGGCCAGGGGGGTGTAAACAGAAAAATGGGGTGTCAAAAGCAAAGAACAACCAGGCCTAGCCCAGTCAGACTTCATCTTCTTCCTTTGAATCAAATCACGCGCGCTTCTGTACGCAAATGCCATCTCCTGATTCTTTGATTTTTTGACAAAACTCATAACATGAACATTGTAGAGAATTAAACAACGAATCCAACCATATAAAAAACTTGGATTAACTCTCAAAGACCAGAGAGAATTTCTCTGGCCCTAATTTCTAACCTAGTTTTTTCAGAAAGTTCACGAGTGAAATTCTCCTAGCACGATTAATGTAAATGAAAACTAAGCATATGTATGGATTCAGGGCTATGAGTACAACATATTTCATTCACAAACCTAAGCCTAACCAATCCTAAATAGAGAGATAGAAGTCCATGAAATACCTGTTTCAGTTAACTTCGAGCTGGATAATGTAGCAACCTTCAATGATGTTTGAGCTTCTTTTGAGCTTACCTGAGGTCCAAGGAAGCTTTTCCAATGCTTGACTTGTTTTGAAACAACTTGAATCATGCTGTAGAACTCAACCTGCAGAGCTTTGAAACAAAAATGGAAAAGTGTGTTAATGGTGTTACAACTTGCAATGGAGGCCTGGGATAGTTCAAGTGAGTTGATTGGAATGTGTTTGAAATATCTTGGGACAAAACGCACGATGGAATTTGGTTATGGCTTCAAGTTTGCAGAGCTTGCCATGTTTTGCAACAAAACAAGGATTTTTTTGTGCAAGGGGGTTTGGGAGGCAAAAGGGTCGTGTTTCTGGCTTGTTGGGAGGTATGAAACTGGTTTACAATATTTATGTAAGCTGGTCTTAACAGATATGATAGATGGCATATGTTTTGCAACTTTTCTTCTACTTGAAGCAAGAGTGTGTGTCCTCTCAATGCAGGCCTGTACAAGCCCTATATCATGCTGCATACTTTTCTCTTGGTTCTTGGAATTGGTTGATTGAATCTTGCTTCAGAGATATGGCCCCATGCCTCAAGGATTTTGGTTTGACATAAAGTGCAACTTTACAAAAATGGCATTTTACCTTTTACCACTTAAGGATTAATCTTGTATGCAATGTCCAAATGACCAAGATAACACCTTAGCTCAATGGTTATTCATTAAATTATGGAGTACAAGTTGGTTTTGAGGCCTGCAAGCTAGCACCAAACATGCTGATTTGAAAATGCAAGTTTGTATGAACATGTATTGGCCATGGACAAAAGTGAGTTTTTTCCAACTTCAAGCATTCGATTCTCTCTAACCACAATGGTGTTTGAGGAGTTATTGGAAAATTTGGAAATCTTGGAACATGTACTATAATCCATATTTGAAATGCAACTTGAAACTCCAAGTGGAACTATGTGAAAAATGGCCAAGAAGATGGGTCAAAATCCTGCCTAGATTAGGGCAAATTTTCTCTAAGTTAAAAGTTTTAGGTACCCTTGTTCCAAAAATCATAACTTGATCTACAAGCCTATTTTGAGAAAACTTTGTGAATCAAAGTTGTGAATTTGTGATGGAATACAACTTTCATGTTTCAAGTTTTCTTTGGATCCATTTGCATCTTGGTGAAAAAATGGGACAAAGTTAGGAAAAAAATAAGAAAATTTCATAACTTAGAAAAATTCTAAGTTATGAAAATTTTCCATTTTAAACCCTAATTTGCATTTTTCGGTTTCTTGATGAACAAGTTTCATAATTTGACATGTCTTTATGAAAAATAACTCTTGGCACTTGATTTTGACCAAAAAGTTAAAGTTTGACTTTTCAGTGTACAGTCAAATTTTGATCAGTTGACTGAAAAATTCATCTGACAATCCTATGCATTTGAGATCTTTTGAACTTGTTAAATGGGTCAAGACAATGTCATTGAGTCCTTGAGTCCATATGTGAGCTTGATTTGTCATTGTCTAGGTCAAATAGTCAAAAATTGCCTTTGTGCTGTCAAAACCCTAAAAATGACCATTTTGCCCTTTTGGTGATCTGATCAAATTTCTTGTGGAATTATGATCCAAACTTGATCAAATGGTTCATATGAGTTTATAATGTTGATGTGGGTCAAATTTCATGAGGTTTGACTATCAATTTGCCACAGTTGACTTTTTCCCCAATATAACTGATTTCTAGGTCAACTGTCCAATTGACTGGGCAAAAATTTGAATCAAGGCTTCAAACTTGGTACGGACAAACTTGTGAGTCCAAAATGAAGTATGAAAGTCACTTTGGGCATTGTAGGTCAAAACATCCCTGTGCAAACTCAAACCCTAATTTAGGTCAACAATGCAAGGAGGTGTCTTGAGCAGGGCAAACCCTAGTTTGATTTTGAGTTCCAAGAGTCTTGTGATTGAGAAAATGTTGATGAAATGAGAGGGAAAATTTTGGGGTACAACAGTTGCCCCTGTTCAATCTTCTTAAACCTGAAGAGTTAGATTGACAAGTTTGCCTTTCGCGACTCAAAGGTAAAAGAGGATTCGACACTAGAGTGCCCGTAAATTTGCACTCATCAAAATAATGTTGAGGGAATGGGCTTAAAGATGCCATTTGATGTTGGTATAATCTTGCTGGAGATGGGCTTAAAGATGCCATCCAAGAATGTTTGTTGAAGTGCATTGTTGTAGGTCAGAAAAATGAGTATCAAAGTGGTATCCGTGTCTGGAATGCACTTGAACTTTATCTGGAGACTGAGTCTGTATGAGCAAAGGAATGGCGTCCGTATTTGGAGTGTATCTGAGCTGTAACTGTATTTGAGACTTTGAATGAATATCAGAATGAATGCCATGTCTGGAGTGTATTTGTATTCTGAATGGGTACCAGAAAAACATTTGTATACGGAGCAACTGTGTACTGGGGATAAATTCTGAATGAGTGACAGAATGGCAACCGTGTCTGGTGCGTATCTGGACTGTATCTGAAGTTGAGATCTGTATGAGTAGCAGAATGACTTCCGTGTCTGGAGTGTATCTGGAACTGTAATTGGGATCTGAATAGGTGACAGGATGACCTCCGCGGCGACTGCACTGGGGAGAATCAAGCTGCTGGTGTAAGGGTCAGAATGACATCCGTGTTTGTAGCATATCTGAACTTTGAGTTGAGAATCTGAATGAGAGATAGAATAGCTGCCATGTCTGAAGCGTATCTAGTCTGTATCTGATTGCTGAAGTCTGTATGAGTAGTAGAATGACCGCCGTGTCTGGGGTGTATCTGTACCTTTTTTTTATTTTAAAAATTCTGAATGAGTAATAGAATGACCGCCGTGTCTGGGGTGTATTCATACTGTATCCGAATAATTGTTAACGATAGCCTTTTAATCTTATCCTGAAAAGGGTAAAATGTTAGCTAAAACACAAAGTTATGCTGCATGATATGTATGATGCAATGAATTGTGTTTCATCAATGTTTATGATATATGAATGTAATGGATGTGCATATAAGCCGAGTAGTTGTCTTGCCGAGGAAAATAAATCCTTGATAATTGGAGATAATGAAATCTTTGACTGCTGCTGGAGGAAGTAAATTCCTGACCGATGCTGAGGATTCAAAAACCTTTGATTGTTGAAGATGAGAAATCCTTGCTGACTGCTTGGGGATTAAAGATCTTTGGCGACTTGTGGGGATTTTAACAAGAGCTTTACCAACTTCTGCGGGGAAGGAGAATTCTTCATTACTTCCCTGGGGAATAAGGAAAACTCTGACGACCTCTACTGGGGAATTAAAACCTGGGAGGCTTCTACTGGAGAAATGAGACTGAGAATCTTCAATCTGCTGAGAAATGACCCTATGGGGAGAATGCTTACTCGGTCGGGGAAATCAGGAGCTTGGGTTGTATGCCAATCTACTGGGGAAGTTGGGGAAAGCTGAATGGTTCCTACTGGGGATTGGTAGTTGGAATTTTGACTTCGTTGTGGAAGAAGGTTTAGAATACTCTAGCTCCTGCTAGGGATACGTATTTCAGGGTTTTCGGGCTCCACCGGGGATCAGGTTTTAACTCTGATGGGAATTTTGAAGCTTAACCTAGCTGGGGAATCAAGTCTTAGACTGCATTGGCTCCGCTGCAGATTTTGAAGCTTAACTTCGCTGGGGAAATATACTCCAAATTTTGCCTTATTGAGGATCTGAACGATGTATCATAGGGGATTTCTTCTGGAATAGCCTAAAGACGTCTCCCTACCCTTTCAATCTACCAGTAATTATCCTTTCTCAATTTCGTTTTATTTGTAAGTCGTGATTATATTCAAATGCATATGCCTATTTAACAAAACATTGGATGTTTTCAAATAAAGCAGAAGTGTAAAAAGAAAAGAAAGGCAAGCGAATTTATGCACTTTGAAGTATATTTGTATTAACTTTTGTGAGTATCTTTGTACAAAAGAGACATATATCCTAGTAAGAGAATGTTGTCGTAAAAATTGAAAAACTTTATACAAAAGAAAGATGGCTATGTGTAACAATTCCATGGGATTCCCATTCTGCTATAGCCTTCACAACTCTGAATATCTTGTCCATTCGCTGCTTCGTCCGCCGATGGCTAGATTGATCAGAAGCTAGGAGCTTGTTGGTGAAGAGATGGTTCTTAAAGTGATCCGACGAGACATAGTCATACGCTTTAATTCCCTAACTTTTGCCCGGACCGCCCTTTCGGGTTTTCGATCCACCGAGAAACCTTTTTTGCCCAAGCCGCCCTTTCGGGTTTTCAACTTGCCGGGTGTACAGATTTTTTTGTTTTATCCCTAATTTTTTCCTGAACCGCCCTTTCGGGTTTCGATTCACCGGGATGCCCTTTTTTTTGCCCAAGTCGCCCTTTCGGGTTTTCAACTTGCCGGGTCTTTTTATGCGTAGTATCTTTTGACTATGTCTGTGTTTGCAGGGTACAACAAGTCGTCGCCGTCCATGGTGGTCAGAATCATTGCCCCACCAGAAAAGATGCTCTTGATCACAAATGGTCCTTCGTAGGTAGGGGTCCACTTGCCCCTGGGATCACTTTGCGGCAAGATGATCCGCTTGATTACAAGATCTCCGACTTGATATACATGACGTCTGAATTTCTTGTTGAAAGCCTTGATCATCCGTTTTTGATACGGCTGACCATGGCAAACAACGGTAAGTCGCTTCTCGTTGATCAAATTGAGTTGATAAAGCCGGGTCTGAATCCAATTGTCTTCACTCAAACCAGCGTCCTTCTTAATCCTTAAGGAAGGAATTTGAACTTCCATGGGTAGTACAGCTTCCATGCCATATACTAAAGAAAATGGGGTTGCCCCTGTTGAAGTACGTGCCGTGGTACGATATCCATGCAGAGCAAACGATAACATCTCATGCCAGTCCTTGTAGGTGACTGTCATCTTTTGAATGATCTTCTTGATATTTTTGTTCGCAGCTTCAACAACACCGTTCATCTTTGGCCGATAGGGAGATGAATTGTGATGATAAATCTTAAATTATTCGCATAGAGCGGTGATCATAGTATTGTTCAAATTCGTATCGTTGTCCGTGATGATCCTGTCGGGGACACCGTACCGGCATATGAGATTCTGCTTGATGAAGCGGGCAACCACATTCTTTGTAACGGAAGCAAAGGAAGCTGCCTCGACCCATTTGGTGAAATAATCAATAGCCACCAAGATGAAGCGATGTCCATTGGATGTCGTGGGCTTGATCTCTCTAATCATGTCAATGCCCCACATTGCGAATGGCCAAGGAGCTGTCAGAATGTTGAGAGTAACAGGAGGAATATGTACCTTGTCGGCATAGACTTGGCACTTATGGAAGGTACGAGAATGTTGATGACAATCAGCTTCCATGATAGACCAGTAGTAGCCTGCCCTTAGAATCTTCTTAGCCATCGTATGTCCGCTCAAGTGGGTGCCGAATGTGCCACTGTGTATCTCAGTCATGATCAACTCTGCTTCAGCGTTGTCTACACAACAAAGTAAAACACAATCATGGTTGCGCTTATAAAGGATGCCATTGCTTAGGAAGAACTTGGCAGCAAATCTCCTTAAGAACTTTTTGTCATTAACGGAAGCTCCTTCAGGGTATTCTCTAGTCTGGAGATACCTTTTGATTTCATGAAACCAGGGTTGTTCCACTACTTCTTCGGTATTAATCTCATGACAGTGCGCAGGTTCATCCATTCGCTCGATGGTAATTTGGGGAGCCTCGTCATCCCAGTTAAGTTTAAACATGGAGGACATTGTAGCCAGAGCATCTGCTAGCTGATTTAATGCTCGAAGGTAATCTGCTCGAAATGAGGGAACAACATCAAGACATGTTCTTTGTATAGGATAAGATTAGGATGCTTGGTGTCCCACTCTGCTTTGACTTGACTGATAACCAAAGCCGAGTCCCCAAATACGACCAAAGATTTGACCCCCAAGTCTATAGCATCCTTGAGACCAAAGATGCAAGCTTCATATTCAGCTATGTTGTTGGTGCAGCTGAAGCAAAGTCGGGCAGTGAAGGGTGTATGGAAACCTTTTGGAGAAGTTAGTACCGCACTGATACCGTTACCAAGTGCATTTGAAGCACCATCAAAGTACAGGGTCCATCGGGATCCTTGTTCAGGTCCGTCATATGGTCCGTTACCTTTAATGTTGTCCAATGTCATGATGTCCTCGTCAAGGAAGTCGAATCTCATAGATTGGTAATCTTCGACGGCTTGATGAGCTAGATGGTCAGCTAGTACACTCCCCTTTATAGCTTTTTTGGTAGTATACTGGATATCATACTCTGTCAGGATCATTTGCCATCTAGCGATTCTTCCAGATAAAGCAGGCTTCTCGAAGAGATACTTGATCGGATCCATTTTGGAAATCAACAAAGTGGTATGAGTCAACATATACTGCCTCAGCCGGCGAGCAGCCCATACCAAAGCGCAACAAGTTTTCTCGAGCAGTGAGTAGCGAGTCTCACAGTCAGTAAACTTTTTGCTAAGGTAATAAATGACATGCTCTTTTCGGCCAGACTCGTCATGTTGGCACATCACACACCCCATTGAGTTATCCAGAACAGTCAGATACATGATTAACGACCTTCCTTCGACGGGTGGCATCAGAATAGGAGGTTCTAGCAAATACTCCTTGATCTTATCAAAAGCAACTTGACAATCATTGTTCCATTCAACTACCCGATCTTTCTTCAACAGTTTGAAAATTGGCTCACAGGTAGACGTCAGGTGAGAAATGAACCTGGCGATATAGTTCAACCGTCCCAAGAATCCTCTAACCTCCTTTTCAGTACGGGGGGCATGCATTTCTTGTATTGCCTTTACTTTAGCTGGATCAACCTCAATACCTTTGTTGCTGACGATAAATCCCATAAGTTTACCAGACCTAACTCCAAAAGTTCACTTTCTTGGGTTCAGTCTGAGCTTATACTCCTTCAACCTGGCAAACAGCTTTTGCAAATGACCAAGGTGTTCTTCTTCTGTCTGTGATCGAGCTATCATGTCGTCTACGTAAACTTCGATCTCATGATGTATCATATCATGAAATAAAGCTACCATGGCGCGTTGATAGGTTTTCCCTGCGTTCTTCAGTCTGAACGACATCACTTTGTAGCAGAAGGTACCCCATTGCGTGACAAAAGTAGTTTTCTCCATGTCCTTGGGGGCCATTTTGATCTGGTTATATCCCGAGAATCCGTCCATGAAGGAAAAAACCTTGTGTTGAGCTGTGTTGTCAACCAAGATGTCGATATGTGGCAGTGGAAAATCATCTTTCGGGCTAGCCCTGTTCAAATCTCGATAGTCCATGCACATTCTGACTTTGCCGTCCTTCTTAGGCACGGGCACGATGTTAGCAACCCATTGTGGATAGGAGGTAACAACCAGAAAGCCAGCGTTGAATTGCTTCATTACTTCAGCCTTGATTTTCTCAGACATGTCAGGCCTCATTCGGCGGACCTTTTGCTTGATCAATGGACAATCTTCTCTTGTAAGGAGACGGTGAACCACGATATCTGTGTCCAACCCTGGCATGTCTTCATAAGACCAGGCGAAGATTTCAACATATTCATTCAACAATTTCACTAAGTGCTCCTTGACACTTGGTTCCAGGTTGGCACCCACTTTTACTTCCTTCCTGTCTTCCTCTGTCCCCAAGTTGATGGTTTCTAGCAACTCTTCATGAGGCAGAATGGCCCTCTCTTCTTGTTGTAGAAGTCTGGCTACCTCTCCCGGCACTTCACAATCTTCGTCAACTTCGTACTCAGCATGATTGACCAAATCTTCAGAGTTATCGAAGGCTAAAACAGAATAGTCACCCATGGAATCCAGAGTGGATGGGTACCTGCATTTGTGAGTGTGGGTGTGTGTAAGGGATAGCCATCCTTAAACAAGCAAAAATGCAAAAGGAAAGAAAATGAACACAAAGTTTATAGATGAAAAACGTCCAATGATTCATTAAAACATGGCATATGATTATGAAGAAAATCAAGCCCTTACAAATGGACCTACATGCCCCGGGCAAGGCATGAGGTGAAAATAGTGTGCGAATTGTTTTAGTTATTACAGACCATAAAAATGGGAAATTGTTCAAAGATAAAATTACTGGTTGATAAAGGTGATGGAAACAAAATCCTTTGCTTCCCAGTTGCTCAAACCCCCTTTGACGGTCAGAAAGATCCAATCTTCAAAGTGGCTCTCTTCATATTTATCTTCTACAACATTAATTCTGTGATGAGTGATCCTTATGGGTGGCCCTCCAGTCTTGGAACGACGCATAGCCTTCTGTCCTGCAGCTGTAAACCCTAGTCCAAACTTGTCCGTCTTATGGGGAAAATCAGTCAATTGCCCCCATGCTGTACTCTTCCCTTCTTTGATCACCGCCTCTACGTCCTTGAGAGATGCCATCCTAGATACGTGCTTGGGAACAATAGGCACCTCAACCATTATCTTCGCAACTGCTACCTCGGGAGAAACTTCCTCAAAATGCTGGAAAGGCGTTTCGATGAACTCGCCATACAGCTCCACATAACGGAAGGAGTTGAGGTGGCTTATCATGTACTCTTCCTCGCTGTGCACTGTTATAATTTTACCCTTAACAGGATATTTCAGCATCTGGTGCAAAGAGGAGGTAACTGCCCCGACATAATGGATCCACGGTCTTCCTAGCAAACATGAATATGACAGTCGGATGTCCATCACGTAAAAGGTTGAGTTGAAGACTTTTGTGCCTACTTTGATAGGAATATCAACATCTCCATGAACCATTCTCTTGGAACCATCAAAAGCCCTAACAATGATGTTACTAGGCTTGAGAGTCAGTCCTTCGCAGTCCAAGCGGTCTAAGGCTTTCTTTGGCAGCACGTTCAAGGAAGAACCAGTATCAACTAAGACATGGGCGAGAGTGGTTCCCCGGCATTCAACTGAAACATGTAATGCATCGTTGTTTTTCCTTCCTTTGGGAGTTAAGTCAGCATCGAAAAAGCCAAGGCCATTATCAGTAGTAAGACTGGCCACACATTCCTGAAACTGGTCAGCCGAAGTCTCTTGGGGAACATGTGCCGCCTTCAAGAACTTGATCAGGGCCTTAGTGTGGGCCTCAGAACAGAGCAGAAGAGCCAACATTGAAATTTTAGAAGGGGTCTGCCCTAATTGTTCCACAACGTCGTAGTCACTTTTTCTGATTATTTTCAAGATTTCATCCATTTCTTTCTGAGTGGTTTCGGGGATAACCACAGCATGTGCCTTCGTCTTGACAGGCACTTCCAGTATCCCCTTACCCTTGTCGGTAGTTTCAGCAGATGGTCTTACTACAGGAGTATCCAGTTCTTCAATCACTGGGCCTTGCATGGATGGTCCAACAGGTGCAGAAGCTTTCAAGGGTCCGAAAATTGCTCGATGGGGAGCAATCTCCGGAGAAAAGATCCGGCCACTGCGGGTTATCTTGCTTGTACCTGTGATGTTCCCTATATCAGGGCTTCCTTCTTCAGAAATCTCTTGGACTGTCTCAATTTGTTTGATACCATGGTAGAAGATTTCTCCCCCATAGTTCCATGGTATCGTTTTGCTGGATTGGTACAGGATAGGTCCCGGCATGGTGATCTTTAATGGTACACATTCAGAGTTGGGTGTAATCCTGACAGGCCTTTTGCAAGCCTTGGGAGGATTTTCGAAAATGGTTATGATTGCAATATCGTTGGTTGTAGAAGTAAAAGTATCAGGAGTAACAAGCTTGAAGGTATTCACAGGGGTTTTCTGAAAAAGTATCTCTTGGGTATCCATCAGGCGTTGGACACCTGACTTCAACATTGGGCAATCACCTCGTATATTCAAACAAAAATAATAGTCTTTACCACAACTAGGAAAGATTCCGGCTCTCAACAAATTTTCCTTAATCACAAGTAACGACGTCAACAGGTCAACAACATCAGTAACATAAGTGTCCTCCATAACAGCATGAATATTATGGTCGTGCTTGGGCATCGGAGCTGATATAACATTGGGCTTCTCAGGAGCGTCAAATTCTACCTCCTTAGCATCGATCAGATCCTAGATTTTGTTCTTAAGCGCCCAGCAATTATTGGTATCGTGCCTAGCACTGTCGGAATGGTAAGCACACTTGGCGTTAGAGTGGTAGTATGGAGAGGAGGTGTTAGGGTTTTTTGGTGCTTCCTTTAAACTGGTCAGATTCAGCTCCAACAAATGAGGAAGTACCTGAGCGGGTGTCATGTTGATGCGGGTGAACTGTCGTTGTGGCCTTTCCACGCGTTGTTGATTAGGTCTCGACTGATTGTTACGAGGTTGATCATTTGACGAGTTTTAAATCATCATAGCCCCTACAGTCGGCCGACGCTCAGTTCTTCCCACTCCCTTCTGAGAATACATAACAAATGCTTCCTTCTTGGCCGGGAAGGGTTTCTTAACAGCCGTGGATGCGGAAGCATCCTTTTGAATCTTTCCACTCTTAATACCGGCCTCAACCCTTTTGCCGGTCAAAATCAGTTCAGTAAATCCCGCGGAAGAACTTCCGATCAGATGATTGAAGAAGGGGCCAGACAGGGTCCCCAGAAACATGTCAACTAACTCCCTATCTGATAGCGGTGGCTGCACTCTTCCCTCCAGATCACGCCACTTCTGCGCGTACTCTTTAAACCCTTCATTGGAAGCCATCCCCATACTTTGTAACTGAGTACGAGTGGGAGCCAAATCAGCATTATATTGATACTGACGATAAAAAGCAGCCGCCAAGTCTTCCCAATTATGAACCTCTGATCTTTCGAGTTGATAAAACCAGTCTAACTGCGTGCCAGACAAGCTGTCTTGGAAAAAGTGTACCCAGAGGTCTTTATCGGATGAATGGGGTTTGATTTTTCTGACATACAACCTCAGGTGCATCTTAGGGCAAGACAGACCGTCGTACTTGGCAAATGTTGGCACCTTGAACTTGGGAGGGATAACAATCCCAGCTACCAGCCCTAGTTCCTCAAAATCCAATCCGGGCACCCTCTGCAACTCCATAGCTGCCAGTCTATCTTCAAGGTTCTTATATTTGTCATCCGCTGGTGGATATTGTTGTTCAGAGTAGTCTTCGTCTTCTTCCTCTTCCTCCTCTTCAACCTTGGATTCAGAAGGTACGGCAGTCCCTTTCCCTTTACCGGCCCCTTCGTCAGACGTTGAGGGGAACTCAAGAACTCTTCTGGCCTGATGCTCAAATCTTCTTCCCAAAGTGGCTACTCCAGGTCTATTTTTCTTTTTCTCTTTATTCTTCTCCAACAAAACTTTGAGGTCCTCCTGACCCTTTGCCAAGGTCATGAGGAGTTGCTGGAACTGTGAATTTTGTGCCTGTAGATCCTTTACTGTTTGCTCCAAATCCATCTTGCTGAAATAAACAACAGAAAGATAAGGAAACCTGGCTTCAAGACCTGTTTATGCATATGATGAATGGTATGTTTTTTCATGTAATGCATTCAAGGGTTCAAAAATTCAAATTTGTTGCAAACAAAAAAGAACGCACGTCATTTTAAGAAGAAATTTGTTAGTACATAAATGCCCCATGGGAGAAATATTACAAAATTCCTAATGTAAAAAGACATTGCGCATCCTCTTTGGTGCGATGTAAGTGTTGAGAGTTTCCTCCTCGTGAAGTCGGTGGGTGAGCTCCAAAACCTTCTTCTCACTGGCATAGAAGCTGGCTTCAAAAGTATCCCGTTCTTCCTTGAGTTGAATCCAACTCTTTTGCATTTCTTCCCATGATGTTGGCATGTCAGGATGTAGGATGGTGTATGGAACCTCTCCTTCCGTAACAGGCTCTTTGATCAAGGGGAGAATATGAGGGTATGGCATCATAAGATTCTGGGAGCGGGTTCGTACCCACTTGAGATAAGGCTCAAGAGGGATGGAAATCTTGTGCCCCAGTGTCTTACTATCTACCTTGTTAGGCATCCTCCAAGCTCTGATGAACCTTTGTCGAAGTCCTTGAGCGTCATTGTCGAAGTCAAAAACTAGGTCCGGGATCAGCATGTCATGAGGGCCATCCCTCCGAGCATATCCAAATTGTCTCAAAGCTAGACAGGGGTTGTAGGTGATGCCTCCCCTAATGCCAAGTAGTGGGACATTATGAAATTCCCCACAACGATCAATGATGATGACATTTTCTCTGGACCGAGAACACCAATGTACATCAGAATGTGTGAGGGTCATCAATCGTTGTGACCATCTTAAACCCTGCTCATTCTTCAAAACTGATTGTGGAAGGTGAGAAATAAACCACCTTGCTAGGAGAGGAGTACAGCACATGAGAACACCTCTTTTCCTCATTGTTCGTGTGTAAAATGAGTGTAGGATGTCCCCAAGCAATATAGGTATAGGATTCCTGGACATGAAAATCTTGACAGTATTCACATCTATAAGTTGATCAGGGTTTGGGAACAAGACCAAACCATAGATGAGGAGTGCCACAATCTCTTCAAAGGCTTGTAGATCAAGAGAATTCCAGCAGTCTTGTGCCTTCTCAAACAGAAACTTTGCCAAGAAGCCCTTAATACCACTTCTGGTTTCCCAATGCCCCTTGATGTCAGATGGTTGCAAGTGTAATGCTTGAGCAACATCTTCAGGATTTGGTTCTTTTTCCGTACCGTTGTAGGGTAGTTGATGAAGAATATGAATTCTCAGGAGTTGAGAAAATTCCTCTAAAGTAGGCACCAATTGATAATCATGGAATGTGAAGCAGTGGTGTAGGGGGTCAAAGAACTGGAAAAGTACTTTCACCATGTCTTCTTCAATGTTGGTGTTGACCAAGTTGAGGAGTCTACCATGTCTTTCACTGAAGAGATAATTCTCTGGAATCCTGGAAGTAAGCTCCTTGAGTTGAGGAGGGATTCTCACAAGGTTGACCTGGATTGTTTTCTTGCGAAGAGATCCCATGACCTACAAAACAAGAACAAAGATGAAGATCCAAACCCTTGAAATGGTTAGTGGATGCATATACTGCTTTATGATGTTCATGATGTATGCACAAGCACATGTACAGGAAAGTCACACAAAACCCTAGTTTCAGGCTTGCATGAGGTTTCACAGGTAAGTACCCTCTTGAGTTTAGTTGGCTTAAAACCTGTCCTATAAATAGTAACCGGGTTCTAAGGAGCTCAATATCATTGGATTATTTTCTATGTTCATTGTTTTGGTTTAGCCACTTAACTAGCGACTAAAATATTCCAAGAAAACAACCCTTAATGAGTGTAGTATCGAGTATCTAACAACTTCGGACTGCACCAAAGTCGGTCATCTCACTACCCCTAATAAAGGCCAAGTTGATCAAGTAAGGTTCTAAGAGTTCATTAGTGCTTCATGACATCACTCAGAGGCCCGGTATTCTCTTTGATTGACTCAAAGGCTACCGGTACTCACAAATATGTCGCACTAATATAGCTATTGCTTCAACCATGTTGATATACCCCGCACAGTTTCCACAACGGATTGTTATTTACCTATGAATGTTTCCCAAATCCGGGTGGAGGATTTCAAGCCCAAACAAGAGAACCAAAATGTAAAGCAATCAAAGCAAATAATAATCATGCAAAGGGTGATCTAAGCCCTAAGGTTACTCCACTTTTAAAGATTGTTCCCCAGTAGAGTCGCCAGTTCTGTGATACGGTGGGAGAACTGACTTGAGGTTTTGCGTTTGTGTTCGCAAATGTTTCGGTTTAGCAAGAGTCGCCACCGACTTTTTATTTTATCCTATGGAAAGGTCAAAAAGCACAGGAAAGACCTTTGAGATGTTTTCTTGGGTTCGGGGAGTAGATTATAGAAAGGGAAGGTATTAACACCCTTTCTATCCATGGTTATCCATGGGCTCTTAGTTACTTACTTAGCTCACTTGCTTTTGCTTTTCAATTGTTTGAAATGGTGATTTTGTGTGTGATTTTTAAAGGTGTTTTTGAAAAGAGGCCATCGTTGTGGCAACCTTTGTAATGATTCTTGTTTGAATGTATACAAAGGTATTTTTGTCTTTGAAAAGTTTTCAATGTTTGAAAGTAGGGTTTTGAAATTGCATTGTGAGATGTGTTTTGAAAAATAGCAAGGATGTTTTTTGCAAGCTTGATCAAGTAACTAAGAGTTTGTCTACCCTATTTTAATCAAAGATCTTTCTTATGTTTTTAACCCTTTTAACAGTGTTGCTTCACCATTGTATTTGGTGAACAACCTTGTGATAGGATGTTAACGGGACAAGCGCGGGTCATTGTATAGACCATGATAGCAATAGTGTCAAGTATTTTTGGCAATTTTCTTGAGGGACTTGATCATTTTGTTTAGGAAACTCAGATAGCGTCATCGAGGGACTATGATCTTTTGTTTTGTTTTTGTTTTGCCAAAGTACTTGACATGCAACCATGGCCCATTTTTGAAGGCAACAAGTGGATTGAAACCCTAGGGGTGCAAGTGTGCATTGTGTTTGTTTTTTCATGCATATTTGTCTTTGATTAGGTCAAGCTAGTTGTTGATTTTATTTTGCATACAAACCCTAAGTCTAAGCATGACATAATTGAAAGTTTTTAAATGTGCGAGAATTTAAATACTACACTATTACAACATGATATAGGGAGGGGGGTACAAATTGGAATTGGGGGTATTTGACAAGAAAATAAATTCTAAGTTATTACAACCATATTGAATGTATAGGCAATATTTAAATGTACAATAGTTGAATATAATACAATAAATAAATGTAAATAAAATGTATTATGCAAAAAAAGATTTTTATGTATGTAAAAAGTATTTTTTAAATGTGAAGTAAAAATAAATAAAGAAAAAGTCAATTTTAATTATTTTTCTATTTAGGGCAAAAACCCTAATTCTTAATAAATAGTATTATTTATTAATTATATACAATAACATATTAATTTATACAAAAATAAAAGTATA
Source organism: Vicia faba (assembly GCA_948472305.1). NCBI lineage: Eukaryota > Viridiplantae > Streptophyta > Magnoliopsida > Fabales > Fabaceae > Vicia > Vicia faba. Next base: position 476,016,558 of record OX451740.1, read on the forward strand.
TTGTGAAAAAAAATATTTTAGTGTAAAAATATTAATAAAATGAAAATGTAGTAATTTAGTATTTTTGTCCTAATTATTTAATAAAATGTGTATATTAAATATAAGAAAAATAGAAATTAATTATTTATTAAAAAAATGTGTATATTCTAGAAAATATTTTCAAGTGTATATAAAAAATAATAAATAAAAAATAAGTATATTTTTTGTATTATTTTTGAGTTTTAATAAAAAGAAAATAGTTTATTTACATATTTATACTTAGTAAAATAAAAATAAATATAAAATAAATATGAAAAATATAGAAAATAATTTTTTGGCATTTTTTATATTTAGAAAAAAAATAATAAAGTCAGAATAAAAATAAAAATGTCAAAATGATAAATATTCAAGTAAATGGGCCAGGGGGTGTAAACAGAAAAATGGGGTGTCAAAAGCAAAGAATAATCAGGCCCAGCCCAGTCAGACTTCACCTTCTTCCTTTGAATCAAATCACGCACACTTCTGTACACAAATGCCATCTCCTGATTCTTTGATTTTTTGACAAAACTCATAACATGAACATTGTAGAGAATTAAACAACGAATCCAACCATATAAAAAACTTGGATTAACTCTCAAAGACTAGAGAGAATTTCTCTGGCCCTAATTTCTAACCTAGTTTTTTCAGAAAGTTCATGAGTGAAATTCTCCTAGCACGATTAATGTAAATGAAAACTAAGCATATGTATGGCTTCAGGGCTATGAGTACAACATATTTCATTCACGAAGCTAAGCCTAACCATTCCTAAATAGAGAGATAGAAGTCCATGAAATACCTGTTTCAGTTGACTTCGAGCTGGACAATGTAGCAACCTTCAATGGTGTTTGAGCTTCTTTTGAGCTTGCCTGAGGTCCAAGGAAGCTTTTCCAATGCTTGGCTTGTTTTGAAACAGCTTGAATCGTGCTGTAGAACTCAACCTGCAGAGCTTTGAAACAAAAATGGCAAAGTGTGTTAATGGTGTTACAGCTTGCAATGGAGGCCTGAGATAGTTCAAGTGAGTTGATTGGAAGGTGTTTGAAATATCTTGGGATAAAACGCACGATGGAATTTGGTTATGGCTTCAAGTTTGCAGAGCTTGCCCTGTTTTGCAGTAAAACAAGGATTTCTGTGTACAAGGGGGTTTGGGAGGCATGCGGGCTGTGTTTGTGGCTTGTTGGGAGGTATGAAACTGGTTTACAATGTTTGTGTAAGCTGGTCTTAACAAATATGAGAGATGGCATATGCTTTGCAACTTTTCTTCTACTTGAAGCAAGAGTGTGTGTCCTCTCAATGCAGGCCGGTACATGCCCTATATCATGCTGCATACTTTTCTCTTGGTTCTTGAAATTGGTTGATTGAATCTTGCTTCAGAGATATGGCCCCATGCCTCAAGGATTTTGGTTTGACATAAAGTGCAACTTTACAAAAATGGCATTTTACCTTTTACCACTTAAGGATTAATCTTGTATGCAATGTCCAAATGACCAAGATAACACCTTAACTCAATGGTTATGCATTAAATTATGGAGTACAAGTTGGTTTTGAGGCCTGCAAGCTAGCACCAAACATGCTGATTTGAAAATGCAAGTTTGTATGAACATGTATTGGCCATGGACAAAAGTGAGTTTTTGCCAACTTCAAGCATTCGATTCTCTCTAACCACAAGGGTGTTTGAGGATTTCTTGGACAATTTGGAAATTTTGGAACATGTACTATAATCCATCTTTGAAATTCAACTTGAAACTCCAAGTGGAACTATGTGAAAAATGGCCAAGAAGATGGGTCAAAATCCTGCCTAGATTAGGGCAAATTTTCTCTAAGTTAAAAGTTTTAGGTACTCTTGTTCCAAAACTCATAACTTGAGCTACAAGCCTCTTTTGAGGAAACTTTGTGAATCAAAGTTGTATACTTTGTGATGGACTACAACTTTCATGTTGCAAGTTTTCTTTGAATCCATTTGCATCTTGGTGAAAAAATGGGACAAAGTTAGCAAAAAATAAGAAACTTTCATAACTTAGAAAAATTCTAAGTTATGAAATTTTTCCATTTTAAACCCTAATTTGCATTTTTGGGTTTCTTGATGAACAAGTTTCATAATTTGACATGTCTTGATGAAAAATAACTCTTGGCACTTGATTTTGACCAAAAAGTCAAAGTTTAACTTTTCAGTGTACAGTCAAATTTTGATCAGTTGACTGAAAAATTCATTTGTCAATCCTATGCATTTGAGATCTTTTGAACTTGTTGAATGGGTAAAGACAATGTAATTGAGTCCTTGAGTCCATATGTGAGCTTGATTTGTCATTGGCTAGGTCAAATAGTCAAAAATTGCCTTTGTGCAGTCAAAACCCTAAAATGACCATTTTGCCCTTTCAGTGATCTGATCAAATTTCTTGTGGAATTGTGATCCAAACTTGATCAAATGGTTCATATGAGTTTATAATGTTGATGTGGGTCAAATTTCATGAGGTTTTACTGTCAATTGGCCACATTTGACTTTTTCCCCAATACAGCTGATTTCTAGGTCAACTGTCCAATTGAATGGGCAAAAATTTGAATCAAGGCTTGAAACTTGGTATGGACAAACTTGTGAGTCCAACATGAAGTATGAAAGTCACTTTGGGCATTGTAGGTCAAAACATCCCTGTGCAAACTCAAACCCTAATTTAGGTCAACAGTGCAAGGAGGTGTCTTGAGCAGGGCAAACCCTAGTTTGATCTTGAGTTCCAAGAGTCTTGTGATTGAGAAAATGTTGATGAAATGAGAGGGAAAATTTTGGGGTACAACATGTACATATGCATAGCTTGTATTTATATTAACTGAGCTAGGAGAATTTAGATGATGAACATGCTGAAAAAACTAGGTCAGAATTTAGGGCCAATGAAATTCTCTCTGGTCTTTGAGAGTTAGATCAAGTTTTTTATATCATTAGAATCGTGTGATGATGAGCTATAACTTTCATGTTGCAAGATTTTGTTTTTAAGCACGTATGCAGGAGTTACAAGTTTGTACATAAAGCGCGCGTTTTCTGGTTCAAAGGACATGGATGAAGTTGGAACGTGGGCTGGGCATGGTTGTTCTGGCTATTTGCACCCCCTCTTTAATTTCTGCACCCCCTTGGCCCATTTGTTTTATTTTTATATATTTTTCATTTCTTTTATATTTTCTGACTTTTATTATTTTTTCTAAATATTAAAAATCACCAAAAATATTTTCTTAATTTTTACATTTTTATTTTATTATTTTTATTATTTCTTGGGCATAAAAATAGTTTACTAATAATAATATACTTTTATTTTCTTAAATAAAAAACTTGTAAATAATACAAAAATATGATATATTTTTATTTTTATTATTCATATACTTAAATTAATATTTTCTCACATATTTTATTTTTTAAACATTTTTGTATATATTTTTATTTATTTTCTTGTACATAAAAATGAATAAATAAATAATATAATATATTTTCTTCTAAAACCAAAAACTAGGGTTTCCACCCTTTTCAAAAATAATCATTTTTATTTTCTTACTTTTTTTAGGCCATAAATAATTTATTTTACATACATAAAATAAATACAAAAACATTTTGCATATTTATATTTTATTGTATATTTAAATAATTGTCTATTTATTTATTTATGCAATATTTCAATTTGGTTGTAATAATAGTTTTAGGGTTTTATTTTGAGCAATATCCCCCTATTCAAACTTGTATCCCCCTCCCCATAATAATGTTGTAATAGTCTTAGATTTACTTTTACGCATTTTATCGCTTTCAAATACCATGATAGTAAGATTATGGTTTGTATGCAAAGACCAAAATCAAACAAATAGCATGACTAAACACAAGACAAAAATGCATGAAAAATGACAACACAATGCACACAAGCACCCCTAGGGTTTCATCCACTTGTTGCCTTAAAAATGGCCATGGTATGCATGCTTGGTATCTTGGCAAAATCAATCAAAACAAAAAGATCATAGTCCCTCGATGACGCTATCTTGGTTGCCTATACAAAAATGATCTAGACCCTCAAAAAACATGCTAAGATACTTGGCAATATTGTTATCATGGTCATACGATGACCCACACCCGTCCCGTTTAACATCCAAAGATAAGGTTGTTTACCAAATACAATGGTAAAACAACAATATCAAAGGGTTAAAAATGTGTAGGAAAGATCTTTTGAGCAGGGTAGACAACTCCTAGTTACTTGATGAATTTGCAAACCATCCTTGCTAATTTCAAAAACACACAATTTCAAAACATTTTCCAAACAAGCTTTCAAACATTGAAACATTTTTCAAAAGACAAACACCTTTGTATACATTCAAACAAGAATTATTACAAAGGTTGCCTAAACAAAGGTCTCTTTTCAAAATACTTTCAAAAACACACACAAAAGCACCATTTCAACCAATTGAAAAGCAAAAGCAAGTGATCTAAAACAAGTAACTAAGAGCCCATGGAAAACCATGGATGAAAAGGGTGCTAGCACCTTCCCTTTTCATAATCTACCCCCCAAACCAAAAAACAATCTAAAAGGTCTTTCCTGTGCTTTTTTACCTTTCCTTTTGGATAAAATAAAAGTCGGTGGCGACTCTTGCTAAACCGAAACATTTGCGAACAAAAAACGCAAAACCTCAAGTCAGTTCTCCCACCGCATCACAGAACTGGCAACTCTGCTGGGGGAATATATAAAAGTAGGGTTACATTAGGGTTTAGATCACCTTTACATGCTTATCTTGCTTGACTTATTTGCTTTACATTTGGTTCTATTGTTTGGGTTTGAATCCTCTACCCGGATTTGGGAAACATTCATAGGTAAATAGCAATACGTTGTGGAAACTGTGCGGGGTATACCGACATGGTTGAAGCAATAGCTATATTAGTGCGAAATATTTGTGGGTACCGGTAGCCTTTGAGTTAACAAAAGAGAATACGGGGCCGCTGAGTGATGTCATGAAGCACTAATGGACTTTTAGAACCTTTACTTGACCAACTTGGCCTTTTTTTAGGGGTAGTGAGATGACCGACTTTGGTGCAGTCCGAAGTTGGTAGATACTCGATACTACACTCATTGAGGGTTATTTTCTTGGAATATTTAGGTCGCCAGTGAAGTGGCTAAACTGAAACAATGAACACAGAAAATAATCCAGTGATATTGAGCTCCTTAGAACCCGGTTACTATTTCTAGGACAGGTTGAGCCAACTAAACTTCAAGAGGGTACTTACCTATGAAACCCCATGCAAGCCTGAAACTAGGAACTTGTGTGATTTGTTTGTACATATATACTTGTTCATAACATCATGGATATCATGAAGCATCATATGCATCCACTAACCATTTCAAGGATTTGGATCTTCATCTTTGTTCCTGTTTTGTAGGTAATGGATTCACTTCGCAGGAAAACAATTCAAGTCAACCTTTTAAGAATTCCTCCTCAACTTAAGGAGCTAGCTTCAAGGATTCCTGAGAATTCTCCATTCACCGAGAGGCATGGTCATCTTCTCAACTTAGTCAACACCAACACTGAAGAGGATATGGTGAAAGTTCTCTTCCAGTTCTTTGACCCCCTACACCACTGCTTCACATTTCCTGATTACCAGTTAGTGCCTACTTTGGAGGAATTTTCTCAACTCCTGAGGATTCCTATTCTCCATAAACTACCCTACAACGGTACAAAAAGAGATCCAAAGCCTGAAGATGTTTCTCAATTCCTACACTTGCAACCATCCGATATCATAGGCCATTGGGAAACTAGAAGTGGTGTCAAAGGTTTCTTGTCAAAGTTCTTGTTTGAGAAGGCCCAAAGCTGCTGGAATTCATTGGACTTACAAGCTTTTGAGGAGATTGTAGCTCTTCTCATCTATGGTTTGGTCTTGTTCCCAAACCCTGACCAACTTATAGATGTAAGTGCTGTCAAAATTTTCATGGCTCGCAACCCGGTGCCTACATTGCTTGGGGATATTCTCCACTCTTTTCACACTCGAACAATGAGGAAAAGAGGTGTTCTCATGTGCTGTACTCCTCTACTGGAAAGATGGTTTATTTCTCATCTTCCCCAATCAGTTTTAAAGAATGAGCAAGGATTAAGGTGGTCACAACGATTGATGACTCTTACATATTCAGATGTTCATCGATGTTCTCGATCCAGAGAAAATGTTATCATCATTGGTGTTCTCGATCCAGAGAAAATGTTATCATCATTGATCGTTGTGGGGAATTCCCTAATGTCCCACTACTTGGCATTAGGGGAGGCATTACCTACAACCCCTGCTTGGCTCTGAGACAGTTTGGGTATGCCCGAAGGGATGGCCCATATGACATGCTGATTCCAGACTTGGTTTTTGACTTCGACAACAACGATCAAGGACTTCGACAAAGGTTTATCCGAGCTTGGAGGATGCCTAACAAGGTGGATAGTAAGACCTTGGGACACAAGAATTCCATCCCCCTTGAGCCTTACCTCAAGTGGGTACGAACCCGTGCCCAAAGTCTTATGATGCCTTACTCCTACATTCTTCCTGTGATCAAAGAGCCTGTTATGGAAGGAGAGGTTCCATACACCCTCCTACATCCTGACATGCCAACATCACTAGAAGATTTGCAAAGGAGTTGGATACAACTCAAGGGAGAGCGCGATACTTTTGAAGCCCAATTCTACGCAAGTGAGAAGAAGGTTTTGGAACTTACTCGTCAACTTCATGAAGAGCAGACTCTCAACATCTACATTGCACCAAAGAGGATGCGCAACGTCTTTTTGCATTATAATCTTGTGTTATTTTTCCCATGGGGCATTGATGTACTAACAAATTCTATCTTATTAATATGACGTGTGTTCCTTTTTTGTTTAAAACAAATTTGAATTTATGAATCCTTGAATGCATTACATGAATACATATCATTCATCATATGCATAAACAGGTCTTCACACCAGGTTTCCTTATCTCTCTGCTATTTATTTCAGCAAGATGGATATTGAGCAGACGGTTAAAGACTTACAAGCGCATAATTCACAGTTCCAACAACTACTCATGACCTTGGCTAAGGGTCAGGAGGAGCTCAAGACTTTACTGGAAAAAGGAAAAGGAGAAAAAGAAAAAGAAGAGAGTTGGTGTGGCTACCTTGGGTAGAAGATTTGAAGGTCAAGCTAGAAGGGTCCGGGATTTCCCCTTAACATCTGATGAAGGGGTAGGAATAGGAAAGGGAGCTGTGGTACCATCTGAGTCTGAGGAAGATGAAGAGGAAGAGGATGAAGACTATTCTGAACAGCAGTACCCTCCTGCAGATGACAAATACAAGAACCTGGAGGAATGTCTGGCAGCTATGGAGGTACCGAGAGTGCTTGGGTTGGACTTTGAAGATCTAGGGCTGGTTTCTGGGATTGTGATCCCTCCTAAATTCAAAGTGCCTCTTTTTTCTAAGTACGATGGGGTGTCTTGCCCGAAGATGCACCTACGATCTTATGTCAGGAAAATTCAACCGCATTCTTCTGACAAAGACCTGTGGGTCCATTTCTTCCAGGACAGTCTTTCGGGAATGCAGCTAGATTGGTTTTACCATCTAGAGAGGTATGATGTGCATAATTGGGAAGATTTGGCGGCCTCCTTCTACAGACAATATCAATATAATGCGGATTTAGCACCAACCCGTACTCAATTACAGAGTATGGGCATGGTCTCAAATGAAGGTTTCAAAGAGTATGCCCATAAATGGAGAGACTTGGCGGGACGAGTACAACCACCTTTATCGGAAAGAGAGCTTATGGATATGTTCTTGGGGACTCTGTCAGGTCCTTTCTTCAATAACTTGATCGGAAGTTCATCTGCGGGGTTCACCGAGTTAATTCTGACTGGTGAGAGAGTTGAAGCCGGAATCAAGAGCGGGAAAATTCAAAAGGATGCATATGCTTCCGCTGCCATCAAAAAGACTTTTCCAGCAAAAAAAGAAGTCTCAAATGTCTTATCCCAAAGAGGTCAAGGAAGAGTTGAGCGTCGGCCAACGGTGGGAGCCGTAATGATTCAGAAGTCTGCAGCTGATCAGCCTAGAAATAATCAACCCAGAACCAACCAAGAAAGGGTGGAAAGGCCTGTACGACAATTCACCCAGATAAACATGACTCCTGCTCAGGTTCTTCCCCATCTTTTGAAGTTAAACCTTGCCAGTCTGAAGGAGGCTCCGAAGAATCCGAATACATCTTCTCCTTACTACCATGCGAATGCCAAGTGTGCTTATCATTCAGACAGCCTGGGGCACGACACCAACCATTGTTGGGCCCTCAAGAACAAGATTCAGGATTTGATAGATGCTAAAGAAGTTGAATTCGACGCCCCTGAAAAACCGAATGTGATCTCTTCTCCAATGCCAAAGCATGGCCACCATGCCCATGCTGTTGAAGAGGATCTTTTTGTTGCTACTGTTGATGATTTGATGACTCTACTACCGATAATCAAGTTGAATTTGCTGAAGGCTGGGACTTTCCCAGGATGTGAAGAAGATTGCTACCTTTGTTCATCCTTACCAACCGACTGTCCATTGTTGAAGTTAGGCATCCAACGCCTAATGGATAATCAATAAATCCTTTTTGAAAAGACTCCTGTTATACCGACTCCTGTCAATGACGTTTCAATAATTACCATATCCGCCAATCTTTCCAAGGTCTCCAAAAGACCTGTTAAGATTACATCCAATCCAAAGATTGCACCTTTGAAGATAACCATGTCGGGGCCCATCCCGTACAAGTCCAACAAATCAATACCGTGGAACTATGGGGTAGAGATTTTCTACCACGATATTAAACAAATTGAATCAACTGAAGAGAGTTCTGATGAAGAGACTTATGACATTGGAAACATTGCCGGAACAAGTAAAATCACCCGCATTGGAATAATTTTCTCTGGAGATTGCGCCTCCAAAGGCAATCTTCGGACCCTCAGCTGCTCCTAAGGTTACCCCTGCACCGATAAACATATCTGTGAGAACTCCAGTTATTAAAGAAGTTGTAACTCATGTGGTTGTCCCCTCTGCTGCTGTTGATGATAGAGGGAAGGGGATCCAAGAAGAGCCCGTCAGGACGAGGGCTCAACCGTTGATCATCCCTGAAACCTCTCAAAAAGAAATGGAGGAGATTTTGAAAATAATCAAGAAAAGCGATTATAATGTTGTGGAGCAACTGGGGAATACCCCCTCAAAAATCTCTATGTTGGCCCTGCTGCTTTGCTCAGAAACTCATGCCAAAGCTTTGATCAGATTTTTGAAGACGGCCCATGTGCCACAGGAAACCTCCGCGAATCAGTTCCAGGAATGTGTAGCTAGCTTAACGACTGATAATGGTCTAGGATTCTCCGATGCTGATCTAACAATCAAAGGGAGAAAACATAATGACGCTTTGCATGTCTCGGTGGAATGCAGAGGTACTACTCTAGCACACGTTCTGGTAGACACTGGTTCATCGCTGAATGTCTTGCCAAAGAAAGCATTGGATAGGCTAGATTGTGAAGGTCTAACCTTGAAGCCCAGCAACATCATTGTCAGAGCCTTTGAAGGTTCTAAAAGGATGGTCCACGGGGAGGTGGACATCCCGATTAAAGTGGGAACTGAAATCTTCAACTCCACATTCTATGTGATGGACATCCGTCCTTCTTATTCTTGCTTGTTGGGAAGACCCTGGATTCACCATGTTGGAGCCGTCACTTCCACTCTGCATCAAAAGCTCAAGTACCCTGTCCAGGGGAAAATTTTAACTGTTCACGGCGAAGAGGAATACATGATAATCCATCTTAATTCTTTCCGCTATGTAGAATTGGATGGTGAATTCATCGAAACCCCCTTTCAGCATTTTGAGGAGGTAGCTCAGGAGATTGCGGCAACCAAGACAGTGCCTTCTATACCCATGATTACCCGACCTCTGCCTTGGATGTCGTCTCTCAAAGATGCAAGGGATGTGATTGAAGAAGGAGGAAGCATAATCTGGGGGCAGCTTCCCGACTTTCCCTTTAAATCTGATAAATTCGGCTTGGGTTTCACTGCTTCTGCTCAAAAGGTTGTGCGTCGCTCCCGGGCTGGAGGGCCACCAGTGAAAATCACCCATCGTGGAGTCAATGCTTTGGAGGATAGTGAAGAGGGGAACAACTTGGAAGACTGGATTTTCCCTACTGTGGACGGAGGACTATGCAATTGGGAGGCAAAAGACTTTGTTCCCATTACTTTCATGAATCAGTAATTTATCTTTCAAACATTTCTGTTGGTTTGTAATAATTCTCAGACAATTCATACACTTTTTACCTTGTGCCTTACCCGAGATACATAGGTCCATTTGTAAGGGTTTGATTTTTTTCATCTTCATATGCCATTTTAATGAATCATGGACGTTTTCACATATAAACTTTTGTGTTCATTGTCTTTCTTTTTGCATTTTATTTGTTTAAAGGTGGCTATCCCTTACACACACCCACACTTACAAATGCAAGTACCCTTCCACTCTGGATTCCATGGGTAACAATTCTACTATGGCCTTCAGTGACTCTAAAGATCTGGTCTACCACGCCGAATACAAAGGTGATGAAGACTGTGAGGTGCCAGGAGAATTGGCTAGACTGCTACAATAGCAAGAAAGGGCTATTCTACCTCACGAGGAGCTGTTAGAGACAATCAACTTGGGAACTGAGGAAGACAGAAAAGAAGTTAGAGTGGGTGCCAACCTAGAGCCAAGTGTCAAAGAACGCCTGATTCAGCTGTTGAATGAATATGTTGAGATCTTTTCCTGGTCATACGAAGACATACCGGGACTCGATACAGATATTATGGTACACCGTCTCCCCACAAGAGAAGACTGTCCACCAGTTAAACAGAAAGTCCTCCGCATGAGGCCCGATATGTCTGAAAAGATCAAAGCTGAAGTTATGAAGCAGTTCAATGCTGGATTTCTTGCTGTTACATCCTATCCACAATGGGTTGCTAACATTGTGCTCGTGCCTAAGAAGGACGGCAAAGTGAGAATGTGCATGGATTATAGAGACTTAAACAGGGCTAGCCCTAAAGATGACTTTCCTCTACCGCACATTGACATCTTGGTTGACAATACAACCCAGCACAAGGTATTTTCTTTCGTGGATGGATTTTCAGGGTACAACCAGATCAAAATGGCACCTGAAGACATGGAGAAAACTACTTTTGTTACACAGTGGGGTATGTTCTACTACAAAGTGATGCCATTCGGACTGAAGAATGCCGGAGCAACCTATCAACGCGCCATGGTAGCTTTGTTTCATGATATGATACATCATGATATAGAGGTCTACGTAGACGACATGATAGCCCGTTCACAAACTGAAGAAGAACACCTCGACCATCTGCAAAAGCTGTTTGTCAGGTTGAAAGAGTACAAGCTCAGACTGAACCCTAACAAGTGAACTTTCGGAGTCAGGTCCGGTAAACTCTTGGGTTTCATTGTCAGCAACAAAGGCATCGAGGTTGATCCTGCCAAAGTAAAAGCTATACAAGAATTGCCTGCCCCTCACACTAAGAAGGAGGTCAGAGGTTTCTTGGGACGCCTAAACTACATTGCAAGGTTCATTTCTCACCTAACATCTACCTGTGAACCAATCTTCAAGTTGTTGAAGAAAGATCAGGTGGTTAATTGGAATGATGACTGTCAAGTTGCTTTCGATAAAATCAAGGAGTATTTGTTAGAACCTCTTATCTTGATACCTCCGTCGAAGGAAGATCGCTAATCATGTATCTGACTGTCCTAGAGAATTCAATGGGGTGCGTACTGGGCCAACGTGACGAGTCTGGCCGAAAAGAGCAAGCCATTTATTACCTTAGCAAAAAGTTTACCGACTGTGAGACCCGATACTCACTGCTCGAGAAAACTTGCTGCGCTTTGGTATGGGCTGCTCGCCGGATAAGGCAGTATATGTTGACTCATACCACTCTACTGATATCTAAGATGGATCCGATCAAGTACATCTTTGAAAAACCTGCTTTGTCTGGAAGAATAGCAAGGTGGCAGATGATCCTCATAGAGTATGATATACAGTACACGACCCAAAAAGCTATAAAGGGGAGTGTACTAGCCAATCATCTGGCTCATCAAGCTATCGAAGATTACCAATCCATGAGGTTTGACTTCCTCGACGAGTGTGATCGGTGGATCTGGAACTGACTGTTTAACGCTGGTTCGCGAAATGTCGCGGAAGCAAGAGTCGCCACCGTCTTTTATTTTCTCCAAATGGAAAGGACAAAAACACAGAAAAATTCCTTATAGAGATTGCTCTCGGTTCAGGAGGTAGATTATAGAAAGGGAAGTTGTTAGCACCATTTCTATCCATGGTTATCCATGGGCTCTTAGATACTTGCTCACTTGTGTTTTCAAAAATGGTTTGTTTGCTTTTCAACTGTGGGTTTTAAAAAGTTTCTTTGAAAATTTCAGTTCGACTCTTGTATCGGTCCTCAAGAGTGTTTGAAAAATGCTTTCGAAAGCTTTTTGAAAATGTGTTGGTGTGAAAAGTATTTTTGATTTGTTTTGTTTTGAATTAGAGCAAGTATCCACGAGTCGTCTACCTACCCTAAGGAATTCGTCTGTGTAAATGTCCTTTAAAGTAGTGCCATCCCACCATTGAGAGGTAGGTAGCACCACCGTTGGAGGTGTTCGGGTCAATTCGAGGTTCGGGACATGGTGATCACCAGAGCAATGGGAAGACACCTTAGAAGCTACCCTCATGCCAGGTTCCCGGATCATGAGGACTTACTAAGACATCCTCTACTCGACGATCACCTTTCGAGGCAAGGCAACAGTGAGGCGTACCCTAGGGGTGGTGTGTGATTTGTGTGTCAGATTCAGATTTTGTCTTGTCAGGTTATGGGTGATCTATGCGTTTGTTTTTATTTTTTTTGTCATTCATTCTTGCATGCATTTATTTAACAGTTAAAAAAGATGCGGAAATTAAAAGTTCTAAACTATTACAAAGGCGCGGGTCCACATCGCCAAAATTAAAATCCAGGACCCGATTTGACAGAAAATAAAGAAGGTAAAAATATAAAGAATTAAAAGTGCGACAGATTAATTACATGACTTCGGGAGAGATACATACATATTTAACGAAATAAAATAAATATGCGAATTAATAAGAATTAAAAACGAGGGCGTTGGACCCTTTTTGCAAAATTAAATTAAATGGTGACATTAATTAATTAAAAAGAAAAGAAGTTGTCTTTTTGGTATTTTTTGGTATTTTGTAATTTTAACGGAAAAAGAGAGTTAATAAAAATTAAAATAAGATGCTAACCCTAATTCTAATTATTTTAATTCATTATGAAAAAAATGTTGAAGTTTTTAACCTAAAATTAACCCTAATTTTTATATACAATTTAATTATAAAAATAAATATTTAATTATTTTAATTATTATGAAAGAAAAAATAAAGAGGAATAAAAACATTAATTAAACCCTATTTCTACATTTTTTAGATTTTTATTATGAAAATATTAAATTAAACCCTAAATTAATAACTAAATGATTTACATGCAAATTTATTTAAAATATACATACTAAAATAAAATATTTATTATTTTTTTCTTTTCTGATTTTTAGGTGTTTTTTATATTTATGAAAACATTAAATTAATTAAACAAACAATAATAAAAAGAAGATAAAAAATTATAAAAATAAAGAAAGTTAGGAAAATTTGCAAACCAAGGGGGTTCAGACCCCAAATAGGAGGTGAGGCCTTTTAGCAATCTGGCCCATTTAAATTCCTGGCCTTGTTGGACTTTTCCACTAGCGTGTAGCAGCGTTGACTGCAGTCTATGATGCTCCTCCAATTATGGCCCTGAGATTGTCCTTAGCGTACGCGTGGCAGGCTGGATGGTGGGCTACATAGTACGCTCATTGTGTTGAAACTGCATAGGATGATTAGTTGAAAAATAAGATGGAAATAGTGAAGACCTGGGGCTCGAACCCAGGTCATGATTGTTACCAACAAAGCCTTCTACCAACTGAACCAATTCACGCGCGTTTAATATATAACAACTAACAAATATTATAAAAGAAACAAGCGTTAGTGGGGCCTCCGCGCGCGAACTTTCAAACCAGCCAACCATCGCTTGCCACGAGATCATCTTCTCCATTGTTTTATTTTTTCCTGAAACATAAACATCATAAGCAACGGTTTTCAAATGTTCCCTTAGGCTAGCTTCTGAAAAATAGCGACTAGCCCAGGGATCATCATAAATTAGGCGCGAGGGTCTCCTTGTGATCGTCTGAGCGTGCTGGATTCAATGGTCCAAGTCTTGAAGGCCAATTTTTCCGTATTTGAAAAACCCTAATCTAAGGTCCTGTAAACCCTAAAATTTGATAATGGTGAAATCGTATATAGCATGTAATAATCCAATCAAAGCATATGGTTAGCTTGCAAACACTTCACTGATCATGAATATATAAATAAAATGCCATGAATGTGCATAGAATGTAAAACACGATTATGAGAAAAAGTGAACAAAACTGGACTTCTGTATACCGTTTCAAGGCGTTAGGATTGATGTTTTTGATCCAAGCACGTTGTTTGATGTCCCAGGAATGCAATGGGATGAGTCTCGTGGCTTGAAACGACCTGCAAACCTGTTTTCAGAATATGAGTTTTCAAAGAAAATTTCAAGTTTGTATATTGGTCCTTAGTGCAGCTCAGTCATTATTTGCATTAGGTTTTGATTCCTTGTATAAGTATGAGTGAATTAGGTCAAGAAAAACACTCCAAATCCTTTGCATTCATGGTTTGAGAGATTTTTTCAAAGATCTTTTTCAATCTTTTTTCATGTGTTTTTGCTCTCAATCATATCCAATCAATCCAATTCCTTCCATATCTGAGCATGCACGAATTATTGAATATATTTCATGCACAAAAGATTTTATTTCATTGGTTTTATATTTTTCATGTATTTTATTTGATTAAATGAATTATTAATAATAAAAAATTCAACTAAATAAATAAAAATGAATAAAAACTTCCATTTGGGCCAAGTGGTCGTGCACATGTATTGGAGGATGAATTATGGAAGAAAAATAGGCCCATTAGCAATTTTAGGCCATTTGAATCAATGTTGACTTTTCAAAATATCCAAAAATTTCCCAACTTCCACAAGGCATAACTTGCTCAATTTTTAAGATTTTCTCACGTTCTTGGACATTTTGGAAAGGTCCTTGAGTCCTCTAACCAATGCCTTTGGTCCCATGTCATTTTGATTTACCAATCTCAAGTTATGGCCTTTGACTTAAAGTCCCTTTTTGTTGACTTTTGAAAATGACCTATAATGTTGAAATTGATAACTTTTTGTGAGAGCATTTCTTGGACTTGAAGTATGAAGATGAGTTGTAGTAAATGTCTTTCTCTTCAAAATGAGCTTTGGATGGAATTTTTCTGATAATCCATGTGAAAGTTATTCCCTGGTCAATTTACAGTTGACTTTTTCAACTGTCCAAATAAGGAAACTTTTGCATCTTGATGATTTTTGAGCCAAGCTTTGAGAATCATGATCAAGCATTGATCAAATGATGTTTGTGGCTTCAAAATGAGATGTTGACCAAAAATTTGAACTTTTGACTGCCAAATGACCATTTTGCCCCTACAGTTGACTGTAGTGCAATTAGGGTTTTGACTGTGCAATCTTGTGCTGAAGGTCTTGAAACTTTGTATGAGGATGCTTGATCATATTTTTAGGCATATGAGACTTGATTGGACCTTTGGAAACTTCATTTTCTTGATCAGAACACAAACCCTAATTTTGACTGTTCAGGAGGCTCTTGCACTGTGCAACCCTTGGGGAATTTTGAAGCTTGACTTGGCAATTTCTTGGAGAATATGGGAGGGCAAATTTTGGGGTACAACAGTTGCCCCTGTTCAATCTTCTTAGACCTGAGGATGCGGATTGGCTGACGTGCCTTTCGTAATCCGAGGGTAGAAGATGATTGAACACTAGAGTGCCCAGAAATTTGCGCTCATATAGTAGCAATGTGATGATGGAAATGGGCTTATAGATGCCATTTGAAGATTGATGAATAGGATGATGGGCTTATAGAGGCCATCTGGATGTTGATCGCGTAAGAGATTCCTTAGCGAGAACCTGCATACCTGCAAAAGAAAAATGAGTACCTGACATGTTGCAGGAGCTGGTTTTCAGATGCTTTGTATAAATGTGTCCTGACTGGTTACAGGAGTTGAATCTGGATCTTCAAAAGATGATGAATGAACCAGGGATGGTTACTACCTCAGCATGAACGGTGAGAGAACCTTGGGTGACTTTAACTTCAACAACGCTCGTTGAGAAAATCTTGGTGGGAATTACCATCTTTGCAGTATCGGGAAGAGAACCAATAGGCAATTATAATCTCAAAAGTGGACGTTTGAGAAAAACCTGGAATGGAATTATCATCTCACGCACCGTCGGGGAGAGAACCATAGGAAATTATAATCTCAAAAGCGGACGTCTGAGAAAAATCTGGGCTGGAATTATCATCTCACGCACCGTCGGGGAGAGAACCAAAGGAAATTATAATCTCAAAAGCGGACGTCTGAGAAAAACCTGGGATGGAATTATCATCTCACGCACCGTCGGGGAGAGAACCATAGGAAATTATAATCTCAAAAGCGGACGTCTGAGAAAAACCTGGGATGGAATTATCATCTCACACACCGTCGGGGAGAGAACCATAGGAAATTATAATCTCAAAAGCGGGCGTCTGAGAAAAACCTGGAATGGAATTATCATCTCACGCACCGTCGGGAGAGAACAATAGGAAATTATAATCTCAAAAGCGGACGTTTTGAGAAAAACCTTTGATAACTTCTACTGAGTCTTCATCAGAAAAATCTGTTGGGAGTCGATTTAGCTGGACTGGAGAAGGCCTTGGACTGGATAAGAAATCTTTGGAGTCGATTAACTGAACCGGTCTAGGTCTTGAAATATGATGGAGAATTTAGCTGACTTTTTCCTGAAAGGTAAAGGTCAGTCATATGCAATGCATGATATGGATCAGGCAATGATGTTCTCAACATAAATGGGATTTGTAAGATATGATGCGTACATGCATGCTATAATGATGTATGTGATGTTTTATGAATGTGTTTTTCGTCTAGGAAAGTAAATCCTTGACGGGTGCCGGGAAGTCACTCCTGGGCTGATGTTGAAGAATAAGTTTTTACTTCCGCTGGGGATGATAGTTGCAAGAGTATCGATAGGAGAAGATAACTCCGTTGGGGAATAAACTTGGCGAATGGAATAACTCTGCGGGGGGAAGAGTACTCTAGCGATCTTGCTGGGAAGCAATACTCTGTGGGGAGAGAGATACTCTGCTGAATTGTTGATAATAACTTGCTGGGGATATCTTTGCTGTATCGGAAGTGTTAATAGACTTCGCTGGGGATAAGAAAGAACTGTGTTGACGACGATCTTTCCGGGGCTTTTGGCGGAGGATAACCCAGTTATATCCTGTTAAGGAAATAACTCTTTGAATAAAGCCGGACGACGCGTTCGTGCTCTGCGAGGATAAGCTTCCAGAATCTACTGGGGATAAGCTTACTGCTCGGGGGAGATGAATTCCAATTTTCCTGGGGGAATTGGATTGGACTCTCTTGGGGAAGTTTTGAATTGCGAGGGAAGTGATTCCTTTGAACGTTGGTACGCCGCCGGGGAACAATCTTTAGACCAAGACTGTCGGGGATGCTTGTTAAGAATACATATGCTGCTGGGGAATGTTGAGATCTGCTGGAGGATACTCAACTTCCTTAAGATTTGATAACTCTGCTTGGAGAAGAATGCACTGACTGCTGACTTACTCTCTGGGGAATTAAGATGTACTGGTCATGTTCTTTAGCTGAACCTACCTTGGTACCTTGGAGGACAGAACAATTAGATTGCTTAGACAACCCTTTATTGCCCCTGTTTCTAGTGCTACCTGTAATTAATTCTTTGTTTCGTATGCAAACATTCATGAGTTAGCAAATTATTGTCAATGCATATATCACAAATTGAACCTTGGACATTCTTCGCAAAACAAAACAGAAAAAGAAAAACAATTGGCACTTTTAACTGCAAAGTATATTTTTATTGATTTTGAATGGCCTGGAAATAGGCGTTTTGTGTACAAGAGGCTGACGTCCTAGTAAGAGAACGCCGCCGGACAAAAGAGTTTATACAAATTTGTACAGAAGAAAATAAAACAGCTGTGTGAAATGAATGATCCCACTGAGTTTCAACTCTGCTATTGCCTTTATAACTTTGAGCGTCTCATCACTTGATGACCTTGATTGAAGGTGAAGCTGACTGATCGATGCCGTCTGAACTTGGTGTAGATACCGGATTCTGGATGTAAAGTGATCAATGAGACATAGTATTACGCTTTTATCCCTAACTTTTGCCTGGACCGCCCTTTCGGGTTTTCAGTCCACCGGGATACCCATTTTTGCCCAAGCCGCCTTTTCAGGTTTTCGACTTGCCGGGTGTACAGATTTTTTTTCATTTTCATCCCTTCATTTTGCCCGAACCCTTTTGGTTCGACGGGAAGCCCTAACTTTTGCCTAGGCATGTCAGCCTAGCGGGTCTTTTTTATGCGTAGTATCTTTTTACTATGTCTGCATTGGCGGGGTGTGGAAGGTCGTCACCATCCATATTGGTTAGAATCATGGCTCCTCCGGAGAACACATGTTTAACCACAAATGGCCCTTCGTACGTAGGGGTCCATTTGCCCCTTGGATCACTCTGAGGAAGGATGATTCTCTTGATTACCAGATCCCCAACTTGATATTCCCGTGGTCTGACCTTTTTGTTAAATGCCCTGATCATCCGTTTCTGATACGTCTGACCATGACAGATAGCAGCAAGTCTCTTTTCATCAATGAGGTTGAGCTGATCAAGTCGTGTCTGGATCCAATCATCCTCGTTCAGATTTGCATCCTTCATTATCCGGAGAGAGGGTATCTGCACTTCGATCGGTAAGACTGCCTCCATACCATAAACCAAGGAGAAAGGAGTTGCCCCGGTTGACGTCCTGGCTGAGGTACGGTACCCATGTAGAGCGAACGGTAACATCTCGTGCCAATCCTTGTAAGTCACTGTCATCTTCTGCACGATCTTCTTGATGTTCTTATTTGCTGCTTCTACAGCCCCATTCATCTTCGGTCTGTAAGGAGAAGAATTGTGGTGCTGTATCTTGAACTGCTCACAGAGCTCAGTGATCATCTTGTTGTTCAGATTGGTACCGTTGTCTGTAATAATTCTCTCAGGGACGCCGTATCGACAGATCAGGTTATGCCGAATGAACCGTGCCACAACAGTCTTGGTTACCGTAGCATAGGATGCTGCTTCGACCCACTTCGTAAAATAATCAATCGCCACTAGGATGAAGCGATGCCCATTAGATGCCGTAGGTCTGATCTCACCGATCATGTCTATGCCCCACATTGCAAACGGCCAAGGCACAGTCAGAACATTCAGGGGAACCGGAGGAACATGCACCTTGTCTGCATAAATCTGGCACTTATGGCATGTCCTAGAATGTTGGTAGCAGTCAGCTTCCATTGTGGACCAGTAATACCCTGCCCGAAGGATCTTTTTAGCCATGGTGTGTCCACTGGAATGTGTACCAAAGGTCCCTTCATGTAGCTCTTCCATGATCCTTTCTGCTTCAGTCTTATCCATACAACGCAGTAAGGTTGAATCATGGTTTCGCTTGTACAAGATGCTGTTGCTAAGGAAGAACTTGGCTGCGAACCTTCTCAGGAACTTCTTATCATTGATAGAGGCACCTTCAGGGTATTCCTGAGTTTCCAAGTATCTCTTCACCTCATGGTACCAAGGCTTCTCAGTCACCAATTCAGTCTCGAGATCGCAACAGTATGCCGGCTCGTCCAGTTTCCAGATGATGATCCGGGGAGCCTCATTATCCCATTTGACCTTGAACATAGAAGACATTGTAGCTAACGCGTCCGCCAACTGATTCTCTTCTCTCGGGAAGTGTTCAAAGGTTATCTCTGTGAAGTGGGGGATCAGGGTCAACACACATTCTCTGTAAGGAATAAGATTCGGATGTTTCGTATCCCACTCTCCTTTGATCTGATTGATCACAAGAGCGGAATCTCCGAAGACACTTAGAAACTTAATCCGTAGGTCGATCGCAACTTGAAGACCCATGATGCACGCCTCATACTTCGCCATGTTGTTGGTACAGTTGAAACATAGCCGGGCAGTGAGCGGAGTATGAGTACCTTGAGGAGATATGATTATGGCGCCGATACCGTTTCCCAAAGCGTTGGAGGCCCCGTCAAAGTGCATAGACCATCGGGATCCTGGTTCAGGTCCTTCATCCGGTCCAGGTACTTCACAATCTGTCACTATCATGATGCTTTCATCCGGAAACTCAAAGTTCATTGACTGATAGTCATCGACGGCCTGATGTGCCAAGTGGTCTGCCAATACACTTCTTTTGATGGCTTTCTGGGTTGTGTACTGAATGTCGTATTCCGTCAAGATCATTTGCCATCTTGCAATTCTCCCAGACAGAGCGGGCTTCTCAAATATGTACTTTATAGGATCCATCTTTGAGATCAACAAGGTAGTGTGAGTCAGCATATACTGTCTCAGCCGGCGAGCAGCCCATACCAAAGCGCAGCAAGTTTTCTCAAGCAGTGAGTATCGGGTCTCACAGTCGGTAAACTTTTTGCTAAGGTAATAAATGGCATGCTCTTTTCGGCCAGACTCGTCATGCTGCCCCAGCACATACCCCATTGAATTATCAAGCACTGTTAGATATAGTATCAGAGGTCTCCCTTCAACCGGTGGCATAAGGATGGGTGGTTCTTGGAGATAATCTTTGATTCTGTCAAAAGCAGCCTGACATTCATCGTTCCAACGTACTACCTGATCTTTCTTCAGCAGCTTGAAGATTGGTTCACAGGTAGCAGTCAGATGTGAGATGAACCGAGCAATGTAATTCAGGCGTCCTAAAAAGCCTCTGACTTCCTTCTCTGTCCTAGGAACTGGCATCTCTTGAATAGCTTTAACCTTGGCAGGGTCCACTTGAATGCCCTTGTCACTCACGACGAAGCCTAGCAACTTTCCAGATCTTACCCCGAAGGTGCACTTGTTAGGGTTCAATCTCAGCTTGTACAGTTTCAGACGGTCAAACAACTTCTGCAGATGATCTAGGTGCTCTTCCTCAGTCTGGGACCTTGCGATCATGTCGTCCACATATACTTCTATCTCATGATGGATCATGTCATGAAATAAAGCAACCATGGCACGTTGGTAGGTTGCCCCAGCGTTCTTCAACCCGAATGGCATGACCTTATAGCAGAAGGTGCCCCACTGAGTAACAAATGTAGTCTTTTCCATGTCTTCAGGTGCCATCTTGATCTGATTGTAACCTGAAAAGCCATCCATGAAAGAGAACACCTTATGCTGAGCCGTATTATCAACAAGGACATCAATGTGAGGTAGCGGGAAGTCATCTTTGGGGCTAGCCCTGTTCAGATCCCTGTAGTCGACACACATTCTGACCTTTCCATCCTTCTTAGGTACCGGCACCATATTAGCAACCCACTGAGGGTAAGAAGTTACTGCAAGGAACCCAGCGTCAAACTGTTTCATAACCTCGGCTTTAATCTTCTCAAACATCTCTGGACGCATACGACGTACCTTTTGCTTCACCGGAGGGCAGTCTTCCTTAGTTGGCAAGTGATGGACCACAATATCGGTATCCAACCCGGGCATGTCTTCGTAGGACCAGGCAAAGATCTCCATATAATCATGCAGCATCTGAGTCAACCGTTGCTTCACGCTGAGCTCTAGGTTGGCGCCAATCTTTACCTCTTTCCTGTCTGCCTCTGTACCCAGGTTTATTGTTTCCACTGGCTCTTCATGGGGTTGAATTGCCCTCTCTTCCTGAAGCAACAGTCTTGCAAGCTCGCCAGGCACTTCGCAATCATCTTCACCTTCGTCTTCGACTAAGTTGATCGGATTTTCGAAGTCATAACTGGCAGTAGCAGAGTCGTTACCAGTGAGATCCAGAGTGGATTGAAACCTGTATGAGTGAGTGTGTGTGTAAATACAGCTGTTTTGAAATATATGTAAAGGAAAGAAAGACAGAAAAGGAGCATAAGATTTGTAATGCGAGAACACGTCCAAGATTTTCATTCATGATATATGAAATGACAATTTATATGCCCTCACAAATGAAACCACGGTGCCTCGGGTAAGACACCGGGCCATAGAGTTTATTTATTGTTTATTACAAATGCCAAAAACATAGGAATTCATTACTCAGTAACAAGAGAAACAAGTAGATTGTCCTTTGCACTCCAATTGTTAAGTCCACTGTCGGTTTCTGGGTAGATCCAGCTATCAAACTCAACGTCATCCACTTCATCCTCGTCCCCAATAGCGTTCACTCCGTGAGCAGGCAGGGGAGCTGTCACTACATTAGGCTTCTCAGATGCCTCAAACTGTACCTCCTTGGCGTCAATAAGGTCCTGCAACTTGCTCCTTAACGCCAAACAGTCATCAGTAGAATGCCCCGGGCTATCTGAATGGTAAGCACAACGAGCATTCGGGTTGTACTTAGGAGATGCAGTATTTGGAAACTTCGGCGCCTCTCTAACAGTCACTAAGTTGGTTGAGAGCAACTGCGGTAAGATCTGCGATAGGGTCATGTTTAACCGGGTAAACTCTCTCTGGGGTCTTTCAGCCCTTTGAGGATTGGTTGGCCGAGGAGCGGCAACAGGCTTGGCAATCGTTACCGCACTGACAGATTGCCGGCGCTCAAATCTCTCTGATCTCTTGGAACCATATACAGCACTAGCCTCCTTTTTGAAGGGTTTCTTCTCAGAACTAGACGATGCACCCTTCGGAATCTTTCCAAACTTCAACCCAGCCTCAATTCTCTCTCCAGTCAGAATCAGATCCGTGAACCCTGCAGACGAATTCCCGATGAGATGGTTAAAAAAAGCCCAGATAGGGTCCCCAAGAACATGTCTACCAACTCCCGATCAGTCAACGGTGGCTGCACCCTGCCAGCCAGGTCTCTCCACTTCTGAGCGTACTCCTTAAAACCTTCACTTGAACCTAACGACATACCCTGGAGTTGGGTACGTATAGGGGCAAGGTCGGCATTATATTGATACTGCTTATAGAAAGCAGTAGCCAACTCCTCCCAGTTACGAACCTTGGTCCCATCCAGCTGATAGAACCATTCGAGATGAGTCCCTGAAAGACTCTCCTGGAAGAAGTGGATCCACAAATTCTTATCCACTGAGTACGGTTGGATCTTCCGAACATAGGACCTGAGATGTAGCTTGGGACAAGACGCCCCGTCATACTTAGCGAAAGATGGTGCTTTGAATTTATGAGGAATAATCACACCAGTAGACAAACCCAGATCTCCGAAATCCAGCCCTGGTACCTGTTGTATCTCCATAGCATTCAGCCTATCCTCCAGTTGCTTGTAACGGTCTTCTGCCGGAGGGTACTGCTCTTCATCAAAATCAGTCTCGTTGTCGGAGACTACCGGACTAGGAACCCTTGCCTCTTGAGGAGTGCCCTTGCCAACAGAAGAACCAGCCTCTTCATGCTGCAGAGTATTGCCGAACCTTCGGCCCGAGTTGAACAGAACAGTCCTTCTCTTCTTCTTCTTCTCCTTCTTCAGGAGCATAGCCTTCAGCTCTTCTTGGCCTTGAGCCAAACCCTTGATTAATTCCTGAAACTGCACATTCTGCGCCTGAAGAGCCTTGATGGATGTCTCAGTTGATGACGAATCGGGATTAATGATGCTGAAATAAACAGCGAAGAACTGTAAGAAACCTGAAAAGAGGAAAAACCTGCTATGCACATGATGAATGAGATGTGTTTATGCAATGCATTCAAGGGTTCGAAAGTTCAAATTTGTTGTAGACAAAAAGGAACACACGTTATCATTAAGGAAATAACTGTTTAGTACATCAAAGCCTCATGGGCAAAATAATACAAAAGTAAATCAATCCCAAAATATGCTACGCATCCTCTTTGGAGCTATGTAAGTGTTGAGATTCCTCTCCTCATGCAACAGGCGGGTGAGCTCCAAGACCTTCTTTTCACTAGCATGCAGACTAGTCTCAAGAGAATTCGTTCTTCCTTAAGCTGGATCCAGCTCTTCTGCATCTCTTCCCAGGATGTGGGCATATCAGGGTGCTGAATAGTGTAGGACACTTCTCCTTCCAAGACTGGCTCTTTGATTACTGGGAGCATATGAGGATAAGGCATTACCAACTTCTGGGAGCGGGCTCGTACCCACTTGAGATAAGGTTCCAACGGTATGGAGTTCCTATGCCCCAGTGTCTTGCTGTCTATCCTATTGGGCATCCTCCAGGCTCTGATAAATCTCTGGCGAAGTCCTTGAGTATCGTTGTCGAAGTCAAAAACCATGTCAGGAATCAACATGTCATGAGGACCATCCTTCCGAGCATAACCAAATTGTCTCCAAGCCAGGCATGGGCTGTAAGTAATACCTCCTCTGATTCCAAGTAAAGGAACATTAGGATACTCCCCGCAACAATCAATGATAGTGACATCTTCTCTGGACCGAGGGCACCAATGTATATCTGCATGTGTAAGAGTCATCAACCGTTGTGACCATCTCAAACCCCGCTCATTCTTCAAGACTGATTGGGGAAGGTGCGAAATAAACCACCTTCCCAGGAGAGGAGTGCAACACATAAGGACACCTCTTTTTCTCATGGTTCGAGTGTAACATGAGTGGAGGATGTCCCCCAGCAATGTAGGTATAGGATTCCTGGACATAAAGATCTGGACAACACTGATATCAATAAGCTGATCTGGGTTAGGGAACAACACCAAACCATAGACAAGGAGGGCCACAATCTCTTCAAAAGCTTGCAAGTCAAGGGAGTTCCAACATTCATGGGCCTTTTCAAACAGAAACCTGGCCAAGAACCCTTTGATACCACTTCTAACTTCCCAATGTCCCTTGAGGTCAGATGACTGTAGGTGCAAGGCTTTAGCAATCTCTTCAAGCTTGGGTTCCTTTTCTGTACCATTGAAGGGTAGCTGGTCAAGGATAGGGATCTTCAGGAGCCGGGAGAACTCCTCCAATGTAGGTACCAGCTGATAATCCAAGAAGGTGAAACAGTGATGCAGAGGGTCAAAGAATTGGAACAGGACTTTGATCATATCTTCCTCAATGTTGGTATTAACCAAGCTGATGAGACTTCCATGTCTTTCACTGAATGAAGAGTTCTCGGGAATCCTGGATATAAGTTCCTTAAGCTGAGGAGGGATCCTTACAAGACTCACTTGAATTGTCTTTCTACGAACAGTTTCCATGTCCTACAAAACAAAGAACAAAGATGAAAATTCGAACCCCTGAAACGGTTAGTCAATGCATATGATGCTGGATGATGTCATGATGCTATGATTAAACACACCACAGATATTTACAAAGACAAACATGTAAGGCACACAAGGCACACAAGACAAGCCCTTAAGGTTTAAGGCCAGCATGGGGTCTGGGTAGTACCCTCTTGAAGTTGGTGGGTTCAACATGTCCTATCAAAGTAACCGGGTTCTAAGGGTCCCAATATCACGGGATTGCTTTCATTGTTCATCGTTTCGATTTAGCCACTGAACTGGCGACCGAAATATTCCAGGAAAGCAACCCTCAATTGAGTGTAGTATCGAGTATCAACCAACCTCGGACTGCACCAAAGTCAGTTATCTCACTACCCTAAAGAGGCCAAGATGGTTCAATTAAGGTTCCTAAGGTCTGTTGATGCTTCACGACACCACGCGGAGGCCCCGTACTCTCCTTGACTGAACTCAAGGGTTACCGGTACACACCAAAGTGCCATATCAACGTAGCAGACTGTTTCAACCATGTCGATATACCCCGCACAGTTCCCTCACAGCCTTGTTGCTACTTTCTAAGAAGGTATCCCCCAGATCCGGGTTAGGATCTATAGAACTCCCAAGCAACCCACAATTTAAAGCACACAAGGAAAACAATTGAAAACACAGTGATCTTAGTCCTAAGGTACACCTCACTTTAAGTTAAGTCCCCAGCAGAGTCGCCAGTTCTGTGATCGGTGGATCTGGAACTGACTGTTTAACGCTGGTTCGCGAAATGTCGCGGAAGCAAGAGTCGCCACCGTCTTTTATTTTCTCCAAATGGAAAGGACAAAAGCACAGAAAAATTCCTTAAAGAGATTGCTCTCGGTTCGGGAGGTAGATTATAGAAAGGGAAGGTGTTAGCACCCTTTCTATCCATGGTTATCCATGGGCTCTTAGATACTTGCTCACTTGTGTTTTCAAAAATGGTTTGTTTGCTTTTCAACTGTGGGTTTTAAAAAGTTTCTTTGAAAATTTCAGTTCGACTCTTGTATCGGTCCTCAAGAGTGTTTGAAAAATGCTTTCGAAAGCTTTTTGAAAATGTGTTGGTGTGAAAAGTATTTTTGATTTGTTTTGTTTTGAATTAGAGCAAGTATCCACGAGTCGTCTACCTACCCTAAGGAATTCGTCTGTGTAAATGTCCTTTAAAGTAGTGCCATCCCACCATTGAGAGGTAGGTAGCACCACCGTTGGAGGTGTTCGGGTCAATTCGAGGTTCGGGACATGGTGATCACCAGAGCAATGGGAAGACACCTTAGAAGCTACCCTCATGCCAGGTTCCCGGATCATGAGGACTTACTAAGACATCCTCTACTCGACGATCACCTTTCGAGGCAAGGCAACAGTGAGGCGTACCCTAGGGGTGGTGTGTGATTTGTGTGTCAGATTCAGATTTTGTCTTGTCAGGTTATGGGTGATCTATGCGTTTGTTTTTATTTTTTTTGTCATTCATTCTTGCATGCATTTATTTAACAGTTAAAAAAGATGCGGAAATTAAAAGTTCTAAACTATTACAAAGGCGCGGGTCCACATCGCCAAAATTAAAATCCAGGACCCGATTTGACAGAAAATAAAGAAGGTAAAAATATAAAGAATTAAAAGTGCGACAAATTAATTACATGGCTTCGGGAGAGATACATAAATATTTAACGAAATAAAATAAATATGTGAATTAATAAGAATTAAAAACGAGGGCGTTGGACCCTTTTTGCAAAATTAAATTAAATGGTGACATTAATTAATTAAAAAGAAAAGAAGTTGTCTTTTTGGTATTTTTTGGTATTTTGTAATTTTAACGGAAAAAGAGAGTTAATAAAAATTAAAATAAGATGCTAACCCTAAT
This sequence comes from Vicia faba, assembly GCA_948472305.1. Taxonomy (NCBI): domain Eukaryota; kingdom Viridiplantae; phylum Streptophyta; class Magnoliopsida; order Fabales; family Fabaceae; genus Vicia; species Vicia faba. The sequence continues at coordinate 476,043,852 of OX451740.1, forward strand.
TCTAATTATTTTAATTCATTATGAAAAAAATGTTGAAGTTTTTAACCTAAAATTAACCCTAATTTTTATATACAATTTAATTATAAAAATAAATATTTAATTATTTTAATTATTATGAAAGAAAAAATAAAGAGGAATAAAAACATTAATTAAACCCTATTTCTACATTTTTTAGATTTTTATTATGAAAATATTAAATTAAACCCTAAATTAATAACTAAATGATTTACATGCAAATTTATTTAAAATATACATACTAAAATAAAATATTTATTATTTTTTTCTTTTCTGATTTTTAGGTGTTTTTTATATTTATGAAAACATTAAATTAATTAAACAAACAATAATAAAAAGAAGATAAAAAATTATAAAAATAAAGAAAGTTAGGAAAATTTGCAAACCAAGGGGGTTCAGACCCCAAATAGGAGGTGAGGCCTTTTAGCAATCTGGCCCATTTAAATTCCTGGCCTTGTTGGACTTTTCCACTAGCGTGTAGCAGCGTTGACTGCAGTCTATGATGCTCCTCCAATTATGGCCCTGAGATTGTCCTTAGCGTACGCGTGGCAGGCTGGATGGTGGGCTACATAGTACGCTCATTGTGTTGAAACTGCATAGGATGATTAGTTGAAAAATAAGATGGAAATAGTGAAGACCTGGGGCTCGAACCCAGGTCATGATTGTTACCAACAAAGCCTTCTACCAACTGAACCAATTCACGCGCGTTTAATATATAACAACTAACAAATATTATAAAAGAAACAAGCGTTAGTGGGGCCTCCGCGCGCGAACTTTCAAACCAGCCAACCATCGCTTGCCACGAGATCATCTTCTCCATTGTTTTATTTTTTCCTGAAACATAAACATCATAAGCAACGGTTTTCAAATGTTCCCTTAGGCTAGCTTCTGAAAAATAGCGACTAGCCCAGGGATCATCATAAATTAGGCGCGAGGGTCTCCTTGTGATCGTCTGAGCGTGCTGGATTCAATGGTCCAAGTCTTGAAGGCCAATTTTTCCGTATTTGAAAAACCCTAATCTAAGGTCCTGTAAACCCTAAAATTTGATAATGGTGAAATCGTATATAGCATGTAATAATCCAATCAAAGCATATGGTTAGCTTGCAAATACTTCACTGATCATGAATATATAAATAAAATGCCATGAATGTGCATAGAATGTAAAACACGATTATGAGAAAAAGTGAACAAAACTGGACTTCTGTATACCGTTTCAAGGCGTTAGGATTGATGTTTTTGATCCAAGCACGTTGTTTGATGTCCCAGGAATGCAATGGGATGAGTCTCGTGGCTTGAAACGACCTGCAAACCTGTTTTCAGAATATGAGTTTTCAAAGAAAATTTCAAGTTTGTATATTGGTCCTTAGCGCAGCTCAGTCATTATTTGCATTAGGTTTTGATTCCTTGTATAAGTATGAGGGAATTAGGTCAAGAAAAACACTCCAAATCCTTTGCATTCATGGTTTGAGAGATTTGATTTTCAAAGATCTTTTTCAATCTTTTTTCATGTGTTTTTGCTCTCAATCATATCCAATCAATCCAATTCCTTCCATATCTGATCATGCACAAATTATTGAATATATTTCATGCACAAAAGATTTTATTTCATTGGTTTTATATTTTTCATGTATTTTATTTGATTAAATGAATTATTAATAATAAAAAATTCAACTAAATAAATAAAAATGAATAAAAACTTCCCTTTGGGCCAAGTGGTTGTGCACATGTATTGGAGGATGAATTATGGAAGAAAAATAGGCCCATTAGCAATTTTAGGCCATTTGAATCAATGTTGACTTTTCAAAATATCCAAAAATTTCCCAACTTCCACAAGGCATAACTTGCTCAATATTTAAGCTTTTCTCATGTTCTTGGACATTTTGGAAAGGAACTTGAGTCCTATAACCAATGCCTTTTGTCCCATGTCATTTTGATTTACCAATATCAAGTTATGGCCTTTGACTTAAAGTCCCTTTTTGTTGACTTTTGAAAATGACCTATAATGTTGAAATTGATAACTTTTTGTGAGAGCATTTCTTGGACTTGAAGTATAAAGATGAGTTGTAGGAAATGTCTTTCTCTTCAAAATGAGCTTTGGATGGAATTTTTCTGATAATCCATGTGAAAGTTATGCCCTGGTCAATTTACAGTTGACTTTTTCAACTGTCCAAATAAGGAAACTTTTGCATCTTGATGATTTTTGAGCCAAGCTTTGAGAATCATGATCAAGCATGGATCAAATGATGTTTGTGGCTTCAAAATGAGATGTTGACCAAAAATTTGAACTTTTGACTGCCAAATGACCATTTTGCCCCTACAGTTGACTGTAGTGCAATTAGGGTTTTGACTGTGCAATCTTGTGCTAAAGGTCTTGAAACTTTGTATGAGGATGCTTGATCATATTTTTAGGCATATGAGACTTGATTGGACCTTTGGAAACTTCATTTTCTTGATCAGAACACAAACCCTAATTTTGACTGTTCAGGAGGCTCTTGCACTGTGCAACCCTTGGGGAATTTTGAAGCTTGACTTGGCAATTTCTTGGAGAATATGGGAGGGCAAATTTTGGGGTACAACAACGAGGATATTATGACATTGGATAACATTAAGGACTTCAGACCACATGACGGACCTGAAGAGGGATCCCGATGGACCCTGTACTTTAATGGTGCCTCCAACGCACTTTGCAATGGTATTGGTGATGTACTTATTTCTCCAGAAGGTTGCCATACACCTTTCACCGCCAGACTCTGTTTCAGCTACACCAACAACATGGCCGAGTATGAAGCTTGTATCTTTGGTCTCAAGGCTGCAATTGACTTGGGAATCCAATCTTTGATTGTATTTGGGGACTCCGCTTTGGTCATCATTCAGATCAAAGGAGAGTGGGATACTAAACATCCAAACCTCATCCCTTACAAAGAACATGTCTTGACATTGTTACCACATTTCGAGCAGATTACCTTTGAGCACTTCCCGCGAGAAGAAAATCAGCTAGCAGATGCTCTAGCTACAATGTCATCCATGTTTAAACTTAACTGGGATAATGAGGCTCCCCAAATTACCATTGAACGGATGGACGAACCTGCACATTGTCATGAGATTAATACCGAAGAAGTAGTGGACCGACCCTGGTTTCATAATGTCAAAAGGTATCTTGAGGTTCAGGAATACCCTGAAGGAGCTTCAGTCAACGACAAAAAGTTCTTAAGGAGATTCTCAGCTAAGTTCTTCCTGAGCAATGGTATCCTGTACAAGCGCAATCATGATTGCATTCTGCTTCGTTGTGTGGACAAGATTGAAGCTGAGCAGATCATGGTTGAACTGCACAATGGTACCTTTGGCACTCACTCTAGCGGACATACGATGGCTAAAAAGATTCTACGAGCAGGCTATTACTGGTCTACCATGGAAGGTGATTGCTATCAACATTCCAGGACTTTTCACAAATGTCAAATCTATGCAGACAAGGTACATATACCTCCAGTTCCCCTCAATGTCTTAATAGCTCCTTGTCCATTCACTATGTGGGGAATCGACATGATTGGAGAGATCAAGCCTACAACATCCAATGGACACCGATTCATCCTGGTGGCCATTGATTACTTTACCAAGTGGGTCGGAACAACTTCCTTCGCATCCATCACAAAGAATTTTGTTGCTCGCTTCATCAAACAAAACCTTATTTTCCGGTATGGTATCCCCGAAAGGATCATCACTGACAACGGTACAAACTTTAACAATACTATGATCACTGCCTTGTGCGAGCAGTTCCAGATTCAACATCATAATTCATCTCCCTATCGACCAAAGATGAATGGTGCTGTCGAAGTTGCTAACAAAAATATCAAGAAGATCATACAAAAGATGGCAGTCACCTACAAGGACTGGCATAAGATGCTACCGTTTGCTCTACACGGGTACCGTACCACGACATGCACTTCAACTGGGGAAACACCATATTCTTTGGTATACGGCATGTAAGCTGTTTTACCTATCGAGGTTCAGATTCCCTCTTTGAGAATCATAAAGGATGTTGGTTTGAGTGAAGACAATTGGATTCAGACCTGGCTTGATCAACTTAACTTGATTGATGAGAAGCGACTTACTTCTGTTTTCCATGGTCAGGCGTATCAAAAATGGATGATCAAGGCATTCAACAAGAAAGTCAGGCACCAGATATATCAAGTTGGGGATCTTGTAATCAAGCGTATCATCTTGCCGCAAAGTGATCCCAGGGGAAAATGGACTCCTACTTACGAAGGACCATTTATGATCAAAAACATCTTTTCTGGTGGGGCAATGATCTTAACCACCATGGACGACAACGACCTGTCGCACCCTGCGAACACATACATAGTCAAAAGATACTACGCATAAATGACCCGGCAAGTTGAAAATCCGAAAGGGCGACTTGGGCAAAAAAGGGCATCCCGGTGAATCGAAAACCCGAAAGGGCGGTTCAGGAAAAAATTAGGGATAAATAAAAAAATCTGTACACCCGGCAAGTTGAAAACCCGAAAGGGCGACTTGGGCAAAAAAAGGGTTTCCTGGTGGACTGAAAACCCGAAAGGGCGGTCCAGGAAAAAGTTAGGGAATTAAAGCGTATGACTATGTCTCGTTGGATCACTTTAAGGACAATCTCTTCACGGACAAGCTTTGGGCTTCTGATCAACTCAATCATCTTCAGACGAAGCAATGAATGGACAAGATATCCAGAGTTACGAAGGCTATATCAGAATGGGAACCCCATGGAATTTTTACACATAGCCATCCTTCTTAGTATAATTTTTCTCATTTTTTATGACAACGTCCTCTTACTAGGATGTCTGTCTCCTTTGTACAAAATACTTACGCAAAGTTAATAAAAAGATACTTCAAAGTGCAGAAAACTATTTGCCTTTTCTTCTTTTTCACACTTGTGTTTTATTTGAAAACGTCCAATGATTTATTAAATGAGAATATGCATTTGAATATAATCACCGTTTACAAATAAACGAAATGTGAAAGAATAATTACTGATAGGTTGGAAGTATAGGAAAACGTCTTTAGGCTATTCCAGGAGAAATCCCCTGCAGCACATCATCTAGGTCCCCAACGGAGCTAAAACCTTGAAATACATATCCCCAGCGGAATTAAATTTCAAAATCCCTGCCAGAGTTAAACTTCAAATTCCCAATCCCCGACGGAGTTATATTTCAAACCCTTAATCCACCATCAGAGTTAAAACTTTAAACTCTCGATCCTCAGCAGAGAAAAACTTTGAACTACAGACCCTCAACGGAGATGAAACCTTCTTCCTCGATCAAGTCAAATTTCCAACTACCAATCCCCAGCGGGAACCCTCCAGTTTTCCCCAGATTCCCCAGCAAGTTGTCTTAAAGTCTGAGAATCAACCAGATAATAGTTAACTTTTGTCTTATCCCCAAACTAGGATAATTTCCCAGTAGATTGGCATACAACCCCAAACTCCTGATCTCCCAGCAGTATAGCTACTCCCCCCAGAGTTTTCACTTACTCTCCACCAGGAAGCCTTCTTCCCACAAAGTTTTTACTCCCCAGCAGAATGAAGATTCTCATTCTTAACTCGCCAGCTTGAAGTCCCCACAGAGTTTTTAATCCCCTACAGATCGAAGATTTTCATTCACCACTCCTCAACAGATTGGAGATTCTCATTCTTAACTCCCCGCAGAAGCCATCAGAGTCTTCCTTATTCTCCAGCAGATCAAGGTTTTCCTTTGTTTGACCCCCGGTAGAAATCGCTAGAGTTTTCCTTATTTCCCAGCCGAGTAAGGATTCCCATTGGTGTAATCCCCAGCCATAGTCATCAAAGTTCTCGGGATTCCCCAAGCAGGTTTCTCAAACAACACCTGGCATTATTTTCACAACAGAACGATTATCATTTTCCAACTCCAAAGACTTGAAGGATCCCTATATCCTCAAGAAAGTCATGAAGGATTCTCACATCCCCACAAAAGTTGTCAGGGATTTTTTTAATCTCCAGAAGCTGTCAAAGTTTTTGATAATCCCCGCAAGTTGCCAAGGATTTTCTATCCCCAACAGTGGTCCAATGATTTCCCATCCTCGGCAATCAAAGATTTTGAATCTCCAACAACGGTCAAGGATTTATTTTCCCCGGCAGCAGTCGAAGATTTTATCATCCCCAACAGCTATCAAGGATTTATTTTCCTCAGCAAGACAGCGAATCGGCTTACATGCACATACATTACATTCATAAACATTGATAAAACACATTTTATTGCATCATACATTTCATGCAACATAACTTTGTGTTTCAGCTAACATTTTACCCTATTCAGGATAAGATTAAAAGCTATCTTTAACAAATATTCAAAGACTTCAGATACAGTACAGATACACTCCAGACCCGGAAGTCATTATGTTACTCATTCAGATCTCTTATTCAGATACAATATGGATACACCCCAGACACAAAGGTCATTCTATTACTCATTCAGAATTTCAAGTCAAGATACAGTACAGATACACTCCAGACACAGATGCCATTCTATCACTTATTCAGACTTCAACAATCAGATACAGATTAGATACGCTCCAGACACGGAAGCCATTCTATTTCTCATTCAGATTTAACTATCAATTTCAAGTTCAGATACACTCTAGACACGAAAGTCATTCTGTCACTTATTCAGATCCCAGTTACAGTTCAGATACACTCCAGACACGGAAGTCATTCTGCTACTCATACAGATCTCAACTTCAGATACAATCCAGATATGCTCCATACAAGGTTGCCATTCTGTCACTTATTCTGACTTTATCCCCATCCCAGAGACACTCCAGGAACGGATGCCCTTCTGTCGCTTATTCAGATTTCAGATTCAGATACAATACAGATACACTCCAAACACGACAGTCATTCTGTTATTCATTCAAGAATCAAATACAGTTAAAGCTCAGATACGCTCCAAACATGGATGCCATTCCATTGCTCATACAGATTCAGTCTCCAGATACGTTCCAGACACTGATACCATTCTGATACTCATTCTTCTGAATTACAATTTACAACTCAGCAAACATTCTTGGATGGCATCTTTAATCCCATCTCCAACAAGATTCTATCACATCTCCAAATGGCATCTTTAAGCCCATTCCCTCAACCACATTTTGACGAGTGCAAATTTACGGGCACTCTAGTGTCCAATCATCTTTTACCTTCGAGTCACGAACGATAAACTCGCCAATCTAACTCTTCAGGTTCAAGAGGATTGAACAGGGGCAGATGTTGTACACCAAAATTTGCCCTCTCATTTTATCAAGATTTCCCCTCACAAGACTCTTTGGACTCAGGACCAGATTAGGGTTTGCTCTACTCAAGACATCTCCTTGCACTATTGACTTGAAATTAGGGTTTGAGTTTGCACAAGGATTTTTGGACTTTCAATGCCTCTTATTACTTTCATACTTCATGTTCGACCTATAAGATTGCTCATACCAAGTTTCAAGCTTTGAATCAAATTTTTGCCCAGTCAATTGAACAGTTGACCTAGAAATCAACTGTATTGGGAAAAAGTCAACTGTGGCCAATTTACAGTCAAACCTCATAATTTTTGATCCACAACAACATTATAGACTCATATGAACCATTGTATCAAGTTTTTACCACAACTCCTCAAGAAATTTGATCAGATTATCAAAAGGGCAAAATGGTCATTTTTAGGATTTTGACTGTAGAAGGGCAATTTCTGATTTTTAACCTAGCCAATGGCAAATTGGGTTCAAGAATGATTTCAAGGACTCAATTGCATCATCTTGACCTAATCACAAGGTTCAAAAGATCTCAAAAGCATTGGATTGACAAATGAATTTTCCAGTCAACTGATCAAAAATTAACTGTACACTGAAAAGTCAAACTTTGACTTTTTGGTCAAAATCAAGTGCCAAGGGTCATTTTTCATCAAGATGTGTCAAAACATGAAACTTGTTCACCAAGAAACCTAATTTTGGAAATTAGGGTTTAAAATGGAAAATTTTCATAACTTAGAAATTTTCTAAGTTATGAAAATTTCTTATTTTTCCCCAACTTTTCCCAACTTTTTCACCATGATGCAATTGGATTCAAAGAAAACTTCCAACATTAAAGTTGTACTTATCCACAAAATCTACAACTTTGAATCACAAAGTTTTCCCAAAAGATGCTTGGATATCAAGTTATGATTTTGTGAATAAGGGTCCAAAAACTTTCTAACTTAGTGAAATTTTGCCCTAGTTTAGGCAGGATTTTGACCTATCTTCATGGCAATTTTTCACATAGTTCTAAGTGGAATCTCAAAATGAATTTCAAATATGGATTGTAGAGCATGTTACAAGCTTTCCAAAATGTCCAAAAACTCTCCAAGATCATTTGTGGTTAGGGAGAATCGAAGGATTGAAAATGGTAAATCATCACTTTTGTCCAAGGCATTTTGCACCATGTTACAGCTTGCAAATCTGTCCTAAGCATGCTTGTACTTGGTTTACAGGTTATAATCTCTTCTACACTCAAAAATTGAATTCAAATACAATGGTTAATGACATTGTTTTTGTCTTGGAAGCTTTGTACAAAGGTTTAATCCAAAAATGGCATAAAGGTAACATTGCCACTTTGATAAAGCATGTTTTATGTCAAATTGTTTATCTTGAGCATTGGACCAAAGCTTTTGCTGCAAACCAACTCCACAAATATCAGGAAAGGTGTACCAACTCTCAGCAGGCCTTAAGCTAGCTTGTATAACCTTGGCATTGTCAATTCCAACTTTTCTTCAAAAGCAAGCAATTGTGCAAAAGTCCACATAACTTTGGCATCTATTAAAAACAAGTCTTGTGTTCATTTAAAACAACTTGAACATATTCTACCAAGCCTAAAACACGATTGCCAAGCCTCTCAAACACCCTTAAACACAAAAACACCAAGTTCTTATCAAAACAGGGCCATATCTGCAGAACCTTGGCCAAATCCAAATCCACTCGTGCGTTTTGCTTGGAATCATTTCAGACACATTCTAAACAATACACTTAAACTATCCAAGCACCTGTCCAGCCACTGTAACTCCATTTTAACACTTCACCATTTTCACTTTGAAGCTTTGCAGGTTGAGTTCTACAAGCACATTCAGGCAAGTTCAAGGCAAGCCAGGCATTGGGAAAGGTTGAGTGCACTTCAGGCAAGCTAACACGACCTTCAGGCCTCATCCAAAACTCCTACATTGCCATATCTAAACTTGGCTGAAACAGGTAATTTTCAAACTTCTATCTCCTTATTTAGGAATCATTAGGCATAGGTTTGTGAAGCAAAAATGTATCCCTTAATGTCCTTGAACTGTACATATGCCTAGCTTGTATTTATATTAACTGAGCTAGGAGAATTTAGATGATGAACTTGCTGAAAAAACTAGGTCAGAATCTAGGGCCAATGAAATTCTCTCTGGTCTTTGAGAGTTAGATCAAGTTTTTTATATCATTAGAATCGTGTGATGATGAGCTATAACTTTCATGTTGCAAGATTTTGTTTTTAAGCACGTATGCAGGAGTTACAAGTTTGTACATAAAGCACACGTTTTCTGGTTCAAAGGACAGTGATGAAGTTGGAACGTGGGATGGGCTTGGTTGTTCTGGCTATTTGCACCCCCCTCTTTAATTTCTGCACCCCCTTGGTCCATTTGTTTTATTTTTATATATTTTTCATTTCTTTTATATTTTCTGACTTTTATTATTTTTTCTAAATATTAAAAATCACCAAAAATATTTTCTTAATTTTTACATTTTTATTTTATTATTTCTTGGGCATAAAAATAGTTTACTAATAATAATATACTTTTATTTTCTTAAATAAAAAACTTGTAAATAATACAAAAATATGATATATTTTTATTTTTATTATTCATATACTTAAATTATTAATTCCTCACATATTTTATTTTTTTAACATTTTTGTATATATTTTTATTTATTTTCTTGTACATAAAAATGAATAAATAAATAATATAATATATTTTCTTCTAAAACCAAAAACTAGGGTTTCCACCCTTTTCAAAAATAATCATTTTTATTTTATTACTTTTTTTAGGCCATAAATAATTTATTTTACATACATAAAATAAATACAAAAACATTTTGCATATTTATATTTTATTGTATATTTAAATAATTGTCTATTTATTTATTTATGCAATATTTCAATTTGGTTGTAATAATAGTTTTAGGGTTTTATATTGAGCAATATCCCCCTATTCAACCTTGTATACCCCTCCCCATAATAATGTTGTAATAGTCTTAGATTTACTTTTATGCATTTTATTGCTTTCAAATACCATGATAGTAAGATTAGGGTTTGTATGCAAAGACCAAAATTAAACAAATAGCATGACTAAACACAAGACAAAAATGCATGAAAAATGACAACACAATGCACACAAGCATCCCTAGGGTTTCATCCACTTGTTGCCTTTAAAATGGCCATGGTATGCATGCTTGGTATCTTGGCAAAATCAATCAAAACAAAAAGATCATAGTCCCTCGATGACGCTATCTTGGTTGCCTATACAAAAATGATCTAGACCCTCAAAAAACTTGCTAAGATACTTGGCAATATTGTTATCATGGTCATACGATGACCCACGCCCGTCCCGTTTAACATTCAAAGATAAGGTTGTTTACCAAATACAATGGTAAAACAACAATATCAAAGGGTTAAAAATGTGTAGGAAAGATCTTTGAGTAGGGTAGACAACTCCTAGTTACTTGATCAATTTGCAAACCATCCTTGCTAATTTCAAAAACACACAATTTCAAAACATTTTCCAAACAAGCTTTCAAACATTAAAACATTTTTCAAAAGACAAACACCTTTGTACATATTCAAATAAGAATCATTACAAAGGTTGCCTAAATAAAGGCCCCTTTTCATAATACTTTCAAAAACACACACAAAAGCACCATTTCAAACAATTGAAAAGCAAAAGCAAGTGATCTAAAACAAGTAAGTAAGAGCCCATGGAAAACCATGGATGAAAAGGGTGCTAGCACCGTCCCTTTTCATAATCTACCCCCCGAACCCAAAACAATCTCAAAGGTCTTTCCTTTGCTTTTTTACCTTTCCTTTTGGATAAAATAAAAGTCGATGGCGACTCTTGCTAAACCGAAACATTTGCGAACAAAAAACGCAAAACCTCAAGTCAGTTCTTCCACCGCATCACAATAAGAAATTACAATGCCTTTACACAGATTCTACAAAATAACATAACTCATTACACAATATGTGTATATTATGCATACCCATAAAAAATATGCACAAAGACATTCACCATAGCCTATGTATCTCGCCACTATTGGCCACTATGCACCAAACACCTACCAAAACATGCAGCAACAACAAACCAACGATATAGAAAACAATAATATATTTACATACGTTCTACAAAATAACATAACTCGGAACACACCAAACACACGTCCATATGTCGAGTAGTTGGAATTCTGATGCCAAAAATATTTTTAAGTTAAAGTACGCTAAATCAACTTTCAAACTATGCGTCAATCTGGCATCATACACTGACACCACAAAACCTAATTACACAAAAATTAATTTTATTTTGAGAACATGAAACCATTTTTACAATAAAGTAAATTATATTATCTTTCTTCAAGTTCAAACGACACGTGAAACTGACACCTGAAACTCGAGTTATGAATTTTTGAAGTTTTTACAAATTTTCTGACACACCAAGGTAACAGATTACATCATTCATGTAACCGATTACCTCCGTCCCAGAAGCTAAAAACCCAAATTTTTATTTGATGTAACTGGTTACCTCATCCATGTAATCGACTACATCACCCAAAATACCCAAAAAAATGTATTTTTAATGTAACATGTTACCTCAATCATGTAATCGGTTACCTCACTGCCATAAGCACTTTTCTGCAACTTTTTAATACGAAAATAACTTTTCACCTACACCCAAACATCCCAAATATCTACACATTACACAAAAACAGAATCCAAGTTCAATTCCTAATCACATACATCAATATCAACATTCTAATTCACCACAGAAACAATCACACAAATGATTTTACACAATCAAGTGACATTCACATACATTGACATAAACCCATAATTCACAATTTCACCAAACATCATCACCAAACATAATTCTATCATTGAGGATTTGTGATACGGTGGCAGAACCGACTGTTAATACTTGTTATGTATTTGTGTTTGCAAATGTCGCGATAAGCAAGAGTCGCCATCAATTTTTCTTTTATCCAACAAAGGAAAGAGTGAAAAGAACAGAAAAGACCTTTTTCGAGATTTTATGAGTTCGGGGATAGACTATGGAAAGGGAAGGTGTTAGCACCCTTTTCATCTGTGGTTTTCCGCGGGCTCTTAGGTACTTGCTCATTTTTGAAAATTGCTTGTGTCGGTGTGATTTGAAAAGCTTTGAAAATGCCTTAGTATGGAGATTCACTTTATGGTAACTCTTGTATCAGTCCTCAAGAGTGTGATAAAGCATTTTGAAAATTTTTGTTTGAAAAGTATTTGAAAGTGTAGGGTGTAAAATCATTTTTGAGCAAGTACCTAACAATTATCTACCCACTCGAAAAATACTGTTCTTTTCCTCCTATCCTTTAGACCGTGTTATCCTACTATTAGTGAGTAGGTAACCCTAGTCGTTGGATGTTGAGGGACTATCGAAAGGGACATAATGGTCATTGAAGGTAACATGTAAGGATACCTTAACCTTTTGAAGGGACTATCATCGTATAGGAAACATCGAGGGACAAGATCATTTCTCGTAAGCAACTCGAGGGACGTTAGGGACCATGATCTTTATGATGACTTTAGAATTGAGAGTCTTTGCTAAGATATCCCTATGTTCGAGGGACATGACCATTGTTTTTCGAGGCAACCAAGTTAGGAATACCCTAAGGGTGCAAGTGTGCGACAATGTGTTTTTTTCATGTATTTTTATCTTTGATATTAGTGACCTAACGATTATTTGATTTAATCTTGCCTAATTACTTAATAGTTCATATACATCATGTAAGGAATGTAAAAGCGAGAAATGAAGTCCTACGGTTATTACAGGGCTTTGGTGTAGGTACATAAGTAATGGACTGGAAAGTAAAATGCGAAAATAAAAACCCTAATTTAGCTATTACAAACCGGGCGCAGTTACATAAATGATATAAAAAGAGTAATGACGCGCGAAAATTAAGATGGGAAAAGTTCTAAACCCTAAAAAATATAATTGCTCATTGAAAATGTTTTTGGTATTTTATGAAAAAAATTAGAAGTTGAACCTAATTTCTAACTATTTTAAATTAAATAAAAAAAGTTAAAGTTAAATTAAATTAATTTGCAAAAATTAATTTTATTAAGAAAAACTCTAAATCCTAATTTTTATGATTTTCTGATTTTTCTGATTTTATTAAAAAAATGAATGAATAGAAAATATAACCTAATTAACAAAAATTAAATAAAATAAAGGAAAGAAGATGGGCCTGAGGGTGAGGAACCCAATTGAGGGGTGTGTTGGAATTTGTGCTATGTGCCCAAATCTGTTGGCCCATAACCTGCGCTGGATCCAGTGTTGCTAGATCCTGAGGGTTCACCATGGAGAAGCGTTTCTAGGCGCTGGATCTGGAGGATGAGTGACCCAATGGTGATGATGATAGAGCCCATGATGTGTACTTGGGGATGTAACGTACTGGAATCTGCAGAAAACATCAAGAAAATAGAAAAGCGCTAGGCCTGGGATCGAACCCAGGTCCCTTCCTTCATGTACTCAATCCCCTGCCAACTGTGCTGCTTGTTCATTCATACATATAACAACATAATAACATTATATGTAAATTCTTGAAATTTAAGCTTTGAATCGAAATCCCATCCCACACGAAAATGTTCCTGAGTTCAAGTCCGATCTTAGTTTTTCATTGAGCATGCCTATATCATCTAGTTCGAAGCATGACACAGATTTTGCCCTAAACATGGCAAAATCTTTGTTTCAGCTCCAACCACTCATGTTTCACGTTGGTCATGCCTTAAACAATCTCCAAGATACTAATCAGACTAAGAAAAGGATTAATACATCATAGAAATATCAACATAAATTCAAGAAGTTACCCACGATGAGCTATTCTGATTTGCTGGTTCTGGGAGGATTTGCCCTTCGAAGATGGATGGAATGGCTTGCTAAGAGTCTCAGGAATACAATTGGATTGCTGAAACTGGTTGAGATTGGCTGGAGCGTGAGATTTGGAATTGCACCACGCTTGTAATTTTGTTCTTGGTTTGGAGGCAGCTTTTTTATTTTCTTGAAACGTTGCACCTTTCGTCAGTCCCTTTTTTGTGGCTTCCGCCTCTTGCATTAGGTTTAGACTTATTATCCTTATGTAGTGAATCTCATTAGGTTTATATTTGTGGCAAAAATCCAATGCTTTGATGACAAGAATATGAGTTTTTAATTTGTATCAAAACTTATTGTTTTAGGAAAATCTTTTTCTCCTTCTGTCCTATGCGTTTTGCTTTGACATGCCAACCTATTTCATTCCTTCAAATCTGCCTTCTTTGCCAGCTTCAAAGTCCAATTCGAATCTATTCATAATTTTCCTTATTAGAATCCCTTCGACCAACCCTTGGCCTTGATGGTTCTCTTGAAATTTTGTACTGAAATGCCATTCGAAAGACCCTTTTCCATGTCAATCGAAGGACCTTTGTCCAGATACCAATCGAAGGGTACTTGTTAAAATGCCAATCGAAGGACACTGTTACAATGCCAATCGAGAGGTACTTGTTAAATAACAATTGAAAGGCCTTATCAACAGGCCAATCGAAGGACCTTTGTCCATGCCAATCGAAGGGCGCTATGTAGATGCCAATCGAAAGGCATTTTGGAGATGCCAATCGAAAGGAATTTTGTAGATGCCAATCGAAAGGAATTTTGGAGATGCCAATCGAAAGGCATTTTAGAGATTCCACTCGAAGGAAACTTAAAAAAATCACTCACAAATTTTCCTTTTCTTTAGGAAAAGGTTTGTGACCAACCATGTAGGGGAAGACCTTGGAAAACATGAGAGGGAAAATTTTGGGGTACAAAAGCTGCCCCTGTTCAATCTTCTTAAACCTGAGGATGTAGATTGGCTGGTCTGCCTTTCGTGATCTGAAGGTGGAAGATGATTGAACACTAGGGTGCCCAGAAATTTGCACTCGTCTGAGATGATACTTGACTATGTAGATAGTATTGGGAATGGTCTTATAGATGCCATTTAGAGAAGATGACGGAAGATCGTCAGAGATGGGCTTAAAGATGCCATCCAAAACAATGTTGACTTCATGAGATATCCCTTTGTGGGAATTCCTGCTCTTGCTATTAGAGAGGACTCCTCTGAGGAATGTTGGTCCCTGTCTTGGAACATAGAGTTTTAGGAGCTTCACTTGTTCATTACTCTACTGGGGAGCCATCACTTGATTGAAGAGACGGAAGTGAATTGCTATCTGGTCAGGATCCAGGCTTTACAGTGGCTTGAATTATTGATTGACTATTATCTAGTCAGTTTCCGGGCTTCATAGCTTCTTTAATTGGAATAGAAATCTTACTATTAATTTGAATAAACCAGAGAAAGGTATCGAGTTATCTTCAACTGGGATAGAAATCTTAGTATCGATTTAACTGAACTAGATAAAGGTCTCCAATTATCTTCAACTGGGATAGAAATCTTAGTATCAATTTGAATGAACCAGGGGAGGCCTCGAATTAACTTTTACTGGCATAGTAATCAGGAGAATCTTAGTATCAATTCAAATGACCCAGACGACAGTCTTGGAATATCTCCAACTAGAATGGTAATTAGAGAGATCTTAGTGTCGACCTGCCTGACCCATGGAAAATCTTGGGTTAACTTTGACTGGCATAGTAATCAGGAGAATCTTAGTATCGATTCAACTGACCCAGACAAAAGTCTTGGAACATCTTCAAATGGCATAGTAATCAGAGAGATCTTAGTGTCGACCTGCCTGACCCAGGGAAAATCTTGAGTTAACTTTGACTGGCATAATAATCAGAATAATCTTAGTATCGATTCAACTGGCCCAAACGAAAGTCTTGGAACATCTTCAACTGGTATAGTAATTAGAGATATCTTAGTGTCGACCTTCCTGACCTAGAGAAGATCTTGTGAGGACATATTTCTGAGGAAAATCGTGGAATAGCCCTTTGTTAGATGTAGCTTATTGATTTGATCTTTTCCCTGAAAGGTAAAGAATTAGTCGTATGCAATGTCATGATGTATGAAATGTATTGTGATGACGTTCTCAAAATAAATGAGATTGTGTTGTATGCAATATGTATGCGCATGCCATAATGTATGAATATGGGATGCTATTGCGGTATTTCTTAGTCGGGGAAATAAATCTCGAACTGCCGCTGAAGAGTATTGGGAAGCTGAATTCTTCATTTCCGCTGGGGATGGTGAATGGAGATGACTATGGTGGGTATTTACTCCTTTCTATTTGCGAATATTCTGCCGAGGAGAGACTCTGCATGAGAACAACTCTGCAGGGGAATAACTCTGTTTGAGAGAGGAGATGCTTTGCCAGAAGATTTTGCCGATTCAGAGAAATAAACTCCGTTGGGGGATGAACTTCTGTAGCTGGAGAAATAAAATCTGTTGGGGATTGAGCTTCCACATTCAGAGAAATAAACTCTTCTCTAGAGGAGGTTCCGCAGTCAGAGAAATAAACTCTGCTCGGGAGAAAGCTTTATAAACCGTTTGCGATTATAAAACTCGGATGGGGAATATAGATATCGGCTCTCTGAAGGAACTTTGCTGGGGAAAGTAACTCCTGTTTGGGGAAGCAGGGATCAAAAATTTTGGTTGCCTCTACTCCGTGGGGGACATAAATGTCACTGGGACGTATGCTGAGGATGTAGCGGTGACTTTGCATCAAGACGTTTCTGCCCCCCTATACCTGTTGGAGAAAGTACTTGCAGAGGCTTTGTGGATGGATCTCTGTGTTGAAATAAGTTTCAGAATGACATTAGTCTCTGGATCGTATCTGAAATGTATTTGGAATTTGTATTGATGACTGTCAGAATGACATCCGTCTCTGGATCGTATCTGAATTGTATTTGAAACATGTATTGAATGAGTGTCAGAATGACATCCGTCTCTGGATCGTATCTGAACTGTATTTGGAACATGTATTAAATGAGTGTCAGAATGACATCCGTCTTTGGATCGTATCTGAACTGTACTTGAAACATGTTTTGAATGAGTGTCATAATGACATCCTTCTTTGGATCGTATCTGAACTGTACTTGAAACATGTGTTGAATGAGTGCCAGAATAACATCCGTCTTTGGATCATATCTGAACTGTACTTGAAACATGTGTTGAATGAGTGTCAGAATGACATCCATCTTTGGATCATATCTGAGCTGTATTTGAAACATATGTTGAATGAGTGTCAGAATGACATCCGTCTCTAGATCGTATCTGAACTGTACTTGAAGAGAATCTGAATAAGTATCAGGATGACATCTGTCTCTGGATCATACCTGAACCATTTCTAGATGAGAATTTTGAGTAAGTGTCAAGACGACATCCATCTTTGGATCGTACCTGAACCATTTCTAGATGAGAATCTGAAGTAAGTGTCAGGATGAAATCCATATTTGGATCGTACCTGAACCATTTCTAGATGAGAATCTGAATAAGTATCAGGATGACATCTGTCTTTGGATCGTACCTGAACTGTTTCTAGAAGATAGTCTGGAATAAGTATCAGGATGACATCCATTTCTGGATCGTACCCAAACCGTTTCTAGACGAGAATCTGTAATAAGTGTCAGGATGACATTCGTCTTTGGATCGTACCTGAATCGTTTCTAGAAGATGGTCTGAATAACTATCAGGGTGACGTCCGACTCTGGATCGTACCTGAACTATTGCTAGAAGATAGTCTGGAATAAGTATCAGGATGACATCCGTTTCTGGATCGTACCCGAACTGTTTCTAGATGAGAATCTGAAATAAGTGTCAGGATGACACCCGTCTTCGGATCGTACCTGAACCGTTTCTAGATGAGAATCTGGAGTAAGTGTCAGGATGACATCCGTCTTTGGATCATACCTGAACCGTTTCTAGAGGATAATCTGCTTTATTAAGAATGTTTCCGTTGGGGAATCCCGAGAAGCTTGGCGACTTCATTGGGGAATTTTCGTTGGAGCAGTTGTTAACACACAAATATATGATATTTTTAGCTTAATTTACATAAATTATTTCCCTTGTTTTATTTTAATTGTATTATTTTATATAGGTATTACGCGGGTATTCACTTATTTTGCAGATAAACGTTAAGTTAAAGACTTTGGTAGAAATGAAGAAAAAAGGTGCAAAAAAAATATCAAAAGGGCCAAAGAATAAAAGAAGAAAGTATAAGCCCATCACAAGGCGTGAGCACATGGCCCACTAGCATAAGGACCTTGACAATCGTCAAGGCACGCTGCCGGTCATCACGGGCATAATAGAGCAAGTGACCAACGTCACTTGGACTTGACGAACGTCATATGCCCACCTTTTCCTTCTTTGACCACGTAGTCTGCAAATCCAACGGAAGAGGAAAGTTCAAACACCAATCCAACTGCCATCCTATTTCTAAGTTCCACTCAGTCAACACATGAAGGATGTAACCAACTCCGTGGTCCTATTTTTTCTCAAACAAACTCGAAGTGTTCCTATATTTTCTCAAGCCTACGTATCACAAAAGGCAGTATAAATAGAACCCTGGACACAACGAACAAAAAGGGGTTTTTGGATATTTTGAGAATTCATTTTCCTTAAGCATTTTTCCTTTCAGATTTTATTTTCTGTCCTGCAATTTTCTATTTCTTCTAGCATTTGTTTTCTGTATGATTGTCTCCATTCCTGATCGAAGCAAAGCCCACCAGTTTGTGGAGGAGTGCTTCTAGTGAAGAGTTAGAAGTAATTGTACCCGTATCCAGAATTATTACCCTCAGGTTTATTTTTATGAATTTTTATTGCTCTTAATTAATATAATCATGTTTATTTTGTTTTGTCTTTGGAATTGTTCTGTGATTTGGTCTGATATTATGCTAGGCTATAATTCATATACTGATATGTAAGGTCACATAACCAAAGGATCGAGTGACTCAGTTGGGTAATTTTTACTACAAAACCTTTTTCTGGTCTAAGTTACTATTTTTAATCGATAAATTGTTTTGTTACGAAAGTAAAGAACGGATAGAGGTTGGGGTCAACAAAGCGGAAGTTTGAGATCCTTCAACTGGACAGTAGTAATTAGGCATTGGCTTAAAATACAGCGAAAACACTTTAAAGTTAATTAAGATTCTATTTCGTTTTCAAAAAAGTGTTTTTAACTCCTGCGGGATGGCGGAAGCGTATGTTAGGACTTAACTGCATAGCCTAGATCAATAAAACGACAGTGTGAGACAAGGGCTTTTAAACTAAATAGATTTTACTGAAAGTTGTTTTGAAAATGCAAAGACACCCAACCGGTTGCTAGTTCCTGAGGTCCGACCATTACATACTGGTAGTTCTGCTACTGCTAATTAAAATTAAACTTAATTTAGTATTTAGTTTTCCTACAACCCAATCAAACGTTCATTAGCTTTAGATTTGCAAAGTAACAATAGAAGACGGTGGTTTGATTCATCAGTCTCTGTGGTTCAATATCTTTTAAAACTACACGATAAGACTGTGCACTTGCAGTCTGAATCATTAGATACCTTAGTGTAATCCGATCAAGTTTTTGGCTCCGTTGTCGGGGACTGATTTAAGTCGATATCACTACTCTTTCGTTACACAGTAGAGACTAGAGAAAAACCTCGCTATTGCTTTTCTATTTCTTTTCTTATTGTATTCCAAACACTCGTTCGTAAGGCGAGCTGTTATACATACAAATCAATGATATCGAGCGGTATCTCAGACTTAGATGCCGCATTCAAGAGTATCACTTCTTGCATAATCCTCCACCTCGTGAATTACTCGAATCTCTTGTTCCTCAACCAATCGAAGAAATGACCACACAACCTGCTCCACGTCCGCTAAAATCCTATGCTATTCCTTCGCAAGATGAACCGCATAATAGCATTGCTGCTCCTCCAATTGAGGCTAACAACTTTGAACTGAAACCTTCTTTGTTGTCTGTTGTACAACAGAACCAGTTTTCTAGTGGGTCAATGGAAGACCCAATCTTCATTTATCAATATTTATGCAGTATGCAGATACGATTAAGAATAATGGGGGTCAGTCAAGAGGCAATAAGACTTCATCTTTTCCATTTTTCTCTAAGAGACAGAGCCCGAGCTTGGCTCCAATCTCTACTCGCAAACTCTGTTACCACATGGGATGAGATGAAGAAAATTTTTCTTGCAACGTATTTCCCGCCAAGTAAAAAAGCTATGCTAAGATCTCAAATAAGTGATTTTTGACAAAAGGACAACGAGTCCCTTTTCGATGCTTGGGAACGATACAAGGATCTGATGAGACTCTTGCCACATCATGGCTTGGAATAATGGTTAATTATCCATACCTTCTCTAATGATCTCCTTTACAATACAAGATTAACGATAGACGCTGCCGCAGGAGGCGCACTTATGGATAAATCCTACACTATTGCTTATGCTCTCATAGAAAGTATGGCTCAAAACCACTATTGTAAGAACAAGATTAGTTCTGATCTATCTCAAGAGTTTTGATGATAACTAAATTATATTTTAAGATAATTTATACTCTGATGAATGTGTTTGAATGTCTCAGTTAATGTTCTGACAGAAAACATTATGAAGTTATGGATTGGTCATCGTTGATGACTTCAGCAGATGGACATGGGTAAAGTTTTTAAAACACAAGGATGAGTCACATTCTGTATTCACTGACTTCTGTGCTCAAGTGCAAAATGAAAAATATTTTAAAATCACAAAAGTCATAAGTGATCATGGTGGTGAATTTGAAAATCATTATTTTGAAAAGTATTTTAAGGAAAATGGTATTGTTCATAATTTTTCTTGTCCTAGAACTCCCCAACAAAATGGAGTTGTAGAAAGAAAGAATAGAACATTACAAGAAATGGCCAGAACCATGATCAATGAAACAAATATGGCAAAGCACTTTTGGGCAGAAGCTGTGAACACAACGTGTTACATTCAGAATAGAATCTCTATAAGACCTATTCTTGAAAAGACTCCCTATGAATTGTGGAAAAACAGAAAGCCCAACATTTCTTATTTCCATCTTTTTGATGTACTTGTTTTATTCTGAACACCAAAGAAACTCTGAACAAGTTTGATTCCAAAGCATAAAAGTGTTTTCTGCTTGGATACTCTGAACGCTCAAAAGGCTATAGAGTATACAACACAGAAACTCTGATTGTTGAAGAATCAATCAAAGTCAGGTTTAATGATAAGCTTGGCCAGCAACAGCCAAAGAAAATTGATTTTTCTGTAGGTACAGAAGATAATCCCTCAAACTCTGAAATTTCAGAAGCAAAAGGAGATTCAGAAGCAAAAGAAGACTCAGCAGATCATCCTCTTGACGATTCTCTGAACAATCTCAGAATCTCTGACCAACCCACACAGAAAAGGTTCCTAGAATATCTTCAGCTCACAAAGAAGACGTAATCATTGGAAGAAAAGAAGATCCCATCAGAACAAGATCCTCTCTCAGAATCAATGAAGAATCTTTGTTTTGTTTGGTCTCTCTGATTGAGCCAACTACCATTGATGAAGCTCTGAAAGATAATGATTGGATCTTAGGAATGCAAGAAGAACTCAATCAATTCTCCAGAAATGATGTATGGAATCTAGTTCAAAGACCCAAAGGATTCAATGTTATAGGAACCAAATGGGTTTTCAGAAACAAATTGAACAAACAAGGAGAAGTAATTAGAAACAAAACACGACTGGTTGCACAGGGTTATAGCCAACATGAAGGAATTGATTATAATGAAACCATTACCCCAGTCGCCAAGTTAGAATCTATAAGATTATTAATTTCTTTTGCTGTACAAAATAACGTTTTATTATATCAAATGGATGTTAAAAGTGCATTTCTAAATGGATATATTGAAGAAGAAGTATATGTCCATCAACCTCCTGGATTTAATGATTCAAAACATCCAGAACATGTTTTTAAATTAAAAAAGTCTTTGTACGGTTTAAAACAAGCTCCCGGAGCTTGGTATGATCGTCTGAGTAATTTTCTATTAGATAAAGATTTTACCAGAGGGGAAGTGGACACAACTCTTTTCAGAAAGACATTTAAAAATGATATTTTAATTTGTCAAATTTATGTTGATAATATAATTTTTGGAACCTCTAATATCACCCTTGGAAAAGAATTTTCTAAGACCATGCAGGCAGAATTTGAAATGAGCATGATGGGAGAATTGAAATTCTTTCTGGGAATTCAAATCAACCAGACTCCAGAAGGTACTTTCATACATCAGACAAAGTATGTTAAAGAACTTCTGAAGAAATTTCAAATGTCAGAAAGCAAAGATACCAAGACACCTATGCATCCAACCTGCATTCTAGGTAAAGATGAGGTAAGTATGAAAGTAGATCAGAAGCTCTATAGAGGTATGATTGGATCCCTTCTCTATCTGACTGCATCTAGACCTGATATACTTTTTAGCGTGTGCTTGTGTGCTAGATTCCAATCAGATCATAGAGAATCTCACTTAACAACTGTTAAGAGAATTCTTAGGTATCTGAAAGGTACTACTAATCTGGTTATGTGTTACAGAAGATCACAAGATTACAAACTAGTAGGTTATTGTGATGCTAACTTTGCTGGAGATAGAATTGAAAGAAAGAGCACCTCTAGAAGCTGTCAGTTTCTGGGTGACAATCTTATCTCATGGTACAGTAAGAAGCAAGCAACAATTGCACTATCAACCACATAAGCTGAATATATATCTGCTGCTGGATGTAGCTCTCAGATGATTTCGATGAAAAGTCAACTAGAAGATTTCAACCTTTATGAAAGTAGGATTCCTATCTTTTGTGACAATACTTCTGCTATTTGTCTTTCTAAGAATCCAATCTTACATTCTAAAGCCAAACATATTGAAATTAAATATCATTTCATAAGGGACTATATTCAGAAGGGAAATTTAAACTTAATTTTTTTAAAAACAGACCATCAATGGGCTGACATTTTTACCAAACCCCTTTCAGAAGATAGATTTAATTTCATTCTGAAAAATATTTGTATGGAATTATGTCCTGAATAAAATAATATTTATTTTCCGTGATTGACTTCAGAATATTCTGAAATGAATGCTCTGATTAACAACTCTTTAGAAGTTAGAAGAGAAGTTGTAACAGAAGCTATATGAAAAGTTATGAAATGTTCTAACGCTTCATGTCCAAGTGTAGTTCAGAAATTTATTAGAACAAACAGGTTACATGCATCCTTCAGGAGATGAACACGTGGTGTGTTTCTGAAATGTCACGCGTGCAAAATCTACTGATGACGTTCTAGGTAACTGTTAATGATTAACCACAATCTCACGTTTTCCCTTATTTTTAGCAAATCATTAAATGCAAGTAATGATGAGATTCGTTTTTAAATCCCTTTTAATTTTATTTTAAATTTGTCTTAAATAACTTTAATTTTAATTCTAAACCTATTTTCTGAAATTTTTGCCTATAAATACTTTTTGAAAAACCCTTTTCATTCTTTACTGTCTCTTTTAAACTCAAGCGTTTTTCTGTAATTTTATCTTAAAACCCTTTTCTTCAAATTCTCATTTCTAAAGAACTTCAATGGCTTCTTCTTCTTCTACCCACTATGAGCAATACATAGTGCCTGAAAGGACAACTCTCATTCCGGTAGACAGTTTGGAAGTTTTGAGTGAGTTAATGGTAGACTTTGAGAATCTCAGAGAGAATGGTTTTGACTTGTTCCCTGCTGTGAAGTTTCAAGGTTGGGAAAGCTTCTTTGATCGTCTCATTGGTCCAGTCTTTCCACATTTGGTGAAGGAATTCTGGATTCACGCTATTGCAACCCCCAAGGTTATTCTCTCCTTCGTAATGGGCAAGGAAATATCTATTACAGAAAATCAAATCAGAAAGTTGCTGGGGTTTAAAGGACTTGGAGTTACATGAATGCCCAGTGGAAGAATGGAGATGTCAAGGGTATATTCAGATATTTTCACAAATGGTCAAGGTTCTTCCAAAGTTAGGGACTTGAAAGACAAATATAAGATTTGGGCAAGGATTATTCATGGATGTATTCACCATAGGAAAGACACCAATTCTCCTGATTACATCAACGCTGATCAATAATATTTGCTGTTTTGCCTTGGAACTAATGTCAAAATTGATTTGCCCTACTTGCTATTTGAACATCTTTGGAACCATGTAAAAGATACCAGAGAAGCTGAAAGGATGAAGAACCCCAAATCCAAGAGGAATTGGATTCCTATGGGGAGGTTAATATCAGGCATTCTGACCGAGAATGGTCTGATTGCTCACCTAAAAGAAGCCAATCTTCTGGGGAGCTAGAACCTATCTATGGTAAGACTATGACTGGAAAGAAATTGCTGAAAAGGAAAATAATTGACAAGCTGCTTGTGGAACCCACTCCGTGTGTGTCAGCTATTGTGAAGAGGAGAAGGATTCCTATTGCTGACTTTCCTATGTTCAACTCAGGAGATCATCCTCGTATCAACTTGCACTATCTTGAAATCTGCAATGAAACAGGATCACCCATTGATCTAGCTTGGCTTCAAGGAAGAAATCAAGCTGCTCCTGATGTTGTTCTCCAAGAATCTATGAAGAGAAAAGCTGTAGAAGGACCTTCTGACACTCCTCAGAAGAAGAAACAGAAGACAAGAAAACCTGCTGAAACTATCTTTGTTTATGATTCTGTAAATGTATCTACATCTGCTGAACCCTCCCAAACCTTAAGAGACATAGATGTTGACATTGACCTGACCTTACCATCTGAACCCCTTGCTGACAACCCCCATAAAAACCAGGTTTTATCAGATTTAAGTAATTTTGACTCTGATGAACACTCTGATAGCCAATCAGAACCCTCTCAATCAGAACCCCTTGAACCATCTGTTTTTCAACCCATTCCTGCTGAACGTTTTTCAAGACCTCCTCCTAGACCTCTATCACCCAGACCCATTGGATGGTATGATGCTGGTTCTTGGAGAATTCCAGGGATAAATGAACCTCTAGCCACTATAAAGCCTCTTTTCAACCTACCATCTGAAAACATTTTTGCTATAATTCAACCACAGCCTCAGAATCCCATTCCCACTCCTGATTATACTATAATAATTTCGCCTGATGTCACTCCACCCACGTCACCACAACATACAACAACAATCTCACCTACACTCTCACCCCCTAAAATTCTAGAACAACAACCTTTTGAACAAACTGAAACTGCTGAACCATCCGTACCTCATGAAATATCAGAACCTCCTATTTTTGTTGACCAACCTGAACCTACCAATAATTTTGAACCCAATAGCTTCTTAAGAACTGTAGTGGACTTTCAATCTCTACAATTCTTGAAAAACAAATCATTTAAGAAGGCTGTCCCCAAACCTGTTCAACCATATGTAAATACTTTGTTTCAGAATTTTATAACAAATGTTCAAGCATGGTTACAACCACTAAAAGAAGATTGCTCCAGAAGCGTGAACAAAGCTGCAACAGATCTTCTATGGGAAACCTTCAGAAGAACTTTGGATGCTGAATCACAGAAGTTACAGGACTTATGCCACTTTCAGATGCTGGACAACTTTTTGAAACTTCTGCATTCTTTCAAGAAAGAAGCTGCTGACACTTGGAATAAGAAGTCTTCGTTAATGATTGCTGATACACCAGCTGATACGATGGACATATCAAAAGATGAATATGAAGAATCCTATGAAGATTCAAATCCTCTGGCTATTGTTCAATTGAATCAACCTTCTGTTAAGGCTGGACCTGAACCTGTGCCAACTCTTGCAATGGATCTGGGTACTCTGCTTTCCACCTTCGTGAATTCTGACTCAACGATTGCTGCTTCTAAGCCTGTTTCTACTGAAGCTTCATCATCCTCTGCTCCTACCTCACTCATTATGGACACTCTGAAAGAGCTCAAGAAGGAGAATGAAGTCATAAATGAACGCTTGGATAAGCAAGATCAAACAAATCAAGAAATCAAGAACTGGATGGTGAAACAATAAGAATCTACCTCTGAGATCAAGAATCTTCTGATGGCTCTTGTTACTAAAAGATCCTAGTTTCTTTTTTGTCTCTTGTCTTTTGTTTGGATGTTTTGTTTGTACTTCTGGATATTTTCTTTTAACTTTTTTATGAAATCTTTTAAAATTTATCATTTATTTTTTACACTTTTTGATTATGCCAAAAAGGGGGAGAAAATGTGCATTCTTGAACTAATCACTTTTTAACAGTTATGGGACTAAGTCTCAGACATTCTAACAAATTGCAAGAACTCCTTCTGTGCAAAAGAATTTTTTTTGCAGGTATCACTTTAACTCTGAAAGAATATTCCAGCTGAGCATTATCTTCTTGAAGAAGTTCTGATGAAATCCAAGAAGACTGTGTATTGCTCTGATAAAATAATCTCAGGATGTCTTATACATAGAAATATTCATTTCAGGGGGAGATTCTTATCTCTTATTCGTTTCGTTTCTTTATCTAAATTTTTTTTTTTGTCATCATCAAAAAGGTGGAGACTGTAAGAACAAGATTAGTTCTGATCTATCTCAAGAGTTTTGATGATAACTAAATTATATTTTAAGATGATTTATACTCTGATGAATGTGTTTGAATGTCTCAGTTAATGTTCTGACAGAAAACATTCTGAAGTGCTAAGCAAAAATTATGTAGAAGTTCTTTGATAAAAGAACCTTTTCTTCAAGCGCATCTGCTGACTCTGGTAAGACACTTTATTTGTTAAATATATCTTCTAACTTTTAGCAGGTTCCTTGCTCAGAAGATTACTTGAAAGCAAGCGCTGACCAAGTTCTTAGCAAGCAAAGCACTGCCTAGAAGATGAGTGAAGCATGTTCTGACTTAAACACATTGAAGAAAATTTTGAAATAACGTTAAAACCAACTTGTCTTGTCAAAGCATAGGAAACATGTTCTTACATTTTGTCGTTTACTCATTAATGCTAAGACGGCTTAAAACACTCAAGTGCATACAACTAGTTTCTTGGAAAATGGAATATTGCAAGGAAACACGCAATCATTTAATACTCTCCAACTTTTCTGAAGGCAGCAACGGTCTTATTGTTCCTACTATAAATAGAAGGACATTTATTGCAAGCCAACAACTAAGTGAACCAATCAAATTTTCAAACAGAAGCAAGAAACTACGTGAAAGATTCAAAGCTCACTAACTCATTGTTCATACAATTTGTGCATTATATTCTAAGTGAAAAATCACAGTTGTGATATAGCTTGATTAGAAGAAAATTTTTATTTCACTATCTGTAAAGATTAAACTCCTGTATTTGTTCCTTGAGAGACCAAGTTTGGTCAGATTTCTCAAGAAGACTAGGAATAGATTTAAGTCTTAGTGGTGTTAGTCACTTGTAAGATTACTTGTGCATTGTTAGTCACAACAGTTGTTGTGTGTTTGTAATCAATTGATTATAGTGGATTAAGTCCTTGTTGAGAAAGGCGAAATCACCTTGGAGGGTGGACTGGAGTAGTTTGAGTTCAAACGAACCAGGATAAAAATAACTGTGTTCTTCCATTATTGTTTAAGCTTTGTATTGAAAACGAAAAGAGTCACTTATTCAACCCCCCCTTCTAAGTGTTTTCTTACCTCTTCAATTGGTATCAGAGCTTGACTCTGAGCACAACACTTAACCGTGTTAGGAAAAGATCCATAAGAAAACACAATGGCCGCTAAACAAAACAATAATAGTTATAACAAACCTCCAGTGTTTGATGGAGAAGATTTTGAGTACTGGAAAGATAGACTAGAAAGTTTCTTTCTAGGTCATGATAGTGATCTATGGGATATAGTCTTGGATGGTTACAAACATCCTACAAATTCAGAAGGAAACAAAGTGGATAGAAAAAAATATGGATAGACAACAAAAAGCTGATTTTAAAAATCATCATAGAGCTAGAAATATTTTTCTAAATGCTATCTCTAAAGTAGAATATGAAAAAATCACTAATAGAGATACAACGCATGATATGTTTGAGTCTCTCAAAATGACTCATGAAGGAAAAACTCAAGTTAAGGAGTCTAAAGCTCTGGCTTTAGTTCATAAGTATGAAGCCTTTAAAGTTGAAGAGAGTGAGTCTATAGAAGCAATGTTCTCTAGGTTTCAAACTCTGATCGCTGGTCTGAGAGTTTTGAAAAAAGGATATACCAAAGCAGATCATGTGAAAAAGATCATCAGAAGCTTACCCAGAAGATGGGCACCAATGGTCACTGCTTTCAAAGTGTCAAAAGATCTGAACAATGTGTCTCTGGAGGAACTCATCAGCGCTCTCAGAAGTCATGAGATTGAACTGGATGAGCACGAGCCTCAGAAGAAAGGTAAGTCTCTAGCCCTTAAATCAATTAATAAATTTGATACTAACGCTTTTCAGGCTGAAGAGGAAAACTCTGAAGAATCAGCGTCAGAAGAAGACGAACTATCCTTGCTATCCAAAAGGATCAATCATCTGTGGAAGCACAGACAAAAGAAGTTCAGAAACTTCAAGAAGTCAGAAGATAAAGCAGAATCTTCTGGACACAAAAAGTCAAACAGAAGAGAGATCATCTGTTATGAATGCAAGAACCTGGTCACTACAAAAGTGATTGTCCAAAGCTTCAGAAAGAAAAACCAAGGAAGAGATTTGGTAAGAAGAAAGGAATGATGGCAACCTGGGATGACTTAGATTCTTATGAAGATGAATCTGGTTCTGAAGATGAAAATGCCAACCTAGCTATGATGGCTATCACAGAAGATGACTCAGACTGTGAGTCAGAACAAAGAGAGGTATTTTCTGAATTTTCTACAGAAGAACTTCCTGATAGTTTATCAGAACTTCTGGAAAACTATAGTAAGCTCAAAATCAAATACAAGAAACTCAAGGAGAGTCTTGCATCTGATCTTGAGAAACTTGAAACATAAAAATCTGAACTTTTAGAAAACAATTTTAAACTTAAAAAAGAAATTCAAAATGTTCAAATTTTTTTTAGTTCAGAGTCTGTGTCTAGTTCAAAAGATATTCTGAAAGAATATGACTATAGCTTTCAATATTTTCTTGCTAAAGGCATAGACAGAAGCAAAATGGCTTCTATGATCTATGGAGTTAGTGGGAAAAACAGAAGAGGAATTGGATATGAACTTCCCAAAGGGAAGGAGACATACATTCCAAAACCTGTTTCTAAAATGACCTTCACTTACAAACCTCTGAATAAACAATTCAAGTTTGGACACTCACATGATATAAAATATACATCACATTCCGGAAACTCTTATGCTAACCCAAAAGGACCCAAAAAGATATGGGTACCTAAGGATAAAATAATATTTGTTGCAGATGTCCTTAACAGCTCAATTGAAACACCAGTCATGGTACCTGGACTCGGGGTGCTCACGACACATGACGGGAAAAAGGTCTATGTTTTAAAGCCTGAAACTTAAAGCTGGAGGAGATGTGAAGTTTAGAGGTAATCAGAAAGGGAAGCTTATTGGTTCTGGAACCATTGGAAACGATAACCTTCCTTCTATCTCCAATGTTTTATTAGTAGAAGGATTAGCTCATAATCTATTGTCCATAAGTCAATTAAGTGACAGTGGCTATGACATTATCTTCAATCTAAACTCCTGTAAAGTTGTAAGTCAAAAAGATGGATCAATCCTCTTTTCTGGCAAGAGAAAGAACAACATTTATAAAATTGATTTATCAGATCTTAAATCTCAAAACGTCAAATGCCTTTTGTCTGTTAGCAATGAGCAATGGGTATGGCACAAAAGATTGGGACATGTCAGTCTTAGAAAAATCTCTCAACTAAATAAATTAAATTTAGTCAGAGGACTTCCCAATCTGAAGTACAACTTAGAAGCTCTGTGCGAAGCATGCCAAAAGGGAAAATTTTCAAAACCTTCCTTTAAATCTAAAAACGTTGTCTCTTCCTCTAAGCCATTAGAGTTACTTCATATTGATCTTTTTGGGCCGGTTAAAACTGCATCCATCAGTGGCAAGAAGTATGGATTGGTCATCGTTGATGACTTCAGCAGATGGACATGGGTAAAGTTTTTAAAACACAAGGATGAGTCACATTCTGTATTCATTGACTTCTGTACTCAAGTGCAAAATGAAAAATATTTTAAAATCACAAAAGTAAGAAGTGATCATGGTGGTGAATTTGAAAATCATTATTTTGAAAAGTATTTTAAAGAAAATGGTATTGTTCATAATTTTTCTTGTCCTAGAACTCCCCATCAAAATGGAGTTGTAGAAAGAAAGAATAGAACATTACAAGAAATGGCCAGAACCATGATCAATGAAACAAATATGGAAAAGAACTTTTGGGCAGAAGCTGTGAACACAACGTGTTACATTCAGAATAGAATCTCTATAAGACCTATTCTTGAAAAGACTCCCTATGAATTGTGGAAAAACAGAAAGCCCAACATTTCTTATTTCCATCCTTTTGGATGTACTTGTTTTATTCTGAACACCAAAGAAACTCTGAACAAGTTTGATTCGAGAGCACAAAAGAGTTTTCTACTTGGATACTCTGAACGCTCAAAAGGCTATAGAGTATACAACACAGAAACTCTGATTGTTGAAGAATCAATCAAAGTCAGGTTTGATGATAAGCTTGGCCAGCAACAGCCAAAGAAAATTGATTTTTCTGTAGGTACAAAAGATAATCCCTCAAACTCTGAAAGTTCAGAAGCAAAAGGAGATTCAGAAGCAAAAGAAGACTCAGCAGATCATCCTCTTGACGATGCTCTGAACAATCTCAGAATCTCTGACCAACCCACTCAGAAAAGGTTTCCTAGAATATCTTCAGCTCACAAAGAAGACGTAATCATTGGAAGAAAAGAAGATCCCATCAAAACAAGATCCGCTCTCAGAATCAATGAAGACTCTTTGTTTGGTTTGGTCTCTCTGATTGAGCCAACTACCATTGATGAAGCTCTTGAAGATAATGATTGGATCTTAGCAATGCAAGAAGAACTCAATCAATTCTCCAGAAATGATGTATGGAATCTAGTTCCAAGACCTAAAGGATTCAATGTTATAGGAACCAAATGGGTTTTCAGAAACAAATTGAACGAACAAGGAGAAGTAATCAGAAACAAAGCACGACTGGTTGCACAGGGTTATGGTCAACAAGAAGGAATTGATTATAATGAAACCTTTGCCCCAGTCGCCAGGTTAGAATCTATAAGATTATTAATTTCTTTTGCTGTACAAAATTGAAGAAGTGAAAAACACAAGAAGGGGGGGGGGGGGGGGTTGAATTGTAAAACTGAAAATCAATGCAATGAACAAGATATTTTTATCCTGGTTCGTTTGATCTCAAACTAATCCAGTCCACCCGTCAAGGTGATTTCGCCTCTCTCCAACGAGGTCTTAATCCACTATATTCAACTGAATATTACAAACTGCTTTAACAACTGCTAAAGCCTTCTTGATGCAAACCACAACCCGGTTTGTCAAGGAAACACTTTCTTACAAAGAAGATAAATCTAAGTGTGTGAATGTTTTCAACAAAACTGTATCACAACTGTAATGTATACACAACTTAAGCTTATAAAACTAGATTGCTAAACAATGATTGAGTAAGGAGATAAGCAGCGTTTAGCAAACTGAGAGAAAGAAGATTATGATTAGCTTTTAGGCGTGTAAAAAGTTGGAGAGCATTAGCCAATTCAATCTTCATATTCTTGTTTATATAGCACTCAGATTGTTGAACGTTGGAGCAATATTCTTGATTCAATGCTAATAACAAACTTTCCTTATCGAGCAGATCTTGTCTGGAATGAGGCCGTTGGTAATAATTTGCTTTCAATGCACAGTATCGTTGCTTACTTAATTCATGTTCTGGCTTGGCTCATTCTGACTCTGCTTAACTACTGATGAACTATTGTTTTCTTTATCAGAGTGTTAAGCGCAGTTCTGTTCATCAAGCTTCAGCATACACGTGAGTTAATCTTCTGATTCTGGTATTCTAATATAGCATCTTCTGATGCTGATGTCAAGAACCAATATTCTGATGCTGATTAAGTGTGCTCTTGCTGATACCTATCAGAGTTTCTGCAAAGCAGAACGTAATATTTTTAGGTAGCAAATAGTTCATACATGAATCATATAAATAATATATCTTTTCATTTTGTTATCATCAAAACTTAAACATAGGGTAGTAGATTCAAACTTTGTTCTAACAATCTCCCCCTTTTTGATGATGACAAAAACTTGATATTTTTAATTGAAAATAACGTGAAAAAGTATCAGAGGTAACTAAATGATAAGATGTATCAGAGTAAGAGGTTATCAAAGATAAGGGATCAGAGTTGAGAGATACTCCCCCTGAGTTTATTACTTACCTTTTTGATTCCAAGAGTTCTTCAGGATCAGATCTTTTTGCCTTTCTTTGAACATCAGAGTATCAGAGTCTTTGACTATCAGAAGCTTTAGATCAGCATATCAGAGCAGAGCTTCAGATCAGCGTATCAGAGCTTTTCTTGTCAGAGCTTTGCTTTGGGTCAGAGTATCAGAGCGGGTCAGAGTATTAGAGCTTTAGTCTTCAGAGTATCATGGAGCTTTCTTGTACCTGTAGACTTAAGCAAAACAGAAAATATATTCAAGTATATCAGAGTTAGAATGTTCGAGAATTTCTGTCTTAGTAATCCATTATTATTTAAAATATCATTCTTGTTCTCCCCCTTTTTGTCAGCAATTAAAAAGTGTAAGTGATGTGCTAAAATATTTAAGGCAGAAAAACTTGTCATATTAAAAGGTTCAGAATCAGACAAAATAGTACAACAGATAATCAAAGAAAACATGAAAATGACATGAATGAAAAACTAAGGTTGGGGAGGAAAGCGTGTGAACAGGTTCTCCAGCATGGCTTTGATCTGATCAGCAGTCTCATTCTGCTTGTGTACCATGCTGACAACTGTGTCTATCTTACTATCCTACACATCCATCCTTTCTTTCATCTTCTGGTCATTTTCATCCATCCTTTGCTGCAGACGCATGTCATTCAGCTTCAGCTCTTCCAGAGTTTGCCTGTCCAAGGCAGCTTGAGAAACATCAGAAGCAGGGAGCTTCTAAGAGCTTTCTGCAACATCTTCTGCTTGACTTGCTTCAGCTTGAATGGTCTTGTCTTCTTCTGGTTGCACCTTTAAAGCTAGCTGTTTCTCAGACCATGGCTCACTATCCAGAGGGAGCACGTCTTCCTGTGGCAGCTGACTTTCAACTTCCTTCAGCAGCTTGCTGAAGTTCTGTTGTGCCTGCTCATAGTTGATATCCTGCAACTTGAGGGCTTCAGCACGTACCCAAATTCTGAATTGTGACCAGAGCTGGTCAGAGGCAGCTGGGTCAATCATTCCAGGACAGACTTGCTTCAGAGAAGCAATCCACTGCTACAAACCTGTTTCAAAATTCATAATACCAGAGCCAACATCTGGTTGTTTTGGTTTTGGAATGGCTATTTTATGTTTCAGATCAGCAAGACGGTCAAGGATTGTTAAGTCTATGAAGGTCCTGCTGGGGTTTTCGGTGGTTTGCTTGGGAGCTGTTTGTTTTGGAGATGGAGGGGAGAATCAGAGATAATGATTGGACTGTTTGGTGTTTTGGGAGTATTTGGTGGTGTAGATTCTGATGAGGATGGCAGCTGGGCCATTGTGACTGTTGTTCCACATGGCAGCTGGATTGCCAGAGGTGATGGTTGAGGTGAATGAGGTTCAGAAGGTGGAGGAGTTGGAGTTTCAGAGTGATGAAACTCAGGTTGAGGTGATGGTGGATGAATTTCTGGTTGAGGAGAGGGAGACATAATTGCTGGTTGTGGAGAAGTTGTTGGAATTTCTGGTTGTTCAGGGATAAGAGGTTCTTCTGGAATGGATGAGAGAGGTTGTTGTTGTTCTGGTTCTTCAGCAGCTTGCCGTTGTTCTGGTTGTGGAGAAGGGACAATTTGTGGTTCAGAGTTTGGATTAATGGAGGAGTGATCAGAAGTGTGTTGATCAATGTTAGACAGCACTTTGTCAATTGCTGATGTTGTTGATATTGTTGGTTTGGGATGTTTGGTTCTGGGTCTTCTGAGTTGTAATGCCTCAGAAGGGTCATCTTCTGGTTCAGTTTCATCTATTGTTGGGATGGGGATTAAGATTCTATGAGAGGTTGGAGGTGGAATTGATGCTGGAATAGTAGAAGAATTTAAAACAGAAGCAGCAGATAAATTACCTCTTTTCTTGGGTGTCTGCTGGGATGATCCTTCTGATGGTGCCTTCCTTTTCTTCGTCTTCTTCAGTGTCACTTCTGGTTGAGATTGGTGCAGATCTTTGATCTTCAGATTGGGATCTGTACCATCAGCTTTGCACGCGTCCAGATATCTGAGAACTACCACTGGCTTGGATTCTATCTCAGAAAATAAAGGAAAGTCACTCAGTGGGACTCTTCTGCTGGTGATATCAGCAATAGGAGTAGCGCTGGGTTCCTTTTTGATATTCTCTATCAACTTCATTTTCTTCAAGTTCTTCGCGTTCAGAGGCTTCCCAACCATTGGTTCAATGGTGCTTAACTCTTGAGCTTCTATCAGATGCTCTATCAGCCTATTCTCAGTCAGAATATCTGATATCAACCTTCCACAGGGTATCCAATCCCTCTTTGTTCTTTCTTCTTCCCTGGTTTCCTTCACGCTTGTTCTGAGGTGATTGAACAGAAGATGAGCCAAGTTGATTTTTACCTTCTGATTGATAAAGTAGTTCAGAAACTGCTGATCCACATTTATGTAATCAGGGGAACTAGTTGGCTTCCTATGGTTAAAACACCCCAGAATTATCTTCGCCCAAACTCTGTGACGATCCTTCAAATCTTTGATCTTGCTGCTGGGCACCCCATGGGTGAAAATCCTTTCTGCTATGACGCCCACGTCAGCACATCTCTCAGCCATATCAATACAACGGACGCCACCGCCACTGTAACCAATTAACCTTGCTATGTGATCCTCAGTGATCACAATCTTCTTCCCCATAATGTAGGAGGTGACTTGATGCGTTGAAGCCGTCGCATGAATCCAGAACTCCTTGACTAACATAGGGAATGTTGGTCCAACCAACCTGTCAAAATACCTTTCCCATTTCTGTGCCCTAACTTCTTCTGTTAAATCAAAGCCGTTTTCCTTCAGACTTCCAAAATCAATGATCAATTCAGATAACACTTCAAGATTCTTCACAGGAGTGAGGAGTGTTCTGAATGGCACTTGATACTGTTCAGATGATGCTTTCTTCTGAGAACCTGCAGAAGCACTGCTGGAGGTTGCCATGTTCACACTTAAAGATTTTGAGAAGAAAACTGAGAAAAAGAGTTTGAGAGAGATGAACACAGAAAAATGCAGAGAATGCTTGAGAAATAGTGAGAAACTGTAAAAGATTAAAATGAGAGGTTAACGTGTTTAAATAGGGTTCAGAATATTTTGAAAGAGTAAACGTTTTTAAGAAAGAGAAATAAAATCATGATTACGTTTTAAAAACATGATTACTTTCATTTAATGCTTGCTGATTTTGGGGGATTTGAGAAAGATACTTAAAAACGGTTACCAGACATGTGTCTCAATGCACCCAATCAGCGTTTTGCCTTCTCAGAAGCGTGCACGCGTTCTGCTTCAGAGATTTGCTGATGATTGGATGACACTTGTTTGATGTAGTGATCAACACGTCTGTCTTTGAGCTTAGACTCTCAGATCTTTAGACTTGCATCTGATACAATCTGCATGTTCTATTTTTCTGAAAAGAGATTGATCAGAAGTTCACAGTAAAACAAATACATTCTGAAGATAAATATATGGAATTAAAACATTTTCACTCTGGGCAGATTTTCATGCTGAGATGTTTCAGAATGAAATTGAACCTATCTTCAGAAAGGGGTTTAGTGAAGATATCAGCCCATTGATGGTCTGTATCTATAAATTTTAAATTCAAAATTCCTTTCTGAATATAGTCCCTAATGAAGTGATGTTTTATTTCTATATGCTTAGCTCTAGAATGTAAAATAGGATTCTTACTTAAGCAAATAGCAGAAGTATTATCACAGAGTATAGGAATGTTACTCTCAAAAATCTGGAAGTCTTCAAGCTGACTTTTCATCCAGAGCATTTGTGTGCTACATCCTGCTGCTGCTATGTACTCAGCTTCTGCTGTTGATATCGCAATTGTTGATTGCCTTTTGCTGGACCAAGAGATCGGATTTTCTCCCAGAACTTGGCAGCTTCCAGAAGTACTTTTACGCTCCACTCTGTCTCCAGCAAAGTCAGCATCGCAGTAGCCTACTAAACTGTAATCACTAGATTTTCTATAAAACAAACCTAGATTAGTAGTACCTTTCAGATACTTGAAAATTCGCTTAACAGCTGTTAAGTGAGATTCTCTAGGATCTGATTGGAATCTAGCACAAATACAAACGTTGAATAATATATCAGGTCTTGAAGCAGTCAGATAAAGGAGAGAACCAATCATACCTCTGTAGACTTTCTGTTCTACATTTTTGCTTACCTCTTCTCTTTCTAGAATGCACGTGGGATGCATTGGAATCTTAGATGGCTTACATTCTGAGAGGTCAAATTTCTTCAGAAGATCTCTGATGTATTTTCTCTGATGAATGTAAGTTCCCTCTGGAGTTTGATTGATCTGAATTCCTAGAAAGAATTTCAGTTCCCCCATGAGGCTCATCTCAAATTTTTCCTGCATACACTTAGCAAATTTTCTTCCAAGAGAAGGATTAGTAGAACCAAAAATAATATCATCAACGTAAATTTGACAGACTAAGATGTCATTCTTAACTGATTTACAAAATAAGGTAGTGTCCACCTTCCCTCTGGTGAATTCATTTTCTAACAGAAAGTTACTTAGCCTTTCATACCAAGCTCTGGGAGCTTGTTTCAGACCATATAGTGACTTCTTTAGTTTGAAAACATGTTCTGGATGTTTTGTATTTTCAAAACCAGGGGGTTGGTGTACATAAACCTCTTCTTCTATATAACCATTTAAGAATGCACTTTTGACATCCATCTGATACAGAGTGATGCCTCTATTAACAGCAAATGAAATTAAAAGTCTGATAGATTCTAACCTAGCGACTGGAGCAAAGGTTTCTATATAGTCTATCCCTTCTTGCTGACTATAACCTTGTGCAACCAGTCGTGCCTTGTTTCTGATGACTTCACCTTGTTCATTTAGCTTGTTTCTGAAGACCCATCTTGTTCCAATGACGTTGAATCCTTTTGGTCTGGGAACAAGATCCCATACGTCATTTCTGGTGAATTGATTCAGCTCTTCTTGTATTTCCAGAATCCAGTCATTATCCAGAAGTGCTTCATCAATAGAAGAAGGTTCAATCAGAGACACAAGTCCCATGAGTGTTTCTTCAGAGTTTTTGAAGCTTGATCTTGTTCTGATTGGATCTTCCTTTCTTCCTAAGATAATCTCTTCTGGGTGATCCAAGCTGCTTCTGGGTAATCTCTTCTGAGGTTGATCAACAGCTGTTGTAGGATTGCTAGTAGTGCTCCTTTCAGACGTTGAAGGAGTGTCTGTGTTGAGAGTTTCTGATGACTTGTCTTCAGAACCTGTAAATTCAATTTCCATACCTGCAAAAACTTCATTATGCTTTGACTTTTCAGAGTCAAGCTTATCATCAAAACGAACACTGATTGATTCTTCCACAATCTGTGTTTCTGTATTGTATACTCTATACCCTCTTGAGCGTTCAGAGTATCCTAACATAATACACTTCTGTGCTTTAGAGTCAAACTTGTTCAAATAATTCTTTGTATTTAACATAAAGCAAGTACATCCAAATGGATGAAAATATGAAATGTTGGGCTTTCTGTTCTTCCACAATTCATATGGAGTCTTTTCCAGAATAGGTCTTATTGAGATTCTATTCTGAATGTAGCACGCTGTGTTTATTGCCTCTGCCCAGAAGATCTTAGCAACATTTGTCTCGTTGATCATGGTTCTAGCCATTTCTTGCAATGTTATGTTCTTTCGTTCTACAACTCCATTTTGTTGGGGAGTTCTAGGACAAGAGAAATCATGCAGAATGCCTCTGTCATTAAAGAATGACTCAAAATCTTTGTTTTCAAATTCTCCACCATGATCACTTCTGACTTTAACGATTCTAAGATCCTTTTCATTCTGAACTTGGTTACAGAAGGTAACAAATACAGAGTGTGACTCGTCCTTGTGTCTTAAGAACTTTACCCATGTCCATCTGCTATAGTCATCTACGATTACTAACCCATACTTCTTGCCACTGACTGAAGCAGTTTTAACTGGTCCAAATAAGTCAATGTGCAGAAGTTCTAATGGCTTAGAGGTAGAAACAACATTTTTAGATTTAAAAGAAGGTTTTGCAAACTTGCCTTTCTGACATGCTTCACACAGAGCATCTGAATTGAACTTCAAATTGGGAAGTCCTCTGACCAGATTGAGTTTGTTAATCTGAGATATTCTTCTCATACTAACATGCCCCAATCTTCTGTGCCAGATCCACTGCTCGTTGTTGACAGACAGAAGGCACTTTACATTCTGACTTTTTAGTTCAGAAAGTTTGATTTTGTAAATGTTGTTTTTCCTCTTACCATTAAATAGGATAGTCCCATCTTTCTGACTAACAGCTTTACATGATTTTTGATTAAAGATTATATCATAACCGTTATCACTTAATTGACTTATGTATAACAGATTATGCATTAATCCATCTACTAGCAGAACATTATTAATAGAAGGAAGATTTCCATTACCTACAGTTCCAGAGCCAATTATCTTTCCCTTCTGATTGCCTCCAAAGCCAACGTGGCCTCCAGGCTTAAGTTCCAGGCTTTGGAACATATGCCTTCTTCCCGTCATGTGTCGCGAGCAGCCAGAGTCCAGGTACCATGACTGGTGTTTCTGACTTGCTGCTAAAGATATCTGCAACATGTATTATTTTATCCTTAGGTACCCAGATTTTCTTGGGTCCTGATTTGTTAGTTTTACCAAAACTCTGGTTGAATTTTGGTTTCACAGAGTACTTACTGCTAGTGTATTTAATATCATGTGTGTGACCATACACAAAATGTGAATTCAGAGGAGTGTGTTTAATGGTTAAATCCATGACATTCTTTGGTGTAGGAACCTTTCCTTGGTATCCTATTCCCTTCCTGCCGTTTCTGCTAACTCCATAGATCATTGAAGCCATTTTGCTTCTATCTATGCTTTTAGCAAGGAACTTCTGGAAACTGTGATCATACTCCTTGATGATCTCATCAGCTTTACTGGGAGTTTCAGAAATTGGTTCCTTCTGAGAGTTTTGTAAAGTATTTTCTAATTTTGAAATCTTATTTCTCAGCTCAGAATTCTCCAATTTGAGACTCTCAGTCTTATTAGAGTCAGATTCAAGATTCCTTTTCAGGTCTCTGAATTTAACTCTAATTTGCTGATACCTTTCCAGAATTTCATTGAGGCTTTCAGCAAGTTCAGCCTTGGTAAAATTAACAGCAAAGTTAGGAAATACCTCTTCAGTGTCTGATTCAGAGTCTGATTCAGAAGCTTCACTATCTTCTGAAATGTTAGCCATGAGAGCTATGTTTGCCCTCTCATCATCTGATTCTGAGTCAGCTTCAGACGAGTCAGAGTCATCCCATGTAGCCATGAGACTTTTCTTCTTTTCTCTTCCAAACTTCTTTTTGGGCTTTTCCCTCTGAAGCTTTGGGCAGTCACTCTTGTAGTGTCCTTGCTCATTGCACTCATAGCAGATGATGTCCTTGGTGTTTGGCTTTTTTCTACTTGAGGAGCCTTCAGATCTTCTGTATCCAGAGGAAGAATCTGTCCTTCTGTATTTGGAAGAGGACTCGTTCTGATCAGATCTTCTGGGATTCCTGAACTTCCTTTGTCTTTGCTTCCACAGTTGATTTACTCTTCTGGAGAGGAGGGAGAGTTCGTCTTCTTCTGATGAGGATCCATCAGATGTTTCTTCAACTGCCTGCAAAACTTTAGACTTAGATTTTTTGTTAGATTTTAATGGTAAAGGCTTACCTTGCTTCTGAGGCTCGTCAGCTTCTAGCTCTATCTCATGACTTCTGAGGGAGCTGATAAGTTCCTCCAGAGTGATTTTGTTGAGATCTTTTGCTAGCTTCATAGCTGTAACCATTGGTCTCCACTGCTTGGGTAAACTTCTGATGATTTTCTTGACATGGTCAACAGTAGAGTATCCTTTGTCCAGAACCTTGAGACCAGCTACCAGAATCTGGAATCTTGAGAACATTGTTTCAATGGATTCAGATTCTTCCATTTTGAACGCCTCATACTTCTGAATGAGCGCCAGAGCTTTAGTTTCTTTGACCTGAACGTTGCCCTCATGCGTCATTCTGAGTGAGTCAAAAATGTTCTTTGTTGTGTCTCTGTTGGAGATCTTTTCATATTCAGTATAGGAGATGGCGCTGAGAAGGATGGTTTTGGCCTTGTGGTGATTCTTGAAGTCACGCTTTTGTTGGTCAGACATTGTTTTTCTATCAATCTTCTGACCGCTTGCATTCACAGGGTGCGTGTATCCATTTGTCAC
Organism: Vicia faba; assembly: GCA_948472305.1. Taxonomy (NCBI): domain Eukaryota; kingdom Viridiplantae; phylum Streptophyta; class Magnoliopsida; order Fabales; family Fabaceae; genus Vicia; species Vicia faba. The sequence goes on from OX451740.1 coordinate 476,084,701, forward strand.
CATATCCCACAGATCAGCATCATGTGCCAGAAAGAAGCTTTCAATTCTGTCTTTCCAGTAATCAAAGTTTTCTCCATCAAAGACTGGAGGTTTGCCGCTGAATCTGTCTCTGTCCTCATGGTTGTCATTGCTGGTGTGAGAATAGTTTCCTGCCATTGTGTTTTTCTGACGCTGGATCTTGTACTGACACGGTTAAGTGTTTCAGCTCAGAACCAGGCGCTCTGATGCCAATTGAAGAAGTGAAAAACACAAGAAGGGGGGGGGGGGTTGAATTGTAAAACTGAAAATCAATGCAATGAACAAGATATTTTTATCCTGGTTCGTTTGATCTCAAACTACTCCAGTCCACCCGTCAAGGTGATTTCGCTTCTCTCCAACGAGGTCTTAATCCACTATATTCAACTGAATATTACAAACTGCTTTAACAACTGCTAAAGCCTTCTTGATGCAAACCACAACCCGGTTTGTCAAGGAAACACTTTCTTACAAAGAAGATAAATCTAAGTGTGTGAATATTTTCAACAAAACTGTATCACAACTGTGATGTATACACAACTTAAGCTTATAAAACTAGATTGCTAAACAATGATTGAGTAAGGAGATAAGCAGCGTTTAGCAAACTGAGAGAAAGAAGATTATGATTAGCTTTTAGGCGTGTAAAAAGTTGGAGAGCATTAGCCAATTCAATCTTCATATTCTTGTTTATATAGCACTGAGATTGTTGAACGTTGGAGCAATATTCTTGATTCAATGCTAATAACAAACTTTCCTTATCGAGCAGATCTTGTCTGGAATGAGGCCATTGGTAATAATTTGCTTTCAATGCACAGTACTGTTGCTTACTTAATGCATGTTCTGGCTTGGCTCATTCTGACTCTGCTTAACTGCTGATGAACTGTTGTTTTCTTTATCAGAGTGTTGAGCGCAGTTCTGTTCATCAAGCTTCAGCATACACGTGAGTTAATCTTCTGATTCTGTTATTCTGATATAGCATCTTCTGATGCTGATGTCAAGAACCAATATTCTGATGCTGATTAAGTGTGCTCTTGCTGATACCTATCAGAGTTTCTGCAAAGCAGAACGTAATATTTTTAGTTAGCAAATAGTTCATACATGAATCATATAAATAATATATCTTTTCATTTTGTTATCATCAAAACTTAAACATAGGGTAGTAGATTCAAACTTTGTTCTAACAAAAATAACATTTCATTATATCAAATGGATGTTAAAAGTGTATTTCTAAATGGCTATATTGAAGAAGAAGTATATGTCCATCAACCTCCTGGATTGAATGATTCAAAACATCCAGAACATGTTTTTAAATTAAAAAAAGTCTTTGTACGGTTTAAAACAAGCTCCCAGAGCTTGGTATGATCGTCTGAGTAATTTTCTATTAGAAAAAGATTTTACCAGTGGGAAAGTGGACACAACTCTTTTCAGAAAGACATTTAAAAATGATATTTTAATTTGTCAAATTTATGTTGATAATATAATTTTTGGAACCTCTAATATCTCCCTTGGAAAAGAATTTGCTAAGACCATGCAGGCAGAATTTGAAATGAGCATGATGGGAGAATTGAAATTCTTTCTGGGAATTCAAATCAACCAGACTCCAGAAGGTACTTTCATACATCAGACAAAGTATGTTAAAGAACTTTTGAAGAAATTTCAAATGTCAGAAAGAAAAGATACCAAGACACCTATGCATCCAACCTGCATTCTAGGTAAAGATGAGGTAAGTATGAAAGTAGATCAGAAGCTCTATAGAGGTAGATTGGATCCCTTCTCTATCTGACTGCATCTAGACCTGATATACTTTTTAGCGTGTGCTTGTATGCTAGATTCCAATCAGATCCTAGAGAATCTCACTTAACAGTTGTTAAGAGAATTCTTAGGTATCTGAAAGGTACTACTAATCTGGGTATGTGGTACAGAAGATCACAAGATTACATACTAGTAGGTTATTGTGATGCTGACTTTGCTGGAGATAGAATTGAAAGAAAGAGCACCTCTGGAAGCTGTCAGTTTATGGGTGACAATCTTATCTCGTGGTACAACAAGAAGCAAGCAACAATTGTACTATCAACCACAGAAGTTGAATATATATCTGCTGCTGGATGTAGCTCTTAGATGATTTGGATGAAAAGTCAACTAGAAGATTTCAACCTTTATGAAAGTAAGATTCTTATATTCTGTGACAATACTTCTGCTATTTGTCTTTGTAAGAATCCAATCTTACATTCTAAAGCCAAACATATTGAAATTAAATATCATTTCATAAGGGACTATATTCAGAAGGGAATTTTAAACTTAATTTTTGTAAAAACAGACCATCAATGGGCTGACATTTTTACCAAACCCCTTTCAGAAGATAGATTTAATTTCATTCTGAAAAATATTTGTATGGAATTATGTCCTGAATAAAATAATGTTTACTTTCTGTGATTGACTTCAGAATATTGTGAAATGAATGCTCTGATCAACAACTCTTCAGAAGTTAGAAGAGAAGTTGTAACAGAAGCTATATGAAAAGTTATGAAATGTTCTAACGCTGCATGTCCAAGTGTAGTTCAGAAATTCATTAGAATAAACAGCTGTTACATGTATCCTTCAGGAGATGAACACGTGGTGTGTTTCTGAAAGGTCATGCGTGCAAAAGCTACTGATGACGTTCTAGGTAACTGTTAATGATTAGCCATAATCTCACGTTTTCCCTTATTTTTAGCAAATCATTAAATGCAAGTAATGATGAGATTCGTTTTTAAATCCGTTTTAATTTTATTTTAAATTTGTCTTAAATAACTTTAATTTTAATTCTAAACCTATTTTCTGAAATTTTTGCCTATAAATACTTTTTGAAAAACCCTTTTCATTCTTTACAGTCTCTTTCAAACTCAAGCTTTTTCCTGTAATTTTCTCTTAAAACCCTTTTCTTCAAATTCTCATTTCTAAAGAACTTCAATGGCTTCTTCTTCTTCTACCCACTCTGAGCAATACATAGTGCCTGAAAGGACAACTCTCATTCAGGTAGACAGTTTGGAAGTTTTGAGTGAGTTAATGGTAGACTTTGAGAATCTCAGAGAGAATGGTTTTGACTTGTTCCTTGCTGTGAAGTTTCAAGGTTGGGAAAGCTTCTTTGATCGTCTCATTGGTCCAGTCTTTCCACATTTGGTGAAGGAATTCTGGATTCACGCTATTGCAACCCCCAAGTTTATTCTCTCCTTCATAATGGGCAAGGAAATATCCATTACAGAAAATCAAATCAGTAATTTGCTGGGGTTTAAAGGACTTGGAGTTACAGGAATGCCCAGTGGAAGAATGGAGACGTCAAGGGTATATTCAGAGATTTTCACAAATGGTCAAGGTTCTTCCAAAGTCAGGGATTTGAAAGACAAATACAAGATTTGGGCAAGGATTATTCAAGGATGTATTCACTATAGGAAAGACACCAATTCTCCTGATTACATCAACGTTGATCAATAATATTTGTTGTTTTGCCTTGGAACTAATGTCAAAATTGATTTGCCCTACTTGCTATTTGAACATCTCTGGAACCATGTAAAAGAGACCAGAGAAGCTGAAAGGATGAAGAACCCTAAATCCAAGAGGAATTGGATTCCTATGGGGAGGTTAATATTAGACAATGTGACTGAGAATGGTCTGATTGCTCACCTAAAAGAAGCCGATCTTCTGGGGGAGCTAGAACCTATCTGTGGTAACACTATGACTGGAAAGAACTTGCTGAAAAGGAAAATAATTGAAAAGCTGCTGGTGGAACCCACTCCGTGTGTGTCAGCTATTGTGAAGATGAGAAGGATTCCTATTGCTGACTTTCCTATGTTCAACTCAGGAGATCATCCTCGTATCATCTTGCACTATCTTGAAATCTGCAAAGAAACATGATCACCCATTGATCCAGCTTGGCTTCAAGGAAGAAATCAAGCTGCTCCTGATGTTGTTCTCCAAGAATCTGTGAAGAGAAAAGCTGTAGAAGGACCTTCTGACACTCCTCAGAAGATAGGTAAACCTGCTGAAACTATCTCTGTTTATGATTCTGTAAATGTATCTACATCTGCTGAACCCTCCCAAACTTTAGGAGACATAGATGTTGACATTGACCTGACCTTACCATCTGAACCCCTTGCTGACAACCCTCAAAAAAATCAGGTTTTATCAGATTTAAGTAATTTTGACTCTGATGAAAACTCTGATAGCCAATCAGAACCCTCTCAATCAGAACCCCCCTGAACCATCTGTTTTCAACCCATTCATGCTGAACATTTTTCAAGACCTCCTCCCATACCTCTATCACCAAGACCCACTGGATGGTATGATGCTGGTTCTTGGAGAATTCCAGGGATAAATGAACCTCTAGCCACTATAAAGCCTCCTTTAAACCTACCATCTGAAAACATTTTTCCTATGAATTAACCACAGCCTCAGAATCCCATTCCCACTCCTGATTATACTATAATAATTTCGCCTGATGTCACTCCACCCACGTCACCACAACATACAACACCAATCTCACCTACACTCTCACCCCCTAAAATTCTAGAACAACAACCTTTTGAACAAACTGAAACTGATGAACCATCCGTACCTCATGAAATATCAGAACCTCCTATTTTTGTTGACCAACCTGAACCTACCAATAATCCTGAACCCAATAGCTTCTTAAGAACTGTAGTGGACTTTCAATCTCTACAATTCTTGAAAAACAAAACATTTAAGAAGGTTGTCCCCAAAACTGTTCAGCCAGATGTAAATACTTTGTTTCAGAATTTTATAACAAATGTTCAAGCATGGTTACAACTGCTGAAAGAAGATTGCTCCAGAAGCGTGAACACAGCTGCAACAGATCTTCTATGTGAAACCTTCAGAAGAACTTTGGATGCTGAATCACGAAAGTTACAGGACTTATGCCACTTTCAGGTGCTGGACAACTTTTCCAAACTTCTGCATGCTTTCAAGATAAAAGCTGCTGACACTTGGAATAAGAAGTCTTCGTTAATGATTGCTGATACACCAGCTGATACGATGGACATATCAGAAGATGAATTTGAAGAATCCTCTGAAGATTCAAATCCTCTGGCTATTGCTCTATTGAATCAACCTTCTGTTAAGGCTGGACCTGAACCTGTGCCAACTCTTGCAATGGATCTGGGTACTCTGATTTCCACCTTCGTGAATTCTGACTCAACGGTTGCTGCATCTAAGCCTGTTTCTACTGAAGCTTCGTCATCCTCTGCTCCTACCTCACTCATTATGGACACTCTGAAAGAGCTCAAGAAGGAGAATGAAGTCATAAATGAACGCTTGGATAAGCAAGATCAAACAAATCAAGAAATCAAGAACTGGATGGTGATACAAGAAGAATCTGCCTCTGAGATCAAGAATCTTCTGATGGCTGTTGTTACTAAAAGATCCTAGTTTCTTTTTTGTCTCTTGTCTTTTGTTTGGATGCTTTGTTTGTACTTCTGGATATTTTCTTTTAACTTTTTTATGAAATCTTTTAAAATTTATCATTTATTTTTTACACTTTTTGATTATGCCAAAAAGGGGGAGAAAATGTGCATTCTTGAACTAATCATTGTTTAACAGTTATGGGACTAAGTCTCAGACATTCTAACAAATTGCAAGAATTCCTTCTGTGCAAAAGATTTTTTTTTTGCAGGTATCACTTTAACTCTGAAAGAAAATTCCAGCTGAGCATTATCTTCTTGAAGAAGTTCTGAAGAAATCCAAGAAGACTGTGTATTGCTCTGATAAAATAATCTCAGGATGTCTTATACATAGAAATATTCATTTCAGGGGGAGATTCTTATCTCTTATCCGTTTCTTTTCTTTTCTTTATCTAAAATAATTTTTTTGTCATCATCAAAAAGGGGGAGATTGTAAGAACAAGATTAGTTCTAATCTATATCAAGAGTTTTGACGATAACTAAATTATATTTTAAGATAATTTATACTCTGATGAATGTGTTTGAATGTCTCAGTTAATGTTCTGACAGAAAACATTCTGAAGTGCTAAGCAAAAATTATGTAGAAGTTCTTTGATAAAATAACCTTTTCTTCAAGCGCATCTGTTGACTCTGGTAAGACACTTTATTTGTTAAATATATCTTCTAACTTTTAGCAGGTTCCTTGCTCAGAAGATTACTTGAAAGCAAGCGCTGACCAAGTTCTTAGCAAGCAAAGCACTGCCTAGAAGATGAGTGAAGCATGTTCTGACTTAAAGACATTGAACCAAATTTTGAAATAACATTAAAACCAACTTGTCTTGTCAAAGCGTAGGAAACATGTTCTTACATTCTGTCGTTTACTCATTAATGCTAAGAAGGCTGAAAGCACTCAAGTGTCTACAACTAGTTTCTTGGAAAATGGAATATTGCAAGGAAACACGCAAGCATTTAATGCTCTCCAACTTTTCTAAAGGCAGCAACGGTCTTATTGTTCCTACTATAAATAGAAGGACATTTATTGCAAGCCAACAACTAAGTGAACCAATCAAATTTTCAAACAGAAGCAAGAAACTACGTGAAAGATTCAAAGCTCACTAACTCATTGTTCATACAATTTGTGCATTATATTCTAAGTGAAAAATCACAGTTGTGATATAGCTTGATTAGAAGAAAAAATTTATTTCACTATCTGTAAAGATTAAACTCCTGTATTTGTTCCTTGAGAGACCAAGTTTGGTCAGATTTCTCAAGCAGACTAGGACTAGATTTAAGTCTTAGTGGTGTTAGTCACTTATAAGATTACTTGTGCATTGTTAGTCACAATAGTTGTTGTGTGTTTGTAATCAATTGATTATAATGGATTAAGTCCTTATTGAGAAAGGCGAAATCACCTTGGCGGGTGGACTGGAGTAGTTTGAGTTCAAACGAACCAGGATAAAAATAACTGTGTTCTTCCATTATTGTTTGAGCTTTGTATTGAAAACGAAAAGATTCACTTATTTAACCCCCCCTTCTAAGTGTTTTCTTACCCCTTCAACTATCAGTGGGGAAGTGAAAGAGGACAAGTAGACAAAGCTACCACAGAGAAAACACCAACGAAAGGAGGCATGTATGAGATAAGCGATCTAGACAGCGTCCATGCTAAGGTAGATGCCCTCACCCTTAAGATAGATAACTTGACCGCAATACCTCCAACCACCGTGGCTGCTATAACTCCACATTGCGAGATATGCAGAGTGCCTGGACATGCAGTTACCGAATGTAATATCTTGGCAGGAACTCCAACCGACCAAGTAAGTTATGCTCAAGGAAACCCTTACTCGAACACATACAACCCTGAGTGGAAAAATAATCCAAATTTCTCGTATAAAAACCCCAATGCATTGTATGCTCCAAATCAAACACCTTCCGTGCCACCTGGATATCAGAAACCTCTTGCAAACGCTCCTAATGTGCCTAGAAAATCAAACTTAGAATTGATGATGGAAAACTTCATAGCTACCCAAGCGCAAACAAACAAAGACGTCCAAAATCAAAACATACACACTAAGGAGCAGATAAAACAATTAGCGAACAAAATAGATGCTTTGGCCACCCACAATAAAATGTTAGAAACCCAAATCTCTCAAGTGGCTCAACAACAAGCACCTACAGCTGCACCGGATGATACATTTCCTGGTCAACCACAACCTTACCCGAAAGGGCATGCTCATGCCATCATATTAAGAAGTGGAACTGAGTTAGACGGACCGACTGACCCAAGACTTACAAATCCAGCTATGTACCAAAGATCCGAAAAACCAGCTGAGAAGGAGAATCAACCCGAGAAGAAGGAGGAGGATAAAGAAGATAAACCCCAAATACCATTTCCTGGAAGACTAGCTAAACCTAAGAATGTAGAGCAATTTAAAAAATTCGTTGAACTTCTGAAACAACTTAATATAACAATCCCTTTCACATAAGCCATAACTCAAATGCCCTCCTATGCCAAATTCCTCAAGGAAATCTTATCTAACAAGAAAAAGCTATAAGATAACGGAACAGTCACACTTACTGCCGAGTGTAGCGCAATTATCCAAAACAAGATGCCTCCTAAGCTGAAAGATCCTGGAAGCTTCTCTATACCCTGTCATATAGGAAAGTTTGTCATAGACAAAGCCCTGTGTGATTTAGGAGCTAGTATTAGCGTTATGCCTTTGTCCATTTGCAACAGACTTGAAATGGGAGAACTAAGACCAACAAAGATGTCGGTTCAATTGGAAGATCGCTCTGTTAAATACCCAGTAGGAATCTTAGAGAACGTTCCTGTACGAATAGGTCAGTTCTACATCCCTACAGATTTCATAATCATGGACATTAGAGAAGAGGAAAGTACACCTATCATTTTAGGAAGACCATTCTTAGCTACCGCTGGAGCCATCATAGATATAAAGAAAGGCAAACTAACTTTTGAAGTGGGTGAAGAGAAAGTCGAATTTATTCTGACACAGTTCCTACAAGTGCCTGCCGTAGATGACACATGTTATCTGGTAGACATCATGGACAAATGTGTGAGGGAAATTGAATGGGAACCGATACCTTGTTCTGAAATCATGAAGATTCCCACACCTCTAATATTTGAAGATAACGAATAGTGTCCCGAATATCGAGACAACAATCTAAGCGAATGCTTAGCTCTGACACCTGACCACATGCCTTGTCCGAGAAAACCAGCCTTGGATCTTAAGCTATTACCTAAGACCCTTATATATGAATTCCTTGACACCGAGCTTAAATGACCAGTAATTGTCAATGCAGACTTAGGAAAACAAGATACATACAAATTATTACAAGTCTTAAGAAAATACCCATCTTCCTTGGGATATAACATTACAGATCTCAAAGGAATAAGTCCTTCCATTTGTATGCATCGCATTATGTTGGAAAACGACTGCAAATCTTCTAGAGAACATCAACGAAGAATTAAACCAATATGGAATACCATAGTTAAAGACAAAGTAAAATACCTTCTGAACGCAGGAATCATATACCCAATCTCTGATAGTCAATGGGTAAGCCCAGTCCACTGTGTACCAAAGAAAGGAGGTATAACATTCACGACAAACAAATTAGGCAAAGCTATAACGGAACAAACCGTAAGCGGAGCTAGAATGTGCATTGACTATAGGAAGCTAAACAAATCCATTCGTAAAGACCATTTTCCTCTACCATTCATCGATCAAATGCTTGAGCGATTGGCTAAGCACTCTCATTACAGTTACCTAGATGGTTACTCAGGATTTTTCCAAATTCCTATTCACCCCGATGACCAAGAGAAAACAAAATTCACATGTCCTTATGGAACTTTCGCCTACAGACGAATGTCGTTTGGATTATGTAACGCTCCCGCCACATTTCAGATATGCAAGATGACAATTTTTGCTGATTTCATAGACAATATCATGGAGGTCTTTATGGATGACTTCTCTGTATGTGGAGAGAGTTTGAAGATTGTCTAATAAATTTAGAGAAAGTTTTGGAGAGATGCGTGAAAGTGAACCTCGTTCTGAATTGGGAAAAATGCCACTTTATGGTCAAACAAGGAATTATGCTAGGACACGTCGTGTCTGAGAGGGGGATTGAAGTCGATAAAGCAAAGATCAAAGTCATAGAAAACTTACAACCCCCTAAAATAGTAAGAGAAATACGCAGTTTCTTAGGACACGCCGGTTTCTACCGACGATTCATAAAAGATTTCTCGAAAATTTCCAAACCTCTAACTACCCTTCTTATGAAAGACGTTGAATTCGATTTTGATGACAAATGCCTAAGGGCATTTAACCAATTAAAAACAGCTCTTATATCCGCACCAATCATGTAACCACTCGATTGGAGACTACCATTTGAAATCATGTGCGACACGAGTGATTACGCCATAGGTGCAGTCCTGGGACAAAGAAGAGATAAGAAGCTTCATGCGATATACTATGCAAGTAGAACCCTGGACCCTGCACAGATGAATTACGCGACCACAAAAAAGGAACTTTTAGCTGTAGTCTTTGCACTGGACAAATTTTGCTCCTACCTCGTGGGCACGAAAATAATCATTTATACAGACCATGCAGCTATTAGATACCTGTTAACCAAGCAATATTCAAAACCAAGACTATTGAGATGGATTCTACTTCTACAAGAATTCGATTTAGAGATTAAAGACAAGAAAGGTACCGAGAATGTAGTATCCGACCATTTATCTCGAATGGAGAGGCTGAAAGCAGAGGAGGTTCCGATTAACGATGACTTCCCGTATGAACATCTGTTAGCTCAGATGGACTTAGGAGGTGCCAACGTAGAAAATCCTGAATTAAATCCAAACCAATTACTTTTAGAACTTGACACACATGCCGTTAGCCATGATTTACAAGAAAGCTAAGATGAAATAGTTAATGATATGAACGAAATTATGAACACTGTCCGAACAAATCAGACCTTAACATGGTATGCAAATATAGCAAATTACTTAGCCACTAAAATCCTACCCCCTGATCTGACCTATCAACAAAAGAAAAAATTCTTTCACGATCTAAAATATTACTTTTGGGATGAACCTTTACTATTCAAGAGAAGTGCCGACGGTATTTTCAGAAGATGCGTCCCAGAGAGCGAAATTGAAAACATTATTTCTCATTGTCATGACGCCCCTTATGGAGGCCATGAAAGCACATCTAAGACATGCGCTAAAATTCTGCAGTCTGGTTTCAATTGGCCAAATCTATGGAAAGATGTGCACATAGCCATTCTTAATTGCGATTGATGCCAACGCACTTGAAACATATCCAGACGCGATGAGATGCCTCACACTGGCATTCTACAAGTCGAAGTCTTTTATGTGTTAGGAATAGACTTCATGGGACCATTTCCGTCATCATTCGGAAATAAATACATACTCGTGGCTGTAGATTACATTTCAAAATGGATCGAAGCAATAGCTTCTCCAAGAAACGACACTCGAGTAGTGATTAAACTCTTCAAGAATATTATCTTCCCAAGATTTGGTGTACCCAAACAAGTCATAAGCGACAGTGGCTCACACTTCATATCCAAAATCTTCGATAAACTCCTAACCAAATATGGGGTGAAACACCGCGTAGCAACACCATACCACCCCAAGCAAGCGGGTAGGTGGAAGTCTCAAATTGGGAAATAAAACAAATATTAGAAAAAATTGTCGCCACGTCAAGGAAGGACTGGTTGGCAAAGTTACCTGAAGCACTATGGGCTTATAGGACAACATTCAAGATGCCAATCAGAACAACACCCTTTAAACTCGTCTATGGTAAGTCATGTCACCTGCCAGTGGAGATAGAACACAAAGCTTATTGGGAAATTAAAACCCTAAACCTAAGCTACACCGCAGCAGGTGAGAAAAGGATCCTCGACATAAATGAACTGGAAGAGCTAAGGTTAGACGCATATGAGAATTCAAGGATCTACAAAGAAAGGACGAAGAAGTGGAATGACAAACAAATCTCTAGGAAGGAGTTCAATGAAGGAGATGTAGTTCTCTTATTCAACTCCCGTTTAAAACTCTTTCCCAGGAAACTCCGTTCAAGATGGTCTGGACCCTTCGAAGTGACCAAAGTCTTTCCAAGTGGCGCCATCGAGATTAAAGAAAAGTCCACAAACCCATTCATAGTAAATGGCCAACGTTTAAAATAGTATCACAACATTGAAAACAAAGACTACGCTGCGAGTTTAACGCTTATAAAGCTACCACCCGAAATAGGAGACTAATTCATGTCTGAAATGATGTCGAGCTAACGACATTAAACAAGCGCTACGTGGGAGGCAACCCACAAGTTTTTCATTTATTATTTAATTTCTTTTAAAATCTCTTTATTTTTTTTATTCTGATTATTATTACGATTTCTAGATTATTATCATTTCATTTTTTATTTGTTTTCTTTTCTTTATTTACTAATTTTAGTACCGACTCACATGCACTAACTAGCTAGACTAACTTATGGATACTATCACCTTCGCTACTGAGGCCCAGCAGAGGCGTTATGAGATACTAGCTCAGCGCCAGATGAATTTGATGACTTATATGCATGATCCCACGTTAACAGTTCTAGGTATTAGGGAGAGTGTTGATTTTTTGTTTAACCAGATAGGTTGGGAAGGATTCCTTGCCCATAAGTACCCCACCTATCGAAACCTTACCCTAGAGTTCCTGAGCTCACTCCATTATAAACCTACCCGAGGATTAGGGCGTAGTAGAGGACAAATGTCCTTCAGACTATTCGGCTTTACCCACCATTTCACCGTTTGTCGTCTTGCTAAGCTGATAGGATTTCCTAGATCCATAGATGCTTACATGGAGACCCAGGAAGACGACTACCTTGATTTCGAGCTAAACCATTTTTGGAGGGATATAGCTGGCCAGTACCCTGAGGACCCTGACCGCCTGGATGTGACTGATATCCATAACCCAACCATTAGGTATTTCCACCACATCTTAGATTTTACCCTGTTCGGAAAACCTATAAACCATCACTCAGTTTCTAGGGATGAGCTATTTATTATATACTGTGCTTTCCAGTCTAGACCCGTAGTTGGTGCATCATTTATGATCGCCAATATGTTTGCCATAACCCAGTGTACCCATGGACCTATCTGTGTCAGCGGGCTAGTCACCATGATAGCCGAGGCATTATCCCTGAGATCATCATTATCACGCCTTATGCCATATGGAAGATACCATACCATGGACATACCATTCTGTTTTAACATTACTCTCATAGGTAACCTAGACCCACCTCACTTTCAGCTTCTAGTGCAAAATGATCCTGTCTACTACTTTACCTTGCCTAGCCCAGAGAACACGAGCGTCCATAACAAGAAAAACTGGCTGTATAACCTCGAGAAGATAGATGAGCATGACCCTGAGAGAGAGGAGAGCGACCCTTCCACACCTCCTGGTTACCATGAGTATACTCCACTAGACGACCCTACACCTTCCCCTATTACCGAAGCTGTCGACATTCCTATAGATCATGCACATACTATCGAGACACTGCATTCTGATGTTACTGCGCTCCGAGGAGAGCTCACCGCTGTTAGAGACGACATCGGCACACTGCGCCATGATTTCTTTTATTTCATGGATGTCTTCACTGAGCAGTTCGACCATATCTATCAGCATTTGCACTCTACTGCTCCACCTCCAGAAGGCCCACATGATCGCTAGTTTTTGTTCCTGTGCCTCCCCAGCAAGGACACTGTTTGTTCTCAGTATGGGGGGGGGGGGTAACATTATTATTTTGATGCTTATATTTTTCGGATATTTTGTTACAATCAGTTCTAAATTTTTCGGATATTTATTTCATTCAATAGTATTTATTTATTTACTTCATTTCGCATTTCATATTCCTATTTTTCGTTTTTGGTTAATTTCTACATTTTTCGTTTTTGGTTAATTTCTATTTTTATTTAATTTTTAAAATTCTATTCGATTATCATTCCTCCGATTCTACTCGAAGCATCATATTGATACACTTACACTAATTCCACGAAATATTGATTATAATACTAACACTCGATTGTATGCACTAAATATTATCGAATAGACGTATTATCTATATTTTTTCAATGTATCAATAATGATTCCTATACCCTACAAATTGTGTGCCACTAACTATTCATATAAATATATAAACCATGTAACATTATTTAAACTATATGAATAAATAAAAAAATAAAAAAAGCTTTAACATGCACATGGGCAGATAACACGCGCCTTTGACCCTGACGAACGTCAGGAAGCATGTGACGAGCGTCAAGAAGCTTGTCCCTTTGACCCTGACGAACGTCAGGAAACGCGTGACGACTGCCAGTCCCCGTCTCTCACGATTCCTTCCCGTGACGTTTGAACCATTAAACGAAAATTTGACCAAGAACCTCACCCATTCATTTTACTCCCACTACTTCATTATTCTTTAAAACCCCACTAAAAACTCCCATTACTCCATTCATCCATAACTTCCATAACCTCCCATATTCAAAATTTCTCATAAACCTCATTCATATCCCACTCATAAAATCCATCTATTTAAACCCTTCTTTCATTCTTTAGTTTTCACCACTACCACCCACCTTCCTTCCATTCCTTCATCACCATTACATTTTCTTCTTTGTCAAAATCACAATCATGGCCACCCGAAGGAATCCGCCTCGCGGAAGAAACCCACCAAACCAAGAAGAACTCGACATGAGCCATCTCGTGTTCCGGCAAGGAGAAATAGGCGAACTTCAAAGAGAACGATACAAAATTTTATCGTCGAGGTTTGACATCCACAAGATTTATTGACAACAGCTGCTTGTAAGAATTGGGGTTACGAAACAATATGCAAGGCTTGCTCAACAAAGCAGTCCTGAGCTTTATAAGCACGTTGAACACACCAACCTACGAGGCTCTGACGTTGGAATTCTTGAGTTCCTACGCCTACCACACTTGCGACGATGCTGATGAACACCTAACTGGAGCCGCTCAATTTCGGATGTTCAACCGAGAATACACGCTTAGCCATGAAAATTTGAGCGAAATGTTTCGTTTTCCCCGTGGAAATGATGTACAATATCGTATTCCCCCAGAGATTGATTGGAATGGAAGTGCATACGCACTATGGGAAAGAATAACCGGTGAGACCAATTTTATTCCTGAAGCACGCTACGCTACTCACATTCACAACCTAAATATTCTCTTCTTACACCGCATTATGGCCAACACGATATTTGGAAGGGAAAACAACAACAAAGTCAACAATAAGGAGTTGTATGCTCTTCACTGTGCCTTTTCACAAGATCTCCGTCTTAATCCCGTTACATTAATGATGGTCCATATTCAAAACCTTGTCACGAGAGATGGGACTACGCCTTTTTGTATTGGAGGCATTGTCACCACCATCGCAGTTCACCTGAACTGGGGGGAAAGGATTCAACTTCTACCTTCGCTGCCAGCAGTTTATATGGACATTGATAACTGCACAGCTGGCCGCCTGATCAAGGTAAGAGAAGCTAGAGGTTACTATCTGATGGTGAAGAATGCAGAAGTTCGTAGCGTCATCTTGCCAAATCACAGTCGTACAAATTTGGGCAATCCTGATAATTGGCTTTACAACATGAATGCACCCGAACCTGGAGTAAATGAGCAAGGAAATCAAGGTGAGGCCAACAATGATGCTGTTGATGAAATTGAAGAAGAATTAGAGCAGCAAGAGCCCCAACCACAGCACGCCAATAATCCTGCCACCATTGATGCAATTTATGCCGCAATAATGCAGCAGAACCAGCTGTCCACTCAACGCTACCAAAGTCTCGAGACGTGCCAAATTGAGATGTTGAATCTCATGCAACAAATGCAGAGAGACCAAAGCGACTATGCTCACAAGCACGATCAAAGTATGCTGGAATTCACCGCAGGAATGACGGAAGATATGCGAGCTTTAACATTTCGTGTCGAAGACTTGCATAACGTTATTTCTCGTGGTAATGGAGTCGAATCTTCCAGAAGCAGTGAGCAAGCATGTAGAAGAGAAAGGACACATGGAAGATTTTGAAGGCAATGCATTGAGGACAATGTATGATTCAAGTATGGGGGAGGAAGTATTTCCCTTTCCTAGTAATTTTTATTTTATTTGTAATTTCCCTTCTTTCATTTCTAATTCTTTGTAATTTCCCTTCTGTCATTTCTAATTCAATAAAATTTTTGTTATCAAGTTATCTATTGAAGCATTTGTGTTGTTTTTTTCGATTCCCCTATCTTTTTGAGCCCTATCAAATTTTTTTTATAGAGTTTTATGCATAACTTGACTCACTTGACAAGTACATAGGCTGCAAGATCTTTAATAGTTAGGAATTATGGAAAGATTTAGCGAAATTACTACCGTCTAGACATTCTACAACCCCAGAGTATGATAGACTAGTTCAAGTACCTGTTATTCCAAAGCCCTGAGTTTTAGTTTTTGTAGTAACCCTGAGTAGTTTATATTAGCAGTCAGCACCGTCTTAAACACAAACTACGCAGAAAGTCGATGAATATAAGTGGATGATCTAATTTATTATTTCAGAAAAATGTTACTAGCTTTAAGAAGATAGGTAATACACCAATTAAACTGGGCGATCCTTACCTGATCGTTTAATCCAAAGGATTTAAGCCTTACAAAGTAACATTAAAAATCCTTTGCTAGATGGTTCAGGAGCATCTGGTACTGAACTTGGTAGGGCAGATTATGGTCTGATCCCCCGTATCTTGCAATTGGATAGAAAAAGGTTGCCACATTACTGTGCCAGAAACCTAAGTGCTAAAAAGGGATCATAACAACTAACTAGCTGTTATGCTATGTGCGTGCAAGGATAAAGGGCTTAATGTGATTGCGCTAGAACTAAAGGGACGAAACGAGACAAATACTCGAGGTAGGCTATGATAGCATATGTAACTAGTTTACGTAAAATGGGATTATCTAGTGTCATTACCATAGTAATGGAGCATGAATCAAGCTTTCAAATTTTCTGATAAAAACACAACACAACCGTATATGAGTTGATTCGAGTCATGTATGTGCATCTTACCATGTTTAGAAAAACATCATACTGAGCATTTTCTTGAGGACAAGCAAAGTTCAAGTATGGGGGAGTCTGATAACACACAAATATATGATATTTTTAGCTTGATTTACATAAATTATTTCCCTTGTTTTATTTTAATTGTATTATTTTATATAGGTATTACGCGGGTATTCACTTATTTTGCGGATAAATGTTAAGTTAAAGACTTTGGAAGAAATGAAGAAAAAAGATGCAAAAAAATAGCAAAAGGGCCAAAGAATAAAAGAAGAAAGTATAAGCCCATCACAAGCCGTGAGCACGTGGCCCACTAGCATAAGGACCTTGACGATCGTCAAGGCACGCTGCCGGTCGTCACGGGCATAATAGACCAAGTGACCAACGTCACTTGGACTTGATGAACGTCCCAGGCCCACCTTTTCCTTCTTTGACCACGTAGTCTGCAAATCCAACAGAAGAGGAAAGTTCAAACACCAATCCAACGACCATCCTATTTCTAAGTTCCACTCAGTCAACACATGAAGGATGTAACCAACTTTGTGGTCCTATTTTTTCTCAAACAAACTCGAAGTGTTCCTATATTTTCTCAAGCCTACGTATCGCAAAAGGTAGTATAAATAGAACCCTGGACACAACGAACAAAAAGGGGTTTTTGGATATTTTGAGAATTCATTTTCCTTAAGCATTTTTCCTTTGAGCATTTTATTTTTTGTCCTGCAATTTTCTATTTCCTCTAGCATTTGTTTTCTGTATGATTGTCTCCATTCCTGATCGAAGCAAAGCCTACCAGCTTGTGGAGGAGTGCTTCTAGTCAAGAGTTAGAAGTAATTGTACCCGTATCCAGAATTATTATCTTCAGGTTTATTTTTATGAATTGTTATTACTCTTAATTAATATAATCATGTTTATTTTGTTTTGTCTTTGGAATTCTTCTGTGATTTGGTATGATATTATGCTAGGCTAGAATTCGTATACCGGTATGTAAGGTCACATAACCAAGGGATCGAGTGACTCAGTTGGGTAATTTTTACTACAAAACCTTTTTCTGGTCTAAGTTACTATTTTTAATCAATAAATTGTTTTGTTACGAAAGTAAAGAACAGATAGAGGTTGGGGTCAATAAAGCGGAAGTTTGAGATCCTTCAACTGGACATTAGTAATTAGGCATTGGCTTAAAATACAGCGGAAGCACTTTAAAGTTAATTAAGATTCTATTTCATTTTCAAAAAGTGTTTTTAACTCCTGCGGGATGAAGGAAGCGTATGTTAGGACTTAACTGCATAACCTAGATCAATAAAACGACAGTGTGAGGCGAGGTCTTTTAAACTAAATAGATTTTACTGAAAGTTGTTTTGAAAATGCAAAGACACCCAACCGGTTGCTAGTTCCCGAGGTCCGACCATTACATACTGGTAGTTCCGCTACTGATAATTAAAATTAAACTTAATCTAGTATTTAGTTTCCCTACAACCCAATCAAACATTCATTAGCTTTAGATTTGCAAAGTAACAATAGAAGACGGTAGTTCGATTCATCTGTCTCTATGGTTCGATATCCTTTAAAACTACACGATAAGACTGTGCACTTGCAGTCTGAATCATTAGATACCTCAGTGTAATCCGATCAGCAGTAATTTGGAGATTTTGCTCTGCCGAGGATAGGATAACACCTTACATCAATAGGATGCATGCTAAGAACAGGGCAGTGACCTTGTAAAAGAATGCCCCTGTCTCGATACCTGTTGTAGAAAATATCAATCGAGGATTTTGTAGATGGTTTGACTGTTATCCCAACTCTTGGAGTCCTTGGTGAATGTAGACCAGGGTAATAAACCTTCTACTAATTAGACAAGTGACAAGATGACGAGACGTAGTCGTACGCTTTAATCCTTAACTTTTGTCTGGACTGTCCTTTTAGATTTTTAGTCCACCGAGATACCCTTTTTTGCCCAAGCTGCCTTTTCAGGTTTTCGACTTGCCGGGTGTACATATTTTTTGTTTTTATCCCTAATTTTTCCCCGAAGCCTTTTGGTTCGCCGGGATGCCCTTATTTTTGCTTAGGACAGTCAACCTAGCGGGTCTTTGTTCATGCATAGTATTTTCTGACTATGTCCACGTTCACCGGGTACAGAGAATTGTCACTGTCCATAGTAGTAAGTGTTGCCACACTGCCAAAAGATGTTTATTTGATCATACAGGATTCATTGTTGGAATTCATGCCCAATGCCCCAAGTGATTCAGATGGAGATCTGCTCCTGGCTATTTGGCATCTTTGAGAGATTCCTTGACTCTTGACTTGACTTCCCCAGATGATGGACAATGATTATACCGTGCCCCTTGGTTGGAAGTGTTTTTCCACTTGAGGTGATCCTTTTCATTGAGAAGGTTTTTGTTCACTAGATATTCGTCATGCTAATTTATCTGTTATTGAACAAATAGTCATATGCAAACAATGGTATTTTAAGAATGCAAAGCTTATGTCTGTCTTGAATTTTGAAAATTCATTTTTTAGTAAAACAAACAAATTTTGTAAAAGTTTGATGTCAGCTCAGGATTTATAGCAAGTCCTACAGGAGTCAGGATACCTTTTGTAACATTATGCTTTCTAACTAACCCATGCTTCATCTAGGACTTTTAAGGGTTATAACGTGGTCTGGTTCACGGTTCAAGAAATAAAGGATAAAGGCTCAAATTTTATTTGTACCCAACTCACTCTTCGTGATGTTCTTCAGTCCCATGCTCAGTTAATTGTGCGTTTAGATCCCAATTGAGTCTGGAATCTTTGTTCTGATACTTGGTGATGGTTCAGAAATTGAATGTTTGTTTGAGAAGGAAGTCATTTTTGTAACCTTTTCTTTTGTTGAGGATTTGTAGGACCTCTTTTTTTATTATTATCCTTGCTTTTGCCTAAACTGTTTCTTTTGTGATTACAGTCAGCGGGATGCCCACGTTTTTTTCTTAAGTCTCCTTCATAGGCTTTGACTTAGCGGGCTTTTCTTTTGAAAAATAATGACTGCCTGCTTTGATGATTATGTGGAACCATCACCATCTTTTGGAAGGTATCTTCTACACTATTTCCCGTGTATGAAGGATGATCTTACGCCTGAATGCACCTATAAATTAACTGAGAAATCTATCCTGCCCCGGGTTATGATTAAGGGTTTTAATTTGTGTGAAAATAAAAACTCCTACTTCTTAGGCTCAAAGGGGTTGACTAGGGATTATCTTCCTTATAACTCCACTATTTTGGATTTGAAACAACACTTGTACATTGTGATACAGTGGGAGAACTGACTAGGGTTTTGCGTTTGTTTTCGCAAATGTTTCGGTTGAGCAAGAGTCGCCACCGACTTTTTATTTTATCCTAAGGAAAGGTTAAAAAGCACAGCAAAAACCTTTGAGATGTTTCGTGGGTTCGGGGAGTAGATTATAGAAAGGGAAGGTATTAGCACCCTTTCTATCCATGGTTATCCATGGGCTCTTAGTTACTTTCTTAGATCAACTTGCCTTGGTTTTCAATCGTTTGAAATGGTGCTTTGTGCGTGTTTTTGAAAATGTTTTGAAAAAGATGCCTTGTCTAGGCTACCCTTGTAACAATTCTTTACTCGAATGTTTTACAAAAGGTGTTTGTCTTTTTGAAAAGATGTTTCAAGGTTTTTGTTTTGAAAGTGTAGTAATGTGTAGTTTGAAAAATAGGCAAGTGTTTTTGTTTTGCAAGTTGACAAGTACTTAAGAGCTATCTACCCTAAAGTTCTCAAAGATTATTGCTATGTCTTAACCCTTTTAACAATTTTGTTCCACCATTGCATTTGGTGGACAATCTTGTGTTAGGATGTGAAAGGGACGGACGTGGGTCATCGTTTAGACCATAATTGCAATGGTGCCAAGTATCTTTGGGAAATTTTTCCTTTAAGGGACTTGATCATTTTCTAGGCAACTTTCGAAAGCGTCATCGAGAGACTATGATCATTTGATTGTTTTGTTTTTCCCAAAGAGACCTAACATGCAATATGGCCCATTATTGAAGGCAACAAGTGGAATACCCTAGGGGTGAAAGTGTGATTGGTGTTGTCCATTTTCATGCTTGTTTATCTTGAAATTAGGTCAAACTATTTTGGTTAATTGATTTGCATACAAACCCTAATTCTAGCATGGTATATTTAGAAAGCTTTAAAGTGCGAAAAATAAAGTTCCTAAGTTATTACAACACAATATATGGGAAGGGGGGTACAAATGTTCAAATGGGGATATTTTGGCAAGGAATTTAAACCTAACTATTACATCAAAATTGAATTATACAAATTATTTAATATGCAATAATTAAACAAAAATATAATAAATATGCAAGATGCAAAAAAAAAAGTTTTGTATATGTATGAAAAAAGTATTTTTATGTGTCAAATAAACAAAATAAAAAGTATTAATTTTTTGGAGTTTTTATGTATTTAGGGCAAAACCCTAATTTTGCAAATAAAAGGTATTTATTATTTAATATATACAATGTTTATTAATTATGTACAAAAATAAAAATGAAGTATATTTGTAAAAAGGGTATTTTTAATGTTAAATATTAATAAAATAAAAATGTATATATTTGGTATTTTTATCCTAAATATCCTAATAAATATGTAAATATTTATATTATATGATAAATATATTAAATATGTATAAAAAATATAATATTTAATATTTACAAAAAAGTATATTTTCATAAAATATTTTCAAAAGATAAAATAAAATAAAAATCAGAAAAATAAAATGTATTGGTATTAATTTTAGTATTTTTCAATAAAAGATATTAGGTATTATTTGTGTACAAACATTATTTTAAATAAATAAATGCCTAATAAATTCAAAAATGGTGTAAAAAATATTTTTTATATTTTTAATATTATGAGAAAAAATAAATAAGTCAGAACAAAAAAGAAAAGGTCAAAAAATCATAAAAATAAGCATAATGGGCCAAGGGGGTTTAAAAGTAAAACTATGGTGCAAATCAGAAAAGTGAAACAAGCCCAGCCCAAAGGAAGCTTCTTCAACCTCCAGCCATCTCTGTTTGAAAACGCGCGCCTTCTTGCTTCAACATCAAGATCCTGATTCTTTGATTTTTAATGAAAACTTACAACACAAAAAATGTAAAGCATCATCTCACGATTTCATACATATAAAGAACATGATTTAACTCTCAGAAATGAGAGAGAATTTCTTCCCCAATTCCTGACCTAGTTTTTGTTCCAAGTTCAGACATCAAATTCTCATAGCACACATAACATAAATGAAAACTAATTATATGGGCATGTTCAGGGCCATGAATGTGACATAATTTCTTCACAAACCTAAAGCAAACAATTCCTGGATAGAGAGATACGAGTTCATGAACTTACCTATTTAGTTGGAATCGTATCTGGTGATGGAGGTGTTTTCAATGCAAGGTGATGATTGGTACAGTTTCCTTGATGTCCAGGGATGCTATTCCAAGCTTTAGTTTGCTTGGAAACCAAGAGAATCGTGCTATGGTACCTCAACTGCAAAACAGAAAAATGAAAATGGTGATGTTAGATAGGGATGTTACAGGTCGTGTTTAGGGCTTGGAACAGTTTCAAGGGATGATGTGGGATGTGTTTGAAGTGGTTTTAGCAAGAATGCACGAATGGATTGAGTTATGGAACTCAATCTACAGCAGGTCCCCTGTTTTGGCAGTTCTATGGTGTTTCTGTGTTTGAGAAGGCAATGGAGATGGTTGGCTTGTGTTTTAGCTTAGGTTTGATGATTAGAAAGTGTTTGATAACTTTGCTTAAGCTCTGGTTCACAGGAATGAGAGTTGTGTATTGTTATGCTAGGTTACTTCAACTTTAAGCAAGAAAATGTCAAGTGGTGTTTCTAGCTTGTGCAGGCCCCCAATCTATGCTGCATACTTTGGCCTTGATCAGTTTAATTAGTTCATAAACTTGTGCCAAAAGGATCTGCCTTGTACTTGCTTGGATTTGCATTTGACATAAAGTTTAACTTTTCAAAAATGGCAAAAATGCTTTATCTAATTAAGGCTTAATCTAACATGTAATGTCCAAATGCACAAAATAATGCTAACACACAATGGATTGACATTTAATTATTGAGTACAAATGGGATTAGAGGACTGTAACTAGCTTATGCATGCTGATTTGAAAAGTTGCCCAAGTTATGAACATGTAAATTGGCCAAGAACAAAGTGAGTTTTTCCCAACTTGCCAAATTCGATTCTCCCTAACCATGAGGTTGTTTGATGAGTTCTTGGACATTTTCGAAAGCTTGGAATGTGTATTACAATCAATATTTGAAATGAAAATTGAAATTACAAGTGGAAGCATGTGAAAAATGGTCTTGAAGTTAGGCAAAAATCCTGCCTAAAATGGTTCAAAATTTCTCTAAGTTAAGAATGGTTTGGTACCCTTGTTCCAAAAATTGTAACTTGAGCTACAAGCTTCTTTTGAGGAAACTTTGTGAATCAAAGTTGTAGATTTTTCAATGGACTACAACTTTCATGTTTTGACTTTTGCTTGAATCCAAATGAATCTTGGTGAGAAAGTGGGACAAAGTTAGGAAAAAATTAGGGTTTTTTCATAACTTAGAAAAATTCTAAGTTATGAAAAATCTTCATTTCAAACCCTAAATTGCAATTCTTGATTTCTTGATGAACAAGTTTCATGATTTGGCATGTTTTGATGAAAAATGAATCTTGACACTTGATTTTGACCAAAAAGTCAAAGTTTGACTTTTCAGTATACAGTCAAAATTGATCAATTGACTGGGAAATTCAACTGTCAATCTTGTGCATTTGGGGTCTTTTGAACTTGTTGAGTATGTCAAGACAATTCCATGGGGTCCTTGAGTCCATATGTGAGCTTGGTTTGCCATTGGCTTGGTCAAACAGTCAAAAATTGCCTTTGTGCAGTCAAAACCCTAAAAATGACCATTTTGCCCTTTTGGTGATCTGATCAAATTTCCTGTGGAATTGTGATCCAAACTTGATCAAATAGTCCATATGAGTTCATAATGTTGATGTGGGTCAATTTTCATGAGATTTGACTTTCAATTGGCCACAATTGACTTTTTCCCCAATACAGCTGATTTCTAGGTCAACTGTCCAATTGACTGAGCAAAGATTGGAATCAAGGCTTGAAACTTGATATGGATAAACTTGGGAGTACAATATGAAGCATGAAAGTCATCTTAGGCATTTTAGGTCAAAACAACTTTGTGCAAACACAAACCCTAATTTGGGTCAGCAGTGCTAGGAGAAGTCTTGAGCAGAGGAAACCCTAACTGGATCTTGAGCTCCAAGGGCCTTGTGATGAGAAAATTTAAGAAAATGGGAGGGAAAATTTTGGGGTACAACAGTTGCCCCTGTTCAATCTTCTTGAATCCGAAGAGTTAGATTGACAAGTTTTCCTTTCGCGACTCGAGGGTAAAAGGAGATTGGACACTAGAGTGCCCTTAAATTTGCACTCGTCAAAGCAATGGATGCGGGAATGGGCTTAGAGATGCCATTTGGAGATGGGCTTAAAGATGCCATCTGGAGGGGTGACAGAATCTTGTCGGGGATGGGCTTAAAGATGCCATCTGGAATGAGTATCAGGAAGTTGTCCATGTTTTGGACCATCTCCGAACTGGGGGTCTGAATAAGCAATAGATTGACATCCGTATCTGGAGGCATCCGTAAACTATTTTCAAAAGTTGCATCTGAACAAGCGATAGATTAGCATCCGTTGTTGGGAAGAATCCATAAACTGTTTTCAGAAGTCTTGAGAAGAATCTGAACAAGCGATAGGTTAACACCCGTTACTAGAGAACCCGTGAACTGTTTTCAGAAATCTTGAAGTTGAATAAGCAATAGAGCAACATCCGTTGTTGGGAAGCGTCCGTAAACTGTTTTTAAAAGTTGCATCTGAACAAGCGATAGATTAACATTCGTTGTTGGGAAGAATCCATAAACTGTTTTCAGAAGTCTTGAGAAGAATCTGAACAAGCGATAGGTTAACATCCGTTACTGGAGAACCCGTGAACTGTTTTCAGAAATCATGAAGTTGAATAAGCAATAGAGCAACATCCGTTGTTGGGAAGCGTCCGTAAACTGTTTTCAAAAGTTGCATTTGAACAAGCGATAGATTAACATCCGTTGTTGGGAAGAATCCATAAACTGTTTTCAGAAGTCTTGAGAAGAATCTGAACAAGCGATAGGTTAACATCCGTTACTGGAGAACCCGTGAACTGTTTTCAGAAATCTTGAAGTTGAATAAGCAATAGAGCAACATCCGTTGTTGGGAAGCGTCCGTAAACTGTTTTCAAAATTTGCATCTGAACAAGTGATAGATTAACATCCGTTGTTGGGAAGAATCCATAAACTGTTTTCAGAAGTCTTGAGAAGAATCTGAACAAGCGATAGGTTAACATCCGTTACTGGAGAACCCGTGAACTGTTTTCAGAAGTCTTGAAGTTGAGGAGGAACCGGTGTAGGGTTTCCTGATGATGAGCTCGTATAAAACTGCATCTGGGTGAATCTGGAATAAGCATCAGAATGTTGCCATGTCTAGGTCACATCTGAACTATTTCTAAAAAGAATTTCGGAAGATAGTGATTTTTGTCTGTTGACTGATCTTACCTGAAAAGGTAAAGAGTTAGTTGTATGCAATGTCATGATGCATGATGCAATGTATGTTATATGAATGTAAATGAATGTGCATGTAAGCTGGAGAGCTGTCTTGCGGAGGATAGATGAATCCGAGATGGCTGAAGATAAAAGCATCTTGACTGCTGCCGGGAAGAAAAAATTCCTTGGCTGTTGCTGGGGAATAAGGAGCTTAGGTTGTATACCAATCTTCTGGGGAATTCCTGTCTTGAGGAGATCTTCACTGGAGAATCTTCGAATATACAATGAGGAACTGAAAACTGAAAGTCTTCAGATTTGCTTGGGGAATACCAGACCTTCAAACATCGAGGGGCCTTAGAACCACTTGCGGGGACTTGGAATTTCCTTGGTGACTTGTAGGGTAAGAGAATTTCTGATGATTTCTACTGGGGATTTTAGAACCTGGTAGACTCACGCTGGGGAGGTAAGACTGAGAATCTCTAGTCTAGTGAGAAGCATCTCTGTGGGGAGAAGGTTCACTAGTTTGGCTCTGCTGGGGATCGATAGTCTGAAGTTTTAGCTCTGCTGGGGATACTGAAATTTAATTCTGAGGGGAATT